>JAYKQN010000013.1:9885000-11085000 GCA_036785175.1 Eupleurogrammus muticus | reverse complement strand
AATATTATAGTATGACCTTTTTGGAGAGATATAGTATGATATGACCTATTTTGATCAACATAGTATAATTTGACCTTTTTTGAGCACATACTATATAGTATGTTGTTTTGAGTGATATACTCATATGACGATTTTCATGCGATATGCTATAGTATGACCTTTTTGTGTCCAAAATACTATAGTATGACCTTTTTGGAGAGATATAGTATGATATGACCTATTTTGAGCTACATAATATAATATGAACTTTTTTGAGCACATACTATATAGTATGTTGTTTTGAGTGATATACTCATATGACGATTTTCATGCGATATGCTATAGTATGACCTTTTTGTGTCCAAAATACTATAGTATGACCTTTTTGGAGCGACATATTATATGACCTATTTTGATCAACATAGTATAATATGTCGTTTTGAGTGATATACTCATATGACGATTTTAATGCAATATGCTACAGTAGGAATTTTTTGTGTTCAAAATATAGTATGACCTTTTTGGAGAGATATAGTATGATATGACCTATTTTGATCAACATAGTATAATTTGACCTTTTTTGAGCGACATACTATAGTATGTCGTTTTGAGTGATATACTCATATGACAATTTTCATGCAATATGCTACAGTAGGAATTTTTTGTGTTCAAAATATTATAGTATGACCTTTCTGGAGTGACATAGCGTAATATGACCTATTTTGAGTGAAATAGTATAATATGAACTTTTTTGAGCGCATACTATATAGTATGTCGTTTTGAGTGATATACTCATATGACGATTTTCATGCAATATGCTACAGTAGGAATTTTTTGTGTTCAAAATACTATAGTATGACCTTTTTGGAGTGACATAGCGTAATATGACCTATTTTGAGCTACATAATATAATATGAACTTTTTTGAGCACATACTACATAGTATGTTGTTTTGAGTGATATAATCATATGACAATTTTCATGCAATATGCTATAGCATGAACTTTTTGTGTACAAAATATTATAGTATGACCTTTTTGGAGCGACATATTATAATATGACCTATTTTGATCAACATAGTATAATTTGACCTTTTTTGAGCGACATACTATAGTATGTCGTTTTGAGTGATTTACTCATATGACGATTTTCATGCAATATGCTACAGTAGGAATTTTTTGTGTTCAAAATATTATAGTATGACCTATTTTGAGCGACATAGTATAATATGACCTTTTTTGAGCGACATACTATAGTATGTCGTTTTGAGTGATATACTCATATGACAATTTTCATGCAATATGCTACAGTAGGAATTTTTTGTGTTCAAAATATTATAGTATGACCTTTCTGGAGTGACATAGCGTAATATGACCTATTTTGAGTGAAATAGTATAATATGAACTTTTTTGAGCGCATACTATATAGTATGTTGTTTTGAGTGATATAATCATATGACAATTTTCATGCGATGCTACAGCATGAACTTTTTGTGTACAAAATATTATAGTATGACCTTTTTGGAGCGACATAGCGTAATATGACCTATTTTGAGCTACATAATATAATATGAACTTTTTTGAGCACATACTACATAGTATGTCGTTTTGAGTGATTTACTCATATGACGATTTTCATGCAATATGCTACAGTAGGAATTATTTGTGTTCAAAATATTATAGTATGACCTATTTTGAGCGACATAGTACAATATGACCTTTTTTGAGCACATACTATAGTATGTCGTTTTGAGTGATATACTCATATGACGATTTCATGCAATATGCTACAGTAGGAATTTTTTGTGTTCAAAATATTATAGTATGACCTTTTTGGAGCGACATAGCGTAATATGACCTATTTTGAGTGAAATAGTATAATATGAACTTTTTTGAGCGCATACTATATAGTATGTTGTTTTGAGTGATATAATCATATGACAATTTTCATGCGATATGCTACAGCATGAACTTTTTGTGTACAAAATATTATAGTATAACCTTTTTGGAGCGACATATTATAATATGACCTATTTTGATCAACATAGTATAATTTGACCTTTTTTGAGCGACATACTATAGTATGTCGTTTTGAGTGATTTACTCATATGACGATTTTCATGCAATATGCTACAGTAGGAATTTTTTGTGTTCAAAATACTATAGTATGACCTTTTTGGAGCGACATAGCGTAATATGACCTATTTTGAGCTACATAATATAGTATGACCTTTTTGGAGCGACATAGTGTAATATGAGCTTTTTGGAGCGACATAGTATAATATGACCTTTTTTGAGCACATACTATAGTATGTTGTTTTGAGTGATATTTCACTTCAGCAGGAGTGTGTTAAGCCATCGACAGCCCCGCGTCACCCACGTGCGCCACCAGAGGTCAGAAACTCCACACTGAACCTTCAATGTGACAAAGTCAACTTTCTGTACAGAAATTTTATTCCCAATTCAGTGGCTGAAGCTGAAAAATACAGCAACATATAGCAATGGTAAGAAATAACTTAGCAAAGAAAATCACAGACTGATAATCACAACCGAGTGGTTTTTCTGTTTCACAGTTACGACACTAGAAGTTTTTGTACACATAAATACATGCAATGTCCCACAGAACACAGTAAAAACAGAAACATGTCTGGATAGAACATGTAGAGCAATACTGCTGAAATACTTCATGAAAAACAAACTGGAAAGTGATGTAATCATGTAAAAATTGATGCCAACATACATATAGATCTAATGTATTTGGGAGTCATTCTAAAGAAAAGAACAAAATGCTGTTAGTGATAAGAGGATTTATTATAAATGCATCACCTCTTAGTTCTTTCTGTGTTTGAGAGGAAAGTGTTGAGTCACGCCAGGTCCAAAATGGAAAAAAAAACCTCACTGGCACATGCTGAGATGTTGGTGGGATGTTTAAAAGGAAAAAGAAAAATTGTGGCATAAATAACTAAAAAAAATATGCGTTTAAAAATCCACTTACTCAGTCACTCAACGATCCAGCAGCAGTGGTTACAAAAATTTACATTTGCCACATTTATAAGTTAAATCAAGACTGTGACAGCGCGTCGTTAAACTGCATTAAACTGATGACGATCTTAAACTTAAACTAAAACGGCGACGGTCCCACATGTTGGAGAATATGTGCTTCTTTGGCTTGTAGTGGACTGAAGCGTCTAGAATCACTTAGAATGTCCAGTTCTGTTTAATCTGTGCACAACACAATGAGGAGATTAAAGATATTGGGGGGGTTAAATGACTCTTTAGAATACTTGGTCAGGTATTTCATCTGCTACATTATCCCAAAACACGTCTGCTTATTGTATCCATTAAACACCCATTCCAGAACATGTACTTTATCAAACACACACGCACAATTTTAATTATATTCTCCAGCATGAAATGATAAACAGATGATGTAAGCAAAGCCGACTGTACACTACACAGTAAATTAGTATCAGTGTAGTGGTACAGGTGAAACTGTACAACTTTGTCAATTAAAGAAACCTCAGATTCAATTCATGAAGTTTCTGATCAAAGAATAAATCAGCAAGAAACCAACTAATAGATCTCAATGACACAAAAACATTTTGGTCCATACTTAAATACTGGGGTTTCAATAGCAATGCTCGAAACTCAGCTTAAAAGCAGAAACCGGATGAGACTTGGATGCACTGTGACCAGCTGCAAGGAAACAGAACGCGTGTAAATGAGCAACAAATAATCTTTTGTTTTCTGCTTCCACTCAGTTTTTTCTTCCTTTTTTCCCCCCAAATGATTTGGCTGAATTCTACTATAATAGGAGGAAAAACAAAGAGGTTAAAGCAACTTTTAAGGTGTGCAAGGATGTACATGGGGAACAAGTGGGGACTGCATTGCCCTTTTAATTCACACACACACACACACGCACGCACGCGCACGCACGCACGCACGCACGCACACAGCCTAATAATTATCATAAGCACACAGACAAGTAACCAAAGACCAGCTGAATTTATGTAAACCGATCATGAGTTTCTCCAGCTGAATATTACATTTCAGGGGAAAAAAAACAGATTTAAATGGTACGTTATGTATAAAACAAGTAATGGATCATACACGGTTAAAGCTTTAACCTCATAGTCGGTTGAGGGAAGAACAACAAATCTGTGAGTTCGAATGAATGAGACGATAAACAAGTTGATATTAACACACAGACATGTTTACATGCCTTCAATTCCCCTTCTTTTAAAATAGGATGCAGCAGTAGTAAGACGCTAAACCTTCACAGTTTAGAAACACGAGCGTTGGCCTGAACAGCACGTGTGTGTTCACAGGTTCACATCCAGCATGTGGGTCCACCCATCGTGAAAAATCAATTAACGGATCTTTGAAACTCATCATACGCACGTTCATTCATGTAAACATTATTACTACATGATGATGTAGATGATTGTATCAAAATAAAACCCCACAATAAAAAAGGAGCGCCTCCGGAACGTGTCACTCTCAGCCATGAAAGGCTCCTCCCTTCAGATAGTTGATTCTCCTGGTAGGAACGATGATTGTTGGAAATCATCGATTAAATAACGAGTCAACATGGGCTCAGACAGGCCTTCACTTCCCAAATGAAAATCTTTCCAACATTTAAAATAAAATACAATCAGATGCTTATTTTATCAGATTGTCAATCACACGGAGGCTTCTCTTATTCACATGTTCTGGAACAGGCTATTGCAGTAGTTTCTCTGGTACATGCTAAGTCTCTGGAAATGGAAGCAACATATATTCAGTGTGTAGGGATCAAAATAAAGCACAAGCGTCGAGGCTCAAGCGACAGGTTTGATTGTCTCATGTAGATCTAGATTTCCTCCTGTTAGACTGTACAAGCTACAAGCTTTTATTATTATTAGTATTATTTTACTTTTATTATGATCACTTAGGGTATAATGATTTCTAATACTCTCTGAAAGGGTCCCTTTTTCTTTTTTCTGTCATCAGATATAACACTGGTTGAAAAGTTGTGTGCACAATTTAGTATATTTATAATCTATAAATAAAGTAAAAAATATATATATTTCTCTGCTGATTCTTCTTCTTTATTCTCGTTATTTACTTATTTACTGATTTATAGACTGAAAAGGAGCAAATGAGCTAATGGCTGATAAAAACCAACGGGATGGGCTACGAGCAAGTTTCAACAGTCTGATAATTGATTTTTCTTCAACACAGTATTAAAAAGGAAACCACGGACAGATTACAGCAGGGCAATCTGTAGTGAAGTAAAGTATATGTGAATTGTAGTAAATGGTTCATCATCACGTCCTTCATGACTCCACCTTTCTGCACAAACACCTCGGACCAGCTGAGAAATTCCAACGACCAGTTCAGGAAAAAGAAAAAAATCTAAGTTAACATTGAACTTATAAAATGCTCCACATGACGACTCTTTAACAAGTTGCGATTTCATGACAGTAATGTTTGTGATTGACATGGATTGACATGGAATGATGTGATTTACAACAGGGAAACGTTAGAAACATGACATTGATTAGTAAATGTTGAACTTCATTTTTTTTTTCCCATTTGGCTGAGTTAGACTCTTTTGAGGATAATTTTGGTTTATTACAACTTGAATCTCTGGCCTTTGTTTCCTTCAGTTTTGATAAAAGTGTACCCAAAGTAAAAAAAAAAAAAAGAAAAGTTGAAGTTCAGGGAACATCACATTTCCAGGTCCAGGTCCTTGAATGTAGCCGCGTCCACTTCCTGTATAATGACGCTCATTTCCTGTCTACTGTCCCACCCCGACACGCCTGACCGGTCCAGTGCCTGCAGGGGGTCAGGTGTTGGGGTCAGGGGTCAGGAAAGAACTCGGCACTGACTCGGCAAGCACAGGGTTATAATCACGGATAGGAACCGTGGCCAATCCTGCAGAAAAACACGCAACTCGTACCGAACCACAGTCGTCTTTTTTTCCCTTTCGATGCGTCGCCCCTTCAGCTCCTCCCCGCTGGCAGCCTCTCAGAGGAGCAGCTGCTCAATCACAAAGGTCACGTGATCCGTCGTACCGTTTCCCTTTTGCCGGCCACTAATCAAAAAAATAAACTCTTTTAGTAATAAATACAATATTTATACACACGTGATTGTTGAAAGCCACAGATGAAGTCAGCGTACTGGCTGTTTTCTGCAACCATTTATAGTAACAATCACCTTGTTCGGGAACCGTTTCCATGGCGTTTGACAATTTGTTGATTTGTTCTCTAGAAAATATGAATTGCTGCTATTTGTAAACCATGTTATATACATCAGCAAACACATTTTTACAGGACTACCAGCTGAGGTAGCACGGGGTGAACTGATCCGCGGCTGCTGCTTTGTTTCAATAACAAATCCAACTCCAACTCGGTGGTTCCTGATTGTTTCGGTACAATTATTTGTTCTCACGTCTCAGACCAAACTCAGTCCATCTGCGTTAAACAGGGCTGAAAGTCATGAAGACTCGTTGTTTGGTTCTTTCTGCCGCGGCGCTGACCTTTTTGTGGTATGATGACGCCTTCAAACGCTGTTCATGTGGGAAAAAAAAAAATTTCCAAAATCACCAGTTCCGGGATGTGTGTGGATTTTTCCTACAGTGTTCATCCTCCTTAGCTTAATGTTGAAATGCAAAAGAAGGAAAAAAAAATCCCAGAATCTGTCATCCTCGTTGACCACAGAACACATTCCGTGCTTCTTCAAAACAGCAGTTTGTGGGATGATTTCTTCAAGTCGTGAAACCCCCAAACTCCGTTTCGAAGGCTGAATAACACTGGTTTGCAAACTGAAGGTCAACATCAGTCCACTAACATCGCCATCCACCGAATGGAAACCCAACATGGGCCAAAAAAAAAAAAAAAACTGTACTTGTTCACATGTTTATAGCAGCAGTAACAAACGACTGAACAAGGAAGCTTGAGGAAAAAAAACAGGGACACAGTTTTACATGGTGAAGGAAAGAGAGAGAGGATCAAAGACCTTAGTCGACACTTTCTCCCGTTTCTGTAGATACCGATCGAATTCCAACGTGTTCCATCATTGAGTCTATACTTCCCAAACAGATGGGTTTGGCACAATAACTGGGCTTCTGCTGGGGAACGTCTGCTCTCACTCGAACGACATGAGGTTTGCTGGTATCTGTTAGAAGACCAGAGCAGAAAATCATGACAAATATTAAAAAAAGAAGGAAAACTGAACCATGTCCGGTTCTTATGTAGAGGCTCAAGCTGTTTAATCTGTGGATTATCGTCTAGTCCCTGTAATTACTCCCATTAGCTAGCTTTCTACTCAGCTTGGCAGTGTTTCCCATACTCACAGACACTATTGTGTGGCGCAGCGTCACAGAACGAAAACCAAGAGCTAAAAACTGACTCTGCCTCTTTTTTTGTGTCCATGCAAAACAAGCATGTGTATTTTGACATAAACGTATCATTCCAAAAAAAAAAATAGTCCTGTTTTTTCAAATGATTTTTTGTTTTCCTACTTCAGTCCTGATCATTAAAAAAACATTTCTATCACCATTTCCAGGATTTTAACCTGTTGAATGCCATTTTGCTTACAAGACGCCACCTTATTGTGTTTTTCCTCTTTTAAAAAATGTGGCATCTTAAAAACAAATTGGCATTTAAAAATCCTGCAATAATGATTTATTTTTGTCTGAAGAAAAAAAAAAGTTCTAATAATTGAGATTCCCATTTACTTTGATCTCTCATCTATAACATGAAAGTAAAAATACATTTTTAAGGTCTTTTTAATGGGATCAATTTAATGGAAGTCAATGGACACACACATGTAGAGAAGAATCTTAAGGGATGAAATAGATTATACTCTTCACTTTAGTATACTATTAGGATCTCTCTGTGTTCACCAGCTGGTTTCTATCTGTGTCCTGCAGCCAGGTAGCAGACAGTGAGTTTATAACATACCTGAGGTCTACTGCTCCTACAAGCCTCTTCCAGGTTCTTGTGCCAGATGATGGCTGAAAACCTGGATCCTGTCTGGAACTTGTAAATATTTCCTGTGAAGTGACATGAACATGCTGCTGAAAGCCACACAAGCTGAATGTTCAGAGTTAAAGCATCAGTTCAAATGAAGACAGTGGTGTGTTGGCAGGTTGAAAGCCGACCTTTGTCTGGATCGTTGAGTTGGAAAATGTTGGGTCTGGCCGGGTCATCGGGCAGCACCACCATCCATCCAGTGACACACACCTTCTTACAATGGCTGGATTTATACTGCGGGGTGACACAAGGTCAGAAAGGTCACATTCACAGCCCAGTGTAGCTTGGAGTAGAAACTTAAAGAAGATGCCACAGGAGCATGGATTGCACACTGCAAAAAGTTAGACATCACCAGGTGAAAATTAGGGAATAGCCAAACCATAAATAATGAAATAGCTTTTTATGTCTGAAAAAATATATATTCCTGTGAGTAGTTGAAAAATAACCGATTAGCGCTTTTGTATAAAATGTCTATCATTTGTGAAAATATCTTGTTTTTGGTCTGATTAGTACAATATTGAGTAAAATTACAATACCTTTCATTCTGGTCCCCAATAAAATGTTTTCCGTTGAAAGGTCACAATTTTATTTATCGAATGAGTTGCAAAATCAATAGAAAATACAGTGAAGACATTGACAAGGTCAGAAATAATGATCTTTATTTAAAACAATAATTTTCTCCTTCAAACTTGAAAAGCTAAATTATCTATCAATGTGATAAGATATTTGTGCTCAATATTGGAAAAATTGTGTCAAAAAGTCAGATATATTCACTTTGCCGTGCATATACACTGGCGTAGATGTTACACAGATCCCACACAACCAGCATAAACTCTTGTGTCGTCTTCTACAAGCTTCTGATGTTTATAGGGTTTATAGTTCTACTTGCATGATCACACTTTTCTGTCAGGGAACCACAAGGAAAATCACCAGCGCCACATTTATTGTACGGCTCTCTTGTGTCCTTATAATCCTATCTGGTGCTAACACTTTCTGTCTGTGCCTGTTTCACTTTCTTCTGAACACTTACGGGCAGTCTACAAACACTTAATAAAAGGTTTATATTAAAATATAATGTAATGGTAACCATGTGTCTGTAATATATTAGTCAACAGCTAGAACTCCTGGGGACACCTGGAAGTGATTCTGCTGAATAAGACACTTATGAGAATATAGTAAAACACAGCTGTAACAACATAAAATATGACTTCATAGGAGCAGTTGTGGTAGGCGGTGGGCTGAAGGTTACTATGGGCTCTAATAAGTTATATATATATGTCTTTGGCATCATTTGAACAAGCATCCATTAGTACTACTTTGAAAAGTAAGGATGACCTACATTTATTTGAGCATAAAATAAAACAAATTGGTTATAAAATGTTAACTTAAATAACTCCAAATGGAAATGCTTGAGTTTGTATTTTCAAAGAAAGATGTGAAAAATGGCTGAAGTATAACAAACAATACCTCAAATGATTTGTAAAATATGCCTATTGTTTTTTTTTTTTTTACACTTTTAATGATTTGCACATCGTCTTTGTGTGGGAAACATAGACATCGTAATTGCAATCATAAGTACTCATTCTACATGTGTGTTGCTATAGTACCGTGCACTTAAATTGATGAAAATGCATCCTCTGGCTGAATTCCTAAGCAATTGTTTGAATTACTTTAAATTTCATTATATTATGCTTTGTTGTCAAATAATTTTTATTGTTCTATTTTTTTTCTTACTAAATTATTTTTGGTAGTTCATGTTCTCACAGTCCAAACAAAGACATGTATGTACCTGGTAGCTTGTCAGGGAATATGTGCTGTGATGAAACAAGGAAAACCTTTAATTCTGTGACGAGAACGATTGAATATAACTACTTTATTATTGAAGCTTGATAAATGTATCCTGCTATGGTTTGTCTGATGAGTCAGTGCTGCTGCACACACTGAAATTAACCTTGCATGCCACAGGTGAAGCCTAGGGGATGGTAGAGCAGGGCTGCCTGCATCAACACTCTCGCTACGCCACTGATGCATGACGGAGCATTAGCCGACCCTCATGTTTTTGAAGTTGCAAACTTACATGTTTCCTCTCTGAGGCCCTCAGTGCTTTCGCCCCGTAGAAGGTCAGAGTTGATCCGGACAGACTGATCCAGAATCTGGTCCATGATGACAACTGCAAAAAAACAAGGAAGAATCAATCCCTGGATAACACAAGAAGATCCGTTTCCACTGTGGTGGCAAAATGAAACACGGTCGAGCTGAAACGGCGCGGTGGAGCTCACCTTAGGCTTCCGTCCCTCCTTCAGCAGCGTTTTCCTCCGGAGGGGTCCTTCGATGGTCACGCCGCCGGCCTCGCTGCATTCATAGCAGGAGTTGGCAGCGGAGGAGCTGAGTGTGATAGAAAACAGTTTTGTGTTCAGCATTCAGAGTTAATTTATTATACACAAATATCACGACGGCTGCTGCTATGAAAGTAATTACAGTGTGATATTGCTCTACCTCCTGAATCACAGTTACATTAGTTCATCCATGCCCTCTGCTGGCTGGGTTTGGTGTCTCGTTCCTCGAAGTAGAGGCCAGACTTGTATTGCATTTGCCATGTTTCAGATTCTTTTAAAATGGAAATATACATAATCACCTGGTTTTACACCAATGGTCCGTGGCCTGTTAGTTTTTATCAAATTAGAGAAAATAAAATGTTCCCTGAAAGCACAATAAGGAAACATTTTCTGCACACAAAAATGAGCCTTGAGGTTCTACTACCAGAGTTGCAAACATTATGTGAGTCTGTGCAGTGATTAATGAATAGAACAGATAACGATAACTTACATAACTTGCAAAAAATATTTGGTAATAGCTTTTGAAATAATCCTAGGAAAAATCATACATTGTACAAGGTGCTTCTCAATATATTATGAACACAGCTTTACCAGAGGGATCTAATGTCATAAAGACTGGAATGTATTCATAATGGAAAAAGTGACAAATGTCCCATTAGATTTTAGAAAACAGGATCTTGTTTGCAAAACATGTCAATATGGCAGCTGTGGTTATTGTGGGTGTTACTGTAGTTGAACTCAATGTGTTTCCAGCCTCTGTGCTTAGCTGGGTTAAACATGTCATGGAGCTATGTCGCTGCACTGCGGACACAGATATGAATCTGTAAACTGATCCAATATCTCATCTTTTCAAAGATGAGAACTTAGTTTTGGACCGCATGGCAATTGTAATTAAAGGATTGGTTCACCCAGTATTTTTCTTCTATCTAGCCTAGTAGATCCTTTATGTTTTCATGTCTTATCAGTCTTGTCACTCCCTGTAACAGGAATCATACCGGCTTGTATCTGAAGACCCCAAACATACCTCAACAAACAGTCCCAATCAAAACCTTTGAGGACATATTCTGTCAACATCTGAGGTCAAAGGAGCCACTTTTGTTTTGTGATTGAACTGATTTGACCCCTGAGTGACCTTATGGACTATTATATCACAATATTCAGACAATGATCTGAAAAATGCAGTGAGTCTGGCTTCTCGCTTTAATAAAAAGGTGAACTATTCAGAAAGTGCTGCTGACTGCTTGCTCTAATGCTTCGCTGTACCTGTAAACATAGCTGCGGTTCCGTGGGGAGTTGCGAAGCGGGACCCTCCAGTTGGGGCCCAGTGTTGCGTACATGCGGCCCCTGTATGTCACATATGAATGAATGATACAAATACAATTGTCAAAAAAGAAAAGGGTGACAACAGAAATTTGATTTATCACAGTCACATTATGTTACGTCACATTAGTAAAAATGTAAGATATGTATTTTTTGCCACACAAATTCCACCCACCAAACATTAAGAGAGGGCAATAAACCAACATATTATTTTTTATCATTCATCATCATTTCAGTCCTTAAAATGACCTACAACCAATAATACCTGCGAATTATTCTTGTTTTTACTACTTTCCAGGTTATTATTATAAAATGAAGGTACCTGTAAAAAAAGTGTAACCAACACAATTTCTTCTTCTTTTAAATCTTAAGTATTCCTAAGCCAAAGGTCACAAAATATTAAGGGATGGACACACTGTCTGTTTAGGTCCTTTTGTGGGATTTGATGAAAATATCAAAAGTTATTATTATTATATGCCATTTCAAAGTAACCTCACAGTGGTCTATTGAGTGGCTCTCACCTCTCCATCCCAGGAGACAGGTCCTCACCGAAGGAACTTTCACTGCTTCCTGTTGCAAAAACAACACCCCCGAAAACAAAACTAAGTCAAAACCTTTTATATATGGCTGCATCATATATGAAAGGCTAGAACGCCATCACATCAGCACATCAGTAGTTTAACTTATTAAATCCTAAGTAAGAGAAAAACCTTTGTATCAAGCAGTGTATATCTACCTAATGAAAGGCCGTTGGACACTGACGTACTGTGTGGATCATTTCTGACGGGACTCTGAGACTCTAAGAAGCTGTCGTCCAGCAGGTGTCGAGCCTTCTCGATGGGGAACGTGGCGCTCCTGCTCTCCGACATGCCGTACTGACACATCATGCTGTGGACAGACAGGAAGCATTACGCTGCAAGGAAAACACTCACAATGTCCCGATGCAATATACAACGTTCATTACGCTCTACTTACATGTTTTCTGTCTTTTTTTAAAATTCAATATTAAGCAGATGTTTTGGAGTTACCCAAATCTATGAATTGTTCACAGTCAGCGATTTACAGTTTGTACTGAGGCATCTCCTTGGGTCACGTTGTGATCTCATGGGAAAACTAAAGATGGATTCATTCACGGTAACCACAGTGTTACGCAGCTTCAGGCATATTCTCTGCCGTTTTATGTGTGAGTGAGTAACTAAGCATGAAACGTACAGCTGAGGTTTCATTATAGAAACAATAGGGGATCGTCACAATTGTGACCTTTTTAGTTTTTTCCTCTTTTGGAAGCTCTCACAGTCTTATTCTCTAATTTGGGAAAGAAACTCCTCCTCAACTTTTGAATAAAAATACAGATGGACATGATTTATCTCATGATTTATCCAATAACTGTATTATGTTAGGTTAAAACACTGTGTTACATATTAATCAAGTCATGAAGGAAATTCTAACTATATTTCATTCCTATTAAACTGGTATATATTTCTATTGTGTTAATGAATCTAATTGTAGAATTTGTATGAATTTTGGCCACACAGTTTCCCACCAGTCAATGTTTTGGATAAATATAAAACCTAATAATTCAACTAAGCCAACAAAAAATCAAAAAGGGCATATTATTTGTTTGTTAGGAGGGTCTAAGGATTCAAATTTAAGCAGTATTCAACCTGAAAGATAATTAAATGGATAAAATGAAATGAAAATAATGGATTATATGGTTCAGGTGATGATGAGAGAGATTCAAATTTATCAATGTTATTGAGTTTTTTTTATTTGACTCCTGAAGTTAAACTCGACTTTGGGGAAAGTTCACCTGTGGTTACTCACTTGTTTCCCAGGCTATGGCTCTTCCTGTGGTGAGAGGGAGGGGGCGTGGGGATGTTCACCCCCACAGAGGCGTCGGGGCAGGTCGGCCTTCGGTTGTACCTCATAGACGCAGACACCTCCGACAGACCTGGGACACAGAAAACATGGCCACTACAATCCTGCTTGCTCTATTTCAAACTTGCATGTCTAATTATGTCAAAGATGATTAAGTTGTGAACAGCAAATCAGCCAATATTGTACTTGAGTTTATTCCTTCTGTATACAGTAGATTGTAGTTGGGCCATTTATGAGCAGCTCTGCACCAAATCCACTAGATGGAGGTAGTGAGGCAGAAAATGAGCCTCTACATGAAAACCATTATCAACACCAGGAAACCTGCAGTCTACAATGCTCCACGGTTACGACTGTAACTGTGTGAACGTGTCCTCATAATGCTATCATCAGTCCGTCCACAGCTCTGCTTTCTGGCAGGGCCGTTCGCTGGAAGCGGCTGAGCTGACGCCGTGTTAAGGTGCATTTTGTGCCAGTGGAACCTCTGAGTCACATTCTGTTCCCCCTCTCACTGGAAACCTGCTGGGACCATTCAGTCAGAGTTAGTCCGGACCAGTACGGACCGAACGGGGCAGCCTGAGTTCAACGTCCCCGGTTTGGAATACGTCGCGCTCGCATGGAGTAAACTTATTTAGTGGTGCTAAGTGCTATGGAGATCATGAGAGGTAGAACCTGAAGAGCGACAGCTGTACGTGATTGAGCCTGCGGGGGAAACACTTAATAACTCCACTATTACCTCGTAAAGATGCTTTTTAGGGTAGCTGCAGCTGTGGCTGCTGGAGAAATGCACGTTCAGCAAAATAGTGCAAATTAATAGGACCAATGAGAACTCACAATATAAAAAGAGCATTTCCCCATGAGCCCTGTTAGGTCAGTTGACATGTCGGTAATAAGGACAGGACAGCAGAGTGTCACATGTATAAATGTAAATGGAAATATGTCATCAATATTCAGTAATTATTAGTAGTTAATAACAGTTCAGCTCATAGAATATATACTATTAATCAATGCATCTGTCATCCATATCAGCAACTTAGAACTATTTAGTTTTCACTGACCCTAGATAAAATCATGTACGCTATGGTTCTAAATACATACACCAATTGCCATGTTTCAAAACACACCCTCCTGGGACTTTCCACTCCAATGAACTAATCAAATGTGTTAAACTACATTTTTGCTGATTGTAATTTATGCAATACTTATTTAGAAATGATAAATCCATAACTTCTAAAGTCTGAAAACACTAGAATTAAACACATTCTACATGAGCTTTTTTAAAAAAATTAAAACATTTGTAATTGTTTGTAAAATGCATACAAATATTTAGGAATAAGACTTTAGTGATGAATTTCTTATTACAATTTTCCATATGTGAGATATATAGTATAGCTGTTATCTTAATTTGTACATCTGAACAATATTTATTCTCATTGTCAAGTTATAGATACAAAACTACTTTAAGCTAACAAAATGTAATTCTAAATCAGTATTAAAGCAATTGGTTGCAGTTATTTCTAAATTGTATTTAATTTTAAAACGTTAAAGCTGAAATTAATTTGATTCAATCAAGAGATGTAAAGAAATGATCATGCAAACCTTAAAATAGCATAAAAGTTTGAAATCACAGATTCTTCCACCCATGACTTCACTGAATAATGTGACGAGTAGGAAAATGACTTGAATCACATCAGTCTGTGATCTGCACCACCATCGCCACTAAACACTTGAATGAGGGAGTTTTTTTTTCAGAAGAATGCCGTTCATCCTTCCAGTAGAGGTCAGCGGAGGAAAAACAGGAAAACTGTGATCTCACATGTCTAAAAATCCTGTCTGAAAAGTCATGTTCCAGCCTTACCCCTAAGCACATATGTGTGCTTACTCAACCACTTGAATTGCTGCTCAGACATTACAAAACAGTTTGGATGAATTCGCCAGATCGCCGTCTGATGCTGAGCCGCAACCTTCCCAAAAATAGACGATTAAATAGCACACAATCATTGAAATAAGTTCATCACAGACAGCAACACCCTTGGAGTTGTTTTCTCAAAACACAGATGGCTGCAGAGATGGATAAAGTGGGCAAATGCATCATGTCATATGTAATTTTGCTTGTTTTTGTATTCTGCACCGTCCATAATGCCATCTTGTACTGATTTGTTGTGTTTTTGGATGTGTGTAAGTGAGTGAGAGAGAGAGAGAAAGAGAGAAAGAGGGACTTGTTCATGCTGAATGAAGCAAAAAGGGCAGGGCACATTGTCAGAACAGCTGTTTTTTGCCACCTTACATAACTGTAATTGATCATTTGACCTGCACAGGGAGAAAATGATGTTCATTATGTCACTGATGAGACATAGTTACTGACAAATAGGCTGGTTGGATCAATGAGGCTCTTATAGTAAAACTTTTTTCAGTAAAACTGGGTGCATTTTCCATCCAAATTGTCTTTAGAGGAGGGTGTAATTTTTTTGGAGGACACTATCTTTTCTTCTCTATCTTCTGCCGCCCTGCGCAGATATTAACAATTACAGCTATTAAACGCCAAGCTCAGTTGGCATTCACCTCTCTGCCAAGCAGAAATCGGCGAAGATACAATGTATCCTAGCAACGACAGGAATCTTGAGCGCTCACATGGACATGCACCACTGAGACCGGCTTATGCTCAAATTTGGTTTAGTTTAGACCAGTTTGTGCAACCGGCCCCTGGAGAGTATGTACGATGTTATTAACGAAAGTACATGGAACTAGAGGCTAATTAAAATCAAGGTATTAGTAAAGAACCCGTAAGAAAGGGATAGCAATTTCTGTGATTTTTACATAGTACGTACATGGAAAATACTGCTAAACAAGATTATCGAAATATGGCTATCAACCCATTTAATATTTATCTATTATTTTTCCATTTGTACCCTACTTTGCAGGAAATGGCATTTTTAAAAAATGGCAAAGATAGTTACTACTTGCACAAATATCCCAAGAGAAAAAAAAACATTCGCAGGTGTAAATTTTAAGTTAGTTTAATTATTATAGATATTTGAATGATTAAATAATGATTAAATACATACATGTCATTTTAGGGTTGAAAATCATAATAACTTAAATAAAATGACTTCACAGGAAGGTGTTGGAATTTTTAAAACCTTTGTACAACTCACACTCCTGCAGAGCCACAGGAGACATTAAACAGCTGTTTTCACAGTGTGAGTAATGCCCACCATGAAGAGCAAATTGAGGTTTATGTGTAAATTGTCTACGAGCATGTCATTGAATTTTTTGGGGGGAAATTTGAGAAAATTACAGCCAGGCTTGGGCAACTATACCACCACTGTTGCTGATGGGCTTAAAAGGGTCAGAAAGTACCTAAATACTATGATTAGGTAAATAAAGAAAGGTACAATGAAACTAGATTGTAATGCATCTATATTTTAGTACATTAAGTCCTAATAAGGTAAGAACAATAGGTACCAAAATAACCTATTATGTACATGGAAACTTCCTTGGAAATAAAAATCAATGAAGTAGAAGGTAAATTATCCTGACGTTTTGTCCTTGGGTCACGCTGCATAGAAACAGGAATCTCCCATGTCGGACTCCTCAGACTCCTGCGGAGCCACAGGAGACATTAAACAGCTGTTTCACAGTCTGAGTGATGCCCACCATGAAGAGCAAATTAAGGTTTATGTGTAAAATTGGTGAAGTGGCTCTTTTCTCACGTCCTAAAACATCCTCATCAGGCTTTGATGGAATGTGTTTCCCAATAAGATTTCGTGATAATCTCATACCAAGTATTCATAAAGATGGTTCAGTTCAAGAGGAGCTGGCCCTGTCATAATAACGGGAAAAATGTGCCTTTATCTCCTCAGGCGACACTCTGTTTCTAACTTAACTTTTCCATGTAATCACTCGGACACGTGCTTCCGTGCTGAGTGATTCACGGATGCCTTGTGTGCTTTAGCGAGTGCGGAACGTTACTCTTGGCACCGAAAGTTGCTTTTTCAATTAACAAGCGCTGAAACCGAAACCTTTACCACCAAACCGTCTGATAAGTGGTAGCGAGAGGGACAGAAAGAGAGAGGGGAGTATGGGGGTTGATATGGTAACCGCTGCAAACAAATCCCACCATGTGGCCCGGCCGGCCTGCCAGACGTGAGTCTATGGAAAAAGATCAATGTGTTGGCTCCCAGTGGACACCGACATGTTGCTGCTGTTAGACGGTTAGCTGCATCGTTTAACTTTCTCATGGGATATTTTAGCCAGAATTTCGATCGACATGACTGAGCTTGAGGAAAAGAATGAACTGGCCTAACTTGATCTGAACGATATGAATTAACTCTCTAAAAAGAGAGAGATTCTTTTTTTTAAAATCACAAACAGCTTCGTTCAGCCACTCACATTGTTTTTAACCGAAGCCACAACATGTAAGAGCTCTGAGAACATTCCCACAACTGTTTACTCTGTCGGCCATACCCGAACAATTTCTGTAAATACACGTGAATAAAAAAAAAAAATGCGATTCGATCACACACACACACACACACACACACACACACACGCAGAGCGGATTATCGACAGCTCACAGAGCAAAGCCAGGTACGTTTGATGTACGGACAGTTTATTGCAAACAGGCTGCTCCTGCTCTGCGGGAGAAGCCATGTGTGCGAATCAGCCAAATTAATTCCGCCTTAACTTTGCCACCAAAGTTGCAACAATGACGTAGTTGCTGAACTCACTAAAACTGATCAATGAATGAAAAGGGAACTGCTTCACTCACTTTTTTCTTAATAAGCTCGATCATTCTAGTTAAAAAATGCATCTTCGGGAACTTTTAAATTGATGGCCCTTTATCTTTTGCTTTTTTATTAAAGAACCAGATATTTTCTCTTTCTACAACAGTTGTTCGCCTTTTTTGTCCTGACGATTTGACCAGGTGAATCCCATGATGATCCAAGCTGTGGGAGAGATCAAACTGTTAGTCACTATGTGAGCGAGCCAATAATGTCTCTTGTTCTGATGTTGATTTAGCTTTTGGATCATTCGCTTTGCCGTTTATAAGGAGAAAAAAAAGCATTATACTGTCTCTGTCCATGATGGTATTGCTTCTTGAAAGAAACAGATTAATGGATTTATTTCATCAAAGGTGGCAGATAGTGAACAAACCATGTGGAAAACACAATATACAGCCTCAAGTTCTGGGAAAAAGACTGGGGAAAAAGTATGTATTCAAATGATAAGTTATTGATTTGAGACAAGAAATGACTGTCTTGTTTTTTTAGTACTATATAATATAGTACTGTATAATATTATTTGATCTAGCAGGAACAGATCACGTCATCCAGCTCTAGTATAACCAGGCTGGTAGTAAGTGCATTCAGAATACCATTAGTTTAAACTGTAACTCATATTTTATATTTTAAATACATACTTTTAGTCCATTACAGCCCACACAACCACCAAAGTGACAGATCTGTGGTTCATATATTATTATTAGCAAGTAAAAAGTTGCTCTGCTAACAGGAGGAACGGCTAGTAGTTCAGAGGATAAATCATAATAGAAAACTGACAACAGGAAAAATGGGAAAAATTTATATTATTGAAGACTAAATGATGGAAATGTTATTTCAGTGTATTTCCCAAACAGCTTTTTGTTGACGTTATTAGTTAATGTTTCAAATCTCATCTCAATATAAATGTGAGGAGGGAAAAAAAAAAAAAACATTTCCATCTGGAGTAGCTCATGTTTGGTACTTTATGTTGATAAATGACTAATCAAGTTACTACTCAAATGACTGACAGTCATTTTTACGGCGTTCATCCATCGTTCTTGTATTTCACACGGCGAGGCTCTTTGAACATGATCATGCTAAACGTCTGTACGGACACACACGTGGAGGCCGCGGCGTGCCTTTGATGTGGCCGGGGGTTCGTCCCTCTTTATTACCCTGACCTACGTCCAGCTCTTGGCTCCCGACGCATTACATCACCTCGGCCCGCTCCAGAACGAACCCCTCCAAAACCCCCGCGCAACACAAGAAAAAGCGAAAATAAAGGAGGTAGACCGGCCCTCTGCGACGATGTCCTCATGGAACTATTTCGCTCGGCCTCCAGGCCGCTGGCCTGTCCGCACGGTATACACATGCAGGGGGGGAGTAATTCGTCTCTCTGCAGCTTGCAGCGTGCGTCCCCCCCTCCCTCCACGGGGAACACAGAGAGGTGAGAGAGGATGAAGGATATTCAGGGAAATGATCCCGACAGAGCGGACCGGTTCGGTTATTTATGCAATCCGCTCAGCCAGCTCGCTGCGCTTTCTTCTCCGACCCAATCAAAACGTAATCAATCACCTGTCAATACACTCGGGTGAACCTGCTTTTAGTTACGCCCTCAGTTTTGGCTGCGCTAGCCTCTGTTCTTTATGCTCATGAAGGGAGACTCAGGTGAATAATTAAACCGGCAGCATGTGAATCTGTCATCTCAGAGACATTGTAAAATTTGGACACAGTTCACTTATAATCACCTCATATATTTCCCCTCTGAACTCTGGAGTACCCCAAAGCTTTGTTCTAAATCCCCTACTATTTTACATCTATATGCATAATAATATGTGTTAATAGCTTTCTATTGCACTTATGGCATGCGACTTTATGTATAATGAAAAACCTGGAACACCACATATCTAGTTTGTGCAGAAAAATCAGGTTGCAGTTTAACGGCCTCTGTAATCTGGTTATATCAGAGTTGAGCCAGCTCCGTTTCTTTGAGTTTTCATGATTAGAGCTATTATCTCCACACACTGACAGCTAGATCTCTGTCTGTTTTTTATCCTCTGCTCCTTACACCCCTCCTTGTTTTTTCTTTTTTTGTTACTATGGTAGCAACTAATAGCGTTCCTAAATAAACTTACACCCCCGCATACACACACACACACACACACACATTTCTTTTGGATGTATTAATTATAACTAATATAATATTATAATGCCATTATAAATGACCCACTTACAGACCAACATAAAATGCCTTTAATGCATTATTTATTTAAATGCAGCAATTTCAAACTTTCAGATTCATCCTGCTTCAACAGGTTTGGATGCTGCTCTCTCCTCTCTGAGATAGCGATGACAACAGAGACGGAGACGGAGACGGAGACAGAGACGAGGATGCTGGTGGGTTTTCCCTGGTGTCTGTTCCTCTTCGCTGTGCTCAAACTCTCCATGATGATCCAGAATGACAGCTCATATATGAGCTTATGGGCATGTCAATCCGTAGGTTTGAAGGGATGTGATCTGACATCTCCTTGCGTGACGGATGCCGAGCAATGATTGCAAATAGCGATTCTGTTACGTTTCGGACGGTTTAGCAGACATACATGTGGAACACTCTCAGGATACGTGAAGACATTGCAGCAGAATCGCTGCGTCAAGCTTTTCATCAATTATTTGCATCACATGCACATAATTAAAGCAGTCAGACTGACAGAAATATTTGTTTTTTGGCCAAAGCTTCTATCTGCAGATACAGCAAGATGCTGATATAGTGCATCCAGCCGTGATCCGTCTTTACCGTTCCCACCCTGACGAAGATCCTATGAGGTCGAAAACAGTTTTAGTAGAATATCCGACAAAATAAACTCTTCAGAGTGCCTGAAGAACGTTTCCCCCTAAATTAACATACTTCTTCTTCAGTCAACACAAAAAAAACAAAAGCACAGCATTGGCTGAGGATTATTTCCACAGGGCAGATCCCTCCTTCAAAGCTTTAGAACACAAACACAATTTCACATTTAATAAGCGAAACAAGTCACTTCAGTCAGATACGTGAAATTGGATTTTCTTCACATATTTTCTATTGTATGCTACATTTTATGGATAATTATAATTATCTATAATTATCGTAATCACTGTTGTTGTAGTTGTGTGTGCTTGTGATGTTGGTGTAATGTTTCTGACATATAAAAAGAGAACGCAATAAACTGTAATTTAATCTAATAACCCTAATAAAAAAAAAAAAAAAAAAACTCAGATTGCATCGGTATAACTTTGCCACATGTGTGTCTTACCTGCCAGGTCTTCTTTAGAAGAAGCAATCCGGGGGGAACTGTTGCCAGGTTCGATCTTTAGAGACAGCCTGCAACACAAATGGTTTCCATCAGACACACACACCGGCTGATAGTTCCGCGCCGCCCGAACACAAACACACAGCACGCCGCTGATATCCACTCAGGCAGGTTCATCGCACAGTTTGCCAGACAATGATGCAGAAAATATGAGTCAAAGCTTTGGTTTTTTCAAACCAATAACAGTGTTTCTGGTGATTTGGCAAAGCCAATTTCACAGCCTTTTTTTTTTTTTTTCCTGCGGCCGCAGTTTATTTACCTGAGATATTTAGATGAGCAACAAGAACTGGCCACGTTTAAAGTGTTACATTTTTGCATCATCTGTTGATATTACTGGGTAAGAAAAAAGGAGACAATGATCATTTTTTTGGATCTAGTAAGATACAAAGATAAGATAGTTACGATTTTATTCAGAAAGACATGACACATTGGTTAAATCATTATTTCAGGTCAAAAATAACACAACTGCCACATTTAGGTTTGAATGGATTTGCATAAAAATGAATGGACGCCTCTGAGTGACAGATGAATTCTTCTGAGCCGTAATTCTTCTTAGATCCTCAATAATTTTGGGGAGTCGATGACTTTGCGGATGTTTCTTCCTAGACTGTATTTTCAACTCGAACATTGAAAATTATAGCTCTTTACGTATAATTTATCCAAACCACCTTTTATCCAATTGTCTGGGTGGGTAACTAGATTGAATATGGAGTAAACATATCTCCAAAATTGGCCGTGCGGTTTATGAGGCACATCCAATCCTCTGAACACACTTTCCTCCTTAAACACCTCTCAGTAAAAGAAACAGAAATGTGATCACATTTCCTCCCCAGATGTTAGAACCTTGGAGCGAATACGGATCAATACAAATAAAAACGACTGATTTGAAAAACGTACATGGACGTACGGAGGCAAACGTGCTGAGATCAGAGTTGGCTTTTTAGCTGTCGTGCAACTATTCCAACCTCAGATTACAAACGGGCAGGATATGTCATTTTTAAGAAGCGTCCTGAAAGCGAATAAAGTTCTGGATCGTAATTGTTTGGACTGTCGGGAAATATATTTTGGATTTACCAACCACATTCAATTGGGCGATATTTGTAAAAGGTGGAATTCAGCTACTTACCAGTGAGGCAGATAATGTGTTATTTGGAGACGATATAGTTTTAAATGCGGGTAAATGTTTTGTGCTGGTCTGGTTGGTCCTGTTTGTGAAAAAAAGCCTTTTCCAATACAATCATATACTGTAACAAAAATAGAGCTTCGGTCTGGGGTTGGTTCAGGACACCGGGTGGGTGAGTTGTGTCTACGAGACGATCTCTGCTCAGACAAGACTGTGCAGGAAATGACCCCGAAAATCTGTGCTTATTGGTAAATTTGATTCTGCCACTCATCACCACGACATTTGGAAAGGATTTAACGAAACTTTTGGACGCTGGATAAAACGGCCATTAATTAGAGAGAGAATGGATTCGGTTATGTTTGTGAATGGCTGATTAAAGTGCTGCGTCCAGAGAAAAGCAGGAGGGGAAGCGACATGCAAACTTCAAACACAATCTGTCATGTGTAAAAGTCCATATTACATCATGCAGTGGGCCTGGTTACACTGCCGTGCATCTGGTTTCTCTCCGGTCACTGCTGTCATTAGTAATACTCGCGCAACACAGCACAGATACTCTCGAATATATTTTCACCTCATATACACCTCACCTCGGGTAAACCGTTTCCAGAGCTGCTCTGCGAACTGTTTCCTGTCACAAACTTTCACTTTCTTATTACAATGCTGTGGACCAGTGGAATATTTCACATGTTACGCACTTGGACGTGACGTTGTTAATGCTCAATTCGTGCTGACCATCTACTCTGGCTTCAGAAGAGTATATTCGTATTCAGGCCTGTGTGTGCCGAGGTGTTTAGGAAAACGTTGAGGATGATTTGCTACTTTAACGAAGGTTGCACGGTGTTGGCCGGAGTGTCTGTTATTCACCGTGCAGGACAATCCCAAGGTCGCCGCAGGATTTTTTCCTCGTGAGCGGCTGTCTGGAAGACGAGGCGCTGCTTTCTCTACGGTCTAACCCCCAATAAGAATGAGATAGCTGTTACATGCCAATACTCCTAATTACATCCACATTCCCCCCCTCTCACGTGTGTCCCTCCAACAGCAGAGATGTGGGAACACATGAGACTGAAAGGTGGTCGCTGTCATTAGCCTTTAGAAACATTTCCAAAACAACTAATGTGACCAAACTCTCTATAATGGAGGAAAATGTCACGCGGTTTTAGTAGTTACTGGACAATAACAGGACGATGGCAGAGAGGGAGCAGAAATATCAGGCTTCACTAACACGTAAATTATTACAGTAAATAGATGTTTTGGAAGCAACTATTGTTTTACTTTCAAGTTTTTTAAATTTTCAATTTGGCAAAGAATTTGGACTGCAACACCACCACCATTTATAATGGAATTTAAAATACATTTTTAAAATAAATAATATAATTATGATAAAATGGACATTTAATATACAATAAAGAGAAAGTGTGTGGTTAGGATGTGCTGCTTTAAATACTGTAATGTGGTGCAATTATATATATATATATATATATATATAACCCGTTATAATAAATTTGATTTGCCGTTTCATGACTGGCTGTTTCAATCAATGATCCATTATCAAGGGATATATGTGATGTTTATGAACCAAGGCGGGACAAACTTTTTTATTTTCTTTTTAGTCCTGCAAACCCTGAGTGAAACTATAAATATTATATTGAACTATTTCATTATTGTATTGATAATGTGGCTCTTGCGGATATATGTTGATACTGATTTCTGTCCAGTCCTATGATGAAAGGTTGAATTGAACTCCGAGTCCTGTCTTAAAAAAATATTTGAAAAAGGAACATTTAAATTATATTAGAGAAAATGTTTATTTATTGTACTTAGGAACATGTTCATGTACATAACTAAGACAGTCTCTATAGTCCGTGTCTGTGAGCAGTCAGACAGTGCTGCACATTTTAAACCTGTTTTTCTAAGAGTTTAGGTTTCCCACTGCAGTGGTCAGTCTGTGTTTATAAATAAGGTATTTGCATGATTTTCCATCATCTGAACATGAACTCCTTCAAATATGTATTGCTGCTTTTCTTCCATTTCACCAATGAAAATCATCACAGCTTTGCCACTGTGGTTAGGCCCGTTTCTTTCCATTTGGTGATCTCTAACAATGGAAACTGGTGCAGCATGTGATAATTTACTACTTGTCACTGGTGCCTCCATCATGCTTGGACGTAGCCAGCTGACCCTGTCTGACTCCCGATTTTAACACATTACTGCCTTAAAGAGCCCGAAGAGCCGCCTACGCACATGTTCCGCAGCAAAAAAGCCCCGCTCGCATTTCGACTTGAATTCAGGTCTGGAAAGCATATTTCCCCCAGGTAAAGGTTCGGCCTTCGAAGGCTGCGGTCATCGTGCCGCTCCCCACGGGCACATTTTCGACTCTTGCGCAGTTAAATGACATTTTAGCAAGGTGAGTCTGTCAGCACCTTTGCACGAGGAGGATAAGCAGACGTTTCGTGTTAGTTACTATGTGTCAGGAAATTCTTTCCAAAAACAAAATGTCCTAAGAACAGATAAAACATTCAAAACCAACTGTAGAAGGCATAAATAATGAACTGGTGAATGACTTGGACAAACTTCCAGGTAACACTTAAAGCTGCACTAATGATTATTTTTATAAGAAGTTAGAGCTACCCCGGGCCACACAGCCAGATGCTTTCAAACCGGTTAGAAACCAAAAGCAGCTTCGACCAGAAAGCGAATACTGGACTAATATTAATCAGATGGACACACAAGTGACTCCAAATGGCTGCTAATGTTGCTGTGTCTGCTTAATGTGTAAACAGGCAATTATTCACGAACACGTGTTCTTAACTTTATACAAACATCATTTGGAAATGTTGTGTTCACAGCATGTTTCGGGTTGCCCCCCCCCCCAAAAAAAAAAAAACAAAAAAAATCGATTAATGCTGCTTTAAAATAAAGAGTTTATTTCTTCTGTTTTACAGATTCCAGCTTAGTTTTTCCATCTTATTTTTTTTATTATAGAGACTCTGGGTCTGTGTCTTTAAATAGCTGCCTCATATGGTTTATATTATATTGGTACGCTGGTATTAAACAGGTTTATAGCAGCGGCTGACGCACAACATCACCATGGGGTGCAAAGATAAATCTAAGGGCCCATAAGATAAATGGATCAAAAAATACATTTCTTTTACACAAAATTCTGTTGAAAACTTTTCACAAATTAAATAAAAAATGCCAATACAACTACTTAAGACACACTTCAGGTATTCTGCTCCTAAGTGGCGTTCTGAGGTGAAACTTCTTTTAGTGGGATTCCCTAATGAACATTGAAACAGTGTCTATTAACTCCACCAGGGGCAGCGATGGGTCTGTTATACACAAATGAATCACCTGAAGCCAATTTCACCAGGTACGCTCTTTGCAACTGCTTATGTCTAGTTTCTTTTTTGGTGTGAACACAACATTAGAGGTAATGAATATAGTTGCAATAGAGATATCTTATCTTATGATACGATGAACTTAAACTAAAGCTTCAGATAAGGAAAAAGGCATTTTTGCACAAAATGAGGACTATGGATTTTGTCCCTCATCACATCGATTTAAGCACATCTCGAGTGTTCTTTTAATGGGCACTATTAAAAAGAGGAATGACTGCAGTGGACTAAAATGTCTTTCATTGTTCTGATGGGAAACTGACTGCTGTTTTAAAGGGATCTGGTCATCACCTTTTTAGTATTAATTATTCATTTTCGTTGGTCTATTTGAAAAATTGAAAAATTAGCATGACTCCATGGTCCTAGTTGGACCTGTAGCAGTATATGTATGCAGTCTAGCTTCTCATACACTCACTCTGAAAAACCCTTATTTTTTATCACAACTGGAGCGGTTTCTAAATGGCTTGTGTTCAGCCAGGTTTTTACAGGACTGAAGAGGCCAGACCACAACAGAACGTGTGCGTGGTCATATTTTACAGTTTGTGTGTTAGCAGGAACACCAGAGACCTAAATAGTTACAACCAAGTGTTTTTTTTTTTTTTACATCACAGGGCTTCTTTAAAATATATAGAATTGTGCACCTGTCCTTTCATTTTGTGGAATCGTTTTACTCGTGAAACGCGCAGCACCATAGTGACTCGACTGTTTTCTGCTGCCAATGTTAAGTAGAGCCTGAGTAAATTAGGCTGGGCCCCTTTGGGTTTATGACACTTAAGGAAAGTAGACGGTAATTGTACAATAAAATCGTACAACATGATGAACGTGCTATAAATGGCAGCTTTAAGTTAAGCCTTTGTGATCTGTCACATACAGGTGCTTCCTTTACAGTGGAGTAGTTTTTAATTAGTGTCACATGGTGACCTGTCAGTGTGGGTTTTGTTCAAGAAAATAGGTTAAGAGGAGGAATCTCAATTTGCTGCTATTTTACTACCTTTTTTATTTTAATTAGATCACTATTTCTCATGTAGATTATCAGTTAATTGGAGACTGAATCAATTACTACAGCAGCCAGCACGTCAAGCCTTACCAAATGTTACTAGAGGGGCTCCATAGGAGGGAGGTCAGTGCACTTCATAAATAATTAGCTAACATTAAGTTAATACAGGCTAATGCAAGAGCAAGCTAGGTTTCAGTAGTGAAAGTCATGAAATCAACTTTTCTTTGTTCCAAAGTCATGTAGTCATGCTTCAAATGTGCCGATATAGACCCAACCTTTCATTCATTCTGTAATTACCTATATCATCCAGATGGAAACCCCTTATCAGGCTGATGTATGATCTGAGCAAATGTGTCATACCTAAAGCCTATTCATGAAGAGAGAGTGAACACGTTGGTAATCTGTCCCGTAAGAGGTTCACAGTGACGCTTGTGGAGCGTCAGAACTTACTTGAAGTTGTCATCCTCTACGAACTTCTGGAGTTCCTCTATATAGCGGACTGACAACAGATACTTCTGGACATGTGGGAGCGTCACAAGATAATCTGAAGAGGAAAAAAAGAGATAGAAGACACTTAAATTATTCAGATCAAAGCAAATCAGGAACAAATGAGAAAGAAAGTAAGTGAGATCTACTTATATGGAAAAGATTATGAAGTTATTTCTAAAGCTTTGGAACTGCAGGAACCATAGTGAGAGATATTATCCACAAATCAGGAGTGGCCGACCAACCCAAATCACCTCATCACATCACCATCCAAAGAACTGCAGGGCTCACCGGCCTCAGTTGAGGTTAAGATTTATTCATGAGTCCACTATGAGAAAGAGACTGGGCTAAAATGGCTGCATGTCAGAGTTCCAAGACAAAAACCACTGCTGAGCAAAAAGAACATCAAGCCTCGTTTCAGTTTTGCCAGAAAATATCTTGATGACGCCTAAAATCTTTGGGAAAGTACTGGTCTGATGAGACAATTTTTTTTTGTGTAGCATAACCTTAAAAAGGCGACTCATGCTTTACAACCTGTTAATGTTTCTGAATTACAATAATGCAAAGATGAGGCTTTAAAAGACTCATTGCAAGTTATCATACATGCTTGATTGCATTTGTTGGTGCTAAAGGTGGGCTAACCAGTTATTAGGTTTAGGGGGCATTCAAAAGAAATCAGGAAGGAGCCAAACACGTTTTACTGTATGTAGAAAATGTAGAAAAAATACTGGGATAGTGACTCAGGGATGACAGCTCAGATCATGAAATACAGTCACATCAGAGTCTAAATCAATGTATTACTTAAACTATCTATAATTTTATTATAAAGGGAAAACACTTAAATAAAAACAACCGTAGCAGTGTGTAATCCTGCACCTGTGTTCACTTAGTCCTTCCTGAATATGCATGAACAAAATCATACAACTGGAAAATGGTTTCATATGTTCGATGAATCATGAACTCAGCATGTTTACAGAAAATATATACAATCATCAATTTTTGGGGGAGTCAAGCTAATCTGTAAATCATCATATGAAATATACTTGACTACTTGTTGTTTGTAGAAGATAATAGAGCTGGAGGCTAACAGGACACTACAGTTGAGCAATGATCCGAGGTCCACATATTCTGTCAAGTTACCATTACTGATCCTTTTAGTTATGTAAAGAGAATGACTGTCATCTGAAAAATACTCATTTAGAAGTGAAAGTCCTAAATTCAAAATGTTACTTAAGTAAAAATACAAAAGTAGTATTATCCAACTATATTTAAAATATCAAAAGTAAAAGCACTCATCATACAGAGTATGGTATATTTGTTATTCACTAATTAATACATAAGAGCATTTTAATGTATATTAGAGTGGATCCAGTTTTAGGATACTGAAGAATGACAATTTAAACTGAAAAAAGAAATAAAAAAAACATTATTTTTATGTTAAATAGTCATCCTAAAAGTAACTAAAGCTGTTAAATGAATGTAGTTGAGTAGAAAGTACAACATTTCTCTCTACTGTAGTGGAGTGGAAGTAGCATCAAACAGAAATAATCAAGTGAAGTACATGTACATCAAAACTTAGTCATTCTACTGTATACAGGATTATCTGTTACTAACCATAGTTACATGACATCTGCAGGTCAGAGATGACCCTCAGAAGGTTGTTCATCTGATTGGTCCTCTGCTCCGTCTCTATGATGCTATCTGATGCAGGATAGGCTGAGTCGATGTAGATCATGTCCAACAGGTAGATCCCTGCAGGAGACATCACGAGATGGAAAAATAAATCACTCAGTTAGCTTATATAATAGACTAGGAACAATCAGGATGACAGAATGTGAATGCCTTCATGTTTCAATAGCGAAACAACACAAAAAATGAGGATAAAGGAGGTGAAGAATAAAATATTAAAGGTCTCTCAGAAGCTGAAAGGTTCATCTCACTAAGAAACAGAACCATAATCGATCAGTTTCCAACTATTACATCAATCGCCAACTTTGTTAATCAATTAAATAACTGTTATTCATTTTTTAAGAAGAAAATGTCCAAATTCTCAAGGCTTCTCAAGTCAGATTATTCTATGTTTTTTTATGTTCTTCTTCTGTAATAGTAAACTAATGATCCTTGGGTTGTGGACTGTTGGTCTGGACAAAAAAAAAGACATTTTAGATTGAATCTTAAGTTTTTGGAAACAGTGATCAACATTTGACACCATTTTATGAAACAAATAACTAATTGCATAATCTTTTTAATAATCAATGGTTAAAACTACAATCATCCCACATTATACCCTTCTAATACTTCTAAATCTTTTAAAGTGGATTACTTTTTTATTTTCTGCTTTGCCAAAGCATGTCCCTGCAGAGTCACATTTCTGTTGAATACCATGATGGCTTTTTTACACAAGTAGCCTTGATTTCTGGCTCATAGCATGGGAGGAAAAAAACGGAGCACATCACAAGTGTCAGAAATAACCTGGAAAACATCTGTTGAGTCACCAATTTTCCTACAATTTGTCTTAATTACTCTGTACTAACTGTTGCTAAATACCATGCTGGAAACTCCCTCAGCCTCTCACAGTACGCTGCATCTCATGAAGTCTAAACTCTTATATAATTATAATTTATGTATATATTATACATATAACATAATGTAATATAAACTGACAAGACATTGCACATCAGTTAGATTAAAAAAAAAATCATGATCCATATAATATTCTAATATGGTGGCATGCATTTGACTGTATTTTTCCTTTCTATTTTTGTCACAGCCAGGTGGAAGAAGAATTCAGATCCTTTACTCAAGTAAAAGTACCTTAATATTATGAGCTAGATGTAGTTAATAGTATTGCATTAAAGTACTGGTTTGGTCCTCTGCAGGGGTGTGAAATTGATTAAAGGATGAGGAAAGAGTTACAAACAAAGCTCTGATTCACAAAATCTGTTTTCAATTTTTTAATTTTTTCATCTAATCTTTGATTTTTAGGGAAATATTGGATCATTCTTATCAAAATTAAAAAAAAAAAAATCCCTATTTGGTGGATCTGTTAACAACTAACAGACATGTGACCAGACGACACAGTGCTGTTTGTAAGATATCAGAAGACTAAAAGTTTGAACTAACTTTAACTATTTGTTGAATCTTAAAAGCTTGTTATTATCCATTGTGTAAAAATCTGCATCTGAAACAATAATAAAACTGTCAGAAAAAGAAGTAGAAATGACAATATCCCCTTCTGAAATGCTGTAGCATTAGTACATAGCTATAAAGTAGCGTCAAATGGAAATACTCAAGTTGAGTAAATGTACTTTGTTACTTTCCAACACACTTTCTGCCTTTTGTGGCACATACATGTGCCCGCACAGTGTGTTAACAATGTAATTAAACAAGCAGCAAAACTACGGGATGAGTGGGTGGTCTTATTTCACAGGTCGTGTGTTAGCAGGAACACCAGAAAGCTAAATATTTAAACAAAATAAAAATAACACTTTTGTCATCATAGGACCCTTTAAAGCTTTTATTTTGAAAGGATGCACATGTAACTGTAGGAGCATTTTTAAATCTTGCCACAGGAAAAAAACAATCTTCCAAAAAGAAAAAATATAGATATTTTAATATATATATATACGCTACTGACATAATAAGATAACCATAACCATAATAAAATATGACACAATTAATTAATAATGAAATTTGAAATTAATCTAATTTCATTATGTCCGCGACCACTTTGATTAAAAATAAGAGAGAAGGAATTCTACATAAAAAATAGCGTTGGCAATATTAAAGAGTTAAACAATGATTTCATGATTAAAGCAATACTGTCTTACAGATGACCTGAAGCGTCCATTGACGCCAACCGTGTATTGAAATCTTGTCAGGAAGCGAGATAATTAACAACAAAGTTTGGCTTCACGTTGTTGAAAGACAAACTTCCTGTGAACTCTCTTTGACTATGTGTAAATTATAAACATTTTTTCTTTTTATCTTTTTCACATTTGCATGGCTTGTCGAAATTCAACTGGAACTTGAACATTGTAAATTTCTTGTAGTTAATTATCATTTATTTTATTACAGATCAGAAGCTTCAAGTTAAGAGTGTATGGCCTTGGTGGTTTTATTGGGAATCCTCTTCATAGAAATAAAAACAAAACTTAAATGTACTTTTTAGTTAAGTTTAAGAAAAAAATAAGATTGATATCACTTTGCTGTGATTAACCATGATTTACCCCCCTAAACTGTAAAATTACCTAATTTAAAAAAGTGGCTGCATTATGAGAAAAATGAATGAAGAAAATTCTTAGAAAGCACAACATTTTCAAAGAGACTAGATCCTGGTAAAGATTAATAAAAATGTACCCACAAAGCATATCACCCCTAAAGTGAGAGACTGTTAAATTCTCCAAATGCTAAATGACAGTGAGTAAATGAAATAATGGCGCAGGGAGGGAGGGGTAAGGGTGCAGGTTGCAACCAAATGTATATCCAAGTGTGTGGGAGAAACAATGATGGAAAAAAAATTCCATTCTGGAATACTGTAGAAACGTGGTAGTAAAACATGGCAGGCACACATTTAAACTTGTACACAGGACCTTTAAACATGTGTTTTGATTTGTAAGCTAAATTATATTACTCTCCTGTGGTGAAATACATCAATGTTATATGTATAATCTGCACTTCATGGGTTGAAAATTGCTAAACGTGACATCTGTAGTGTAAAATTCAGTTCTTTGTGCAGATAGAGACAACTGGTTGGTGCATCTCTACGTTAGAAATGGTAGAACTTTAGAGTCATTGTTAGATAAACCTGTTTGTTCAACTTTTCCCCTCAGACTGGTCTGCTGGGGATCCCTCCATCTGTAGCAGCTGTTTATGCTGCACCTGTTGCTCTGCTGCAGACAGGTGCTGGTCCAGCTATGGCTCTGCTGCTTGTTCGGCCCTCGGATGTTACCGGGAAAACGGATTTAGGGATTGGGAAAAGCTTCAAAAAGTTTGACAAGCAAATGACCCCGACATAAGCGGGTTAATCAGTGATGAAGTGCATGTCAAATGGTTTTTGAGGCACCATCAATTGCAGGCTGGATTTGGGTTCCTGACTCAGTTTAAAAGAGGCGTGAAAGGAAAAGATAGGAAAAAAATGGGAGGTTCAGAAGGTAGAATGGGTCTTTGACTAATGGGAAGATTTGCTGGATAACCAGTGATTACACTGCACAGACTATGTCTCAGCAAGTTAAAATATGTTGTTTTTGGCACAGCAAATCAAAAATAGAGGAGAATTATCTTATTAATTAACCTATTATATGAAATTATCTTATTATAATGGCAGATGATTTGTCTTATTTCATTTTTTTTTTTACATTTTTGAATTTCTAAGATTATGTTATTTTTATAATGATGCCATTTTTATCTAATAATTATTAATTTTATGTTGTTTGTGTTTTATGTTTTTTAATTTAATTATGTTTTATAAAAAAAAGTTGAACTGACACTAAACAGGATAAAAAAAAAAACTTGAAATGAGCAAACTTGCCATTGGACTAAGGTGCATTTAAGATAATTCTATTCAAAATTGAAATTACTGTACAAAAATGGAGGTATTTTGACTTGATGAGGTTTCACTTTTTCAGAGTTTAACATTTTGTCATGATGGCTGTCACATGGGGAAACCAAATTTGACTTTTTGGCATTTTCAGATTATTAGATTATGAATTATCAACAATATACGGGATTATATTTCATGCTATACATTTTTTCCTAAATCAAAAAGGACACTGCAGTGTATAGCAGTCTGATGTGAGGTCTGTGGTGGTGAGGAGCCAGTATAAACTTCCTGTGTCTCATAACCACCGACTGTTCTCACCAATTACACTTTAAGTACCGTAATGAAAACCTGAACTAATGAGTCACAGCTGCTCCAAACGCCACCGAGCTCTGTAAATAGACTTTCTTAAAAGTCTCAGCTTGAACTCTTTGTTCTAAAAAAAAAAAAAAAAAAAAAAAAAAAGGAAAAGAGGAAACGAGGAGTGGTCCCTGCAGTGGGTCTATGAATATATATCTCAGAGGAGAAATGCTGCCCAATGCTAGCTTGGAACCAATGTGGGGAAATAACAGCCTGCTCCTTTAAAAGCACCTGGAGGAGGTGAGGAGAGAGGAGGCTTCTGGAGGAGCTCAGGCCACGCCCCTTAGCTGGACGCGGTTATTGATTGGTTGGCTGTTCTGACGGGACGGTAAGCGGTTGTTGTTAATACAGCGGATCTGGAGTTGACGCCACCGACGGCAGCTGTTCCGAATTATTCGTAAAATATAAAAAAAAGACTGAATCATGAAATCAATCATAAAAACACCTCTACAACTTTATTATTTTGCTCCATAAGCCAAAAGGCTTGTCCTGTATTAGTTTTCCGTTTCAAGTATCAGCTCATTCAGGAAAATATGACGCTGCACAGCTGCATGTCTCATAAAAAAATCATCCAAAAAAAAAAAAATATCCTGAGCCTTATTAGGATGTCAGACTTTCTCAACTCTTTGTAGGACAGTTCATCCTTAACAGCTTATTTCCTAAAATTAGGGATGCCTAATATTGAATGATATTCTGTATAAATGTGTGTTCAGATATCCAATAAAGCTTTACTGTCACCGATTGCAAAAAAATTGTTGTCATATTGTCGTAGAGTGCCAGTGATTACTCAATGAATTGATTAGTTGCCAATTAGTCACTTTTAAAAAGAAGATGTCCAAACTCTCCGGTTTGAGCTTCTCAAATGTGATTATTGTCTGGTTTCTTTAGTTTTCTCTAATCCTAAACTGATGATCTCTGGGTTGTAAGACTGGTAAAAAAATAGACATTTTTGGTTGCAGGCTGGGTTTTGGAAAACATAGATTGACATTTGACACCATTTAATGAACCAACCAATTAATCAATTAATAACGTACAACAAACAATATATTTATCAAATATCTAAATAGTCATTAGATGCAGTGCTAACCTGTAGTACTCCCATATAGCTGCTTTTACAAAACAAAATCTAAAAATATATATATCAGTATAGCAGTGTATCGGCTGATATGGCTCAGATAAGCATTTCTCTAAAATCCATGGATGAGAATCAGATAGAAAACATAAGTTCTGAGGCAGGAAGCATATAATTGTTGTTTTACCTCTATGATCTGCAGGGAAAATCCCTGATGCGAAGCAGCTTTAGTCTATTTGTTTTTATTAATAACAACAATGTATCCAGATTGACTCCGTTGTATACAAACCAACAGAGAATAATGACCCGATTCTTCAACATATCAACTTAAAGCCGATGATGCGAGTGTTGTTTCTGCTGCCCCCACACGACCAAAAACATGTTACCGCAGCTTCAACTTCTGACCTACTGCTATTCATTTTATTTTCCTTCTGGCAAGCATTTGACTCTCTAAACTTAAAAACAGCTTTAATATGAACCTCATGCTAGTAAATCATGTATAACATCATTTCTACTGTACTGAACATCATTGCATGTTCTTCGTGTGAAGAAAAAAAAAACCTCATCTTTAAACTGCGATCAGAGCAATGATTGGAATGATTTATCTTCCCATCACTGCGTTCACATTTCAGTGTATTAAATGTTCTTTTAACTATAAGAAGATGGTGGAAACTGCCATTAAAACAATAGAATTTAGGGTAATTCTACATACATTTTTTTTTAAATGTCCAAAATGAAACATGGAAAGCTATTTGACCTCATTTTAGATTTTTGTTAAAGGAATTGTATGAAGCCTATAACAAAAATGTCATTGGGTTACTTATGGGTGGAATTCCAATTAAAATAAATGATTCCCCTTTTTGCTGGGGACTCACTGTAACCGCCTCATGGACTCCTTGGACCCATTTAGAAAACCACATGTCTAGAAACGAACGTGTGAACGTTCACGCTTTGAATTTACAATGAAAGAGAGCTGGTGATATCCAGACCTGAGGCAGGAGGAGGAGGGGGCTGTTTTGTGGATTTGTCTGCAGCGTGTTTTATAAGGTTTTGGAAAAGCCCAGAGGGCACAGATGGACATGCTGGAGAATGCGCATTCATAAAAGTTAGTAGAGCCCAATAAACCTGAGCAGCACACCCACACTGCACCTGTGCAGACTGCACACAAGGTTAAACTCAGGATTTAGTAATGGCAGCAGCTCCTACAGGGACTCTCCAGTGGGTTTCTGCAGCAAGCAAACATCCCAGGGAAACCTTTACTCTTCATTGTTTGTTTCACACAAGAACAAATGGTGTTGTGCTGTAAAATGACACGGGATCTCTTTCTGATTAATGGGTGTTGATACTCAACGGACACGACACATGTTGCATCAAACTTTGGATTGGCCAGCATCTTTCCCAGTGAACGGCGAGGATGAGGAGTGTGAGAGACGGAGATATTCAGAGGAGATATTAGTCATTTCTCTGAAACATAAAGGCAGAAACTCGACTGGACCCATCACTCCCATGCTGAAATGAATTCACATAGAGTACTGTTCAAAAGTTTGGGGTCACTTAGTAATTTCCGTGTTTTTGAAAGAAAAGTGTTTTCAATGAAGAGAGGCTGATCGGAAATAAATTGTTTTGAGGTACTTGTACTTTACTTGTGTATTTCCATGTGATGCTACTTTGTACTACATTTTTTTTTCTTTAATTACTTTTTATAAAAAAAATTGTTTATACATTCATATTATATTTGCTATTTAAATTGTTGTTTTTTTAAATAATACAGTTTTATTATTATTAGGACTGGGTGATATAAAATATTAATAAAATTTTGATCAATATCAATAATTAATAATGACTTTACTTGAAATAGTTGGAAGCATTTTATGCTTAATGATCTACTTTTAATGCATAAATGTAAAGGCAGGCAATACGTATCTAGAACATATGTTGATAATGCGATACGTTTTGATCATTTTTATGTATATATTAAATTTGATTGTGTCTGTTCAATGAATGGTTAATTCAACGATTGCTCTAATTTCAGACGATATGAGAGAAACTATGAATATTATATTAAACAACTTTTGTGTGGAATGTGGAAAATTTTTAGATATTGGTTGTACACACTATTCTACACTTAATAAGTAGCTCTGCATTGATAAACTAAAACATTAAAATACAACAATTTATTTTGAGATTGAAAACAAGTAGTATGATATACTATGATAAAACACAGTCTGTATATACTTTTGATACATATTGCTGATGATACTTTACTCAAGTAACGTTTTCAATTCAGGACTTGTACTCCTTACAGTTGTTTTTTTGGTTGTCTTCCTACTTTTACTATTTATTTCCACCACTATATATAATGTATAAAGAGCAGGGTCTGCTTTCTTGGTAGTTCCTATTATCAGACATTTATCACATAAATTCAGTCCTGTTCTGCTATGCATGCAATTGTTATTAGAGAGTTTTCTTTTTCCTTTCCCCACCGATGACAGCTATCGCACAGAACCAACCAGGAAAAGACATCAGGGTTAATCAGACAAATGAGGTGCAAAAACACCCTAAAAGAACGTTATTATAACACCTTATTCCATCGAGACATTATTTATATTACATGTGAACCTTTCAGGCTTAATAACAATGTGTTTTATGACAAATGCTGGTGTGTGATCTCCAGCTGGAGGAGTGTGAGGTCAAAGATAACTGGAATTAAACTAGATGAAAGTTCACTGGGTGGACACCGCAGAGCCGAGGCGCTTCAGTACGTTCAAATCCCCATGATTCAAACCAAACGTTTCTCCTCTGTTCTTAGGGCTGTCAATAACAACACACACACTCCATTAATCTCCCTGTTAGAGCCTGGCTGCCCTGCGCTCGCTGTATAATCACACAGACTGGAGCCTGACATGTTTGTGCAGCAAGACAGATGTGGTAATCAATCAAACAGAAAAAATAAATAAATAAATGTTCCAATGATCCCTTTAAAAAAAAATGTGTGTTTGTTAACAGTAAAACATCTATTCCTATGGCAGCGTTCCTCCTCACGCTGAGATCAACAGAGCGCATTACATCACTACATTTGAAATACCACAGTACATCCTGTGCAGCGAGGCTTTACACATTCACATGAGAGACTATTAAGAAACAGAAGAAAGGCTAAAAGAAATACAAAACTGATGTCTGGTGAAAAATAAATACAATACGTAAATAAAAATGCCAATCACAACTGTAAATACGTGTAGCCGTGACTTAAAAAAGGGGGGCAACTGTGTAAAACATGTTTTTTTTGTTGCAGTGTCAATTTAGCCGTTTAGACTATAGTTGGCAAATAAAATGAAATGAAACAGCTCAAAAATAATAAATTCCTTTTTTTTTTTTTTTTTTTTTTAAGAGTCATTTTCTTAAAACAGCTGCTGACTTTTTTTTTTTCCAACAAACATTACTCAAACGAGAGGAAATAGGTCATTTGTTGGGTAATATTTCCAACAGCTCATGAACCCACATTGTGATGCTCTGATGAGTTTTGGTGCCAGCGAGACAGTGTGTGTGGGATTTGTCAAAATAAACTACAGGGTGTGTGTGTGTGTGTGTGTGTGTGTGTTAATGGCGTCACTCACTGATGTGTACCACCAGACTTCTGTAAAACAGAGGAGGGCAGATGCGCCCGTCTACATAAAACCCTGCGTTGCTACGCATGTAAAACGTGTTGCTATGGACACATTTAAACTTATGAACATCACATCTGATACTGAATGTTTATTTTGAACAATGCTCAGGTTAGATACAAATATACGGGACATCTGGGTCAAGCAGTGATGGTGCAGGATTACTCAAGTTTTCCATGCCCTCAAACAAGCAAGCAACTTGATGCCGCGAATGAAGGTATACGGAGGATTATTGACGTGTTTGTTTCAAAAAACCTTTGAACTTTTCCCGGCAAACATAATCTGAATGAAAGAAGATCCAAGACCAATTGCGAAATTTTCAAGCTTCTGAATCAAAGAAAAACATCCTTCTCCAGGCTTGGAAAAAAGGAAAGCCAAGTGCAAAAGGGCAAAGGTCAGAGGTCATTGAGGAAGAATCTGAAGAGAGGATCACTACAAAGGAAACATTCACGGCATTGAGGTCGAGGTCTCTCCACATTCGTCACGTCATCTTTTGTCCCGCTGCTCCGTGGGACGTCCAGAGGACAGACGACCTCGTCGCCGCCGCCGCGCTGGAAACTGCCTGAAAGCCTCGGGAGTCCACGGCGGGGCTGAGGGATGGACGGCCTGACAGCTGTTTGTCTTGGCCCCGTCTCTCCAACGGGTGGAAAGCGGTTACAAGTTCTCTCTCCGGGGTTCAGGAGCTGCAGCTGCAGAGTTGATTATCTCTTCGGCTGTGATCAGGGCGAGGATGAGGACGTCGCCGCACACCGCGCTGTCATTACGACAGCGATTAGACGAAAATTCATGTTGAATTTAAATGGAGTGACACAATCCTCTGGTTTTCTGTACAGGCGTGCTTACTGACTGCTGTTACTGACGATGAAAGCAGGACCATTATCTGTTGATTGAATTTATATAATATCAGATCTAAAACAATAAGACATTTAATCGAAGTAAGAAGAAGTACAAACAGTATAATTATGTCAATGTATTTATTTAGTATCCTCTGGTTCTGGGTTCTTCAATATAAAGATTTAGCTGCATTTTTATGAATCTATGAAACTTGATTTCTGGGACATTGATTGACATTTTTCACCATTTCATGTTTTTTAATTGTTAATTGTGTCGGCAATGGTTTACTGGAAACTGACCTTCAATTTGACAAAAATAATCCAGTCGTTGCCAGACATCTGCTGTCAGTAACTTTTTTTATTTAATACATCTGCAGTAAAGTTTTATTGTGTTTGGTACTGTTATCCTTACTTGTCTGTAGGGATGTGGATCATTCATATTTTTTTTTCATTCAAGACAAGGATATCTTCATCAAGCCTCCTTAATTATTTGAGTCTGTCACTATCGATAGTTTTATATGTTTTTGTGGACTAAACAAATTTCTCATCGAAATCACTCACTTTTGCAACTTTTTTTCACCAAAAGTTACATTTTCCAATGTACTCGCTACATGTGAACACATCATGACGTTACTGTGAGCACATTGGAATGCATCTGTACACAGATTTCAACATTAGATTACTATTTGAACTATTTTTAAGTAGAGTTCTTTTTTTGTTAAGTAGTTGAAGTTAACTTACTGCATTTTGCCTTTAGCTACTGTACAATGTCGACATGCCGATAAAATGGTGTACCCTACAGTTATGTATTCATTACATTAATTGCATTTTTCCTTCTCCTTACCATAAGTGAAATAGAACCAAACTTTTGACAGCTTTTCATGTTAGCGATTTATGCCTATATATTAAAATATATTGACTTCAAATACTTTGCACTAAAACCTCAAGATTTGGGCCTGAGTCAATCAACACTATTAAATTCCCCATATGCATTGGTTGTGAGCTAAAAAATGGGTTTTAATGGTTTATTTATTTTATAAAAAATGCATGTTTCTACATAGAAAAGCAGCTGGTTAGCAGCGATGCAGTCTCCCTTCCCACACACACACACACACACACACACACTCTGGTGTGCCTACTGAAGTACCCAGTCTGATTTGACTGACCTAGATCTGTCAGGATACCACACTCCTCAGAGAGCTGGGGTCAGTTGGGTCAAAAGTCAAGGAGGGGGCTGCTGTGTGGATCCAGGGGGAGGTTACAATTCGTTCCACTCCTGTTGTGAGCTTCAGTGTACAGAATATTTAGCTGGATTCCAGCACACCCTGGTTGTTTTTTCTGAGAGTCTTTCAGCCAAAGCTTGCCTTAAACTAAATGTGCACATTCATCATAAACCTTCATATTTGATATTTCTGCTTATTGTACTTCTGTGTTTCCTCCGGGCATCAAGATAGTCACATTTTTGTTTCTTCTATCATGTGGAGGAACACCCTACCCCCTGTCATTACAAATCTGGGACGAATCAGCACTTGCGTTATGAAATTGCATGACTTTTGCTGTGTTTCAGCTTGGCTGTATTTTCCATATCTTTTATTTATAGGGTATTTGTCAATTGAATTACTTTTGAAGTAAAAAAAATGTAAACATGAATCCCGTTCTATTTGACTTGACCTCAGAGAATTTGAAGAGTGCTGTGCTTTGTTGTACCTCCAGGAGGTTATCACAAACGTCCCTCTAGCTCACATGCTCAAGTTTCATCATCTCCGCAAATAACAGTATCAACAGCATTGAGGCTGGATGCTCAACCATTTTTCATGTACCCCAACTATAATTTAACTTACCACCAATAAAATGTGGAAAATTATGATTTCATCTTTGAAAATTTTAAGAAATTAAGTAGAAGTGGCCATGGGGGGGGAACAGCCGGGGGAACAGTCACCATTAATGACTACACACCAAATTTACAAGATGTGTGGAGACTGCGTTTTGGCCGACATGTAAAAATTGTAAAGGCTCAACTGATGAGATTGAAACCAGCGGTGGAAACACTGGGTAGCACTTCAGGCGAGGTTTGGCAGGAATTCATAGCTCACGAAAAGAAGCAAGTTTGAGTCTGAGTTCTTTAAAGTGGCTCCCTATATGTTCATTACACCTAATGGCATCCAAAAGCTATAGACTAGTTGTTGAGAAGTGTTGCTAATAGGGCAAAAATAACACACACACACACACACACACACACACACACAACATTTATCGAAGAAGAAACTCTCTGAACACAAAGTGTTCCTTCTACGGTTGCATTTTTTCCACTCAAGAGACATGCTACACCCAAATCCCTTTCGAGATGAACTGGCTGTCCATGATATCAGCTGCCCTGGCAGCTACGGCCTAAATATTACATCTGTGTAACACAACACAAAATGATTAGCAAATATTTGCCGATGATGTCATCCCGATAGACGCATGTGAGCCGGGTGTAATGTGTTTCAGCTGCGCCGGTTTCTGCAGAGCCGAGTACACAACACCGCCGCTTCACAACGGAGCTCGTTTAACACCGAAATATACGTATCGCGCTTTCATGTGATGTTACTGGACTGAACCGCTGCAGCACAGCGATCACACATGTTGCTTATGATGCTGATGACGATGGTGGTGGTGATAACAACACAGTGGTAATGGTGATGGAATGAGAAAACCAAACAACAATGGTTTAAAATGTCAATCACTGTTTCCCAAAGCCAAAGATGCAACCAAAAAAATCTTTTTCGCCCAGACCAACAGCCCACAAGCTACAGATCATCAGTTTACTGTTATAGAAGACGAAACAAACCAGAAAATAATCAGATTTTAGAAGCTGGAACCAGAGAATTTAAACATTTTCTTTTTAAAAAATGACCCAAATTATCAAATTAATTATGAAAATAGTTGTAAATGTTAAAAGTGGCAGCATATTGTTTCATTGACTAACAGTTGCAGCTCTAGGCAACATGCTGTCTGAATTTAGGGAGCGCCCACTGAGGTTTGCCTTGTTAAAATTCTAAAACAATAACCTTGGAGTCTGGAAGGTTTTTTTATACTGCAGTAATTTGCCTGAGTTTCTGCAGATTCATTTTAATAGTCCAATGTTAGCGCATATCGGTCCTCCTCTGGTCTTCCCAATTTCCGCTGAGTGGCAGGTGCGACCTCTGTGGAGGTGTGATCCGTCCAGCTGCAGCGCACTGTCCCGACTCGCGGAGGAGGCAGAGTTTCAAGCTGGTTGTTGAGGAAACTCAGATTTGTGAGGGATATATTTGGGAAATGTGCGCGTAATCCCTATCGCGTGGGTCTCATGGCCCCAGATCGCAACTCGGCGGTGAAAAAGAATGTTCAAATAGTCCGGGGGAAAGGAAACAAACGCGTTTTAAGGTGTGCGATGAACAGTAAGAACGATTTTTATGATTTTGTCTATAAGACTATATATTCCATAAATAACTAAAATCAGATCAAATACTAAGCTGCAGCTTGTTAATCAATAAATGTAGCCTTACCAGTAGCACTCCACTGATAGAACAGCCTGATATCACCCATCAAATTAACTTTGAAGCAAAGTCAACCCTCTTGTCCTAATATTAATAGAAGAATTAATAGAAGAGTTTATATGCTACATAGATACATTAGGTGCGTTACTGAGCAGCAGCATTTCTGTGCTGTAGGTCTGAATGAAGAATAGAGCTGTGGCAGGAAAGACGCTTCACAGCTCGCCACCTCTTCCTGAATACCTGCTGCCTAATACTTGAGGCTCCACTGTACTGTAGGTCATTATCAGGCCCATCAGAGCAGACTGTGGGGGCATGAATAGAGAAGACAGAGACTGCCGAGTGGTCACAGGCTGGGGCACGTCCCAAAAAAAAAAAAAAAAAAGGATTGCATGACACAACAAAAGCCGAAAACAAAACTACCAGGAATTTCTTTGTTAATACAGAAGAAGAGTCGTGGTTCTAGTTTTACGCTCGGCTGCAGCTCAGCTGTGTTCTGAGGCATGTTTCAAACAACAGGCAAGCAATGTTGTTTTTGTTTATTTTCCCTACATTCTCTGTTATTCATCAAATAAGATAACTTTTGAGTTGTAATGAGAAATGTGTGAATGATTCTTGTCCAGTCGCCTTCACTTCACAGTATTTGACGGGGTCGCCACTCTCTGATTACAACACAGCTCATCGCAAGCTACGTCCCTGATGTTAAACCATCTGAACATTTCCTTACAAAGGCTTTTGGAACTCAAATAAAAGCACAAATCAAAAACGAGCGTCCCTTCCCAGAGTAGAGTTTCAGGAAATGTCTGAAAGAATAACCGTCCTCCTCTGACCTGTTAGAGACAAAGGGTAGGTTTTTTTTTTTTTTTTTTTTTTTTTTTTTAAACCCGTACATAAAAGGCTATCATACAGTGCATCATGCATTTGTGCACATCTCATGCAATTAAAAACAAATACGATGAGTCACCGAATATTTGTTGAACGTGTTTTTCAGGTGTTATGTAACCAGCAATTACTATGACAACATAACAAACTGTATCCAAACTCTTCCACCTCGGCCTCTGGCAGATTGTCTGAAGGGACATGAGATTTTCCTGATTTCAGAGATAAAGATCTTTGCTTGCCGAGTTCACGTGTGAGGTTTTCCTTAAAAGCAGATAATAAAGGAGTGAAGAAGATGACTGACGTGACAAATAAAGGGGATGATTGAAACGGGGGAAGAGCATCTCTTTGTTCCTGTAAATCCAGGATTACATGAGTCTAAATGAGCTTATTTTTGTCCATCTGTCCAAGTCAAATCCAAATTAAAGGGATAGTTCAGTATTTTGGACATCTAGCCTCCTTTCCCACGTTCCTGGCATCTATCTGAAGCATAGAAACCATATTTTCACTGATCCCTCCAGTACTGAGCTTTTTAGTCATTTTCTCTGGCTGTATTATACACATAATGGAAGTGCACAGGGAAGATATGATTACTTGTAAAAAAAAACAACTTTTTAACTTTGCAAAGAACAGAACAAACACTGGTAGAAAGCTTGGTGTGTAACAGTACCTGTTTCAGTAAGCTTTATCAAGAAAATACACTTTGGTTTTGGTCTTATTTGCTACTAGTTTTAGGAGCCAGTTTTCTATAAGTCGGCATTGAATTACTTTCCTATGTAATGTGTGTTTATGAAATGTCCTATGTTTTATTAAGATTTACATTAAGCATTTTCCAGTGGACATGTGCTGTACTGACTTTAATGTTATCTGATCGGCAGGCAGGGACAACATATCAATAGATCGCTCATGCTAAATGTCATCTGTAATTGGAGTTAATGTGACTCCCTGCAGTATGCTGCATCTCGATCAATATTTCCGAGAGTATTGACAGTCTGGTTATTTGCCGTCACATCATTAGGAAACTATAAAACAAAGGCTGCGCATTAGGCAGTCGTCCTCCTGTCAGCACCTCCTGAACATTGTGCAGGAGCTGCTGATTATTAGTAATGTCTTTAGGGAAACAGGGCTAATGTTAGCAGGCTCAGAAACAAGGTCACTTTATATTTGATTGTAATACCAACTTAAACAACCCCCCAAGACATGTTTTAGTAACGTTTCCTGCTGGTGTCACTTGCTTGTCAATTGAATTGAAAAGTGTGCACATGCACTGAAGGCTTCAAGTTTCCAAATTGTAAGTTTTATAAGTTGCATACTGGGTTGCAATTGGCTCCAAAATAGTAGCAATGTGCCAAATCATACTGTAAGATACGGTACATGAATTAGATTGAGATTAAAAGCGGAGCTCAGATAAACTTTTCTTCTTCAACAGATGAAATGTGAAAATGTCAAATAATGTGTTATGTGTCAGGAGGCACTTTAAGCTGCTTTTAGCACTGGTGTACCGCTGATCATAACATCTTGAATACATTTCACGATTTAAAGTGTTTATTGTCATATGCGCTGCATGAAACATGTTTCCCTGCACAATGAAATACTTTTCAATATGACAACATAAAATTCTAGTATAAAATAGATTAAAAAAAAAAAAGTAATACAAATGAGGCAATTTAAAAGGCAGCATTAAAATACCATGGGAATATAAACAGTGCAAAAATAATGAGTAATGGTGCATTTACAGCCTCGGCTGAATGTGCGGTTGTCACATAAAACATTTTTAAAACTGATCCTTACAGGACTTTAAAACCTGCTTTGTTCAGTCTCCTTCGCTGCCTTTGGCCGTGTGTTATGGTGTGATATTGCCGCCGATGGTTTATCGATGGAATAGTGTAAAACTGGTGACAGGATAATCTATTATATTGCTGTGAATTTGTGCACACGCATGCCAATCCTTGCCCGGTTAGCGAGACAGAATGTCTCCTAGCAACAGCAGCCCTCAGATATAACGAAAGCTCAGAAGCTTGGGAAACAGTTCTCACGACTACGCCCGGCACATTTATGCCCTCGTTATGTATTAGGCAATTTAAATATGTGACACAACTCTAACATAAACCCGATGTATTAAAATCAGAGCCTCTCGCTGCTCGTAGAGTCGCTGGCTCTCTTCCCTCTGTACATACAGGTCAAGATCCACATGCTCACAACCTGTGACCTGCAACACATGCGGCAGCTGGTCAGCCCTCCTGGTCTCCTCCACAGAGGGAGTCCTCGGCTATCTGGAGGACAGCAGTCAAAGGAGGGAAAAAAAAAGAGAGAGAGAGGGACTGAGAGATGCAGGGGGGGGGGGCAGCAGGGGACAAGGGTTCATGTGGGGGGACTGGGAGCCTCTGTCTAATGCCTCCGTGATCTCCCTTTTTTTTGTGGAGGGGAGGGGAAAGGGGCGTCGACACGGCTCACAACTTCATTACTTCAAGCAACAGTCAGTATCTCACTGGTAATAGTGGAGACAGAGGGAGGTCAGGCTCAGGGAGGAAGGGAGACACACACAGACCTGCATGACACAACCGGCTCTCTGAGTTTAAGGAGTCATCTCTTCGTCCTCTGCTGCACGTGAATCAACTGACTGATTGTTGCTGCTGCTGCTTGATTGGACACTAAAGGAACGTCATCACAGTTGGGAAGCATTTTCCTACAAGGGGATTGAGTCTGATAGCAAGTGAAGGAAATAATATGAAGACAAAATAACAGAGAGAGGAAATGTGGAGTGACTGACCGGTCAAAGGACCTGGGAGTCAAATTGCCAGGAAGACAACAAGGGATATAAAAGACAAGTGGAGGTGAGTGGAGGCTGCTTTCTGAACCAGTCACAAAGTGCTGCCAGATTCCTCCTTTAAATCACAGTATAGGCTTTTAAGTATCTTCCACAATGTTAAAAATCAAATGAATGTGCCAGATATACACACACACACATATACACTCTGTTTTGACCTTCATGATCACAGTGAATACACACTGATTTCTTATGACCTTTCTATCAAATGAAAACATTCTACGTGTGTGTCATTTCCTTGACGATTGATTTCAATTTGAGGTTAAAGTTGTGATGATTTGTTAAAAGGGTAAAAACGTACAAGGACTGTCCTCTTGTCAATGCTGATGCTGATGAAATTAATTTCATAAAAATGCATCACCTGTTCCTTCGCAGTCAGTAGTTAAAGTGAACTGTAAAAGTCAATCTAATTTCGGTAAATATGTAATCATGTAACTCTGTTGTATTAGTTTGTAGGTCTGATGTCATCTTAAATCACATAGTTAGCACTTTTTGAACCTGTTCACAAATTCTACAGAGAACGATGCAACATTGTCTTTATACTTTCCAGCATGCATATTAAGGTATAAAGCATTCTCGCTTCTTATTTCAAGACATGGTGGGACTTGCTCTGTGTATTCTTTTATATAAATATGACTCATTAAATTCTGACATCAGTCTGGTAAGTTTTTTTCCTCCTCCTCCTCCCCTTTCTTTTGCTGGACCTATTGAAGTGTTTTACAGTGTACTAAACAGAAGCTCAGTTTAACCCGTCTGTGTGATAGAAGAAATGCAGCCGGGACAGAAGATCTGAGCTGCAGACTTCTGGTACCTGAGATTGTTTCCAGGACTTCCCCACGAGTCCCATCATGTCTTTATATCGAGGGATATGAGCAGAACGAAATAATCCGTGACGGGTAAAATCTTTTAGGATCCCTGACTGCTGATGGCGGGATCTCTAACCGATCTATCATTACCTCCTGGTGCAGTCACAGATATCCTGCTGTGTCAGTGATCACAGTAGACAGTTCAGGAATAACACAATGTTTAAGGTCATTTCTAAGAACTGAAACATGTTGTATATAATACCACATTTTGCTTTAATGTTGTAATTGATTTTGCAGATGTGCTGTGCAGTTAATGTTAAGCACTTTTGAAAAATTGATTGTGACAGTGATATCAATTCTAATCATACCATTTTTATTATTTCATATCATCAGCATCAGAGTCTTAGTAATGGTCAGGATCCGAGTCATTGATCATATTAATATGCATGAGATACTTTGGCATAATGGAGCAAGTTAAATCATAGCTGTTGTTTCCTAATAAAAAATAGACTCAGGAGCCACGTTGATTTCTGCTCAAAGTTCAGCAACACATGAACAATTAAAAAAAGAAAGAAGGGGAAAAAAAAGGATGAGTAAAGCTTTTCAAGGACTACTGAACCATCAAGGAGCATGTTGAGGCAGAGCAGGAAGATGTTAGTCAGACTAATTAAAGGATCACTCTCCTGCTACAATCCCCTGCACTGGTCTTACAGATATAGTATTACACAAAGGAAAATGAGCAAAATAACAACTTTTTTAGCTTGTTCATCAGTCACCATTTCCCCCATTTAAACCAAATGTGCTGAGTGAGGAGAGACGAGCGTCTCTGTCACAGGCCTGTCACGCATTTGCAGCCAGGCGCAGCAGAGCCACGGCCTCCAGCAACTGTTCCTGCTGCGTGTGTGTGTGTGTGTGTGTCAGAGACAGTGACAAAGATAGAAAGAGAGCAGCGGGAGACGAGGGGGAATAAAGCATGCGTGAAAAATTGATTCGCCGCTTTTGTTGCTGGTGAACGATGGTGACGTCGACCGCGGAGGATGATGTTCTGGTCTCTGTGTGGTCGTGTGTGTGTGTGTGTCTGCTGCAATTTTTTTTTTTTTTTTTTTTTTTTTAACACATTCACCTGACAGATGGTGATCTGTGTCTGAGCTGATTTTATGGGGTTCATGCTACATTTCCCTTTGACGCCATGACACACTGAAGCTGTGGACTGCCTTCACTATCAGCTTTAGTGTGTGTGTGGGGTGTATAATGACCACTGATAAACACTTACACACACACGCAAGCCATTGAATAGTGGGAAACACATGTGAAAAGACTGATGTCCATTTTACTGACAAGATACTTCTCAGCATTTATTTATGAAACCACACTGATAAAAATAGTAAGGGAATAAAAAAAAGTCGTGTGACTGTCTGGATGGAGACGTCTTTCCTGTTCAGATCCTCCGGGGCTGAGCTGGATTACTGAACATGTCATGTTCAGCGCAGAGCAGGAAATTAACTATTCATCTCAATTAGAGCATAGTGGCGGTTGTGATACTGCAGCGCTCTGTAAACCACTGCAATGACTCTCTGATCGGAATGCCAATGAAAAAAGATCTGAGCGTGTGGATTACATACAGTAATACACCTGTTTTCTGTATGAGACAAATAAAACCAAGGTCATAGACCTGTTATTTACATTTGTCTGTAACACTTCGATATTTTAGCGCTATTACAGACTATTAATTAATCCAGAATTATGATCTTCAAAAGATTATTTGAACACTTTAATGCATTCAATTATTATTGACAAAAATAATCAAGAATATGATTTTTTGTCAGCAGTACTAAATTCTGCTGTCAGTTGCTTGCTATCAGTCGGTTAAGTATAGTGAGCAATAAAACATTCCAGTCTGCAGAGGTCAGTCAGTGGAACATGGGGATGTTGTGCGAGTGCTGGGTCGGGCACATGAAATGGGTAAAAAGCTGCAGAGAAGCCTTCAGCTTGAAGACCAGCTGGCCTATAAAACGTTACGGCCACATGCGTTTCCCAACACTGCAGCTAAACACAGGCCGAGTCTCTTAGATGCATCAGAACTCTGAGACACTGCGGTTCTAACACACTGCAGTCTGAACTTCCTGTCATAATCATCCACTTTGACTACAGAAACATTCACTTTATGAATGTCAATCAAGTTGCATCGATGTTAAAAACCAGTTCTGCACAAGTTTTCTCTGCTCACACATTATCAGCAGCATAAATACGCTCATCACATTTCCTGGATGATTTTCCATCTTTTGTTCACATATGAACACATGAATCTTATTTTGATACCAACCAGTAAGGATTTATTGTTCCAATTGGGATTCCATGGTCACCATATAGAGTTACAGTGGTAAATACATTTTGTATTATTTTATTATTTTATTTGCTGTGCTCAGCATACAACATGATGCAACTTCAGACTGTATCTGTTTATTTGTGATACTAAGTAGGAAATCAATATTTCCTCTTTTGAAATATTAACAGAATTTACTGGCCGAATGAAGAATTTTAATTTCCACTGGTATTGAAGGTCAATGGGATGATCAGAGGCTGTTATACATGAAATAAAACTTCTTCTTTAACAGACTTTGAAGAAGTGTGAAAACAACCGATTTTAACAAGTGAGAAGCATGTGTGAAGTTTGGATGAGACCATCACTCTATAAAACCAAAAGTTAGTTGCTACTACCCTGGAACAAGGAATTCTAACACGTTCTTTAGGACTTTAGAACATACTTTTCCAAAAGTTTTTGTATTTAGATAAAACCAGATGTATGATTATACATCAAAGCAAAAGCACAGAAATAAGGACACGCTCCAACAAAAATGAATTACTGTGTCCATCATGAATTTACTTAGTGAGTAATATTAACTTGAGAAAACCTCCACCTCTTATTGGGGGGGATGAAGTCCACTAACAGCGATGGCTGGCCCAGGCACGGCAGGAGTTGGCAGAACGATGGTATGATACAGTCACTCCCATCTCCAGCAATCGAAGATAACAGCGAAATTGTCACGGGAGACTCTTCTTTTTGTGTTTTGTGTTATTAAAAATTCCGATGCTGTGACCGCGTTTTTTTCAGACCACGACCAAGAAAAACATCATCACGCGGCATGCCATTATACGAGCTTTGAGCCTGGAAGACTGGAAACAATAAAGAGAACGCTTTCTTAGTCACACGCAGTACCAGTCAAAAGTTTGCGCACACAGTGGGAGACTATGAAAAGAAGCTGCTCCGCAGTCTTATGTTGCATCAGAACCACTGGTGGTACGCCTGACCATGTCCCGAATAAAAAGTGTTTATAGTTGATCAGTATGCAGAGAAAGCAAACCGGACGTCCTAGAGACGATCTGAAAAAAAGTACTTCTGATGGAGTCTACCAGACACTTAAAGGTACAGTGTGATTTTTCTGGCTATATCTACAGCAATTGTGCCATGCTGTATCAAGCAGTACAAAAAAATGTGCCAAGCCGTATTGGAAATCTAGCCCCAATTTCCAATGTGGAGACCATGATTTCACAGATCCTTCCAGTATTGAGTTTAGCAATTTCCCTCTGGATTTTGATAATGAAGTGCACAAGGCAGATATGAATCCTACTAGAGAAAGAGGGGGAAAAAACTTTTTTTTTTGTGAAAAACTGAGTAAACACTGGAGGAAAGCTTGGTGTGTAATAGTACACATCTCAGTGAGCTCTACTATGTAATGTACCCATTTCATTCATTTGTACTTCCATTATATTATTATCTATATAATCCAACTACAGAGGAAATGCTATGAGGCTTTGTTGAAATGAGGGATTGTTGAAATAATGGTATATGCTTCAGATACATGCTAGGAACATAGAAAGAGCACAGTCACTATGGAAAACGCAAACGTTATGATTACAACCAAATATCTACAAAAAATATATATTATAAATGTTCACTCTAGTGTCACAGTTACATGTGCAAGTATTAGTGGACTTATAAGCTAATACTATTAGACTATTACTTATGACTTAGAATAGATCGTTACTGATGATTATTTTCCCCTCTACCCCAGGAATCATCTTCTTGGGGTGCAGCAGGACTGCACTATGATTCTTCCTGTGGTGGTTCTGCTGGTCCTGTTACTCTCTGGACCTCAGTCGTCTCTGCAGGGAGACACGCAAGAGATCGGCAGCAGCGATGAGATCCTGGAGAGAGAATTCATCTATGCGCCGCGTCAAAAACGCGCCGTGGCGGACCACAGCGCGACCCAAACGGACAAATGCTCTTACACCTTCATTGTGCCCCAGCAGAAGAACAACGGGGCCATCTGCGTGAACTCCAAGGAGCCCGAGGCCCTGCTGGAGAACCGGGTCAATAAGCAGGAGCTGGAGCTTCTCAACAGCGAGCTGCAGAAGCAGCGGCGGCAAATCGAGGTGCTGCAGCAGCTGGTGGAGGTGGACGGCGGCGTGGTCAACGAGGTCAAGCTGCTGCGCAAGGAGAGCCGCAACATGAACTCGCGCGTGACACAGCTCTATATGCAGCTGCTGCACGAGATCATCCGCAAGCGCGACAACGCCCTGGAGGTGTCGCAGCTGGAGACCCGTGTGCTCAACCACACGAACGAGATGGGGAGGCTGGCGTCGCGCTACCGCGACCTGGAGCACAAGTACCAGCATCTGTCGGCGCTCGCCAGCAACCAGAGCGCTCTGCTGGTGCAGCTGGAGGAGCACTGCAAGCGGGGTGGGGGACACTCGTACGGCGCGGCGCAGGAGAGGGTCCGACCCGTCCGCCCACAGCCTCCGGTTCTCGCTCAGCCGCCCCTGCAGAGGCCTGCCGTGTCTCCTGGGGGCTACAGGCCCTTCCATCCACCCACCCTCACCCGTCACGCCAGCAACCCCATGACTAACGAGATACAGAACGACCAGAACGCCAAAGCTTTACCACCCCCGCTGCCCACGATGCCGAGTGCTACGTACAGCTTCACAAATGAGCCCTCTGGTGAGTACATCTTTCCTTAAGTTTAAATTACATGCACATGATCCTCAATGGCCCTGGTCTACATCTGTAAAACTACTGCTCGCACATTATCGCATGATCTTACAAATCCAGCTTTTTCTTTGCTCATTGTTAACTCATTTAAGCCCACCAGCAACAATGGATTACTTCTCAAAATGAAACAAAATTAAAACTTCAATCATAGCGTTGTTTTTTTTATTGAAATGAGACAATTTACACAAAAAAGTTAAGTTTCCAAGTTGATGATGTCATATAACGTCATCAACTTCCCACTTCTTCCCCCCAAGAACATGGTGAAGCTAAACCTTTCCAGGAAGAGATCCTTTTAATGAAATTATTATGGCTTTCAACTCCAACATGCATGTATCTATTTACCATTCAACTCTCTAGAATAACCTTAAAAAAATAACTATATCTGGGATAAATTTTTTGATTATAGAAATATATGTGCAATCAGCAGCTATAGTTGCCGGTCATTAAAATCCTATTTACTTTAAAGTAGAAAGAAAATGGATAAATAACATCACCCAATTGATATAAGTAAATGCATAAAAAAGAGGGACTTAAATGGGTTATTTCTTCTGTTCAGCTGTAAATGAGCTGTGGGAAAGACCAAAAAGCTAAATCAACATATGTCAGAAGAGCATAAATAACTGAAAAAGAAGACAATGATGAAGAAAACTTGGCATCTTGATATAATAGGAAATTATTAAATAAGTCATTCAGTCCTTTTATCAAACAAGAAGCTGCAAAAACACTTCAGGTCCAGTCAGTTCACAGATTTTCCATCCACAAGAAAGACGGGGCAAACATTTCCAGAGCAGATGTAGATAAGTGTATTAAAATGAATGCATTCCTGACTTTCACCAAGGCTTCACTTCTTGTGAAATGTATTTCTTTAGAAGTAGATGGTGTACAGCGGACACTGTTTTGATAAATCATATTTTTTAAGAAAAAAATGTTCAAAAGACCTAGTTCAAGCTTTGCTGCTTTTCTTTTGTTCATATAGTAGTAAGTGAGGAAATTGTGACTGAAAGTTAGATGTTTTGTTAAAAGTCTTTGTTCGTCTTTTTTTTTTTTTTTTTTACACTTACAATTTTTTATAACACCTAAGCGAAAATGCTTTGAAACTTTTTCTAAGAGATTTAACTTCTTTGTTCTTGACATTTGCAACTACTAAAGAGCAAGTTTATTATTCACTTGAGCTACCCGTGAGAGTGCTGAGTGCCACTCGACTTATGAACTTATGAATCCTATAATAATAATCAATAAATGCCAATGAAACATAATGAAAATAATCAGGTTAGACAGGGACAGAATTTTTCAGGTTATACAGTGATTATCATTTCGTAGTATAAAATGGACAGTTCTTTTAAAGACAAAACATTATTTTGAAAATTATGCCATTTGTTCTCATCCGAATAGGTTGATGAATAACTAAAAGTCACTTCACTTTACTCTTTGGCCAAATGTGTTATGGAACATCTTTCCTAAACTGTCCTCTGATTGGTAGAAGAAGAATGAAAGGAGCCTTTTACAAAGGACAATTCCACAATGGAGACACCTGCGAGGGTTGATTTTAGCCCTGGTCATGTGGTATCCTCATTACGTTTTAGATGCAATAACAAAAATGCCCATTGCAGCTGACTGCAGCAGCTGAATTAATCCAGAGATGCGAAATTCTTCCGGCAGTTGGGTCATTTCGAGATTGGCTCATGTTCTCATAACAAACGAACCGGTCCAAGATTACTGCATTCACACCTGCTCCATGAACTGCTCCAAGGGGGGTAAAGAATTCTAGTGTGATTCCATCTAACTTAACAACCCTACAATGCTGAGTGGACCAATTTCAAAAATTCAAAAATGTGTGTACTCCTACGGCAGCATTGTGATTCACAACCTTTCACTTACACTTGAATGTGCATTGATTTTCAGAAATGTGCATAATGAAATCAGGAGATCTGATTAAGGTAAATGCATTGCTTCTTTGTGCTCATGATAACTTTTGCTGCTGCCGGCATCATAGACACACGGCTATGGCCTGGAAAGCATTTGTCATATTTGGCAGAACAACGCACGGTCAGAAGTGACTTCACTTTTCCAGGAGCCCCTTTCAATATGTTTAAATATTCTATTTGATGATGCAGCGTCTGTCACTTGCTCAGGTTGTTAGTATAATAATAATAATGACGACAGTGTATTAGTGAAACTGAACACCAGTCACAAAGGCCTTTGATCCGACAACGCAGTATATCTTCCCTTGCCCCCGACAGGTCCATTCAAAGACTGTCTGGAGGCTCTGGAGGCTGGATACTCCACTAGCGGCATGTACCTCCTGAAACCAGACAACAGCAACCGACTCATGCAGGTCTGGTGTGACCAGAGACACGATCCCGGTGGTTGGACGGTCATCCAGAGACGTCAGGATGGCTCTGTCAACTTTTTTAGAAACTGGGAGACATACAAGGTACAAATGTGGTATTAAGATGTAATTTTATTATCCCTACCTGTCAACTTAAGACGCTTTGTTAGCATGACTAACAATGGCCCTAAATTAACTTTGAGTCTCATTGACACTGCAGAAGCGGAGGTTACTCGACTATAGCTTCAATGAAGAATTTAATCAAAATACGAGTATGTGATCATCGTGGTGAATGAAACTGACAGGACACTTGTTGCAGATGATAATTATCTGCTGGCTTTTTCAGGCTGCAAAATAACATCAGTGGTGATGTTGGGGCTGGGGGAGCGAAGCAAAACACTATTCAACTCGCAGTACTTCACCGCCACGTGACCCTGGGGAACAATAGCGTCATTTGGGTTCTCACACACTCCCGGGACAGACAGCAGGGTCTGTGGTCCGGCCAAAACCTGAATGCTGCAAAGAATGCTGCTTCATAATCAACTGCTTGATTACATAGAGATCTAGTTCTAATGTGTTGTGATAATTTCAGATACTCATAAAAGGATCATTTCAAACCAACCTTTATCAATATTGTAATATAATTGTATTGTAGCATTTACTAAACTTTAGTAGGATTCAATAATAATTGGACTATAATTCTAATATAACAAACAGTAGGGATTATTGGCCCATCAACATAGGTACAAGCATAAGAGGACCGGAGACCTTACGCATGCAGGTTTGGATCCAACTTTTTAATAGTCAAAGGGTTCTAGGTGGGGTCCTGTTCTATTTTCATGGTTCCTGAGTCATGGATCATGTGGATTATGTGGATCCAGTGTTGGGCAGTAACATTGCTACACATTGCAATGTTAGTAGTTTATACTACATCACTCAGTACTATGGTCCTGAAAAACTTATCTTAAGTAGCTTAACTCTCAAGCTACTTTTCCCATAGCTTTTCTGAAAATGATATGATTTAGAGATAACTTGCGTAAGTCCTGCAAATGAGCACATAAATGCACATATGCACACATTATGTACAAAAGTTTCCTTTTGATTCTAAAAGGAAAATTTGGCTGTAAAAACTATTCGTGAGATGATTTTGCTTTCATCTCTGCGATAATATAATGTTGTTGAAATGTTCATGACAGTGATGTCACACACAGATGTTCACAGCAGCAACAAAAAGTGTGCACGTGTATTGTAACATCAAAGAGCAGAGGTCACAATCAATCCAAAGCACAGCTGATAGCAAATTGACAATGATAACATTAGCAGCCATTGAGTTATAATAGTTCATAAAGAAAAAAATGTTTTGTTTTGAGATGCGACAAAACTTCAAAACCAATTCTTAAGCATGTTGTGTTTGTCATCCATCATCATGACAGCAAGTAGATTTGCTGAACTAAAAATATTAAGTGGATTAGGCTGTTATGATCAGCAGGAGAGGAATAACAGAAAACCTGGATTTATTTTACAAACTTTCTTGGCAAGGATAGATTATAGGCATCATGGCCAAGCACAGGGGAGAAGGCTACCGACATTACATTAAATTTTATTTGACAACTTTTAAATAAATGTGAACTTGTTATTAGCAATCAGCTGTGAAATAGGAAGTCAAGCTGGTTTCTCGCGGCCAGGTTTTGCCTCTCCATTTTGCATGCGTTCTGGTTTCATCTTTCAAAAATAAGATGGGTCCAGTTCAATCTTTCTTAAAGCTCAGACATATTAAGCATTGTGAATATGTTGTAACTAAATGGATATCTACTTCTGCAACCGCTATTAAAATGTGGAAAATAGTTTCATTTTCACAAAGCATTGAATAACCACAGCTCCCGCGAGGTTTTGGGCTGCATAGTGGTCTACTACTTAGATGTATGTTGGTTGGTTATGCATCCTCCTTTATGGAAAACTGCACCAATACTTGGCAGTTCTAGCTAGTTGGAAAATTCAGAACTACTTTGACAGTGTTGTTGCTAAGGCAAACAGGAGCTAAATAGATTCAGTAGCAGTTGATCAATTTCCTCAGTGGCTATGGGCATGTGAAAGGGTGAAAGGACTGGAACTGCCAAGGGGGAAATAATAAATAATTTGAACGTTCAGCCTGTGAATGGTTTTAAAGTGAATGAGAAAGTGGTCTCAGACTCTTGGACCCAACTGTATAAGTGTGAAGAAAGAATTAAAACTGCCAGTTATCCTCCACACCTTAAACCCATCATTAACTGAACAAACTGTCTGGACAACTCAACTCATTGTGTAATGTGAGCAATCATAAGAACAACAACACAATCAAATGAATGAGATCACATCAAGAGCTCAATCCAGTCCCACGGAGCTACACATGGTCTCAATACTGCAGCCAGTGCAGTGATCTAAAGACCATGTTGTGTTTCCCAGTGACTACCGGTGGAAACCGACGTTACGTAAATATGGTTGCACAGTGAAACGTTTCGGTGCCAAAGATCCTGTGGCCCAAAGTGAAGACGTCCCAATCTGGAAGCTCTTCTCAGTACTGGAGCACGACAGTGCTTCCAAGTTGTCCCTAAACCTGATCAGTCCCTAACCCGCCCTCAATGAGTCAACAAGGCACTTAGAGCCAATTACAGTCTCATATTTGGCTGGGACAAGGACTCCCTCCTGATTTAATCCATGTGTTATGTAATTGAAGCCAGGAATTTAGACGCACAGTGAGCTCTAGTGGAGAGGATCTTAAACACGTCCTGCCATTATGCCACTGCTCAAGCCTCATGTTCTGACATCATACCAGTATTTCACAGAGGCCTGGAAAACATGGGTGGTTTGTTGTTGGAATTTATTGGCTGTAACCAAGGGGAGGAAGGAAAACAGCTTATTTCTTGTAAACGCTCAAACAAGAGAATCACTGTGGCATTTCCTATTAATTCATATGTTAGGTACAATTGGAATGCATTGTCCTTGACTAAATAAATACATTTCTTCTACCACAGCAAGGGTTTGGAAACATTGATGGTGAATACTGGTTAGGCTTAGAGAACATCCACTGGCTGACTAACCAGGCCAACTACAAGCTGCTGGTGACCCTGGAAGACTGGACTGGACGCAAGACCTTCGCAGAGTACGCCAGTTTCCGTGTGGAGTCTGAAGCGGACTTTTACAAGCTGCGGGTGGGCAGATACCATGGCAACGCTGGCGACTCTCTAACCTGGCACAATGGCAAGCAGTTTACCACACTGGACAGAGACCACGATGTCTACACAGGTGAGCGGACTGCAGCGCATGAGAAGGCATTCTCAACCATCGCTGGAACTTTGCTTTTGAGATGCAGGTGTTTTCGTATCAGATTATACACATTAATGGATCTTATACCGTATATGCCATTCCTCTCATCAAATTAGGGTGAGAAATCATAACTGGCAGTGGTTAGTTGATACAAATGTTGAGTAGGTGTTTAGGGTGTAAACTGCCTTTGACCAAGTATTTTGGGACAGGATCGGTCCCATACCACCATGCACAGTATGGACTACTAGAATATTACTTTGATACTCATGTAATACTTACTTTATACTTGTAATGTATTTCTACCCACTATTAGCCTTAATCAGCAGAAGACTAGATCAGCTGCACTCAATGAGTCTGATATGATTTCTTGTGTCTCCAGGTAACTGTGCCCACTACCAGAAAGGAGGATGGTGGTATAATGCATGCGCTCACTCCAACCTAAATGGCGTGTGGTACCGCGGAGGCCATTACCGCAGCCGCTACCAGGACGGGGTCTACTGGGCTGAGTTCAGAGGGGGGGCTTATTCTCTGAAGAAGGTGACCATGATGATACGACCCAACGCAAACACCTTCCATTAAAACTCCAGGCTTCTACAACTCAACAGGTTTTACCGAGGAAACAATTCCTCCAATGGGATTCCACCTCCGTATCATAAAACAAACAGGCATATTCCATTTGAACTTTGCTTTTTTTTGTTTTTTTTGTTGGCTATATCAAATTCATAAAGCCGCTTCAAAATGTGCTTTTTTAAAATTTGCATTCGTCTACAGGTTTTACCCAACTTGTTGGGCTCATAAAGCAACATTGTGCACAAACCAACAAAATCACACATTAAATGGCTGTAACATCTCATTCCTCTTTTTATCTACGTGATTTTGTTGATTTGATGATTTTGTTGGGGTGCACGACTTCAATAAATAAAGCACAAAACTTACAGCAGGATTATTTTGCAATGTGCAGAATAAAATTTGCATCACTGTAAAGTATTAACATGAGCATGTATAACCAGAGATCAGAACTGCTGGCAATAAACTGGTACCTCATGTCACCATTGGTGCTAATATGTATAATACAGACTGAGATCAGTTCTAAAGAGAGAAATCCAGTTATTTATTTTGCTACAATTTTCAAGGTGATTTCCAGTAAATATGTCTAAATGCCATCATCTTTTCCCTTCCAAGTTTCTTAATTTCTTGTGATATTTTGATATGACTAGTTTTACAGACTGCCAAGTACTGTACTGTATGTAACCAAAGTACCAAGTTCAACAGGTCACCTTTCCTTTATTCTAAACAACAGAGACACTGGACTGCACAGGTCCTAGAATCTGAAATGATTCTATAATGCTTGTTAGGTCTTTATAGGGTGGTTAGAAGTTGCAAAACAAACCATTGTTGTTGCCGCTAATGGTGCATAAATAATCTTCTCATTTTATCCTCATCTACCATTGATGGGACCACTGTTACGATGTCTCTAAGTTACTGTGCATTTATGTGTTTTTGAAGGATGACGCCAATGTTTTGGCACTGAAGATTCTGGTACTCAATATTTTGTGCCATTACTCACTAACTTTACTGTATTTAACCATTTTATGCTCAGAAAGGTACACGTTTACACATATCTTTCCATTCTACAGTATATACGGATAGCAGAGAGCCAGCCTCTGTCACCAGCCTATATCTAAAAGGGTTATTATTGATATTCAACACAATGGATCTTGTTCCCTTAATACATAGATAACCAGAATCCTGAGTTCTAGGTTTGAGGGAGAGTTCAGTGTGTTTCTTGGTGATCAACAATGTCACTTTGTTGCATAACAGTGAGTTTGGTACATGTTTTCGCACCATTGTGTCTATGCAGAGAAAAAAAGTTAAACCTCCTTATAGCTAGAAAGCAGGAGGCACAAGGACTTACTGTTCACCAAAAAAAAAAAAAAAAAAAAAACATACACACATTTGAACAAATAACTCCACCTAAAAATGCAAAACTGTATTTTACATTTCTGTTTAAATCCGGATGAAACAAATGACAAACAACATGCAAAATCAGCGGACTTTGAACATACCCAGACTAGCCGTTTCCCCCTACCTCCAGCACTTTATGCTAATTTAGGCTGACCACATCCTGATTCTTCCTCCGTACTGCTCGAAAGATTCATCACAAACTCCTAAACAAAGACCCACCACATTTATTTCATGTGGACAATGTTGATTAGATTACAGCTTTCAAACGTGGACAGAATTGACAAAAAAACAGTTTCAGTTCACCTCTTGACCTGCCAAAGTTTATGATATGTTGAAAAAAAAAATCACTGTAATAGTGTGCAGTATGTACCAGGTACTCTGTGTATATATGCTGTTTCATTAAGAGTATTTTTATAGTCTGTATGTTATCAATCTTGCAGTAAACTATGTACAGCCCCGTTTGTGTTTCCAGTGACTTTCATCAATTAGTTAATCTCTATATCTATTCATTTAATTTGCTAAAGGTACAGTGTGTAGTTTCTGGCAGCATCTAGTGGTGAGGTTGCATATTTCAACCAAATGAGTCCCAACACTTACAAATGTATATGTTAACCTAAAAAGAGACAACAGTCAGTTTCCTGATTGTTTGATTTGTCTTCTCTGGGCTATTGTATGAATATGGCAGTGCAACATGGCAGCTTTATGGAGGGAGACGTGTTTTCCATGTACATCAAAACAGCTCAATCTCATGTAATGAAAACACAATAATTTCACAACAGATTGTTACTTTTGCATATTATATTCCTCTTCTGCCAAGTCTGTCTGCTTGATGCTGCTAAATTCTGCTGATTGTTACAGACTGTACCTATAAATATGAGATGGTAACATTGCTTTCTTGCAGAGGAACCATAAGGATGCAACTAGGAGATGCATCTAGGCTATCACCCATCTCACAGAGAGGAAAAGAAAGAGTCTGATATCATGAGTCCAGGACAAATTAAAAATAAAGTACTAGTAAGAAATGAAAATTAAACTAAAATCATTAAGTGGGATTTTGCTTCCCTTAGGATGAATACGAATGCTTGCAGCACCCAGTGGTATTTTAATTACAAACAAAGTTTAACAGAAAAAGAAAAATAGAGTCAAACCATCACATGTGGAGTGTGGATCGCCCAGCACCCTCTTGATGCACAGTTGAATACACAGATATACGAGGAATGACACACCCACACCCACACGCATTCCACATCCTCTCATACATACAAAAATACCTCCACAACACCCCAGCCAGTGTGGACTCAATCACACAGCTCATCAGAGAACACTGGCACATACACAGAAGCATGCAAAATGTAGATTCATATCTCATAATGAGAATGTATGACTGTTCACATGTACTTTTCATTTGATTTATCACAGAAACAAGCCCCCCCCAATAAATCAATATTTAAAATCTTCCACAAGCCTTAGGGGGATAGTTTGATATTTTGGACATCTAGCTCCATGTTCCTGGCATGCATCTAAAGCATCAAGACCATAATTTCACCGATCCCTTTACAATTGAGCTTTGCAGCGAATTCCCTCCGGCTGGATTTTCAATATAATGAGAGAGCACAGGGCAGACTTTCGGGAGCTTTCCCAATGTCATTGTGGTCCTGCAAGTTATTTATTTTATTACGTCAACTTAATAATTAAATATTGAAAAGCTAGCTAGAATTGTTCCGGAACTAGTAAACCACCTCTGCTCTGTTGAAATAGGAGTGCAATGCTCATTTGTCAAAAAGTAGGTTTTTGTACCAGGATTCAAATCTGCCCTGTGCACTTCCATTATATTGAAAATGTGGTAAGGGAAATAGCTACAAAGCTCGATACTGGAGGGATCTGTGAACTGATTGCTTGCATGCTTCAGATATATGCTAGGGAAATACCAAACGTTGCCTCTGTGGCACCAGTTAGAAACAGAGTGAGTCGGACAATTCTGTTGGAGTCAGAATACCAGTTCCTCAAACACATAAATGTCTTGCTTATTCACATAAGGTAAAAGGAACTATCATCCATCAATTAATCCACATAGAATTGTAAGGTGTATTCAGAGTTGTGATGGAAGATGGAACCCAAGCATCAGGACTCAAAGCATTGATTTAAAGAGTGAAACAATAAGGAGGGAAGACTTACCGAGGTAAGGAATGCAGGGAACCATCTTCACGGAGCGAATGTATTCTCTCATGCGGGTGTAATTCTCTTCCTTGGATGTCAGATAGTTTAGCTTCTCAAACGTGGCCTTGTCTTTTCGACTGATCAGCTACCCATACAGAGAGAATATATGATGTTAGACGTCTGCTTTTCATTCAGAGCTTCATGAAACACATCAAGCAAAAACCTCTAAAAACGAGCTTATTACTGATGGAATATAGGCCCACAAAACAAGGATTTCTAACATGTCTCAGTAGTTATTACTGCAGTAGCCAGCTGTTAGAGGAGACTTGCAGTGTGTCACCCTGCGTGATTCAGATGAATTTGGCAACGGCTAGTTCTCTTTCATGCCAATCAGTGACCTAAGTGATTTGAGTGGTATTAGTTTCCAATAGAATATTCAAAAGAAAAAAAAAACATGTTAGTATATCATGCCAAGTAAAAAAAAACATGCAGTTTGTCAAACATGCAAGTTTCCAACTGACCAGACCACTGTAAAAAGTATAGAATTTCTTTATTTTCGGCTTTTGTCATCAGTTTTTGCTAAAACAATTGCTATGTATTTTATTTGTAATCATCAGTAACTGTCCTAAACACCTCAATAAAATACATCAAACATTTTTTCTTCTTCTAAAAACTATAACTCTGTTTAAGCAAAACAGGTGTGGTTTCATTTTTGATCCAGCTCCTTTTTAGCAAAAATACCCAGATCCATGAAAGGCTGAAATTCTCTCATTTTTCAACTCTCTGTGCTCTTTAACAGCTGTGATGAAAACACTTATGTATCAGCTTCTTTTCTGTCTTTTGCTGGTTAAGAGACGGATTGCATCAGCTGAATCTAATCAACATAAAAAATATTAAATTTGCTGCTACACATCTAAAATGCTGTTATTTCCTCATAAATTACAAGTTCTGCAGATGCTCACTTTGCAAGCTTTGGTAACTTATTTTTGGATGATAAACCCTATTTTAAAGTCAAAGAAACATAGGACCAAAAGCTCAAAAGATTAGCCCACGGTTTATCGGCCTGGCTCTCCTCTGCAAATTCCTCTGCTTTTGACATGTTTGAGGCTCGCTGCCTCTGCTTTGAACAAATCGGAATTTTACTTTACCGATTTCCAAAATTCCAAAAAACGATCGGACACCAAAGTCAATAATAAGGTGTAAGTGAAGGATGGAGAATCGGAATGTTTTCTATGAAGAACCGGAGTGGGGGGAACAGAGCTTACACCAGGCAGATAAAGTCCTTTGATTGGTGCAAAGGGTTTTGTGATATCTGAACATCCCGCCCCCATGGCTCTGCAGCTTTTTCTCTGATTGAATTATTGATAGATACAACTAGTTTTTTTTGTTTAAACTGCAATTGTCATTGTCATAGGTGGTCCGCAAAAACATTCCCCAGTTACAGCTGCTAAAAAGTGAAGCTCCGCAGCTTTTTGTTGCCCCAATAAAATTAAACCTGAGTATATTTGGGTTTTAACTGTTGGTGAGAGGTGAAGACGCCATCTTGGGCACTGAGAGGTGCTGGATTTTCACTACTTTCTTACATTTTATAGCGCAAGATGTGCTTATTTTATAAGTATTTGGCAAATGCCAAAAGATAGAGACTGATAATCTACTAGACAGCCAGGCAGGACAAAAATATGAGTTACCTAGTTTTACCAGATCATCTGCTGTTGATGTTGATAATCCACAGTGGAACAAAATGATTACAGAAACATTCATGGACAACCGATGAATGCAAGATTTGGTACCAAACCAGCTGGAAGAAATTCTAGAATGACCTACGCTCCCCGAAGACCAAAAGGGTTAAATCAAAAAAGTCATTTGGAAGATGAAGCCGGTGAAAAATAAAGTGTAAAAGTCAAATTTGACTGCGGTTGTTACTGCAACGGGTCACAACAGTGCATCAGGAAAGTATTCACAGTGCCTTATTTATTTTTTTCCTCAATTTTCAACACACAATACCCAAACTCAAAAAAAAAAACATCTCATGCACATACTGTACATATCCACAGCTTTTTCTCAAGATTTCAACATTTTAGTACCAACTGCAGCCTAAAGTCAGTAGTCCAGAGTATGATGCTACATGCTTGGCATCCCCCCCCTTCTCCTCTGCAGAACCTCTCAAGTTCCATCAGGTTGGATGGGAAGCGTCGGCACACAGCCACTTTCAGATCTCTCCAGAGATGTTAAATCAGGCTTTGAGGTCTCTGGCTAGGTGACTCAAGAACATTCACAGAGTTGTCCTGTTGCCAATGCTTTGTTTTCTTGGCTCGGGTTGTCCTGTTGAAAGATGAACCTTTGCCCCAGTCCGAGGTCCAGAGGGCTCTGCAGCAGGTTTTCATCTTTTCCTTATCCTGACTAGTCTCACCGTTCCTGCCGCTGAAAAACAGACCCACAGAATGATGCTGCGTCCACCATGCTTCACTGTATGGATGGATTGACTGCAAACCCCAAGGCAGGGTATCATGTGCCGTTTATGGAGGAGTGGCCTCCATCTGGCCTCTCTCCTACACAGGCCTGATTGCTGGAGTGCTGCAGAGATAGCTGTCCTTCTGGGAGGTTTTCTTCTCTCCAGAGAGAAATGTTGGAGCTCTGTCAGAGTGACCATGTGGTTCCTGGTCAACTCCCTGATTAAGGCCCTTCTCCCTGAATCAGTCAGCCTGGCCAGCCAGGTCTAGTAAGAGACCCCGGTGGTTCTGAACTCCATTTATGGAGCTGTGAGCTCTTTGGGAGCTTTAATGCTGCTGCGAAGATTCCGTACCCTTCTCTAGATCTGTGCCTTCTTACAATCCTATCTTGGAGGTCTTAGGACAATTGGTCTTAGGACATGGCTTGCTGTTTGCAACTGTGACAGCTTATAATGACAGGTGTATACCTTTACAATTCATGCTCAATAAATTGAATTTTCCAAAAGCGTATGCCATTCAAGTTGTAGAAACATCTCAAGGATGATCAGTGGAAACAGGATGTAACCAAGCTCCATTTTGAGTGACATGGCAAAGGCTGTAAATACTTGTATCTTTAATTTTAATTCTATATTTTTTTATCAGTTTGCAAAAATTTCAAACCTTTTTCACTTGGTCATTATGAGTGATAGAATTGACAACATTCTATGTTAGTGCTAATATGTTACCTTTTTTTAGTAATGCATAACTTAATTACTCTTGCTACTATTATAAAAATATTACCATTATTGTCAAAGAACGTTGTTCATTACTCTGATTGAAGCTGTTTTTTCCTCAAACCAACTTGTTGTGTAGTGGAGGCATCAGTATGTGCCATTCAAAATGTATTTTCCTCAAACCTGATGCAACTTCTAAAAGGAAAAGAGGAAAACACTGCTACAAACACATACCTGATCATTTTGAGGAACCCCCCCCCCCCCAAAAAAAAAAAAACATTTAATTTTGCTTTTGCGAAAGAAAGAACGTTTTTTCATCAGTTTAGTTTAAATTAAAATTGTTTAGATTTGTGTACACTGTTTCTATTAATAATTTATTGTATTGTGAGCATCCATCCAGAGCAACTATTAACTTAACTTTTTTAACTTACCCAACGCTGGTCTTTATGGAGTATTGTGTGTTGAATTTTAAGGGAAAAAAAATGCGTTTAAGCCACATTGGAATACGGCTGTAAGAAAACAAAATGTGGAAAAAGTGAAGCACTTTGAGTACTTTCCGGATGCACTGTATTTAATCAACAGTTTATATCTTCTCAGGTTGGAACTGCAAGTAGTCAGCACACAGTTGTCTTGTGTCTTATAGCTTCAGTTATTTGAAAAATTTACAAGGTGAACTTAAATAGATTCGGTATTGGATTTAGATTAGTACTTATGCTACAGGCAGACAGTACAAGCTAAAAGAGTGCTTCCCCGCTCTGAAAACCACATATTCAAGTAATCCCATGTAGTGGATTTAAGTTGGCAATGCTACAGGCACACCATCTTGCTAAATCTGTTGTATGATATCAATGTTTTTAAAAGCATTGCTGATAACCTCATCTGTGTACCGGTTTATTAAATCATATCATCTGAAGCCAGCCTTCCTGGTTTCTTTCTCCCTTTCTTCTTTCTTGGCACTAACGCTTCCACATTTTCATTGTCTCATATCCAGCGCCATGAAATTAGAAATCATGTTCAAATATTAAAACCAGCACCAAACAGTTTGTACTTTGATATCCTGGAAGGATGAGACATGACTAACGCGAGCTCACAGCTCACAAACAGCTGTCAGTGATGTGGAACTAATGATTCAAACACCCTGTTTGGAATAAAGGCACTGAGCCAGCCACGTTTTATTACTCGTAAACATACACATCGGCATCTGTTTGTGTTAGTGAAAAGTCATTCGGAGTGAACAGCCAAATGGTCCATTGTTTATTATCATACTTTCTCCAGAGAAGTCATCCGGTTCTCTGATCTGTCCAGCAGAATATTATTAAGAACTGAATGCCAAGGTCTAGAAGAGCAAAGACAGGGATCTTTAAAATCCATGATAACAATAATGATGATTATATAATACTGTAGGCTCTGTGTCCAATTAGACACAATCCAATAATGATCTTATAGCACTGATTTTGTTCAAAGTTTGTCTATATAATGTGCAGGTCAATTTCAACCCTGACCTCATAAGGGAGGATAGAATATTCTATTATTTGTGTGGCAATATTTGAAGTCTATCACAAATATAGTTATGAATCAAACAAGGTTTTTTAGTATCTTTTACTCATTTTAATGAGATAAAAATTAAATGTGTGGTAGCAACTAACAACATGAAAATAGATGAGAAAATAACTTAACGTCTGGCTATTTAGTGTAGAAAGTGTGCTTCGACTTTCCCTTCAAAGATAAATACATATGTTGACAGTATAGTATAAACATTACTTCTAGGAAAAAAATATATGTCAAAATAATAACAAACAAAAAAAACAGAATTTCCATTAAAATTTCTACTTAGCTATGTGTCACAGCCTCTGAAAAAAATAAATATTGTTGTTTTCTTATTTTAAATAAATGTATAAGTCACTGATATCAGGGACAGGTTTGTCTTCAATCCTACAAAGTTTGGTGGGGCTAGAAATAACAGTTCAGGGTGGTAAAGGTATGACAATGTGTTTTGCTGGAGGCCTTACCGCCCAGGTTTTGCTGAGTCTGAAGATGGGAGCACTCTGCAGAGCCGACACCACAGACACCAGAGAATGAAGGTTGTTCAAGTCCAACAGTTTCTGAGAACGAAGACAGATGTTTCAATGAATTACCTTAGGTCTAACATCTGTGCCCGTACGGCTCAGGTGTTAACATCCCGACCACACACTCATTCTGACCAGAGACCATTGTTGCATCTCTGTTTCCCTCATTCTGCAACCAATGAGCTGTGAGAGAAGATGTACACCAGGTACTTCACTTTCTGGGTTTTCTTCCAAATCAGCAATGGACTGATCTACAAATAACTGTTGTGCATCGCCAAAATCTTACTTTTCTGTCATACAACTCTATTGTTGTCCAAAAAACAATTAAAACACATCAGTGAGTCACACTGTTGCACTGGAGACATGTTCCTTCATCACCATAAATTAAGAAATACTCACTAGAGCATTTAAGTGGATTATCGCCTGCTAGAAAAAGCCCTCGTAACTCAAAAAATGTTGAGTTATGAATTTCCATCTCCTGTTTTTCACTTTTTTGAAATTATTCTAATTTGCACTTTAAGAAAAACCTGCATTGGTGCTACATCACACCAGAAAGTTGAATCAAATCTGCAGGAAATGTTAACACAAACCCATTGCAACCCAGCAGCATGCAGACACAGCTTCTGTACAGATTTGTCTTCATCCCGTGTGTTTCTTAACTTGATTCTAGAGTGCTTTTTTTTGTCTGTGGACACAGACGTGTTCCACGAAGAAACACTCAGAAAAATTGCTCAGAGAAAGCCGCAGTTCCATTCATTAAAATGAAAGGCCAAAAGCAGCAGTTAATATTGACTTTTTTGTAGCAGCGATGAAAAGAAAGAAAGGAAATGTGAGCTGGTGGATGAGAATCGCCTTTATTTGCCAAGTATGCACACATAGAAGGAAGTTGACTTTTTTTTCTTTGCTCTCAATGTCTTAACAGAGAATAGGTATACACATAGTAGTGCAAACAAAAGATCTTGTGCAAGGCTGTTTAGTAATGTATCTTAATCTATTCAGTAACTTTGCTTTGTTGATAATGAGGAGGAATGAACACGAACCAACATGATTTCAAGGTGTCCAGTCACTTATTCGCATTTTTCTATATTGCTCATGTTCCATTCTTCAAACTATATATATACTCTAAAGCCATAAATTATTAACTCAATGTGGAGTTTAGAAAAGATTATAAGATAATTTTCTATTATGCAAAATAAGTAATGTTCTGGCAGAATTATCAGGATGACCAACTTAATTGTTATACACATTCTGTATTGGTTACTGTAGTCAGGAAATGTGATTGCAACTCTTTTTCTCCCCTATTTTTTTTTTGCATCTCCCCCACTTCTCATACCAACGTTATGCCCTTGAATTCAAATATAAACTATTCTTGATTTCCATGAGGAATACTTTTCAAAGTTATTAGTTTCTTTCCTTATGTCAGGACCTCCAGCGTATCTCTGATCATTATTTGTTAAATTTCAGAGTGAGTTTCTGTAATGACACATTTTTACAATCAGGTACATACAGTGCAAGAAAGCTTCAGCCGATATCTCTGCAATTTGCCAAGATCATCATATCACAGCTCCACGTTTCCTCTCCTCCCACACTCAGACCATAAGAGGAGAGACACGGTTAACTTTCTGCCATCAGTGCATCTGCTTTCGCCATCACTCCTCATATACTGCAATAAAGTGACTGCTAGCTTCTGTATGCTGCAGGCGCACACATACTATAATGGATTTTGTGTTCAGATCACGTTCCAAGCAGCTGGACACGAGAAATAAAAATCTACACTGAAACACTAAAACTTCTTGCTGCTCAACAATCAATCAATTTTACTTGTCTTATTTATTCATGTATGCTGATGAAATCTGAAGAACTTGTTACTTTCTTCAATTTGAGAGATAACCAAAGTTGTAACGAATAATGATTGCTAATTATAATAACAATTTGCAACAATAGTATGATTTGGAGGGGGTGGGGTCTTGACCTCATTCAGAATCCAAGTGGTCGGAGGATAAGCGCTTTTCCTTATGTTCCAAGTTTTGACCTGGTGTAACCTTCCTACCCTAGTACCTTCTTCCTGACCGCAGCAGGGAAAAGGGACTTTTTTGCATGGTTGGGATCATTAATGACAGTCTTTGCCTTATTCTCGCAGTGCCTGATATAAATGCCCTTAAGGTGAGGTAGAGCACTGCCTATTGTGTGATCAATTGAACAAACCTGATGCAGTACCAGGCAGTGATCTTCCCCATCAGGACATTCTCAAGGATATGGGAGTAGAAATTCCTTAGTACTTGGCCCGCTGCAGTGATGTAGGGGTAGAGCAATTGCTAAAGTGAGCTTTGCTCTTAAGCAACCGACCCTGGTTTGAATCTCTGCTTGAGCGGTCCTTTGCTGCATGTCTGCTATTGTCTCTCCCTCCCTCTACTTTCTGTCTGGCTACTGTATAATAAAGGTGTTTATGCCAAAAAAAAATGAGCATGTCAGGTAACATATTCTCTGCCTTACCTTTTTCACCATAGAGTAAGCATGCAGCCCCCAGGTCAGGCCCTCTGTGATGTGAACACCAAGATACTTGAAAATATCCAGCTTCTCCACCACAGACATGCTGTTGTGAAGGGGGCTGTAGTTCCATCCCTGCTTCTTGCCAAAGTCCACTATCAAGTCCTTAGTTTTCTCTCTTTCTCTAGGTCGTCCTCAGACAAGCCCTCCATTGTCACTTCCAGTCATCCCGGTTCTCCATACATCGAGCCAGCTCATTGGAACTATGTGCTCCTATATTCTTTTTAAGTACACCTATATCGTGTGGGACGTCCCCACGACTGATGCTCATGCGTTGGTTCCCCCAGCACCAATTTGCTGGCTAGCAGCTCCTGATGTCTTTGGCAGGGCCCTGCTGGTCTCTTTCACCTGTTATTTTTTTCACTCCCTCTTGGTATCACCTCATAAAAGATCTTGTTGAGAGCATGAATCTTCTTGCTAATGTTTAGTGCACACAATCTGGCGTAGCACCAACTTTTATAAGGTTGGTTTTGGCATCCGGCAATCACTACCATAAACAGGAGCAAACTCAACTGTTGTGTACAAGAAACTTTACTTAATTTGATGGGGGAGGTTGGCGTTCCATACAGTGGTCATGCCGTTGAGAGCCCTCCATGAGAGTGCCTTCCTCACTTTTAGATTGTTTGCTTGATTGAGTTGACCCATGAGTCAGTAGGTTGCTATAGGTGAAAACATGGCATTTAGCCTCAGGACAAATGTGGCACTTTAACTCCACTGTACTCATGCGTTTCACATTGTCAGAGCGCAGGTTGTCGTCTGCATAGTCCAGGTCTATTAGGGATAACCTTGTTGGTATTCTGATGAAGCCACGATATGACAATCAGAAGTAGCCTACTGGCTCAACATGAAGTCAGGTCCTCTACTTACTTCAGGTAAGCCTTTTTATCTGTTCAGGCCCACCATAGCCATGCCATCAGCAAACTTGATTGATGATAGTTGAGGGGATAATAGCTACACACTCATGTATGTACAAGGAGTCAACCAGATAAAAACTTCTGTGGAGACTTTTAGTTTTGATTGAGAGTCAAAAACATATTAATATAATAATGTTTCAACAGCACAAAATCACAAATACTTCTATCTCGAGCTGCAAGATATTTTTATAAAAACTCACCTTTGCTATTTTGACAAAGTGGCTCAGTATTTCTGCTCTGATCTTCAGTGTATGAGCCGTTAAGATTTCTCTCACCAGCCAGAAGCTCACCTTGAACACACAAACATAAATTTAAAATAAATATAATATCAAAAAAATATAAAAAACTAAATACATTTTGTTTGCATATTGTTCATCTAAGTTATGCAGTTCCAGATCTGTCTGTAGACCAAACATATTTGAGCAGGCTTTGATTGCAAGTAAGTAAGAGGTTGATGCTTTGGCCAAAGAGTTTCTCTTTCGAGCTTTTATCTCTAGACTTATGGGAATTGGTCTGAAAATAGACAATGACCAAGGAGTCAAAATGGGAAATAGCAAATTTCGAAGCTCGATCCACAGGGGGTAATATGTCATCATAAAATAGCAGATGGGTTCTGAGATGAGAGAGACACAACTAGGCTGTGTAGAGCTCATTAGTGTCTTGGTAATCTAAAAATACTGATTAGTGCAGCTTTTAAGATTACCAAAACTATTTTAAGGAAGGAAAGTCATGAGGGTTTTCCATTCGCCCTGTTCTACATGCACAGCACCATGATGTGAGCAGAAGTTCACCGTGATGATTTTTTTCTATAATAAATGCAGGTACTGCACACTCACATAACATAAAATATATATAAGAAAAAAACATTAAACTTTTAATTCACAATTATAGTTCTTGAACAAAATAATCCGGTTTAGGCGAAAATAACTGGTTGATTGTTTACTTTACTGAAATATTCAACTCACACATCAGCACTGTAAATTATGACTCCTTATTTGTTGACTGCAATTTTTTTTTCAAAAGTAGTAGTAATCAGATGAGGAAATACACACCTGGTTGAACCTGCGTGTGAATGCGACCACATTAGGAGCCAAACTGTGTTTCTCTTTCCCGTTCCATCCACAGCTGGCCAGCTCCTGCCAATCACAAAAGAAGACGGGTTTCATCAGGCTGACGAATTACAAGGCCGAAAATATAGTCCGGAGCTGGTGACAGATCTATCATTTTTATTAAATAAATGACTGAGTTAGACAAAGTTCATGAGAATTATTTCATATTGTCAGTATTTCCCTCTCAGAACTGTTGGCGTGTCAGGCAGGAAGGAATAAAGCGGGAGAAGCCATGTGGACGTGGTTGCAGACGGGACTGTAGCAACCGCGTCTGCTGAAAGAAAGGTCAGCGTGTTCCGCTGTCAGTCCAATGCTGCTGGAAACAAGACTCCAGCCACGGATCAGATTTGGCTGCTCAATGTGGAGAATCGACTATTTGTTCCTTTTATTGATATTTTCTGAGCATTTCTAAATCAATAAAGACGACAGCAGCTGTATATGACGGAAAATTTGAATTGCCGACCTACAGTACGTTGGAGTGACCATATGGATTTGTCAGAATGATGAGACAGAAGCACATGTGTTTCTCCTTAAATCAAACTCGTGTAGCTTTTTTTCTTTTAGATTTGACTTTAAACACTATGAAAAAAAAAAAAAAAATCTCATACAACATTGCCGACTTTAAAAATCATTTCTCACAACCCTAACATAAGACTTCTATAAGGCTATTGCATTCAAGCATTAAATAAGTAAATCTGAAATGTAAACAAATTAATCCCTGTGCATTTTGTGAGCTTTTCTTCGTTCATCCTGTTGTTTCAGTGCATACCAACAGATGTTTGGACACTTTCAGCAAGCGGCCAAATGGAAACTCATCAAATAGTTCACAGTTATTCAAGTGTGTCTTAAAACAGCGGTCAGCTGTCCACATGAACGCGTCTGGATCTGGAGCTTTTATTTGGAATAGGGGAGATTCACTCATATCAAGTTTTTCTTTTTCATCAAAAACCCTACTTGCTTTACCTCAGACATTAACAAGCAATAACAACAAATCATAGGTCATGATATGACTTGCTTGGTGTGCGGAAGTTTTATTTTCACACTTCAGATTATCTTTTCCATATATTTTTGCACAATAGGACGACTGTGGACTTGCACAATAAGAGCATTATGAAAGGATCTTCTAATGGTCATAAACAGGGGGAATGATTACAGCAAGAAAAACATGTTTCACGCTTTTATTTGGGCACCTCTCTGTAGTTTTAGGACACACTCTAACCCATCCTTTATGTCTGAAGCAACATTTTGGAGTGAGAACATATGAGCGGGTGGTAACATGGGACACATGGCGGTACAGATCCTTTGGCGCGACACCCGTCCCCTCTCAGAGAAACGAGGGATAAATGCCTGAATGAAAACAGCGGGGATTAACAGCCCTGCATCCACCAGTGGAAACTCCCTCGACTTTTTACTTTATGCCAATTTAGATTACAATGACTTTTTCATTATTTCTAGGATTGTATCCAGTGTTTGACAAGCTTAAATAAAGGCATTAAGAAAAAGGACATCCCGCCCTGACAGGAAAACCCCAGAAATCCAAATACCATTTAAGGTGATTATTTTCATTAGGGCCAATCCTATGTTGCTGAGCTTCTCACCAGGACATCTGATTCACAGCTAAATTGTGATGATTGAGGGGTTATTAAGAGATAGAACACCAAAGGTCCAACTTTCATTATGTACCAGACAGACAATGTAATATAACCATCATAAACACTAATAATATGCAATATAAATGTGATTGTTATACCCCTGTGTCTAATGTTTTATATGTTTATAAAATGTTACGACTGTAAACTGCTTTTGGCAATATTTTATTTATTTTATTTGTTTATGGAAATAAACCTACTTTCATTAGATACTTTATTTATCCCCATGGGAAAAATGACTGTATTCAGTTGTTCACACACAAAAAAATATATTAAACATTAAAAAAAAAAGAAAAAAAAGAAGAGAGTTTACAATTCTGTGTTTTAATGATACAACTTTACTAAGCTTATTGATTTTTGACACATTTAAGACTTCCCCCAGAGTAGCTTTAAACATTCTGTCCCTGACACATAGGTCTGCGTTTTGTTGAGCTTTCTTGACATGGGACCTAATGCTGGTTGAACCCACCACCTCAGCATCTCCCATCAAACACCCCTGAACAAGTGGGGAAGAAAGCCTCATGGCCACATAGCTGTAATTGTAGCCTTCTGGAAAATTTAAAAGATCATGTTGAATTGAGTGAACTGGTCCGTACCGCATGTACTTGTGAAAGCTTCAGCTTGCATTAATTTATAATTATGAGTCCGTAATGACTCTACCATCTCATCTCAAGCCGCTTCCCCTCCTCCCTTTTTCTCCGTGATCCACGCGGAGCCCTGATGCGGTGGGGAGGAAACCCTTCGGGGCGAAGTCGTGACTGGAATTTCATTGACTAACTGAGGTTAAGCGGGGTTTCCAGCGTAGAGTTCAACCGCTGGGGCCAGTCTGGGTTCAGCTGAGTGGCAGCAGCTGTGAAGGCCATCACAGCAGCGTTACAAGCATTAGAAACAGAAAAAAAGGGACTGGAATCCTCGGATCTCTAAGGAGTTCCCTGGAAAAGACTGGTGCATAGCCAACCCTAAACACATGAATCATGAAGAGTTTGATAAGGTCAGTAGTAATAAGTTATTCTTCATCAGCAGATGAAGCCTCCTCTTTAGTTCATGTTGAGGTCCTGTTGCCTGGTGGGCTTATTTAACAGACACCCAGCAGAAATACTGAGAAATATTTTTCCTCGTAGATGAAAATAGGACATAATCAGAAATAAGGCTCAGGAGGCTCCCATAGGTCGGTCTCTTACCTCTGGCTGGATGGCTTTGAATACCGGTGCATCCATCAGGGTGATCTGGCTCTGAAGTAGCAGAAAAATAAATCCATGTTACTTTTTTTGGTAGGAGGAAAGTCACAAACAGGTGGGAGGAAATTCACAAACAGGTGGAAAGTACGGAAAGTAACTTTTTTAGCTCTCGTTGGCCACAGGATACGAACGGGAACCCCTCTGTGCGTTTGCGTGTGAGCGTGCAGCAGAGGAGAAAGGGAAAACGCAACATTTGTGTGACATAAGTTGGAAAAACACATTATCTGTAATAGTCTTGGTAGAAGGAAAGAGGCAAGCAGTCTACAGGCTGTCAACTGAAAAGTCAGGAAAGGTCTTTTTTTTCCTCCTTTTTAAGGTTTCATTACAATCTGTTCACTCATGGGAAAAGAAAATGTAAAAAAAAAATGAATACATGTAAATTTCTTCACAAATCTTTCTGAGAGTTTCGCATAGCCCCTTTATGCTTGGTTGTAAATCTTTTATTGCTACACTGACATGATGCTGCTTTTTCCTCTCATGAGAGTTTCTGTACACTTTGCTTCATAATAAAATACGGTAATAAATCTGGAAAATAATATGTTTAATTGCAAAAACACTTACTCGCGTCCTATAGGATCTTGCCTGTTTCAACTGAACATGTGGGAAGAAAATGTCTGTTGAAGACGTTAAATGTTGTCCACTTGAATTAAACTGATGATTTGACGTCGGTGGGCGTAACACCCTTTTTGAAAGACTCACGTTCAAACAATGTCACGCAACTGCACCAGATTCTTGCTCACTCACAAATATTCTATATGATCTCCAATTTTAAAGGAAGGATTTTCCATCAGTGTGACCTGTCACATCATGAATAATAGACATTATTAATCATTGATACCATGAGTCTAAAGTCAGTATTATAAGGAGAGGAAATGCAGCGGTTTTATTCTGAGCCGAGGGTGACTTTATGCTGTGTAATATTTTAATGAAAAGGCAAAAAAGATGCTGAGAGATAGATAGCTTAGAGGTATTAGCAGCTATTCTTTAGAAATGACTCATGCACATAAAAGCATTAATTTATATAGTCCTGAATAATAAAATAATCTCTCACCAGTATTTTGACTTTAACAGTAAATCCCTACTAATTTATGCGCTTCTATGGGAGCTTTGACAGAGACAGAACGAATAAGGAAAGGAAATGGTTGTGTCTGGCTCCATGGTCTGCAACTACAAGAGAAAAATCGACAAAGAAACTATGTGGTTTCTCGACGAAAACCTGCCAGTGAGGAGGTTAGGGTCAGAGTCAGTCGCTGCCATAACTCACCTAGAGATTAGGTTTACTCTCTTTCTGGAAATGAAAACACAAAGCTTTTCTCATCTCAAGGTTAACAGACTGAATTTTCACTAAACGCTCGTTGGAATGGACCTTGAGTGGGAGGAAAGCATAACTCAAAACAGGGTTTATGGGTTTCTAGCTTTTGCATTACTCATTTGATTCAGTCTTGATACAACAAATGTTGATTTGTGCACAACAGTTGCTAATATCCAAGCTATCTGCATCTTTTTTGGCCTGACCACAGTCCTACAGCCCCTGCTGGGAGTGAGTGAGTGTTGGGCTTTAGTCAGATATATTGGAACAAAAGCCTGCACCCACACCTTCTGGATCAGGATTCCCCAGCCCTGGTGTAAGAGAAACTACAGTGGCCAATAAAAAAAAAGAAAAATGAAAGTCAATCTGCCAAAACATTGTTTTTCTCATGTAGCTCAGGCAATTCTCACATCCAGGCTTTTCCCTACCTGTAACTCAAACATGGCCCACTGTATTTCTTGACCACCATGGTGTCATTTAGCCAGACTAGTGGTACCGTGATACTACAGCTTGCACACCTTACTACTCTCCAAAGAAATAAAGAATTCTTTTCTACAGCACTGTATTTGTCAGACTTAATATGGAAATGTAGACAAAAACCTATCAAGATGGCGATTAACATAAAATGTACAGTACAATGTTTCTGCTCCTTCAGCCAATAAGATGTGTTTTACACCTATTTGAGTTGTAGATTTCATACTTTAGTTAGATACAAATGTTTTAAATGTAAACTTAACGTTCAGATCTGATCCCATCAAACACCATCCCTACTAATAAAATGCTCTTTCTCTCTACATATATACATACATAGTAAGGTATGGGAAACTGATTGCTTACCATTTTATGAATCAAACAAGTATCAATCAGTTATCAATTAACCTGTGACTTTTCCCAATAAGACCCTCCTGCAGGTCAGTGTGTTCTACCTGCGACCTGAGAGCAGTGGGTTAAGACGTTCATTTAGTGGGTGTATGGAGTCGGGTTCTATAGAGTTTGCAGTGCGTGTGATGGCCCTGTTATAAAGTTCAATGAGAGCCATTGGTCATCTTCAAAAGAAGCAGCGGTTAAAAGCATATTTTGGATTTAATGACTGTATACAAGACTTTTGCGAGACAGGCGTGAAGTATATTGTGAATTTCATACGCAGTTGGACACTCTGCAGAGCGGAGCGGCGACAGGCTGTAATCCACACCAGCTGGCCAACACATAATGCTGCAAAACATTTTAAAACCAACTCCACGGTGAAGAAAATAACTGTGCTCAGTCTGTTCCCTTTCATCCCGGTTGTCACCTGTGACCCCTGGATGACCCGAAAGCGACTACACCTCCGCCTCTTCCCGGCGTTCGATTTGTTAAATTTGGAGGAGTGTATTAGCGATTCCCGGTTTCCAGCATATACTTTTTCCAATTAGACGACGCATATACCATAGAAGTTATTTGACTTACAAGCTGAATTTGAGTTTGGCACAATGGGCCTTGTTCATAAAGGCTGCATGCACGCTGCCTCCTCTGAGCATATTACCTCAAAGTTTTCAGTGAGCTGCATGCCCTTTCTGTCAGATCTTATTTCACAATGTGTGTTAGCAAGAACACCAGAGGCCTAAATATTTACACACAAGCACTAAAAAGGGGTTTTTCCCCCTCCTCATAGTAGGGCTGCTTTAATTGAATCTCATAAACACAACCCACACCAACAGCTGTGTAATGGTGTGCTTGTGTGTAGAAGTGAGCCATGCTGGACAAACACATTGACATTTAAAAAAAAAGAAGAAAAGAAAATCATACTTACAGCGAACTCCTCAGGCGTCACCTTAAGCACATCGAACACAACGGCATCGTAGCTCTTAGCATAGTCCACACACGGTCCATCCAGAGAGTCAGAGCTGCTGCTGGCCTGAAACACACACACACACACACACACACATACACACACACACACAGTTTATGTAATGTGCAGATTGCAAAACTAGCTGTAGGCATTGCGTGTGTGTGTGTGTGTGTGTTTGTGTGGGCAATTAGCATTCTGATTAACAGTAGATGGGTTGATTCAGAAAATAGAGTTTAATTCAGTTTTCTCTAGTCTTTACATACTTCATAACAATTATACCAAGTTGCATCAAATCCTTTAATTCAGGCAGGAAGAATCCCAAACCTGTTTTATGTATTAATCTGTGTTTCAGTATCACACAATCTGAGGCGTGCCGCCTGTCAGGGAACTGATGTAGGTTTCTATTTGTTTTATTTATTTATTTTTTAGGTCCGGTTGTGGTTTATATTATTTCTTGGAACCGTGGAGCTAATTTTGTTTGGACTGAAAAGATAATTCGCTGCACATCGTAATTGAAAGAAGGGACTTTTGGGAGCACTTTTGAGCAGCAAGATATTCCTTTCCCCTGTTAGCTTCTTTTATGTGGGTTTTGGGCCATTGTGGGACTCTGGGTTGAATTGACGCAAATGAAACAAAGTAATGTGTCATCATGCATAAAACCTCAGTGGATAGTTAGTTGACATGGAAAAACAACAAAAGTAGATACAAGCAGTACACATAAACTGAATCAGAGACTGAATCCCTTTCTTTTATTTGCAAGTTACAGGTCTAGGGCAAATACACATGTTTAAAAAAATACCACTGACATCATCATCTAAGTCACATCAATGTTTCAAAACATCATTATAAAATAAAGAATGAAATTTCATATAAGTAAAAGCATTAGGGGTGACAGGTTAGCAAGTCATTGATCATTAAAAATATAGTGTGTCTAATATAGAGTGTAAGCAGAAAAGAGATATAGACCAAGATGAAAATATGGCATGTATATATACATATACATAAAGAAGCTAGAATAAATAGGAATTTATCTTCATGATCTTGACATTATTACTAGAATAGGTATGTGTATAGGTACTTTGCAAAAAGTCATGGCTGTGCCCCTGTAAGCATGGATAGAAAAAGTCATGATGGCTTAATACTCTAAAGTTTGATCGCTCAGTGGTCGTGCTGCTTCATTCTCCCTCCATCTGTCTGTTGTTTTCCAACCTTCGAAGGTCATTATTTCCCCTGAAAGAGGGTGTGGCCCTGGTGCTTGATGATGTAATACCAGTCTGGAGTCTCGTTAGCCGTGTCCGAAACCTTAGTAGCAGTAGCTCCTACTCAAAAGCCACAGTAGTAGTTTCCATGTAGGAAGTTAGCCAGTGGAAAGCACAATTCACTACACCACCGCCAATTTGACTGTCCTCTGAACCAGTTATCAACCTCCTGGCGACTTCTGGGATGGGGTAGCGTGGTTTGCTTGCAAACCGCAAAATATGACCGGATGTGGTAAACCATCTCCTATTGAGAGCCTTGCTAAGGTGGATGTCCTTAGTGGATTCCTCATTTTTGCCGACTACATAGGTGGGTAGTTGCCAGTTTCAGCCAAAGCCATTTACTGAAAAGTCCATAGTTTTTTTTTCTAAGAAGAAAAGTGACTGCAAACACAGCTGCCTGCAATTTTACCAATCATAGTCCATTCACAGTCCCCGATTGGATTGATTGGTAAGATTGGCTGCAGGTGCCCATGCAGAACATACAGCCCCAAACCCAACCACAATGCAAATCGGCATGAAGATTGACGCAATAAGATTATGAATGGATTTTACAGTGCGTCATGGCGACCAAGGATTAAAGGTCATAGGAAGAGACTGGAATGGAGGTCGGGAAGAATGTGGTCAATTACAAAAAATGTAATGTCATTTATGTGGGTCGATATAATGCGTAGGTGTAATGTGATGGCTAATTTAAAGATGCTGTATAATAAAAAAAAAAAATCAGAGCTTGTGTGTAATTACTTGTGTAATAACTTAGATTTCTGTTGTACCGACTCACACACAAACCATTCATTCTGTCGTGGTCTGGCCTCCTCTGATGTGCATAGGGAATTGACCTAGAGCAGACATGTCCAAAGTCCGGCCCGGGGGCCAAATGCGGCCCGTGGTCAATTTTCATCCGGCCCGCAGCCTCCGGCATAAAATCAATAACGCCTGGCCCGCATGTAGAATTACGTAACACATTTGGCAGCAGCGCTGTTACCTGCGTGTTCTAAGTGCTGCCATCTAGAGGCTCAAATAGGAACAGCAAATTAGTGTGTGAGACCGGCGATAAAGTCAATTAACTATATCCGCTCCAGAGCGCTATGCCACCGTCAGTTCCAACTTTTACCGACAGCTGAATAAGGACAGGTTTCCAGAGATTTGAGCGTTTGGTAAGAAAATGCTAAGCTTGTTTGGGTCGATGTATTTGTGCTACACCGCTAGTGCGCACATCACCACCGCGCGTCCCCGGGTCGCCAAGCGAGAGAGAGAGGTGAGAGAGAGGCTAATCATCATTTATAGTCATATTTTAAATGAGCCCTGCACTTGTTCATATGACAATTTCTGTTATTGTGTTTAAAAATTCTGTAAATATTAAACTGCCATGGTGAGATATTTTTTTTTATTTTTCAAATGTAATTTACACCCAAGGGTACAATTACTTCTCTTCAATGTCAATGTCAATTCTTCAATGTCAATGTCAATTGAATTTTGATATGCATGTTTCAAATGAACCAAAACATATGCTTAAGATAGCTGAAATTAAAATAAAACAGCAAATGTGAAACACAGAACGGCTCGCTGAAAGTATTTAAATTAATTACTGTTATATGTAAAGAACGTCCGCCAAGGTCGGCCCCCCTACATTTTTAACACACCAAATCTGGCCCCCTTTGCAAAAAGTTTGGACACCCCTGACCTAGAGGATTTGATTCCATTCAATCATTGTTTTTTTTTGTTTTTTTGTTGTTGTTTTTTTTTAAATCAGTACTTTTGTGTGGAATAACAAAATGTCTATATTGTAGAAAAATACATTGGATAGAGTGGACTGTCAATGGCTGAGTCAGTTGTTTTAAGAAAAATCCGCAAATCTTTGTAAATGAAACCCCAGGTCTACAGTATGCACCTCATTTCCTTCCTGTTGGTATTTGCCAGACAAACCGAAAACTGCCAAATTGTCACCACTTGATAGAGTAACGTGCTGGTCGGGTGTGGAGCAAAATCTATTTCTCACTTCCTCAACAACAACGACTCTGATAGACGACTATTCTTTCAATGCCAATAAAAAAAGCTCACATGGGTTTTAAATCATTGTAAACTGAATATCTTGCAGTTTATTTAAAGGGACAATTTGTTCCAGAGATGATGAGTATTTGACTGAGAGCCTTTGTGACCACTTTTTTTTTTTTTTTTTACTGCCACCATGGACATTTTTTTCCTCTATTATTATATAATAATATCATAGTTGCCAGCACAAATACACTCACTCTCTCTCTCTCTCTCTCACACACACATACAGATAGGGCACATTGTTTAAGTGAGAGAACAGTCAATGGAAAAGATGGTGAGAGCATATTAAAACGTGGGTAAACCACAACAGCAGACGCTTAAAAATTAAATTGAACTTCCATAATGTGATTCACTTATTGCAGTGAATCAAGGATTCCACCAAGTAAAAACAGATGCTGTTCCTGGCATGTTACCCATTTCTAATTATGATAATATGGCATAAATGCTTGTGATGTTTCCTTCTGGCTGTTTATTTAGCCTTGATTCAATCTGCTTTGAATGTTAACTTTTATATCCTTCCTGGACTAATAGGCCTTAGCTCTGGCATTTTAATCAACAAATGGAAAAGATTTTTTAAAATAAAATGTGACTTGGAAAAAAAAAAAAAAAAAAGAGAACAATAGGCTGAAAAGACACGTGCATAAATCATTTATGGATCTTTTGGAAAGAGACCAAAGCACGTGGAAAAGAACCGGTTTCTGCCCAGTGAAGGACAGTGGGCTGCTGCATCCATCTATCACGTTGTAATCTGTCACCAGTCTCTCACTTATTTGTACACACCTTTTATTTATGGTTTGTCATCATGAAGACCGCAACAAATAAATATTAATATTATGGAATTAATGATGTGTTTAGTAGCTTGTTTTTTTATGTCTGCGGCATGCAAAACCTTCTTCAGGATGATAATTAAACTTAAATAATTCCAATGATAACATCTTACAATCATAGCATCAAAATAGGATTCTGTTGGATATAGAAAACGGGCAGAGACGCATAAAGATTTACTACAAGTAGAGGGTCAGAGGGTCACAGATACATCATTAAACAAGAGAGAGAAGAAACTGCACCACTCGAATCAAAATGCAAAAAAAAATAGTTGCATGTTATTCAACTTGACTAAAGGGCTCAGGTGTCTTTATTTGGGTTCACTCTTCATGTAATGGCCCTTTAATCAGTGTTGCATTTGTTGTCCTACTGCTCTTTTCTTGAGCAGAAGCACCAGAGTCCTACTTCTTAAATCATTAAAATCAGACCTGAGAGATGCATTGAGGGCTGCAACTAATCCAGCTAATCCATTCATCTGACTATAGTTAATATAATGAAATTAATTGATCCATCATTTTGTTTGTTTGTTTGAACATTGTTTTATTAAATGCTTTTTTTTGGTCTGTACACAAGTATAGAATTTATTACTGTAGAATAATAAAACAGGAAACATTCTTATTTGGAACTATGAAGATGCAGCCAGTGAATTTTTGGCATTTTTGCATGAAATAAATCCGCAAAATGTTTAATCGATTACCGGAACATTTGCTAATCCTTATTATTTGCTGATGGATTAATTGACTAATCCTTCCAGCTGTGAAAGTCATGGGACTCTGGCAGTATGTACCAGCAGAGCTCTGCATATATGTAAAAAAAAATTGCTTCTAATTAGTTTGGAGCTAAAGTAACTAGCCGTAGTTGACCAGTAGTTAACTGTAATGAGAAACTGTTTCCCCACCAGAAAGCCTGTAAGAAGCATAATGCTGCTGCTCTGCTACTGTCATCACGGAGGGTGAAGTGTGTGAACAGGAACAGCACCATGTTGTGGTTGGCTCCTGGTCCAAATCACTAATGGTGATGATGTCAGCCGGACCTGGGCTACCTTCAACCATCATAAATACTAGTGTTGGGTTAAAAAAAAAATCTTGGTAACATTAGCTGCTCGGGAAAAACTGCAAATCAGTGGCAATAAAAGCTTGAAGGTATGCAGCTCGGTCCAAGGCAACAATGGTATCGAGTTGTGTCCTAGGGGTGAACAGAAGAAGGGCGATGTTGCGTTCTTACCTCTGAGGTGACGGAGTTGATGCTGGTGCCATCCGAGAGCCCGTTCCTGCGATACATGCTCACAGAGGGACGCGTGGGATGCACAGGTCAGGTGCTGGGGGACACACATAACCGCTCATCCATGCCTGCAGACAGAGACACAGGGCTTTAAGTCTTTGACCTGAACCTGTTTCTCCTGTGTTTACAGTTGCAAATACATGCAGCACTTCTGCCTACTTCACTTAACTGAAGTAGAATGAACCTTTAAAAGAAGAAAAAGGTTCTATATGCAATTTAATCAATGTTATTTTGAATTTTCAGTAAATAAATATTAAAAAAGTTTTTACAAATCATATTAACCACTAATCAATTCATTACATATAGCTTCATATGACTCCTCTTATTGAGCTGGAATACAGTTTCTTTGCATCTTTGTATTTTCTCCCCCTCTTTACATTGGTGAACAACTTGATTTTATCTGATGTTCATTTAAATGTGATATTCCAGTGTGTCATATTCATTTTGATGGATTGCATGGATCACTGTTTGTTTGTCATGGCTGCAAAATGCTAAATACGCCCCCCCCACCGACCAACACTCCACAGATCATCAGTTTAGTATAATAGTAAGAGTGAAGAATTGAAGAAGAAGAAGTGAGAAAAAATTCAGGTTTAAGAAGCTGGAGTCAGAATGTGGAGGTTGAATAAAATTGTAACAAAGCCAAACATCAACATTTTCTTCTTTTTTTTTTTTTTCCCCACAACAACCTGCTGTCTCCAGCAGGTCCACAGTACAAACTGATGATTAATCCAGCCGCAGTAGCTTTTGTATCAAATACACCTACTGGTGTCCCTCTGCAGTGGTTTATTTTACAACTTAATTGTTGCAGAGCTGCAACAACCAAACTTGGTAATCAATCAGTTACCAAGTGATTGTAGTTTCTTAAATATGAATATTTTCCGGTTTCTTTAGCCCTGTGTGACACCAAAGATGTCCGTCCGTCATGTGACGATGCCTTCATGGAATTTGTAAAATACAGAGTTAGTTTTCTCACCATTTGGACCAAACAACTAATCAAGGTAACAGGCAACTAAATAATCAATAATGAAAACAATGCTTAGCTGCAGCCCTGGTCGGCACATTCTCTCCATGGCCACCAGATCGCTCTTGAATATGCGTAATTAGGGTAAGTGTCATGTGAAAAGCAGGGCAACAAAATGAAAAGAATATTTCCTGAGAGTTTCTCGTCCCAGCAGTGAAGACAGAGAAATAAATCCACAATCATTCAGTAAACCTGCTGTAACAATGATTTGTGAGCAGCTGGAGAATGACAAGAGGCAAATTGGAGAAATTAACATGTACATAGGAAAGTATGCAACTCCCCCCCCCTAATAATGGAAACACCCATTATGGCACGTTAGGACGTTGTTTTTTTCTGCAACGTCTGCACACCATATAAAAATCTTTGCTTTAAAGAAATCATGCACCAAGCAGAAAGGGTTGAGAGTACACAGATGATAACGTGAGCAGTAGGAGCAGAGAGCATTCTGCAGTGCTCAGATGCCCTCTAATGTGCAACTGAAATGTTGCATGTGTGTGTGTGTGTGTAAGAGTATCACTGACACATGTACAGTAGATGAATTGAAGATCAGTTTCACAGTTCACAACTTGACCCGTGGAAACAGCTGTAAACATCTTTGCTGGTTATGGACACGGACACGTGGATAATGTACACGTTGGACCCGTTGATAATGTAGTAATCACCATGCATATTAACCTAATTCACAGGTAAATACCACTCTAGCAATGACCAATGGTATTGATACTACAAACCAAAAAAAATACTACATGCCAATTAGAAAGAAGAGCAATTGTCAATGCATGAAAGGCAGATTTCATACTGTCAAGCATTCAGTTTGAATGAAAAATATCTGAAAACCAACCTATAGCATTTTGACAGTATAGAGATGTTGTTAATTTGTTCAATTGCAAGGACTGCAATTGTTAAATTGAAATATGTAATCTGCCAAACATCCTATAGCATAATTCAAAAATGTTGTTAATGCGATCCTGGTAAAACATTTTGACACACTACGTCAATTTTTGATTGATCAAAAAGCCCTGTAAACACTGTGTGGATAAAGGTAAAAAATGTGCATAAATTGTAAGATGAGACAATTAATACATTTGAAAGATGTTAAAAAACGACAGAATGGTAGATTAGATATTTTGCCCCACAGGGTTTTAGTGAAAGTTCCATACAAAGTTGATTGTAGCATTTGTAGATAATTTGTTATGAATTTTAAATTGTTTTGAACGTTACAGTTGTTTTGGCATCAATCTCTCAACTATTCGCCCTTTTTTAGACCTGAGCAAATCTGGCATGGGACTGGACCTTTTTACAAAATTCTATGATTTTTCAAGCATAGGAAGTAAGGTTTTCTTCAAGAGAATATTAATACATAGAAAAACAGGAGCCCTGGCAGCATAGCTGCCCAGCTTCTAATTAGTTAATCACTCAGCCATTTTTATCACTCAAACATAACATTGCTGCTTCCCACCAGTAAAACCCACTTACAATAGTGTTCCCTGAAACATTGACATGCACGTGGCCACCAGATAGCAGCATACATAGGAACACATCAGCATATACCAGTATTAACTCTCCAACCCACAGCACTGAAACACAAAAATGTCAGTACCCTTATTAAATGCTGATGTCTTATATACATTATGCAGTTCTATCATCCTCTATTATTAGGCAGTAGAGCAATGTGCAATGCAACAAAGACTTTATATTTCTACAAAACCCAATACCCTTGAAATCATAAATTACTACTGTTGGTTTTCTATTATTGCAATATGCAATATTGTGCCTTCATATTTAATTCATACTATACTGGTCTATTTTCTTAATTTTTTTTTATTTTTTATTTTTTACTCAAACACTGTAAACACTAACCTAATGGGACCAGAGATTGAAATTAGCCACATTGCTATGAATTGACATGTAATGTTTCCCATGTCCCAAACTGAAAAACAGTACAGTACAAACAGTACAAAGATAAGGTCTGCATTAGCGATGGAAAAAGTAAAACGGTGAAGTGAGTATCAGACGGTGATATATCATGTCTGTCTCAGCACCGTTTGGCATGCAGAAACAGCTTCAGACCTACTGTGTTCCCTCCCACTATACGGCGGCACGCTGGCATCAAAGGCAAAGTCATTAAATACAGGCACACAGGAAGATTTATGTGGCCTGACGGGGAGCTGCATGAGGAGGAGGAGGAGTGAAAGCGAGAGAGCAAGAAAGATCGTTCCTCTCTCTTCCCCACGCGACATGACTCAGAAGTTCATTAACGGACCTCGTCAGGTAGAAATGCTGCGCCGTCACGTCATCAACGGCACCCACGGCCCGCGTCTCGCACTGAACCGCCGCCTTCAGAAAGGAGTCCCTGAGAGCTCTGCAAAAAGGGGTCACGGCGAAATTATCTCTGTAGCAGCATGGTAATCAAATTTTAAGGAGGCAGCATGTGTGCTGGGAAGATGGGAAGAGGGTAGGATACTAACAGTAATGAATGCTATAGCAGCTACATATCACATCTCCTCGTGTCTATCTGTAGACAGCAACCACATAGACAAAATACTGCAAAGACAAAAAATACATTTCAACTTATCTTAAACATCATATACAACTACAAATTTCTAGCTTTACGAATGCTATTATTTTCTGGTTTCTGCTATATATATTAGTAAATGGATGATCTCAGTGACCCTGGAGTACCTGTCTGACCTTGTCAAATTGCATTAGCCCTCAAGAGCTCTCAGGTCAGCGACTTAAGAGATATCAGATGTGCCTTGATCCTTTTTAAAAATCAAGAAAAGATTAAACTTCTACCGTTGTGGAAAACACTACCTATCTGTGTCCTCCCTGCAAATAGCCGATCCACTTATAAGCACATCTAAAAATCACACTTTGTCACATTAGCTTTTAGTATATATATATTTTTTATTTCATTTGATGCATTTTTTTTTTATTGTGTTACATGTTTTTATTGTTTATGCTGTTTGCTATGGCTTTTATTGTTATGTAAAGCACTTTGGTAAGGGCTTTTAAATGAGCTATATAAATAAACCTGACATTGACATTGATCTCTAGGGTGTGGACTGTTTGGTCTGGAGAGGAAAAAAAAAAAGGGGGGGGGGCATTTTAAATCTTCAGCTCTGGGAAGCAGCATTTCATATCACTTTATGAACAAAACAACTAATTGATTCATCGTTTCAATGATTCCAGGTTTCTGGTAAACTTAAATTATGAGCATCTTAGTTAAAGCAAACAGTAACCATTTAAGTGTGTTATAGTTAATTGAAGCTGTTGACAATTTAGCTTTTAGTAGTCATCAGATTATATTGAATATTAAATTAATCCAATATTGCCAACAATCAGAATATTGTCACTTTAGTTAAATTCATATATCATCTGGTTTCGAGCTAGTTGGATTTAACTGACCTATTTTATTTATTATGGGGTTATACTGATGCCACCTTATGAATAAAAGATGTTTTACAAATATTGATTGACAAATAAATATGGTTTTACAAAAAAAAATAAAAACCAAACATGTTGTTTTGCAAATGTAAACCATACTTATTGAACAAATAAGCATGTCTCAAAAGTGAAAAGAAAAAAAATTCTTCAAAATAAAATGCTTCAAGCATGAAAAAAACATGGCACTAATTTTTTGCCATGATAATGCTGTTGCACTCATAATTAAGAGCCAGTAGACTTGTAAATGGCCAGAGTAATTCACCCTCCACAACAGCTGGTGGCGCCAGAGTGTTTAAATGTAGCAAAAGGCATATATAGCACTGCATCTAATAAGCATTTTTATTATTAGTTTATTTTCCACACATCAACCATTGTGTGGTGCTGCGCCACATAAGGAAATTGTAAGTGCCACAAATTGAATCCGCCGCATGTTCTTGTTTAACGTGCACAGTGCAACAGCCACACACACACACACACACGCTCAACCAGTCTTTGTACCACACAACATACACTGTTTACATCTATATACATCAACACATGATGCCTCTTTGACACTCAACTTTTACTTCTATATCACTTGCAGATCATTCAGCACAAGTGATTCTTGTTTACTAGGTTCACTAGGCTCCAGCAATACGCAAGAATTGCTGCTACAGGTCTAACTAGGTGTATTTGGACCATAAAAGCATGCAACATTTTTTAAATAGTCCACAAACATTTCAATATTAAACTTTTCTTTTAAGTAAAGGAGCTTTGTGGGTGTTTATATGGACCTTCACAGTTCCTTTTGTTCTGTTTGTTTGCTGCTAGAACATCTGCTCTCATCATCAGTTGGCTACGAAAGTCACTGACACCATAAAAACTTCCAACATGAACCTTCCCTGCAGAAAGTGACAACGATGTTGTGCTCCCTGCTCGTGGCCTCGGGGAGGCAAACTGCTGGTTACATGTTGCGAGATAAGATAACCACCAGCTGACGGAGCCTTTCGATTCCTATAATCTAAGAGCTGTCAAGATATGTCACTGGTAAACACCTCTATCAAATCCAAAAAAAAAAGCAACAGTCTAAAAGGATTATATTAAAAAGTTTCCACTAATAACCATTTTGTCCTGAAGTGTACTTTCAATTACATTCTAACTACACAATTCCTCGGTGTGTATAACACCCACATGACATGTTTCTGGGTGATTCCCAGTCCCAGCTTGTTGCTGTGGGCGGCTCAGGTCAATAGGCAACACTTCCCAGCACTAAAGGAATCCTATTGTTGTGAAATCATGGATTGCATAAACACTTGTAAATAAATCACGCATCAAAATATGATGTTATCACTTGGAGATTTTACTTTCAAACTGCTTTTTGTATCTGTGACAAGGATAGAAGTTTTATTGACCGCCACTATTTTGTAAAATTCTTTTTAATGTTCAATGTTGAGTTGCTCATGATACTAGAAGTGCACATAGGTGTCAAAATAGCCTATTGCTGATGCAAAACCCACTTGCCTCCGTGGAGCAGGTTGATCCTGTTTGAAGCTCACAGCAGAAGTGGATAAGTGGTCCCTTACACATGGAAGAGTGAGCAACAGATGGTGCTTCCCACTAGTTCCCCCGGGCGGATCATTTTCCTTTGAATGCCATGGTGACAATGTTTTTTTTTTTTCCAGATTCTGTCAGAATGACAAGAGCACATTGTATCTGCTCTTGAGTCTGTGTAACTCCATCCATCCATCCATCCATTGTCTATCCCGCTTATTCCCTTTCGGGGTCGCAGGGGTCTGCTGGAGCCTATCCCAGCGCGTTAAGGCGAGAGGCAGGGGGATACACCCCAGATGGTCGCCAGCCAATCGTGGGGCACACACACCATTCACACACCATTCACTCACACACTCACACCTATGGGCAATTTAGAGTTTACCAATTAACCTGAGCATGTTTTTTGTATTGTGGGAGGAAACCGGAGTACCCGGTGAAAACCCACGCAGACACGGGGAGAACATGCAAACTCCACACAGAAAGGCCCCAGACCCAGGCCCAAGGCGGGTCTTGAACCTGCGACCTTCTTGCTGTGAGGCAACAGTGCTACCCACCGCACCACCGTGTCGCCTCTGTGTAACTCATCTTAGTTTAATTTGGATTCTAGATGACCGAGGTCCTGCAAATAAAACAAAACATTGTTTCCGCTGGGAATGGTGAACTTGAGGTCTTCTACACAAGCATCCATATTCAGGTTTTTTTTTTTTTTTTTTTGTATCTTGCCTCAACACTTCCTGATCTTTGATGTTACAACTCATCGGAATTCTATTCCCTGTACGTGATTCGGAATCACTGGTTCATCAGTATCCTGTAATTCAAGCCAGCTAGCTTGGTCATGTGGATTCCTAAAAAGCTGGAGAAGCGTCTCTTACCAAGGGAGACACCGAGCGACTTTTAAGATGGATATCTGGAAAAACCTGAACGGTTCCAGAGTGATGGCATCAGGAACTTCCTTGAAAAGACTCGCTGCACAAGACCGACAGCAAAGGCGGCGGCAGGAAAACAGAGTCGAAGCAGCCTTGAAGATTTTCTGCCATATCCTCAGTTAATGTTTAAATGTTCATCGCTTCAATAAAGGGGCCCTATTTTAGCATTTTCTCAGATTTATATATTTATTTTAATGGTGCAACTATGAAGATAAGCATGCTTGTTCCAAAAGCATCTAATTAGACCTATAAGAGCTGTGCAGTCGGCCTTATCACAAACTCACTCTGAAAAACCTTGTTTCCCCCCTCCCTTCCCTACCAATGTCACACAATGTCAAATGTCACACTCCTCAGAAAGCTGGGGTCAATCAGAGAAACAAGTACTAAGGAAGGAGGGGGTGGCTACATGAATCCAAGGTTGGTTACTATTAACTTATTGTTGTAACATTACAACAGACTTTTAGATTCAGAATATTTCACAGTTTGTGTGTGAGCAGGGCCACCAGAAACCTTGCTGTTTACATGATTCTTTCTAGCCCACATGCACAGAGAGCAACAGCTGTGCATACAACTTAAATAATTAAATTAATCCACTGCACCATACCCCCAGTCACTTAACAAACACCAAATCACGGTTGTTTTGACATTTTTTTATATCCTATGTTCTAGCTATATCGTCTGTCCCAATATTACATATCAAAAGTAGGTCATTTGCTTAAATCCCCAAAATAATTAAAAGAAAACCAAAAATTATTAACCAATAATATTGATCAATTTAAAAAATAATTGAACGTGTAACAATGCAACCGAAGTAGAACAGAGAACTAAAGAAGCTGAGAAGAAAAAGTTTTTTCTTCCTTAATTGTATGAATTTTTCATATACCCCAATATCAGTGAGTGTGTAGCGTGCAAAATGTTGGGAACAGAAAGCAGTGGAATGTTGTTGGAGAGGGGGACTGTTTTGCAGTTGTTCCCAACAAGCTGCATGTGGCTGCATGTGAGAGCACAGCCTGTGTGTGTGTGTGTGTGTGTGTGTGTGTGTGTGTGTGTGTGTGTAGGTAACAAAACATGGATGGAGCAAATGTCACAGACACAGAGGAACAGTGACAGATGCAAAGATCTTTTAAAAAAAAAAAAAAAAAACATCTGGAAAACATCACCGCTACTGAAGTTAATGTAGTAGTGTTCTTGATATTCCAAATTAGAGTTATATAGTTGGAATATCAAGAACACTACTACCTTATGTCTCTTTCCCCCACCGCCAAAAACCCAATAAAATTGCCCTCAGCAACGGTCACGCTTTTCACTCCTCCATCATAGAACACGGCTCAACAAACGCTAAACAGTTTTCTCCACCAACAAACGCCTCACGCCCATGGACACCATTTCTCAAGGTTTCATCTCAAGGTTTTTTCCGTTTCATTGTAAGGCAGAGAGTATCTTCATTTTTGTCGGACATGTAATGGGCACACGATTACTTAAAAAAAAAAAAACATATTAACCATCAGTATCGTTTGTTGTCTTGCGCTCATACATGCAGCCATTTTCTAGAAAGAAACACTGAAGGCCAAGCATTTATCTCACAGCGCATATTTCTGCAGGGTTTTATCGGGGTGTTACGTTATGATGTGCTTTTACAGCACAGGGAGTAACAGAGGCATCAGTATCCATGGTGACTATGCTGCTTCCTGCGTCCCACAGCGTACGTGTTTATTTATACCTTTCCCCCCTATTTAAATGAGCTTCGCCCCCCTACAGCTGCTGTGCAGGGACGCTGTAGTGAGGTGCTGCTGGGGAGGACGGGTGGGTGACAGGCCTCGTGTTTACATTGGCACCGAGGTGAAACGGCTGACACGGCAGCCTCTGGATTCCCTTCTGCAGAGGGATTTAAGAAAAGAATAGCAGCCATATTCCCATCATGGGGCTTTAGAATATATATATATATATATATATATATATATATATATATATATATATATATATATATGTATTTGAGAAGCAGCACAGATTTTTCATTCCTGTGTTGCAGGTATCTGTTGAAAGGTCGTCACGTCACTACTGAGTCTGACATAATGTCTGATAGCTAACAACGAAAAGTGAAAGGGAAAGGGCTCCGGCTTGTCAAACAGAGCTGCTTTTTCCTTTTTTTCCCCAACCACAAACTGACGATACTAACTGTTTGAATTATGACTGATTTTTTTTTTTTTTTTTTACCAAAGGACAGATAGAAAGCTTAGAAACATGTGCTTTTGTAGTATTAACCAGTAGGGTAGTAGGGAAGCTCTTTTTTGGCATTTCAAAGGCTAAATGTTCTAAGTTACTCACAAAGAAATAATATTAATATATAGAATACCATTTAATATCAGATAACTCTAATCCAATACTCTAGTAATACTTAAGTAAAACTGTATTTATTTTTTCACACTACATATAGTCTAAAGGACTACCTAGTAGTCAATTGAACTGATGATGAAGGTAATTGGGGAATTTGGAGCCATCTCAGTCAAAGTCAAGGTCAATTTTATTGTCAATTTCTTCACATGTACTTGACATACATAAGGAATCGAAATTGCGTTTCACACTATCCTATGCGTTTTACATGTACAACAACATCAAAGTGCAGGTGTGCAAGACGAGACAATCCTAAACTAACAATCCTAAACTATGTACACTCAGGATGTACACTATATTTCCAAAAGTATTCGCTCAGCCATCCAGTACAGAAAGCAAGGTCCATAAAGACATGGATGACAGAGTCTGGTGTGGATGAACTTGACCGGCCTGCACAGAGTCTTGACCTCAAACAGATAGATAAAACACCTTTGGGATGAATTAGAGCAAAGACTGACAGTCAGGCCTTCGAGACCTCACAAATGCACTTCTGGAAGAATGCTCCAAAATTCCCATGAACACACTCCTAATCCTTGTGGACATCCTTTCCGGGGACGACGAGTTCAAGCTCTTCTAACTGCAAACGGTGGATCTTTTTGACCCCTGTAGACTAGGAATGGGATGTCACTTGAAATCATATGCAAGTCAAGGCAGGAGAGCGGATAATTGAAAAATATAGCGTGCATTGAACTTAAATAAATCTGAAGCAATGTCACAAATGATGACAAATTAAAACAGAAAATATGGGACAGAGAAAAGATGAAGCACTTTCTATGGAACTAACCTACCATTATAATTGTATATAACTATTGCTTTTTTAATATCATCCAGCATTACTTTATTGTCACTGATTAGATCTAGTAAAAACAGTGAGTTGGGAAAAAAAGGGGGGGGTGGAGACACAATAAATGCTGAAGTCGGCCCTGCACACAAACATGTTTTGACAGCTGAGATTTACGTCAAGAGTCGCAGCAGTCTCCCTCACACACACGCGCGCGCGCGCATACGCACGCACGCGGGCGGGCGGGCGCGCAGAACAATCAAATCAGCAGCAGTGTCCCCGTCTCTGTCGCATCACTCGGCTCCAGTCACGACAGCGGCTCGGTATGACACGGCGGTTAACAGCAGCGCGGGCAGCCGGGCCTGCGGCCGCCGGGTAGCCGCGCGGCTCGGCGGCGGCGCAGCCCCCTCGCCTGCCCCGCTAACAGACGCCTCCAACGTTACCTTTCCTCCAGGCGGAGTCCCGCGCCGCCACAGCTGCTGTACGAAGAAACACGACGACGATAAGAGTCCACATTAAAACGAGTCCGGTGTTAAACCCGAGAGGTGTTTTTCCCTGTCGCGTCCACGGGGGTTACTCCGGCTTTGAGCCGCACATGACGCCAAGGTCGTGACGTTCGGTCCGCGGGAGACACAGACCGTGCGGGATACATGGGACGGAATCATTCGGACATGGCAGTGACGTCCCAAATCATCCCCGCGCGAATAAAGAAGTGAAAATGAATAAATCCCGACAGCAGGAAGTGACAGGTAGACGCACTTATCTTGACGGTCAGGTGTATTGCCTAATCACCCCGCTCCGCTCCGCCGGCAGCTCCCGCCCCTGCCAGCAGCGAACCAATCACGGAGCGGCTTCCAGCCAGCGTCCTTCAGACGCAGGTGCATGCATGATGACTTCAAGCACTGCGTGTGTGCTCGTAAATCACAGCTTCTCGCTGCCTTCTCGACAGTTAAGGACTGGATTCATGCAGATATTTGATCTTACAAGGACAGATTTTAACCAGATGAGAAGAAACGTTTTTATTTTTGTTCAGACCACCGACAGTCCACGACCTAAAGATTATCAGTTTACTATTATAGAAAACTGAAAAAGTGATATCAAACGCAGTTTGTTCATGGGCCCCATACTCTACAGTTCAATTTGACCTCAAGTGGACTAAATCAGTAAAAAGGTATAAAACTGCATCAGTAAAACAATAGGTATAAATAACAACACCTCCAAGATTCACTTTTCTCCTATTCCTTTTATGTAAAGAAATACCTTAGAAATATTTACACTATTAATTCACCTGTAATTTACAAAACAGAGGGGGTGACATATTAAAAAAGTGCAATTTAAACAATATGATGTTTTAGTTATTCCATAATTAGTCAGTCTACTGATGCATGCAATGCAAAACATCTACACTCTGCACAATATTTAGTTTTTTTTTTATTTTATATAATATGAACTGATCCATTTTTTGTACAGTCATCCATTGAGCCACATCGGACAGCAGGCAGGCCCCATTGTGGACCCCAGGGTCACAATTTTGACACCCCCTGCACAAAGAATCTAGACTTTTTCTTAATAATGACTCAAATCAATTATTTGGTTATTTTTTTGTTTTAAATGAAATGCAACACACAATATGTAGAACATATTACATGTTTGTCTCTTACCCTGCTTGCCTGTATTACATAACAAAGACATACAAACGAAACAATATCTGGCTAAATCTACAGATGCTACATTTTTGTTGTTACATTTTTTTTGGAAACTCTAGAAAGAGCTATTTGGATTTTAATCAAAATACGTGTCCCATAATAACCTTATATTCTAAGGGAAGACAACTCATTTTGATTAAACCAGCCCCTGTAGACTAAAATACCAAAAATGGACACTGACTTGGACTTTAAGGGTGCTTTCACATCACTATTTTGATAAGTAAATTAATCAAAATTGGTCGATGTATTTTCAAACAAACAGGAAATGAAATAATCATCCATCCATCCATCCATCCATTGTCTATCCCGCTTATTCCCTTTCGGGGTCGCAGGGGTCTGCTGGAGCCTATCCCAGCGCGTTAAGGCGAGAGGCAGGGATACACCCCAGATGGTCGCCAGCCAATCGTGGGGCTGAAATAATCAGTAAACTAGAATAAATAATCAGATAGAAACTTACTGTTTCACTTTTCTGTTTCGTTTTCGGTTGTCTTCTTTTGGTAACACTTCATTTTACAAGTCCTTAACTTCAGTTTTTTATATGTAGTTTATATCTAGTTAATATAAGTGTTCATATTTGTGTTCATACATAGTTCATAGCACCTAGTTCAAATATAGTGCATATGTGTTTATATATAGTTCATGTCTCTGTCCATATGTAGTTCATATGTATTTTACAATTGACCAGACCTGTAAAATGAAGTGAGACTAGTTCTGCATTTCATGTATAGGTCATATATCAACTCCATCTGAACACATACATAATCACTATGAATATGTATCAAATACATATGAAGTACCAGGTAGTTATTATATTAGCTGATGCAGAACTACAAGAACACTAGCTAAGAACACAATTTAACTGGGCCTTGTTTCAGAGTTTTCCCAGTTTAATATTTTAATATTCGTGGTCTGTTATTAAAAAAAAAAAATAAAAGCATGTTTCTATGGCCTAAAACACCTCATTAGACCTGCAGCCTAATGCACTGCCCCCCCCCCTCCTTACCAAATTACCCAACCCGTTGTGTTTGGCCACTGTCAGCACTATGTTTCCTTGAGGGATAAATGAGCTAAATACATGTGCACGTCACACTTTTCAGATTTTTTTTTTTTGTAAAATAAATTAAACACCACATAACATTTTCTTTCCACATCAAAATGTAATAGTTGTGCAAAAGACTGTTTTGGGCGACAGTGGTTTTCCTTTGTTGTGTGTTTCTTTATCCTAAATAGGTCTTTTGTGATGAATAAACAACATAGTGCAGTCTCACTCTTATTATTAATATTATTGATGTTCTGTTAGTGGAGTACAGTAAGTCAATACGGTTGCATAGCAACAAAACCCATTTTTTATTTTTTTTTATTTTCTAAGTGTTTTCACACAGTTTTTAAACCAAACGCTAGCAGACATCTTCAGTCTCTTTGTGAACTGTTTTAATCAGGATTAGGACTGCATTCAATGTATACATATATGTATATTATATGACTTTAGCTGAGTTTTCCTGCTCTAAGGTTCCAAACCCACAGTTATTAAAGAAGTATTAAGTGTAATATAGGCCTGAGAGAAACTCCTGGACTTTCTGCTTGGCAAAAATGTCGCGATGGAAACCTCTTCTCAGCCTTTCCGGAGCACAGTCACTGGACATTCTACCACCCAGCATGAGCCTGATGAGGTGTCCCTACTCAACATTTTCCTGGAAAAATCTCAAGGTTGTGCAGATGCGCTGTCACGTGCGCCCATGAAATCCAGGCTCAGTATTTTTCAGATACAGAGCTATAAACACAGGTTTGAACAGCTTTCTTTTCCATGCCTGACAGCATCTGTGTCAGATGCCAACAATGATCAGGGACATACCTGAACATAAGGAACATTTTGAGAAGCTGGAGGCACATCATGTTGCCTCTAGGTGCTCTAACCCTGCTTCAATGACCCATTCCTCCCTCCAGTTGGTTTTCATCCATTGTTCAGGGGCACCCAGAGATCAGACCAGACCAGCCAGGTATAATACATTTTACTGTTTTGTTTCATTTGACAATCCTATTTAATTTATATTTAAATGTTGAGAAAAATAGGAATGGATTTGAATCATTAAATAAACATATAGCCCTGATTTCTGGGGGAGACAGCTCATTTTTAGTGAACCAGGTCCCAAACAGTGTCCAAGTCAATTTAGTTCACAGGCCACATACAACACAATTTGACCTCAAGTGGGCGGGACCAGTAAAAATAAACAGCTGCACATTTCTCCACTTATTATTTTACAAAGAAATACATTATACATATTTTATATGATGAATCAACCTTAATTTACAAAACAGGAGAGATCACATAAAGGAAAAGACTTAGTTATTCTATTTTCAGCATGTTCCACATCAATTCAAAACATTTGGTCACAGAGAAATATTTACTATTTCAATAAGGCAGGTGAAGTTATCCCCTGCCTTACATATTTACAAATCAAAACTGTAAAGATTTTATCTCTAGAACCCTGAAAGAAGCTCACTGACTTCACATTTCTGTGGACAAATAGGAATTGCTGAATGTACAGTAGTGGTGTCAAACTTAATTTAGTTCATGGGTCACATTCAGGACAGTTTGATCTAAAGTGAGCCAAACCAGTAAAAATGTACATAAAGAACAACACATACACATGTATCTCTTTCTTTTTATGTGAATAAATACATCACAAATTACTACACTATTAATTAACCTTCAAGTTACAAAACAGTAAAGATGACATAAGAAAAAAAGGTGAAATTTCAACACTATGTTATCCCAGTTATTCCATAGTGAAATTAATTAAATTTTAACAAAGTTATTGGTGCAATTAATCCAGTATTGAGTAGTTTGGTTAATTTAGGTGTGTTTCCTTAACATATAATGATGATAATGATAATCATAAATAAATAGTTTTACTTTTATCTTAATGTTGTATTTTTATATCTCATATTGAACAACTTGAAATAAGCAAAAGAATCTGCCAATTTAAGATAATTTGACTTAATATTGGACTCATTGTATTAAATACAAGATATTTTTTCCTGATTAGATTAAATTTTTTGCACTGCAATGAACGCTATTGTATTTTAAGCAGCAGGTGAAGTTATCTCCTGCCTTACAAAACATTTACAAATCAAAACTGTAAATATTTTATAAAAAAAAAAGATGTTCACTGACTTCACATTTCTGTGAAGAAACAGGAACTGGTGCATTTTTGTTTGTCTTTGACTTCGTAGAGTGAATCAAGCGGCCATTTTTGGCCCCCTGGCTACATGTTTGACACCACTACCTTATAGTAAGAACCAAAATTACCAAAAATTTAACCTTGGGTTTTATTTTTGAATTATTATCTGTGGTGTAATGCACAGAAAGAAATTGGCCTTTTCTTAATTTGTCTTACTTAGTCTGTATTATACCATGCATGCCCTATTTGTTAAAATAATGTGGTTGGTGTCGTCCAACTTGCAGGAAAAAAGGCTATTAAGTGTTTCCAGTTCAGTATTCTGATACCCAGCAGATGGAGCTCTTGCATTAAAGAAGAAACTGTTCTAGTTATGGGACTATTGTGAGCCAGTGAAAGATAAACTGTTGTAACTTTACTACCTTGACTTTCTGATTTATTAAACATTTTTTTTCACAGTGATACAATGACTGGATAGTTTCTTTGTTTAATTCTATGGGAATATTATTTCGGTATCAAGATATCAAATATATGTAGATAAATTGTCTCTTCTCATTTCAGGTCCCTTCACTTCCTGCTTCCCTCCCACTTTTGTACAGTGTGTTTGTTCATTTTGTGGCTGCTTACTATAAGTGACTGAATAAATCTTTTAGGGTATGGTTTATCAATTTGTTTTGAGTTTGCTACATCTTAAGTTGACTAGGCATATAGTAGGCTTTGTGTTTTTTTTTTTTGTGATAGCATCTTGGGCACACATTGGTTGGCTAGTCATCAGTATTAATAAAGCCAGTTAAAACCAACTGAAAGCCATTTTACATTATGATGTCTACTTGGTATAAACACTACAGGTAGGACAAAATGTTAGGAAGAACTGTATTAGGCTGTCAAAAATAGATATATCATACATATGGGCAGAATAGATGTGAAAGGCTTGACTGAATGGAGAATATAATGAGGATATTGGTTAATAATACTTTAAGAACATAATAACCTAGATGATCTGCAATTTTCTGATACTAAAGGTAGACAATTATGTAATAATGTAATTATTATGTAATTACCGTAGTCTCCAGCAATCACCAAAGGGAATGTGGAGTTTTTTCTAGAGTTGTTATGCTTTTTCATCCGGTAAACCTTGTTGGCCCGCACTTACCCTGTTAACATCCACCCTGCATCTTCTTCTTCTGGTTTTACACCTTGCTCTACAACACCATTTTGCTTCCTTCATGTTAAACTTTGTTTTAAACAAATTAACTTTGGCCAGTTTGTGACATCTGGAGAAAACAACAACTGAGCTATATGGTTGGCAGATAATTGCGGCCTTGTGTTTCAGCTTTGTCGTAGTTTCGAACCATTGCATTGCAATAAATCTCCATCCGTGCTAGCTTCACTGAGCAGTTACATCATGCCTATACCATCACTCTTTAAAGCCATAGCAAACAAACACGGTTGATAGACGTGTGAAACGGCATCGCTTAGTTTAATCGGATAACCCCAACAAGTTTAGAAGTATGCAATTTCAGGAGCTCCCCGTTTTGTTTACCGCGTGGTAAAAAGTTCCAAGAGGTTTATAAGAGCTGGAATAATAAGGATACAAAGAGGCCTTGAACTTTTGGTCTTTCTAACGTGCATCTTGATGGGAAAGCTGAAAGCTTAACCATCTGGACAGAGTTCAGAGGCGGTCGCAGCATCTGCTGGGATATGGGGCAGCTTTGCCTGATCCAGGAGCTCAGGGTGACTCCAGGCACTTCTGGCGGGATCTGAGGTAGCCAGGCTGCTCAGGCTTCCTGCAAAAAAAAGGGCAGCTTCCTTTACTGGCAGTGGCTGTAAACCAGAGCGAACGCGCTCCTGCTTCTGTTTGAGCCTGTAATGGAATCGAAGTATACGGCGCACTGATCTGGCTTTTTTAATGTCTGTCACTAAAGCACGGCAGAGCAAGTAGCCACATTCATGGTCGGACCAGTCCAAATACACACTGCAATTTCTTATTCCATCACTTGACTTCATAAAATACAGACGACCTAAACAAATCATATAGCACAGTATTTCCACCTGGAATGAGCATAATGTGCCTGTCTCGCTCAGCAGATCCTTTGTGTGTGTGTGTGTGTGTGTGTGTGTGTGTGTGTGTGTGTGTGTGTGTGTGTGTCAGCTTGTTGCTTCAGCCCCTGCACAGATTAAGTATAAAGGATGAGAGCTGTTTAGTTTTCTTAATATTTTACTCGATTTAGAGATAAGATAGTTAAGATAAATCACCTGCCAACAGAATAAGATTATTCTACTTATTAATGGATCAGTTGTACCAAAACACTGTACAAGACATTTTCACTTGTTAAGATTGCATTTTTGCATAGGTATTCAGCGTTGTCTCACTAATGCTTTCCTTTCGGAGAGAATTTTAATCAACGTTCGGCTGCACCAAACCTGAAACACCCCTCTTCCTATCACATGCATATAAATGCTTTCCTTTCCAAACAGTTTGTGTTGGCAAAAAGCTCAGGAGCTACTGCCACTATTTATGGAGACCTTTTGAAGACTTAACCCGCCTGTTTCCCCCGACCATATTCTGGTGTCTGTGTCATTCCCCAGGTTAGTTTTTATGAGGAGCACTTGCATGTTAAACCACATTTAACCGAGACTCCTCAACCACTGCATATGATGCAGAAGAAACAACCAAATGGGACTTTCCCACCACGAAATCCACCAATCTGAACATCTGATTATTATATTTCAACAGCTACGATCTGTGTTTTGAAGTGTCAATGTGAGACAACTCTATAAAACAAAAAAAATAGCAGTACATAACCAGCAGTTTTACCAGTGCTACCAAACCACTATCCCATACACTTGATTTGCGCTTTCATACATGGAGCAACCCCCCAGGAACAGGTCATTAGATAAAATTGTTAACCCCAGCACATTAAAGATACACCAGTTAAAACTGATTTGGGACACTGAATGATGCTGGGACCCATGATCCAGATGCTGAGTCAGGATGTAAGGAAACAAATGAAACACATAGCGCTCCATTAAAAAAACTGTCTCTGTTATATGGCAATACACCCATTTGGTGGCATCTTCTGCTGTTAATGGTGACTGAATCAGGAGATAAACGTTCATTATATGAAATAAAAATATTTCTCAGAGCTTGCAGAGCTAACACACCAACTGTGAAATAAGACCCCAGCCCGTTCTGTTTGTGGTCTGGCCTCCTCTGTATCGGTGCTGAAACCTGGCTGAATATAAGCTGTTTAGAAATGACTCCTGAAAAAAAAACAGGAGTGGAAGTTAACAGTAAGTGGCTCTAGATCGATGCATCCTGGGTGGAACATTTCCTACAGAGCTAGGCTGCAACAGAGTGGGTGTTTCAGTGGAGGTAGGGGCGGAAACAGGATTTTTTTTTCAGAGTGAGTGTGTGAGAAGGCAGACTGTATTGCTGCTTCAGATTATACTGGATACTTTTATATTATGCAAGCATGGAAATGATTATAAATAGACTATAAAAATGGAAATATTATACTGAGGAAATGTAAAAAAAGGCCTCTTTGACGTTAAAAGTTGTGTTCCAGCACGAGGGGGAACTGCTGACGTTAATCCTGGCAAGGAGAGCACGGTGGAGGTCAGAGGTCAAGACTATTTACAAGTACAAGTCATTAAGCCGTAAGACATCAATAATGCACATGATGCATGGGTGAGTGGAGAACAGTGCATGAAGGTGTCGGGCGCTGAAAGAAACGACAAGACAAAACTAAACAAAACCAGCAGACCATGTGGTCGCTGAGAGAGAGAGAGAGAGAGAGAGAGAGAGGAGAAAAAGCAGTAGACTGAACTAAGCTTTCTAGCAGGCTTAGCTCACTGTAATTTATTTTTTAGCCATGAACAATACCCAACTATTAATGTTAATTTGTGATTTTGAAAGTTAATTTAATAATAAGAAATATTGCCTTACAAAAAAATGCAGGTGGTTAATTCATTACTGTAATCAATTTCAACTTTGAAGCTACAGTGAATATAATGACATCCTCTGGAAGTAGACAGCCTGAAGCATCCATGTACTCATAGGCTGCCAGAAAGTGAGATAAATAATGTAAGAATCTCTTACATTATCTTTCTTGTTCTTTTTCATATTTGCAGGACTATTGCTGAATTATCCAAATTCAACTGGCACCTGAACGTGTTAATTTCCATTCATGTTTTGATGATCTAAATTACTGTATTGCAACCATGTTGGAGAAAAAGTCAGTTCATGACAGCTGCAGATTGGCTGATGTATGCATGTTTAGATCCAACTAATTCTTAAAACTACAAATCGCTTTATGTGTAGTCATTTTTACATATTTTAATGTGGAAAAGGTATATACTTGCCCTTTAATTGTCAAGAAGTGATCAAAGGGTTAACCTGCTCCAATCTGTGAATAATAAGAAAAGGTGGCAGTTTGCTGCTGTTAAATATATTCATTTTGAAGGCAGAATCTCTGCCTGGAGGATCCTGCGTGTGCATCTGCTAACATGTCCCTCAATGCTTTAATAGGAAGCCGAGTTTGTCTCGGGGACAAGGGGTTCAGGCTCCATCTATCTCCCTGTGTATCTAACTTGGGATTTCCGCACTGAAGCACTCTGTTTGAGACGCAGCTAAGTGGGATTTAGAGGAGAAAATATGAACCATGTGTGTTATGACAGAAGAGCACAGTACAATCCTTTTTTTTTTTTTTACTTTTCTCCTTCCATGTTTATGTAGCCTCTGGCTTTTTTTTTTTAGTCTTGAAGTCAAGAGGGATGTTGTGTGAGTGATCAGGCCTTATAAAGTGTCAGGAACTCATCACATTCATATAGGCCAGCGTGAAAAGCAACGACCGTAATTACAGGTGGATTTTCTGTCTTAACAAACCACACAGCTACGTGATTGATTGGTGGGGAGGTGACAGTTGTGACAGTAATGCCCATAATGCTTCACTGTTTCAGGGAACAAAGACAGAGAGGACGAATTGATCACATCTGAAAGTTCTTGATAAAAATGTATACACCTGCTGCCTTTATTCAATCTGTATGTGATGTAGAAATAAAGACAGTAATGGTTCTTTATTTAATTCTGTCTTTAATGTATATATTAAAAAATAAAATATTTTTTCCTATTGTCTGATTATTGCATGTCTTAAAAATGTGTAGTTTAACCGGAGGTGTCAAAATTATTCATATTCATTACTCAGATAGAAGTATAGATACTAGGGTCAAAAAGACTTCTATAGAAGTTCAAGTATCAACTTAAGATTTTTGCTCAAGTAAAAGTGTTAAAGTACTGGTTTTCGAAACTACTGAAAGTATGAAAGTAAAAGTAATGTAAGGGAGAAGAAGAAGGCCGTAACCTGGAGTTTGACGTAATTTATGTCACATGCAGGTGCTATGGAGCATGTACAAACCAATAGGGTGTCGGAATGGCAATATAGTGGTCAAATCCACTATATCCAGATGATATGATTTATCTGGAGACAAGGTGGAACGAAAGAGTAGTAATAAGGCAATTTTTAAAATGTAGGGCATACATAAATTATGTCATCTTATCATATCATGTTATGTGATATTATGCTGTTATGGTACATTATAATACATTACATTATACTATGTTACACCATGTTATATTATATAGTGAAATATTTTTCACTATATTTTAGTTATATTTTAGTTATATTGTAATAAATTACATTAAGCTCCTATTTATTACATGTATATACAGTATATATGATATGATGGTACCCTGTCAATATTATATTAAGGTATATTATGTGAAAGTGAGAATATATTATACTACATAACATTACATCCTGTTGTGACTCTGTATCAATGTAGGTATGAGGTTATATGCTTGTTATTGATGTATACTTACACATATACATAGAAATTAATTCTTTATTTGAATATTTTACTTTATTTATTCATCTCTTCATTAATTTATTTCCCTATAATATCAAGCCACATTTGTATTTATTTGCTATTTATTTGGTGTCATACCATTGAATATACTAATCTTATTACAGTATTATACCATTTAATAACACACACACATGCACACGCGCACAAACACACAAACATCATTGTATACGTTCTCCTCTCACATTTTAACTAATGAAATGATAAGGAATATGATTAAAAAGTCAGATGAAAAATAATTACTCTACTTTACAGTAGAAAATAGATTTCTTTTTAATGTAAGTTAATATGTAATATTACGATATAGAGTGTGTATATATATGACGCCAGAATAAATCCTGTCTGTGTGTTATAAATTTGGATCTGAAGTGACACACTCGCTCCAACTCCTGGCCTCCTGCTCAGTTTTCACGCAGAGCTGATTTTAGCGAGAGAGCCAGCCAGCAATCAGCTCGAGCCAATCTGCCTCTTTGTGCATTGTTTCAGGAAATATTCCAAACACTTCCATGAGGGAATATTTTTGGCCCAGTGGAACAACGTTTTATGGCGATCTGTCTAATAATGGACGTTGAAACATCTATTTCACGCACATAGTGATGCGCTGATGGTAGAATTAAACACTGTTGGCATTTATATCGTAACATACCTATGTTACGTGAGAAATGATGAATAAATCTAATCAAATACGTCCTTTAACTGCAGACAGTTAAAAATCCCATAGGAATATGAAAGCTGACTTTATTATTACTTACATTACATTTGAGTTTTTTTCAGCTCACCTTTATTTCCTCTATTCTCCAGAGCTCTGTGCTTATCCCCCAACTAATAACAAACCAATCAATACCTGGAAGACCTTTAATGTCTGAACCATGTGACCGCTGGGATTTGAGGTGAGACAGGAGGCTGTAAAATGAAAAATTACTTGTTATCACTTATTTTCACCTTTTAACCCATGTAAGCCCACAGGCATCTATATTTGACAAAGCCTTTTTGTAAAGAAATACAAGATGAACATTTACATGATTAATTATTCTTCAATTTCTAAAACAGGAGAAATGACATAAGGGAAACAAGTGCAATTTCAACAATATGATGTCTCATTATTCCATAATCAGTCCAGTGCTGCACTTAAATCCGTTTAGTTTAGTCACCAATAAAATGTAGTTTTTTAAGCAGCAGGTGAAGTTGTCTCCTGACTTTACAAACCATTTACAAATCAAAACTGCAAATATTTTATCCCTTGCACCCTGAAAGATCCTTACAGACCTCACATTTTTGCATGAAATAGGAGCTGGTCGAAGTCGAGTTATAATATGCCCTACTGTCATGTAATGTTCATGTAATGTTCCCCAGTTAAAAAAAAAAAAAAAAATTCTGATATCTTTTAAGTAGCTACATGCTCCATTATGACGGTTCTCATATTTCACATTTTGAGCCCTTAATGTGAACCTGGTCGCTAAGGAACACATGGACATGGTATAAACTTGCAATCTGCATGTCCGAGCCAGCTGGTGACAAATGGGTTTCAGACTCACCTGAAGTGGCAGGTCACAGAAGAACAAGTTGCTGTGTGTGTATATATATATATATATATATATATATATATATATATATATATATATATATATATATATATATATATATATATATATATATATATATATATATATATATATATATATATATATATATATATATATATATATATATATATATATATGCATGCTGGCACTGTAGCGCAGGCCTAATGTAGCTGCAGACAGGTGCCAGCCATCTTTAATGTTTATGACAGGCCTCTTTTCCCAGTGTGCAGCTGATGTCATCAGGAGCCTGCTGTTATTAATGAATAATGCCTGGCAGCGGGAGCCGAAGGTTTTTTTCCTCGGTGCAAGTTCAGGCTCAAAAAAATGATTCCGTGGCTTTAATGATCTCAGCGGAGGGAGAGAAAAGAGTTCTTTATGAAACAATAAACAAATCAGGAAAGGCGCTCATGTTACAGGCCACAACAGGGCCTCGGGGGCCTCAGGCACTGACAGGCTGCGGTCCCGCTGACTTGGCCCTGAGCTGTATACTCAGATACTTATAGCAGCAGTATTTGCTTTGGAAGTGGACGCGTTGGGAAATAACATCCTTATGTACGGTTCAGGTACACTTCAGCTTCAATAAAGATGAGGGGAAAAGAACCCTTCTACATCAAATGCTGTTTTCTTTGGTGTTTTGGATCCCAAGAGGCAGAACACTGATCATCCCTTATGCCAGTTCATCATCATCATGTTTTGTTTATGAAGCAGGAAATTTGTAATTTATACAGCAATTTCTTTCACAAAGTAGTTATGAAAAAAAATCCATGACAAAACTATTTATGGCAATATGTCGTTTTGTGATGAGGATAAAAAAAAATCTTCAGATACAGATACAGAAATGTATATTCTATAACAACACTTTTCAGCATGTGATCACTGTACGGAGGCAGCTTATGTAATGTGTATGCTTTAACGATTCTCAATAATCATAATCAACCACTCAGCCTAGGCTCTTATTTAAAGAAATTATTCCACAGATAGGATTTAGTGTAAAAAAAGAAATGAAGTGCATGACTCTGACCACAGGGGGGCAGCGGCAGGTCAGCGGCTTCTGTTGAGCAGCTGATTCCTTTTTGCTGCAGAATAGAACAGGAAGTTCTGCAAACCAGAGAGAACACAAAATTAGGGAGAAAAAAAACATATTTTATGTTCGAAGGAGAAAACAGAGACGTGAGGTCAATTTTAGTGCAGGGCGCTCTGAGATGATTCTGGTAACACCGCTGATGTTTAATAGTGTTAGTGTTGGCATGCTGATTTCACTGTTAACATTTACAGACTGGAGGTAATATCTATCTCATAGTGAGAAGCAGTTCACCTGGAGCTAAGTGGCTCTACTGTGGAGAGTAATCAAATAGCAAACAGCATCAAATATATTGTATATATTGGAAGAAAAAACAATCAGACATAATGGAAGGATTTAAAATGTGAATGTGAATGTTCCTCAGCAGGTTCATCATTTTCCTCTCTAGACATATGTTCTGAGAATAAAAGTTTCATTTAGAGATTATAAAATATATTGAAGAACAATGTCAAATTGGTTTATGCTAATATGGTTGCATAGGAAATTCTCTATCTGGGATGTTGATGAATTGAACTGTAGGAGCTCTATGTATGAAAGTAAATCTGTCTCACTATAATTTTAAATTTAAAAGAAAATTAATGTGTAGAGGAGATTTTTCACATGTAGGACCATGCAGAAAAATAGGAGGAAGAACTACAAAATATTATTGAAGTATAATTAAAGACCTGTAGCACTGAAACAGTCTAACAAAACATGGAGTAATAAATAAAGTATATCATAATAGTGAAAAATCATAAGAGAAATACTAAAGCCAAAAAAGACATGAGGGAACCATTAACTGAACATAAACTGAATAATGACTTGATAATGTTGAGACATTAAATCAATGAGGGTTTGAATGAAGGAGAAATTATTTCTTTTATCTATAAATATACCCATGCAGTAAATGGTATATGAGACAAATTTGCCATTTTATCTAGAAGGAAAATGTGATAATACATCAAATGTAATTTATAATTCTCATCTAAAACATGTCTTTCCATTTTTTTTATACTGATGATGCAGTCTCTAATTTGTTCTTGGTTATGATTTGGCCTTAGAGTGCAGGACTATAGAATTAGGTGTCATTTACCATAGATTTGTGTTACCACAGCAGGAACAAATGATAAAAGGTGGTAATTGTTTGACACTAAAAGGTCCTCGGTCATGTTTTCAAAGAAGAGGGAGTGAAATCCGTCAAACCTGGAAAGACTGGCTGCCCTCTGGCCATCCGTCTTGAATGCAGACTCAATTTGAATACCGTGTTTCTCTCCAAGGTGAGGACAGGCATGTCAGTAATGTGACTGAGGGGAACGGGTTACAAACCTGACGACAAAGTCAGTGTGTTCCCAGATATGTGAAGACCAGGGCGTCTCTGCCTGACTCAGGGTCAGCCAACGGCGGATTCCCTGCAGACAGCGGTGCACGACAGTTGTCCTCAGGGTAGAGCGCTGCATCACGTCTGAGTGGCGGGTGTTTTCGCTCACACCTGTGATGTCAGATTAGCACGGTGATAAGACGTAGAGAAAAAACTGCGTTGTCAGAAGCTGTCTAACAGTTCAGTGCAGTGGGCCCAAAGCGGAGCCCTGGGGGACATCCACAAGAGACACTTACTATTCATCTCATATTTACATGAGAGCGCCAAGAATGCGGCATGTGTGGGAATTTGCATTCCTGTTGGAGATATCAGATCTACAAGTGTTTGAAGAGGCAGTGGTGCCTTCACACATGTTGAACGTTTAAATCTAACCTGTTTTTCAATACACCCCGTAGGTTGGTTTAGTCACCTTTGAAATGAACTGTGACATGACATCAAATGAAATTTACCAACATTATCAAAAATAATTAAAAAACTAAAACAAATACAGTTAAAAAAAAAGTGTCTTTTTTTTGTCATCATGATCATAAAACTATAAGTGCAGTTATATCTACTTAACTTTAGTCATGTATTTAATTTGTCCTAAAAAACTTTGATTTATCATTACAAACTGTAAAATTTGTTTTTATGTCAGGGGAGAAGTTCCTTCTGTTATTTTTGAGGATGTGAATTTCCTCATCCACATGACTTGCTTAACTCCCAGGTTAAACCAGATGGCTGTAGTATTTTATTTAGTTACACACGGGTCTTGGTCTGTAGGTGTATTCAGCAGCACAGCCATTACTGAGTAATCGTGAAAATATTAGAGGAATACGACAGGCAGCAGTGTGTCTATGATTCGCTCACTCTTCTGTGACTACATGTGTCTGTTTTTCACTTTGGTCATTAAGTCAACACTACTCCTGTAGAGCTACTGCCCTCAATGTTTCATCTCTCCACTGTTATGCATTTGCAGTCTGTATAGGCTACAGAGTATATAGGCTACACTATAGTATAGAATTGAATATTTATAGTACAAGAAACTGACAGGACTGAGAGAAAAGGGCACAAATAAAAGTCCATCTGTAACTTCAGCACCATGGACAGCACCACAGATTCATCAATACACAGCACAGTTTGGCTGCTGATATTTCACAGCCATAGATTCTGACACGTCAGTCAGATTGATGATTAATAAATCAGGCGTAAGTAAGTTTGTATTTTTCAGGAATTTGAAAAAATCTCAAAAATTCTAAATAGGTTTTATATTTATACAGTGTAATGCAATGTGTGCTATTGTCCTACAGCGCGGTGCTCAAAATAAGAAGAGATGCTACTCACAGCTGGTCTGATGGAGACAGCTCCAGGAAGATCTTGGAAACCCACAATAACAAAAGTTAGTTAGTAAATGTAGGGACTGTATAATATATGGTGAGAAATATTTAGGCATTACTTCTCCTGATTATTATACAAAAGCTGAGTGTTCTGAAGCAGGTTCTGTCAGTTTGGCCTCTGAATCACCTGGGAAGTGTTTACCGGTAACACTGAAGCCAAACGTTGTTGGGGCGACAGGTTTCATCAAGCAGAAAGCCACGGACATCTGTCTCGCTCTGTATCTTCCACCTGACTGAATCCAAACCATGAACCGCCTTTGTGTGAATACCGCATCATTTTTTTTTTTTTATGATCAATTGTTTGGCCACGAGTCAGGCTGTTTGTCTTTCACCCAGCAGCTCGACCGGGCGGAACAAATGGAGTTATTCCACTCATGTTCACTCACGGCTCACACAAAGAGGAGGAAGGGATCTGTTGCGTGGTAGGGTAAATATTGTTGCCGCTTGTCAGTCATGGAGCCGAGAGTTGAGCGACGTAAGCGGTGTAGTGACCCAGATAAAATGTGTGCATCGTATGAACGTTAAAGCACGAGTCACACCTGCAGTGACGATTGGATTAAAATGTGAGGTGTGAGGGTTTGAAAAAGTACAGCTGACTGCTCTTTTTGTGCGTTTACAAATGTGCGTACGTGTGCGTGCGTGGCTTCAGATGTGATTTCGTATGTAGAATCATAAGTGTTCATTTCTCTCAACTTGCTGTTTTCTCTCCCCAGATTTACAGACAGTAGGTTTATATAATAAAGTCACAGGTCACATTTTGTTAAAAAAAGATACTAACCTGTATTTAAGCTCATGAAACTTAATAAAAAGAATAAATCGGGAACATAAAACACTTGCTTTCCACAACTACTGATGATTTTCAGACGTGTCTTCTATCGGACTTTATCCTGTTGGGGAAATATCCATTTTTTTCATTTATATGCATTTCCTTAAATTTTGTATCTCTCTGTAACACTGTAAATTGCTTGTTTCAGCCTGATTAATGTGCATGAGGCCTGATCATCAGTGCTAAAAAGACACATATATGGATATAAATAAATATATAGTAAGTCGTTGTATTAGAAGAGTTGAAACAATTAGACAAACGTGAATCCTCAAAACTGCTGTAACTGCCGTTAAATTTGTTGATACAGGTTAGGCTTGGGTGGAGACATTCGGCTGGATGGAGATGATACGCAGGTATTTGGAAGCACCGGACATGCCAACTTTCAGGTGTTTCTCAGGCGTTGGGGGTAATAAACGTTGGCTTGTGACACACGGTTCTACAGAAGTGATTAAAGTGAGTTGAATGTAAAACGGGCTGGCGTCCTTGTTTCTCGTTTAATTTCTTTTGCTAGCGTTATCTCCGTTTGCCTTGAAATTGGGACTCCTTCATATGATTTGCAGACTAATACCTGCAAAGAAAATCTGTCACGTCAGTATATAATGAAACTTCATCATCTCAATACAGCATCTGTGTATCACTTTATTTAAAGATAAACTTCTGTATTTTTAAAGGTAATGAGTCTCAGACCTTCTAAATACCCTATATATACTATACTATAATACTTCGTTGTAATTGTAATTGTAAGGAATTTGTGATACTTAAATTTTACATAGCTTTTGATATGGGTGTCAAACCCCTTTTTGGAATGCAACACAGTAGTTTTTTGAAAGGTGTTGACTGATATCTGGATGTAATTCATCTCTGGGCTGCAATTAGGACTCATTGAGTCATCTCAGGATTATTTTTATTGAGTGGCATTTTGTGTATAATCATGCTACAGATAAATATTTTGATGGGGTTATTTTGGAAAAAGTGCAGCCTTTCAGCTTTAAAACATGGATTTATGGATTAAAACATTAGATTATATCCCTTAGATGTCATGAAGACTCAACAAGCCCTTAACAGGCAAAGTGTAAATGTTTTTTTTTTTTTTTTGCAAAAATTAACATTGACTGATGGTGATAGTCATAACAAAAAAAATCACTACAAACACTTTTTAAATGAAATTGAGTCCATGTTAAGGATTAATTCATCAATTCAGATTGAGTAGTCACAGTTTTGGTAGAAATGACGTTCATCAACATGTTTAAGAAAAAGTAATCCAAAAAATAGCAGAAGTAAGTTTGTTTTGTGGAGAGGAGGCGACGTCAGCTCTTCGTGAAAACCTCCTTAATGATAAACACAGGAGGAAAAAGAAGAAGCAACTCCCACACTTCTTTGCATCAGAAGGGAACCACGTCAGGTTTTGTGTTGGAATGGCAGAATCAAGATTCCCGCAGTGATCAGGCTTCCTACCTAAAGGGGACACAAATGGGAGCAGAAGGGAGAGGACTGTGCTGAGTGATGGAGAGCACGGCGCCTTCGGGGGAAGCGGCGCGGCAGATGAGAGGGGGGGAGACGACGAGAACAAGCGCAAGCGGGGTCTGCGAGAAGCAGCCGCTTATCAAGATGGATCTCGGCGTAGGTTTAGGAGGAACGAGGCGCAGCACGAATGCCGATCCGCTGTCAGGATGATGGAGCAGCCGGCCAGGTGTTGCCTAATATCTCGCAGAGTCGCACACCTCAGGCGAAACGCTCACCTGCTAATTCCTCTGAATTTTTTCTCTCTCTCCCCGGCTTTTTTCCTCTTCACTCCTTGCACTCTCTGACTGTGAGTGGAGTTATTATATGAATACGTATGCATGCCTGTGTGAACTTGTTAAAAACACTAAAATAAAATGCTTAATGATAGCCAGAGAAATTCTACTTGTGTGTCTGAGCAGTGTGTCCCCAGGAAATGTGTTTATTTCTGAAATAGATCATATATATATATATATATATATATGTTTTCTATAACAGTTTGAATGTTCCTTCCTAATTGTTTTACATTTGCCACAAATGACGCAAATACAAAAAAAATACATTTTTTCCTTTTTAATTTTAAGCACCAATGCCTTTGGTAAGTTAGCAAAATCTAAAATGCACTCCTGATGACATTCAGATGAACTCGAACGGAAAAAATAAATAGCAAAGTGATACTAATTTACAGACTCATTAGAACAACACAAATACAATGATAAATAGCGGAAATCCATTAATGAATCAGGTGCATACGTTTCTTGTACTGCACAATGATATTATGCGTCTTTTTAAATATATATCTTTATTGTATACCGGCATGTTTTGGAGAAATAAATAAATTGCTGATCCTAACATGCAGAGCTGGATTTTTGTGATGAACAGTAACTACTTATTGTACATTATTGAACAGCTGAAAGAACATTTTTCTTTTAAAAACATTTTTGACTAAAATTACAGCACCAAAACAATGTTTGCTTAATTGTCCCATTAAAAACAACTAGACAATATTATCAATTCCCCTTAAAACTGTGTTACCTCCTGAGAAACATGAAGCCTAATGTTTCTTTGTGTTTATACCACTAATGGACACTTGCTGTGACATTTCTACAAATACTGTCAATCTACTGCATTAATCCCAGATTCAGACAGCGAGGTGCATGTGGAGTCAAATTCATGCCTCTCTTTGCTCTGGCTGGTGGAGATTGGTCATATGCATTTGTTGGATTCTCTGCAAGTACAAACATTTCCCTGCTTACTGCTTCCTGTCTTGCAGGACGACTGCGGTTCGAGCGTCCGTGAGCTTTTCTGTTTACAGCCTGGGAGGAGGTGTCGTGCTGTAGGCGAGGCGGCACCGACAGCGATTGCGGGATCTCAGGAGGCAAAGTAGGACGTCTGCATGGAGTACAGGCGGTCGATGGGGTTCCCCGCCCGGGCATGCAAGGAGCCCACGTCCGAGGCGGACATAAAGCAGTCACTTAGACTCGTCAGGGACGTGTCGCTGTCAATGTCGTGGAAAATGGAATCACCTGGTGACAGAAAACACAGTGGGAAGTCAAATTTTTGTCATTTTTTTGCTATACTCTTATTGATCACATTTTGCCCTGCTGCTACATTGATGAAACCACCTGCAGCAAACCCTTTTACCCCTTATAGCGACACTATTATTTTACATACAGCAGACATAGAGCACCATTAGCATTGATTTGAAGACATGTACATACAGCATGCTGTATCATAGGGTACACTCGGGACATTCTGGGTAGTTTCTGTTTTTTCAACATTATGTGATAATGTGTGCACAGGGACACTTTTCATATTGAGGCCAAATGTTTAATTGCAGAGATGTGTAGCTCTCCTTTCCCGGGGTGTCATTGGCTTTATTGGTCTCTTGCAGGGTCTAAATGGTGACAACTTGATGGGTCATCCATTTTTAATTAGCCATCATGCCCTATGGGTTTATTACCATACCTGCCAATAAAATGAAAGTAGGGTTGGAAGGAGTGGAGAGTTGGTATGGTACGGCAGGGTATGGCAGGGTAGGGTAGGGCAGAAGAGGAGCGGACAACGCAGCACTGCTTAGTCTGCCCCCTCCTACCCAACTAGTGCAGCCAAAAAAGACCTTGCAAAAGACTGTGCTTTAAAGACACCAAAGAAGAAGAAGAAGGGTATAATGGGTTATAGTATACCATGGTAGTTCATGGTATGGTAGGGTAGGGTCAGTAAGCTAGGTAAGGGTGGGTATAGTAAAGTAGGTTGTGCTATGGTATAGTAGATTGGTTATGGTATAACATGGTAGGGTAGAATAGAGCAGGCCAAAGAAGGGTATATTATAGTCCTGTAGGGTGTGGTATGTACTGGTATGGCATAACATGGTAGGTTATGGTATGGGGCCTTGAAAAAATTAAGCTCTGGCTGTGGAAGGCCAATTACCAATTATTTGGCCACCGTTGGCCATGCAGTACCAAAATGTTGCCTAGTACAGGCACCTCTGGACATTTTTAAGGCGCAGAATATTGCATTCATTGTTCTTTCAAAGATGGACTGGTTCAAGGGGAGACTGACAAAGCAGGGGAATATGACTGAAGTTGCTTTTACCTGTGTCAGATTTACTCATTTACAAGACCTCCTGGTTGATCTAAGAGGAGAAATCAAGCCAGTCATTTTAACACCACTCTTTCAGTGGATGCCTCTGGGCATGGACCCAGTTAACTTTGGTCTATTAGCCGCTACCTTTCCACTCACGGACTCAGACAAGTAACCTCCCCTTCATCTCTCCCAGCCCATATCCCCCGGCCTCACGGCACCCAGGCAGCCTTGACCCTCACAACACATACTCACTCTGAAAAACCCTCACTCCCCTCTGAGGGGGGTCCTATTTTTCCCCCCATTTTTCCCAGTATGATATTTGAATTTTTGTGGTCTAATGATAACAATTTGAATCTTTTTATATGTCCCAAAAGCAGCTGGTTACACCTGTAGCAATAATTTAGACTGCCTTCTCCCACACCCACTCTACCCCCCCCCTCGCTCTCTTCTCCCTAATGAAACACCCACTCTGTTATGATTGGCCTAGCACTGTGAGAAATGTCCCACGCCTCAGAGAGCCCGGGGTTAAACGGAGAACAGAAGTCAAGGTACAAGCATCCAAAAGTGGTCACTATTAACTTCCACTCCTGTTGTGACATCATAACAGGAGACATTTCCAATCGGCTTGTCTTCAGCCAGGTTGCAGAAACACTACAGAGGAGGCCAGATCATTGGTGGGTGCCCTTTAAAGATTAGTGTGCCACCACTGGGATATCACCTATTCTCCTCTTATTGGAGCAACCAATGTTTAATTTTAAGTCACACCTGTGATTTTCTTTTAAATTTCCGGCACTGCTGTTGGTTTGTTTGCCTCTATCTTGCTCTTTTTTTTATATAGCACCCTCAGGTCTGTAAATCTCAGTACACTGTTGAACAGTGAGTTTAGAAAAAAAGGGCAATAGCAAGCAGGAAGGAAGCTTTGGGATTAAGCTGCACTATTCACTGTAATAAAACCTTTTATGAGTGTATCTTGAATAACCATACCCATAGCCTTATCCCACTCGGATCGAATGACGACGTAGCGATGTGAAAGGTGTCAATCGTACGGATGAACTCGCAGAGGACATCACCAACTCTTATATAAGATCTCTGGGTTTATTGTTTTGGTTTTTATGGCTGCAGCTTTATTGTTTGGTTCAGTCTCAGCTCTCATCAAGCAGGTTTCCAGCAGCAGCTGTTTTCAGTGAAAAAAAAAGCACCAAACAGCAGGCTGACGCAGTTAGAGACGGAGCGGTTGGACAGAGGTGTCAAGTAACTAAGTACAAATATTTTGCTACCTTACTTAAATAGAAATCTTTGGCTATATTTTACACTAGAAATTATATATTTTTTTAGCCAACTTAACTTCTACTCTTTGCACAATTATCTGCACTTTCTACTTCTTATATTTTAAAAATAAACACGTTATAACTATTTCAGTCCAACCTGTTTATTTTTGCCACAAAACTCATTAGTTGGCCTGCTGTGCCCTAAATTATAAGCAATCCAGCCCTGGTTCCACTCCTTAAATACATGCACCTTTAAAAGGACAATGCAATGCATAAAGTTAACAGTTGTCATTCATGAGGGTTATTTTAATAGGTTCCAGCTCACTCACTCAGGTTTACCTGTGCAAATAATTTAAAGGGACAGTACAACACATAATCTCGATTAAATTTCATACATTGAAAACATTTAAACGTAATACTTAGAATATATAAAATACATTTTTTTAAACCCTGGTATCTATATTCCTACCAAGCTAACAGGGGAGAGTATTGTATTCACAAATATGACTAAATGGATGATAATGTTGCTCTGTGTCTGCTGGATGGTAAAATATGTGACCGATTGGTTTGATGGTTTTTCTGCAGCTCACCAGGCTTCACACGTCTGCAACACACACAACATTCATCCTACAGCGAGATGGATGGAAGCCATTGGCTGCCGGGGCAGTAAAAGCTTCACTCCCGTAATGAATCGGAGGGCCGCACCATATGCTGCAAACACTGGGCGGCAGGTAGAGGCGAAGATGTGAGGACTCTCGCACAGCGAGAGGCCGAGCGGGGTCGTGATGAGAGTGCCATGCTCACCGTAGGGGTTCATGTGGTCTCCGGGCATCTGTGGCGGGGTGAGGCCCTGCTGGAAGGGGTCAGCGCTGTAGCCGTTGTGCTCCATGGTCACCAGCTGCTGCTGGTTGGGGGGAAGCGGCCCCGAGTAGGAGCTGAGCAGGCCCTCCATGCAACCTGACATCACCTCTGTAAACAGCCAGCGGAAGCGTTCAGAGAAACGGCGGCTTGCATATCGAACACCACCAAACATTTCATGCATTTAAGCCCAGGCTATAAATATGGCGTTTTCTAATCTGAATAAAAACTCAAACTGTTACTCCTCCCAAAAACATGCATGGACAAAGCCTCTCGAAAAGTGGTAATTTTTATTTGAATTATTACGATATTCAATCTAGTCATGTATATAACCATTTGATTGTGCAAGTATCTTGAATAACCTAGAAAATGTATAACTAGGTATATTTGTGCAAACAGCAACTATAGTTACCAATTATTATAATGCTATTTTCTTCAAAGCACACTAGAAAATAAGTGGAAAAAAATACATAACACGATTGTTAGTTAGTTACTCAACTGATTATAGACATGAGAACTTTGGGAAAAAAGTGGCGGGCTAATGCCACTAAATGTGAAGGTGATTGTAGAGATATTGGTGCTGATTCACATATTTCAAAGAATCAGTAGTTTTCTTCAGAGTAGAGTACAAAATAGAAAAAATGGATACATTATATGTTTGTTAGTGACTAAACTGATAAATATATGCTTATTCAATGAAAACGTTGGAAGAAATAAAAGGAATATGGTAGGCAGCATGGTGTCGATTGAATCTGCATGTATGCTAAGTATGATGCTGTGTAAAACAATACGCAGGGTTTTTGTTGTTTATAGTGACGGTGAGGCAGTGAAATATGATCCAGCAGGTCCGGCCGGAGTAGAACTAATTATTGCCTTTAAAAGGATCAGAAGAAAACTGCACAGCGGTTTGTAATACTTGAGACTGGATTTTTACAACTCTGGGAAGTTATCATGCTGCAGCTCTGTTCGCTACGACCGTGTCCACATATGGGCGGCGGATGTGAAACACAAAAAGCAGTAATGCGCCTTCAGAGCGATAGAAGAGAGACAGAAAGTACTTAGAACTAAATCAGAATTTGCAGATTTTCAGTTTTAATTTACTTATATTAAGGAAAAGTATAAAAGTCAAAGTAAACACTTAAAAGAATGAAGATGTTTTTGCTACCAAATATTTTACATCCTTTCTTCAGTAAAATTTTAATCTGGAATCAATAGAATTGAATCGAGATGCAGATTCCTGGCAGGAACTTGTAGAGTATGGTGGCTGTTGGGAACAAAGAAATGAAACCAAAAATGCACATAACACATAAAACAAATGGGTAAAAAAAATGCTGCAATCACAGAAACAAAGAAGAAGCAGATATCTACAAACCCACAAAATGCTGCAAATATAAAAAAAAAATTGAATTTTTGAATATTTGCTGCAGGGTTTTTTTTTTTCATTTGTTTTAAGTGTTTGTGTGTTTTTGCTTTTGCATCATCTCAGTGCATTTTACCAGGAGTTTCTTTCAATCTCTGTCACAAATGCTTAACATACCAGATGTGTAACTGTAAACTAATAAAGAAAAAAAAAGGTTTTAAACAGGATAAAACCATCATTAACTATAATTTAAATAATTAAAATAAATTATACTATGTATATTACTGCAATATGACCCACTGATTTTCTAAATTGACTCATCCGTCTGTCAATTTTATTGCCATTTCTGGCACCGGTGTACCTCCATCTTTTTTTTTTGTTCTTCTCCTATAAGCTATAAACCAGTCTTCATCACTGACTGTGTATTGCTCGACTGGTTGTTTGATGTCCCCCAGTCATCCAGGAGGCTTCGTCTCATCCTAACGTCAACTTCAAACAACAACCATTTGCTGGTTTGCTCAGCTCATTTGGTTAACAGCGGCGGCCTCCTCTATAATAAACCCGCTGCTATGCCAATATTGACAAGCTGGAGGTCCCTGAACAGATAGAGGCGGCGCTCGCCAAAAATAAAGCACCGAGCCTCTTCCCTAAACTGTCTGCTCGTATCCGCCGCGAGGCCGCGGTGGCAGGGAGCCTGCGAGCCATGAGGAGCCTGTGCTGCGGAGACACTTTATAGCCCTGCTGGCGAGGGGGGGAAAAGGAAAAAAAAAAAACTCAAGATCTCAGATCTATGTCACTCTGGCTTCAGAATATACGATGAGACTAAAGCCCACTAAACTGGGAGTTTGTTTCGGAGAGTTGTAGTGTTTGCAGAGTGGCTCTGCTCTGCCCCGTTTATTGTTCTCATGATGAAACTTCATATTTCAATATGTTTGCCCAGATAGTTCATAAATTATCCCGCTCTCCGCAATTACCGGAATTATTATAGATAGCAGTGGTGGACAAAATTAGGAGTATATTTCTGATTTTCGCAGTTCACCAGGCTGACGCAGAACAGAGGAGACACACACACACACACACACACACACACACACACACACACACACACACACACACACACACACACACACACACACACGTGTGTGTGTGATGGATCCTCACCTTGGCCTAGCCTTTGGCTGTTGTGCTGCTCCTGCTGCTGCTGCTGTCTGCGCGCTAACTTCTTTATCTGGAAATGAAGCAGAGGCGTCATGTCAGCTCAAGACAAGGAACACACCCTTCTGGAGGGGATCCAGGGGTTAGGGTTAGGAAAAAAAAACCTGAGGATCTTAAATTTTAAAAGGTGCCAATATGGTGCACTTTGAGAGCAAAAACAGGAAGCTATAGACTATCAATGATCACTATTTATGCACAGTAGTAGCCTACAGATTAGGCTAGTTGCCAATAGCAAATTAATCATAATTTGCTTTTTTATTATTATTATTGGAACAATAAGAAATACAGTAGCTTCGATAATAACCTCAAACCTCAGTTTAAGAGAAAGTGTAAAAAAAATATGGTGAAAACAAGCTTTACTTGTCATACTAACCTGTTAAATTTAACATTAGTGAGTATTACAGTATGAGTCCTACTTGTTAAACCAGGGCTTCTTCTTACAAATTTTCAAATAACAAGTTGAACTTTAACATTAGTCAATCATTTTACTATGATCCTCATGGTACACACCCTGATGCCAGTTGGTTAAAATAATAACACCTTAAAAAAATTATATTCACATTATAATAACATTGTAATAAATCTGTAATAACATAAAATTGTAAAAGTATAAATGTGTCAAATGCAATGTTGGAAGGTCTCACAAAAATGTATTACTACAGTGTGAACACAAATATAATTGCTAATATTCTTACTACAAATAACATTCAAATGTGTCAATGGATCTAAAAACTTAATTATATTATTCTACAGCATTGTGAGGCCTTGGTCCATAAAGTTTACAATGTGCTTCTGGACAATGTCGGGCTCGAACTAAACACACAATGTTACCAACATGACAGGCTAAAGGTTCCATGAGGTTATGATGTTGCCAGTTTTTCATTATAAAATGATCGAATACAGCGCATTGAGTAAATTCTTCACTATTTTGAATCGGAGGACCGCAATATATGCTGCAAACACTTTTTCCCTTGTGATATAAAAGTTGTGAAAATACCTATTGTGGCTCCCTTTTGTGAAGAGGTCTGTGGAAAAGACCTTAGACCTATTTAAACAATAATAATAAAAATATATATATATATATATATGCACAATACTATTGGTTATCTTATGGCCCCACTTCTTTTGAATACATTAGAACTGGTGATGTAATGTGTGTGTAGACAGCATAAAATCTGTTTGTTGCCATATGGCAACGTTGTACCATAGAGGGTTAATGCACAGTCTAAAGATTCCATAACCAGAATGAAACTTGCCCTTATTCCGCGCTCACGTCATGCTGGAGTTTCCCTAATCAGCTGTTTACGACCTTTTCAACGCCAGTTCAACAATCGAGTCCTAATCACGACCGGGGAAACTAGGGGTAAAAAAAAAAGGGCAAACATACACGGTTGCCTCAAGGTAACTAAGGTAACGATAGTTTAATAGAGAGCCATTGTAAAACCTTTTGTCCATTTAGTCGGGTGGTCATAGTTCACCGTGCTGCGCTTCACGATATTTCAAGTGTGTCTTAAAACAACAGCCAGGCCAGAATCCACAGTCCTCCCCCTCTGTTAAAGTCGATTTAAAAGCTGATCTGAAGCCAATATGAAGTTTCAAAGTAAATACAAGTGGATTATCTTTCAACATTACAGTGTTTTTAGTGTCCCTCTTTTTGCTACTATGCTTCCACCACAGCTCAATGGGGAATCACTGTCTGAGGAAACAAAAGGAGGGAATTTGATGATGGAGACACTGTGAATATGCCAGATATTCACTTGCTATGACTAACTCAGACAGCTGAAGCCTCATATGAGCTTCAACTATTGAATGACTGGGTGGCCACACTCTGGATTTTGTCCTCCATCACTTACAATGAAAGCACATGGAATACAGGATCTTGTTTTCTATGGATTTTTGTTTTTGAGACACTCAAAACTAGTTGATAGCATGTGTTTTTTTTTAGTTTTTAAAACCTTTTCAAGAGAGTTAAACTATCCAATACCAAGTTTAATCTAATTATGGACGTTCAATCCCATAATTCTTCTCCCATATTCTAAAACTTTTTGAAAAACTTGAAATAAGTCAATTTAGCTGCCAGTGAAAAGAGATAATTCAAGATATTTCTACCCAATATTTTAGATTAGTTTTACTTAAGACAAGATGTCTTAGGTAATGTCCCCTTGATAAGATTTTCATTATTGCAGCAAACACCTACAAAGTTCTACCTTAATTTTTTAAATGTATAAAAGCAGATAATATTTACATGATCAATTACCTTTAATTTACAAAACAGGAAACAATGACACAAAGAAGAAAAGTGCAACTGTAAATATCCCTTGAAGCCCAAAAGACAGTCACTGTCATCCAGTGGGTCTGAACGGACCTTTAAGGGGGCCGGTTCTGGTCCCCAGGCCACACCTGGTTTTAACCCCGTTAGAGTGTGTATGGAGTGTGGCCAGTGTGTTTTGCTGCAGTTCGGCGCTAACCTTCGCTCTCTGGTTTTGGAACCAGACCTGGACCACACGAACGCTGAGGCCCGTCTCTGCTGCCAGCGTCTCCCTCACCTGGAAGCACAGACACATCCATATGTTTCCTTTAAATTCCCCATAAAAGCCTTAAACTGCATTTGAGAGGTTAAACCTCTATTGTGTAGCGATGGCATATGGCAACAATTACTTTGACTTAATATAAATAAAAAGTAGAAATATCAGTAATATAAAAATCCATGTTTTACTGTTTAGTTGCAAAAAAATGTATCACATTTTCGTTCCTTTTTACATGTACTGACAAACTTTTGGTACCTCAAGGGCAAATTTGTTGCAAAAATATATATATAATTATTATCATTGTTATTTTATTAGTTTATATTATTATTTAGTTACTATTCATTTGCTTTATTTCATAACTATGATAACAGAATCATGGTTTTGGTCATTTTACGCACGAGACTTGTGCACTTAGTGTAAAATTGGTTAGTTTAATATTTTCAGAAGTAATTATTTGTTGCTGTTCTTTGTGGAACATGATGATAAATTAAATATTTCATTAAAATTGCCAACAGGTGGAAGTTGTAGCCTGCAGCTAACTTACTGAAACCATGGCAACATCCCCAAAGCGGAAAACTTGGAGCGGGTGCAGTACAGATTATATAAAGTTGACACTTACTATTGTGAAACTGTTAAGTTTCTCCGCCTACCTTTCTGCAGGGTTTAGAGGAGACGTCGAAGGAGGCCTTGAAGGCCCTCCTCTGCTGGGTGTTGAGGATGGTGCGTGGCCGTTTGGGCCGGCGAGGGTCTTTGCCGTCATCGCCGCCTTTCCCCTGACCAGCAGGACACGGTTCCGACTTCACATCCAGATCCTCATCCTCGCTCTTATCTGTAACCCCCCCGGCAGAAAGGAAACAAAACACAGTTCTTCCATGTTCTGATTTAGTTGAGCTTCGCCATAAAGCGACGGCAGAAGTGGTCTCAGCGGTACCTGAGTCAGAGTTGTCCGGGCTGACCGTGGCGAGCAGCTCCTGCTCCTTCTCGTAGTCGCTCTTGCACAGCAGCTGACCTTCCTTCAGGACGAACTCGTCCCCTTTGCACAGCTGCCGCTCGCAGACGCAGCAGGCGAAGCAGCCGAGGTGGTAAATGCTGCCCGCGGCTCGCATCACGAACTCCGTGGGTGTGATGGTCTCCAGGCAGCCGCTGCATTTGGTGGCGAACAACCTGAGGAGAGGCGGGAGGAGTGTTTAACAAAGCAGACTCCCACTTACAGTTTCTGCACAATCATCGACGGGCGGAGGCAACCCTGGTCCTAGAGAGCCGTTGTGGGCGCAGGGTTTTTGTTCAATCCAAGCAGTAACACACCTCATTCTACTTAAAAAAAGTAGATTCTTAGCAAGGGCTCTAATGGTTGATTAGTAGAAACAAGTGTGCAGCTGCTTAGTTAGAAAGTACAAACTGAAACTACAAAGTCCTCCTCAAACAAAGTCATGCACATGCCAGAGCAGAAGGTGGCGATAGCAGTCTTAGCAGGAAGGACATTCTAGCCAATCACAAGGCTTGAGTGCTCCGCAAGTCTCCATGGATACAAATTGCTGTTCACAGTCACACAGTGTGAGGTCAAACAAGCAAAGAAGTTAAGGTTCTCCCAGCAACATTTGACCACCGAAGCCGGACAAAACTGACTTGCAGATACGAAAAACCTGGTAGAGCGTGGACGAAAAACTGAACCGTGCAGAATGTAAAAATGTGACAGTGAGACGGTGCAGCTCGCAGGAAGCTAAATAATTCTTTATTGTGTTAGTACAGAACAAAGAATCCAAAAAAGACAGGGATGAAATGCAAACTAACAAATAGCAAATTGCCTTGCCACTCATGCGGTATGCACCCTAACCACTGGCCTATTGGGTCGCCCCAAAATGAAATTTTTGGGAAAATTCTGGAGTTCTGGATTTGAACCCATAACCTTTGGATAAAAAAGGGGCACAGTGATGACAAGATCATATAAAACATTAAAGTGCACTAGAGACACTTTGACTGATGTGTTGGATTCAAACTCAGAATCTCTTTAGAGCAGCGGTTAAACTGCTGAGCCGGCAGATGCTGAGATAGGAAAAAACAGACCATTTTTTTACAGGAGAAATTTGTCTAAAACAAAGTTTCTAGGTCAGACTTGTTCATCTTTAATGGCAGCAGGAAAGAGCACGATTATGTATAAAATTTAAAAAGGAAAAAGGAAGATATCTGAACATTTAAGAACCGAACTTTAGCTATCAATTAATGGTTAGGATCTTAAAAAGTCCTATAGGAAATGTATTTATATACGAGAAAGCAGAGGTCGAATTTGTGCTTAAGTGGATGAAATTGTTGGAGTGAAATCTGTGTGAAGAAAGAAGGAAGTTCTGGTGTGAAAAGATCTCTGTTCTCTGATCATGTGACTGATGTGACCTTAAGTGTGTGTAGTGCTGTAGAATACCTCGATTTAGATCTAAATTGGTCCAAAAGTGCAAATGATATAGTACAGAATACAATTCTTTTAGAATACAAAGATTAAAAACCTTTGTGAACATCCTACGGTTTGTACAGGGGCCTGTCCAATAAGGGATGTCCGAGCAGTCCAACCTCAAAGTTCAAACAAGGTAAACTAGGACCTGATCCTGATCCACTCTACATGATCACACTGTTCTTGGAGATGGTTAAGAGTTCAATAACCACATCATATATGATTTCCCAGTAGACGACTCCATTTATATTTAGGTTAAGTGACCAATTCTGTCTTCTCCAAATATTTGTAGTGGTTACAGCTAATCTGGCTTCAGACAGGGGCCTTTACTGCTCATTAAAGTTAAGGTAGCATCATTAGCCGCAATGGACATCCTGCTGCTGGTTAATTACTGTGGTCTATTTAAAAAGAAAAAGCTTTTGTGGTCCAAAAGCACTTTATTAGCTGTGTGGCAGTAATGTGGTCTACCTTCTTCCCCCCCTTCGCCTGGCTTTTGAAAAGTCACCCTGTTGTGATTGGCCTTGTTCTGATGGAAAGGTCGTGTCCTTCAGAGAGCTGAGGTTGGTCAGAGAAACAGAGGTCAGGTACCAGCCCTCCGAAAGGATGTGTTGCTATTAACTTCCACTCCTGTTATGACATCACAAGAGGAGCCATTTCTAAATGGCTTATTTTCAACCAGGTTTTCACAATGAGTGGATGATCTTTTATCACTGTTTTTGTGTTAGCAGGAACACCAGTGACCTATATACACACAAGCACTGTAAAAGTTTTTTTTTTTTTTTTTCCCATAAAAGGCTTCTTTAAACATTGGTTCTAACCGTCTGCGCTGTGAGCCACAATGGTTTCTTCTTTCCCAGATCCAGGGTCACACTGACATGACGTTACTAATCAACCTGACCGTTAAAATGTATGATTGCTGCTTTACTGTTGACCAGGGGAGATGAGTTCTCAGCTGACAGTATCAGTATTTAAGCCTCCGATTCAGTCCAGGTTCTTTGTTAATGTTCCTTTAATGTCCCTCCCTTGTCACTGGCTTTTTACAATTAAAAGGTCCCTGAACTGAAATTCTGGAGATGTCTAGCTCAAAAAACTGGCATCAAACAAGCAAAAAAAAAAGTGAAAGAGGAATGAAAATAGAGAGAAAATCTGATTTTAGTACTGTATATGCTGTAGCTTCATCTACACACAGCAAAACCAGACACCAGAAAAGAAGCCAGATGTGTCCAGGCTAAATGAACGAGCTATTACTTAGTACTTATTTTTTTTAACCCTTTCAAGCGGCGTGTGTATGTGAGAGGCCGTTTGATGTAGTAATGGGCCCACGGGAGGCCTGCTCAAAGGGCTGAATCAGATGGAAAGAGCAGGGACATTTTCCAACCGCTCCCCACAACCACCTAATGAGGCAATATGGGATCTTGAAAAAAAAAAAAAAAAAAAAAAAGAAAGTGGGTGCTATTAGATGAGGGAATATTACTCAGCCAACATGTTCTGAGTCTGGTCCACTTTGACAAATTCAAGATGCCGGATTCCCCCCCACCCCCCCATTAATCTTCTTATCAAAGATGTCATCAAAGGAGCCACAAGTCATTTCCAAATGTTGAGGAAAGCAGCGTTCCTTTTGCTCATAGCGGGGATGAAATGGGTGTTCTCCTTCATGCGTTAGGAGACGCTTCAAATGTTGAACTGAACTAGAATCGGGAGAAACAATATGTCAAAGAGAATGTTTTGAGAAGTGTGAATAAAACGAAATTCTGTACATCCGTATATCCGTCTCTTGGTGACATCACCATACCTGACACTATGTTGTAAGGCAGTAACCAGTCGTAGAAAGTAAGTAAGTTGCTCTATTATAATTAAACTGTAACTATCCTTTATTGATTATTTGCACTTTATTGCATTTACAACACCTAAAACACCCGTTTACGCCTGTGAATAGACTCTGAAGGCCATTAGCATCCATTACTAAGAGATAGCATCTAACATAGGGCGGATTTGTAGGTAGTAAGCTAAATAGCAAAATGGCAAAAAGTTGGAAAAAGGCAACAGGCGATGACCAGTCACCATAAAACATCATTATTTAGTAATGTAGTGGCATGGACCCACTCCTGTCAGGCAGGAGATAACATCACCTGCTGCTTAAAAAAGGAACTATTGATTGATTATGGAATTGAGACATCATATGGTTAAAATAATCTTTTTTTTCTTATGTCAGCTGTCCTGGAAGGTAAATAATTGTGTTTATTACCTGTGTAAATATTTATAGCAGGGTGAATTTTTTTTTTTAGCTCTTGTTATATATATGTACATTTTCTGGCTGTGCAGTGCAGACAGGAGATATTCACATACTCATAACACAAATACTCATAACACAGAATGCAGTCATACAGATTCCTGTTTAATCTGGAGGTACTTGTGAAGCCTTTTACATCCCCTTACATTCGTTATGATCACATTATTAGTATGCATTTTAATCTCTCTAAATCCGTCATTGCACCCCCCCCCCCCTCACTCATAGTAGAAGTGGAGCCAGAAATCCTGCAGGTGCTGTGTTCTTTCTCTCTGAATACAGAGGGATCCACTCCGTCATCCGTGCTCGGGGTGTGAATGTGTCGTTGTCCGGGCTCACGGAGGCTGCCATGTGGATTAGTGCTATAGTTTTAGTATGACGACCTCAGAGCTGAAGGGAAGGAGCGCAACCGACAAGCAAAGCCAGGACGAGAAGCCACAGTCACAGCCAGCCAGCACAGATCTCTATAGACACGTTCCTGTTCCTGACAGTTCAGAGACACAGGGAGAAAACGTCCCAGAGAGAGAGAGAGAGAGAGAGAGAGACAGAGAGGGAGGGAGGAAAGATCTGAGGAGCCAAGGAGAGAGAAGATAGGAGGGGAACAAAAGACGGAAGTGTTTGTGGAGGGTCTTTTTGGAAGCGTTAACTGTGTTTGTGTGTGTGTGTGTGTGTGTGTGTGGTAAGGGGACCCTTTCTTTTCCCCACCTCCTTTCTCTGGATTGGCTGTTGGTCAAATTTCCTGCTCTGCGACTGACTGTGCACAAGAGCCAGAAAAAAAAGAACATTTTTTTTCCTTCTTCTTAAAAATACAGTTTGCAGACTGAGAGATCAAATCTGAAGGTTTTATCTTCTTGGGACCATTGGCTAATTTCAAGGCAGTTTAGCCTTCTAATGACGCAACTGACATTAAATGACAATCTTATCTCAGTTTTTGAGATGATATATGCAACTTGTTTGCATCAGCAGTTTGTAGCAGACATAAAGCTGCTTTGGATTATTCTTAAACTTCAACCTCATACATTCCCCAAGCACTTAGCCAAACCTCCCGCCTGCACTGTGTGAATGTCACTTTGAACATTGTTCAGAGGGCAACTTCATTCTGAGAAATTAATCAGCAGCAGATTTGAACAGCCAATGGGGTAAGGCCTCAGTTAGCTTTACACTATAGGCTTGTCAGATCATTTAACTGTGAGGGAACGAACGGACAATCCTTACAATCATGCTCACTTTACACAGTAATTGGCCATTTAGAGAGCGGGTCAGTTGGCAAGCTCTTGTTTTTATTGGCGAAAAAAAAACTACTGCCACTGTGTGTGTAGTGGAATGTAAGAATATGAATGTCTGAAACTTCCTGCAGCGAACGCTAACTAGGTGCTTGGGCCTGGTGTGTGATTCTCATATTTGGTTATTAGACTATGTGACCTCTGACCCCTCCCCCTTCAGCCTACTTCCATAGACACAGATAAATAATTATTTTTAATTTTAATTTTTTTTTTTTTATAAATTGCAAGTAACAAAACTGGAAGCAGAAAGCAACATGTGCTGCTTAGCAGTGACAAACCGCTTTATCCAAGAAAACATACATTTCTGGAGCAGCTTTCCCATGAATATCACTGTAGATTAGACTACAGAGTAAGATACTGATCATTTATATGCACTATGTGTGAGTATGTACATGCATTGTACAGCATGATGCAGTGAGTTTATAGCCTGAAGTAGCTCACAGGCTTCACTTTATTTAGTGGTTTGGTAAAATCATATTTTTGTAACGTAAGGCTACTAACGTGTGGTGACATAACAGAGATGACTGATGGCGTTACTGGTGTTAGCAGTAGTGTAACTGGTATAAGTGGTGTCGTTACTGATATAACTGATGGTGTGACTGGTATTAGTGTTGCTTTAACCAGTGGGAGTGGTGGTGCGCTATATGAGGCGGGCAGCACGATGGAGGGATGATGGGAGATGGAAGGAGGCTGCTATAGGGCAGGTAGAGAATGGCCCAGTGTTTGGACAGCTGCACTCCTCTATTCAACGGGTCTCTCTTTCTCCCTGCTGTCCATCTCCCTCTATCTCTCAACCCTGTGTTCCTCCTTCTGTCTGCAACTCAATTCATTGCAATGTACAAATAATAGGTTTCAAACTGAATTCAGTAAATGCACCAGTTCATTCAGTTCAGTTGTGTGTGTGTGTGTGTGTGTAACTCTACAGAAATAAAGGTGGTTCTCCATTCTTTCTATATAACATCATTCACACATAGACATCGCTTAATCTAAAGTATCATGTAATGTTTTACACTACTGGTGGACTTGCTTTTTGTGAGTCCCCATAATGACTGTGTAAAGAGATTTTAACAACATTGTGGGGACTTAACCACTATGCCTCTGATGGAAGACCCACAGACCAGTTCCTCCTGATTTGCTACATTCACTCTACCTGTGATCATCTTAGTTGGTTAAATCTTTATCAGGTCTTTGGTCAGGAGGAGTGTTTTGGTGCTTTCATATAAGGCTTTGATGAAAGAGAACTCAACTCCACATGGCCAGGCTGACGCATGAGCTCAAATACTTATAACCTCAGAGAAAAGAAAAAAAAACGTATTATGCCAAGCTGTTGTGTGTTATATCGAGTTTAAAATCTTATTTCTCAAATCATCCTACTGCTCTGTTCTTTAGCCAAAGAGGATAAGCAGAAAAACAAAATAACACAAAACATCGACGACTGACGGACTCAAATAAGTTACAAAACTGTAAAAGCTGCATCAAAGCGTCGCTTAAAGACAGTCACACTCACAATATGTTTGTTACCCTGAAGACCAGATGTGACGCAGGAGTAGGTCTGCGGAGACACCATCAATCCAGGTTGGAAGCCATTCATATTGTCTAATATGACACAGATGACCACAGACTGCACATCTACTATTCAAGCATTTCTATCAGATGTGCACGCTGCACATTGTTGTTGCAGAATGATGCAGATGGTGCAGTTTTTTTTTCATACATTCCTCAGCTGAAGGAGGAAAGTGTCTCGTCGAGAGCCAATCATGGTTCAGTATTAGTGAAGATGTCTAGATTTACTCAATATTTCTTTAACTACTGTACTGAAGTATTCTTTTGAGGTACTTTTGATGGTAATTTATACTTGTACTATTGTACATTGTACTTCCTCTCCACTACACTTTATTTAACACGTTCAGTTACTTTTCAGTCGGGGGTATGCCCCATTATAATAAGCGTTTTCCGGCTTGGCCTAGAGATGTACACAAATTTGAAGATGATGATTGCTTAAAATTTTAAGAAATGAAAGAAAAGAAGAAGAAAAAAATATTTGGACAAAATGCAAATGGTGGAAAAATGTACTTTTTTTTATCATTGAAAGAGTATTAACTAACTATCTTAATAATGTTTGGAGATGCTTAACAAAATACCTTTTAGCCATTGAACAAGGTGTTCTACTATCGGTTGCAAATTTAGACAATTTACAAACCAATAAATAACCATTAACAAACAGTGAAATAACTTAACTAAAGTTAAATAAACCACCTATTAAATATTTATAGATTATGCTTGTTACCATTATTATTACACCGAAAATGAAGGAGTCCTACATATTGGATGCAAACATTTTTTTTTAAACAAGTTACTACTAAATCATTATTTACAGTAATTTATTTAAAGCTAACCATGCCACTGCATTTATAAAGCCTCTTTCCAGTCTTTTTGACCTTTACACTTCAAACACAAGTGTTCATTCACCCATTCACACACTTTCATCTACGAATGGAACAGCCATTAGAAGCAATTTGCGGCCCGGAGGAGTCGAGAATCCGTTTTCCACCACTCCTCCGAACGGTGGACAACTGCTCTACCTCCGAGCCACGGCCTTATTCAATATGATGTGTGTGCAGGAAAACACAAGGAAACCGGCCAATGTGACAAGTTGTCTCGAATCGTCGGATCATGTGACCGTGACTGTGTTTATATGAAAAGGTTCTTGCATGAGGTCTAGAGAAAACAGCCTGTGGTTATTTCATGTTTTTTCTATTTGGACACTGGACTTACATAGTCAACTCTGCACATATGACTTTCATTAGGCACATTTATACTTCCATGAGAGTAAACCCCTTTTAATTTTATTGACATTTCCTAATATACAAACTTTTCCAAACTTTAACTTTCCAACAAATGGAAAGGATGCTCTTGTGCTGAGCTCTGCAGCTTCGAGAAGCAGCTAGCGAGGCTATGGACTTTTAGTCTTGTTTATTTAAAAAGCTTGTTTGGTGGAGCTTTCAGTGTGAGTGCGCGTTTGCTGGGGAAAAGCCCCCCCCCCTCCCCGGCAGTTCATTTTCAGCGGGGACGTGGACCACCATGGCCTCTCTGGAGGAGCCTCCTTGACCTCCTGGCCCTGCGCCCTGCGCTTCCACACTGCTCCTGCAGCTTAACAAGCATGAAGAGGTACGGGATTAAACAGGATAAGAGGAGTGGAGAAAAGGACGAAGGAGTAAAAACAGACTGTGTGTGTTCCTGCACTGTTCTCTTGTTTGTTCTCCCTCCTCGGGGAGCCGAGTGACCCGAAGGAGGAGGCCGGGTGGGGAGGGGGAGGCAGCTTCGGGTGGCAGGTTGTTGGAGTTTTAATTAGCAGGAGTAATCAAAAGATTATTGTGAAGGAGGCAGGGAGAAATAAAAGGGGGATTCAGAGAGTGGGGCTGTGCTGTTTGCTCAGGCAAAGCTCAAGAAGTCAGATTAAGGCCCGCGGATTCTCTGGGGAGGCACTTTAACATGTTTGTTAGCAGGGAAATGATCTCAGTGATCAATCAGACGGAATCATTTATTCACCTTCTGGAGCTTCACTTCACACTGACAGAGCCCGTCAGGGGAGGAAGGAGTAGTTAGAATAGGAAAAGCTGCTGAAAAGACACGCTGTTTAACAATAGACAGAATAATACAAATATTTCATGGTGCAAACAATCACTCCTATGATCGTTTCTTTCGCAACACATAATTTAGTCTAATCTTTTAATAATAGATATTATAGTAATATCACATATTACGGTATGAATTTGAACCTTGGTTCATTCTGGTTATTGATTGTTTGCACATGATCTTTGTCAAAATTATTTGATTAGACGCCACCTCTCAATGTGTGACAGAAGATGTGACTGCACAGTAGAATGATGCATTTAAAAAAATGAAAAAATGAAATCTTATCAGGTCAAAATATATTGTTTTTATTGTATTACTTGATTTTGGTTAATTTTATCTTGCTTATCTTAAACTAAATTATCTGCCGATGGAATCAGATAATATAGATAATTATACTCAATATTTGACTAATTGTAGCAAAAACAAGATATTTAATCAGATATGACCTAATTTTTTTGCAGTGCGTTATTACATGCTTATTACATTTAAACTATTTGTATTGTAAGTCAATGTGCTTGTTGAGAATTTTAGAATCAGATATGAAAAATGTGAATTGCCCATTCAGAAAAAAAATATTTTAACACCGTTAGTTTTCCTTAATAGTTTAATACTCGAGATGTGCTGCATTGCTTCATGACTCATTGAAGGCCAGCAGCCATTTTCATTACACACAGTCATGTAATGAAGCAGTGGCGTCTCACTGGTGAACCTGCACAATGATGTGTATGCAAACGCTTTCTATTTTTAAAGCCCTTCTGCAGCGTTGCTTTTTACAGTGTTTGGTCGGCGACGTGTCCAGAGGAAAATATAGTCATTGAAATAAACTTCCACTTTGGAAAATATGGAAAACCACAGTCACAAGCTCCTGCTCCATGAAATCAATCTTGGTTTTTTTCACCTCATGTGCCGTCTGCAACCAGCTTGCCATATATTTTGGTTCTGGATGCACAATTTTCACATTCAATTGTGTATTTCCTCCGATTACAGTGCAAGAAATCTTGGCTTCCAAGAAAGATGAAGATTGCTTGTCATCGCAGCCTAAATTCAGAGCTCAGTCTGAAATTATTGATTCTGTCCTGCATCTCTGAATTAGTTTTAGAAACCAATCTTAAGATATGGTCAGGAAGTGGATAAAGCACAAGCAAGAAGAACAATGTGCAGCTTTCACGCCGTTATTATGCCAGGTCTCCATCATAACTCAGCCTTCATTCACTTAAAGGGAAAAGAAAGCACAGGAGAATTACTCTATATAATTACTTAGACCAATGTTTAGCGAAGTATTGTTCTTGAAGATGAAATTAATGTGATATAACCCATGCAGGTAAGTTTATGTTTTTCCTCACTAAAGACAAGATATTTTGGTCTATTTTCCTTGGCACCAATAAAGGACCCAGATGCCAATGGCCCATCCCCCCAGAAACATGGAGAGCTGTTGCAGCCAGGCCACAGCTTCTTCATTTGAAGTCACTATTCCGCTTGAAAACATCTTTCTAGGAAAAACATTCATATTTTTCTCAGCTTTTCGTTTGCATGCTTGTCGGGTGCTGAATCATCAGTGAATTTGGTCAAAAACGCTGGCGACAGCTGGCAACTTTTCTAAATGACTCTGGGCAGGGAGAGAATTAAAGTTGCTGAAAGAAACAGTTAAGTGGTCATCAAACAGCCTCTGATGCAGCTATATGGACCATGACAACATGGTGAATCAGAGAAATAAAACATTTTTCTGATTGTTTCACAGCAGTTATGTTCTAAAGTACAACCCTGCAGGAAGCGCTGTGTTACTGGATCTGGTTTGAACGCAGCCTTTCATGCAACCACATGTATGAGTGCTACAAAAACATAGGTTTACATTCCGTAACCCTTAATGCACCACCATAATATTAGAATTAATAATCTCACACAGTCACCTTATATATGAATCCTGCAAACAACTGTGTTTAAAAATCCTTTGGTCCGCATGGGGCTGCTAAAATCAGCATACAATGAAAATGCCTTGTAGATTTAAAGGGTTCATCCACTGCTTTAATGCTCGTCCACAAAGCATGGAGGCTTGCGAGACAAATTAAAAAGAGAGAATGAGGTATGACTTAGAAAACAACAACACTACATTTCCCAGATGCAAATTTGCATCTTTTGTCCCCCCCCCCCTTATTTAGTGAATGTCTTTAGCTCTCTGCCCTCAGCTTGCAATGCTGTGAAGGCTACTGTTGAAATTGTGATGTTTCGTCAGGGTTGGTTTCTACCGAACCATAAAAAAAGAGTGGAACAAATAAAACAAGTTTACAGGCCGAGGAGAACTCCTGATGATGACTGAGCTGAACTTTATGTGCAGAGTGTGAGCTGTGTAGTAATATAGCGATCACTGGAGAGCCCCAACAGAAACATCAGCTGCTGGGTTCATCTATTCCATTTCATGAGCAGTAACACAAACCTGACCCCTTATAAACCGAAGCTCTCCTAGATTGTATAAAGGAGATATTGTACGTCAGAGCTCGGGGACAATCTCAAAATTATATTGTGAGAGAGGGCAGGTTGCCATGGCAGCTGTTGGCAGGTTATGTGATATTAAATTTTGGCTGTGATGGAGCAGAGGTGGACACACTGTGTGTGTGTGTGTGTGTGTGTGTGTGTGTGTGTGTGTCTGTGTGTGAGTGTGTGTGTGTGTGTGTGTGTGTGTGTTTGTGTAAATACAGTACAGAGGTGCCTGTGTGGCGTTATAGGCTACAAAAGGACAAAGAGGAGCTGGAGCTGTAATTATCTTCTCGTGGCAACAAACCAAAACAAGATACGATGCCAAGAACCACACAGAGAGTCAAAGGACTCAATGTCAGAAGCCAGCAGATCCTCTGGAGGTTCGTTAGTTCCATTTGGTCGACAGCGAGCTGGATCATGCAAACATTTAGAATCAGGTGGATTATAACATCGTAGCGCCATTGTCACATTTGGTAAAATATTATTTTTCTGCTGTTGAACGGAATCATATGAAGGTATAGTAGGTTTCTCTGCTCCAAGTCTTCGTTCTAAAGGCCAGAACAGATTATACGACTTTCAAATGTATCAGATTGCCATACTTGTTCACACCACACAGCTCTTGACTAGAGAGATCCGGGCTCGACAGGTGGACGGCTGGCTGCACCAGATTCGGGGTGAGCTTCATCTGTGAAACATTTATCCGTTCATTATAAGGAAACGATCGGTTTGGTTTAGCCGAGTTAGATTCAGCTCAGTGTGTCATCAGCAAAACCTCCACAAGCATCAATCTACTCAGATGAAATGCCAGGATGGCTAAACAACCATTGGCTTTGCCTAGCCTCAGCTAAAGACGTCTGATTGTTACCGGGCCCAGAGTGGCTGATCAGGGCTAAAGTCATGCAGTGTGAACTAGGAAAGATGACATTATTGAAGAGGAGTTGAGCTGAAATAAAGACGTCAGGTATGATGTGACCTGCTGGTACAGCTGGGGACCAAACAGTGGATCTGACACCTATGGCACAGTGAAGGCCAGACAAATGCACTATTTCTCTCTGGGTTAAACTACAGCAAGATCTAAAATGATGATAAAAATCAACCTAAAATCAAGGGATCTGATGAAATGAGATGAGATGTAGGAGCAGAAGCGGAGGATGGAACAGGATGTTCAGCTTCTCGTCGACGAACGGTATTTTACACTCCTGAGCTGTGTCATATTCCGTTAATGTCTCCTTTGGTTCTAGGAAATGCTCTGAACTACCGTCGGTTATACCGGGAGCATGAAAGCAAGAGACGGAGAAAACACAATAGTCTGCAGTTCCCATGACAACGGCTCGAGCAAGAGACAAATAACAATAGGACATGCCAAAACACTTAATGTTTGTGCGGGGACGCGTGTTTGCGCTCGTGTATGTGTATGTGTGTGTGTGTGTGTGTGTACAGTCTAGATGCCGCACCACAACCGCAAGGAAGAGTTCAAAAAGAGAAAAACCCTAGGGTTAACCCTAACCAAAAGTCATATAATTTTTAACATCTGAACAGCGTTTAAGACTCATCGCTATGAAGCCTGAATACAATTGTTTTACAGTTTACACTCATTTTGGATCACTCTGTTTTTATTAAAATGTGAATGTCATTTTCACAGCTTCTCCATCATTATGTCTTTCATCATTATATTCGCCAAATTAACACTGAGATCTGGCGACAGGCATAAAACAAGACACAGATGACTTAACCCAAACCACCATTTCCATTTCGGCAGCCTACTAAAATACTAATAAACCACCTGGAGGACACAACACACTTTTGTGCAATGAAAGAATGTCATGCCAAATGTTGAAAATGTGCATCATCGGGGGAACATGAATAGATCAGTATTTGTTAATACTACTGAATCCCAACAGGAGGGGAAATTATTAGAAACCACCTTTGGATCCATGTAGCTGGGGAGTAACAGGACATGGATCTTGTAGGGGATCCGGCTACAATCTGAGCTTTAATCACTGTGGCTAAAACGTTAAATTTCATAAATGTGTCAGCGTGGTACAGAGAGGACGGCTGTCATGACAGAGTGTCACAGCAGGTCAACGGCTGCAGTCAGCTGGATGTTCGGGGCTGGGCGAGCGCGTTGCCCCCCCCACCCCCACCCGCCAGGGTCGCAGCGGAGTGGTATTCACAGACCGGGGCTCGGCTGCTCCTCATCATTACTTCCTAAAGTGATGACACTGCCTCGGGGGCCGGCTCGCCGGCGCTCCAGCTGGCTGTCACAGTTCATTTGTTCCCTGACACACTGCTGTCTGTCACCACACAATGCCTTCAATACCGCTGCTTTTCAGGCCTCTAACCCCCCCAGGGCCAGGGCCAGGGCCAGCTGCTCACCTGCTCTCCTCACACATCCACACCAACATCAGCACACCTTTGACTTTGGTCTACATTCTCTTCGCCATATTGCGAGCAACAGCCTGGATGCTACTACTATCTAAAAAAAAACATGTACTTTTATCTTATACAAACTTATTTGTATTTATATGTCTTTCTTGGTAAAGGAATAAGTTTGCACTTTGTAAGCTTTGCACACTCCTATGATATGATTAGTAACAGAGTACACTTTTAACACCCAAAAATGAGCTAAAATAACGCACATAATTTATGTGCTGGGGTCCTTGCAATGTTGCAACGCTGTTCATAACAGATGCACGTTATCTTTTTAGCCTAAAAGATAAAACAAAAAGCAGGACTATAGGGTGCATACATTTAATATACATATATTTAGTAGACACGGTACAATGAAATACCTAAATACACATATTTTAAACAGAATGGGACTGAATACAGTAGATTGATTTATGAGGCTTAACATTTGTAAAAACCAACAGCATTGTGTACTGTAAAAACGATGTACTGTAACTACTGTGTAACCACTACTGTATACTTTAATCACTGTGTATTGTATCCAGTGTGTACTGTAATTACTGGTTATTAATCACTGTGTATTGTAACCAGTGTGTACTGTAATTACTGGTTATTAATCACTGTGTATTGTAACCAGCACTGTAACTATTCTGTCCTGTAACCACTGTGTATTGTTACTACTGTGTACTACAACTAATGCATATATGCATGCATGTATTAAAACTGACTGAAAGGTAACCATGGTGTTAATTGACCAAGCATGCACAAAGTCGGGTGAGAAAACACACACACATACACACAGTGTTTCTCTTATTCGTGCTCAGTGAACTTCACACATACCTGTCCTGGAGAAACTGTCACTCAGCCACAGCGAGAACAATAACAGAAAAGATTCAATATTATTCCAAATGTCCCGAACGCGGGACCGCTGCTGGCTGTTTTTTATGTGTTTAAGGAAACATTAAGACATCGTCGTTCCTGCACAAAACCTGTACGATAAAAAAGACGCGTGGGTAACACAAACATTATCACGGCCTGACGTGTCTCGGCGGTTCGGTTTATATTAATATATCAGAGTCTGACAGCGAGATGGCTCCATAACACATTCAGCTGCCTGCGAAACGGACTGGAGCTAACTCAACTTGGTGTACTGTCGAATGCTGAAGGACCAAGTTTGGATTTTATATTTGCAATGATCAATATTTGAATAATAATTAAATGCAATATCATTAGGTTTGACTTACATTGCCTAAATAATTCAAAAACCACTAAATCTGTTATTAGATCAACAGCACATTTGATGTCAGCACAGAATAATAAGTTTGTTATCAACTATTTTTCAGGTATCATTTCCTAAACCCTGTAACGAAGCTTAGTACATCAGTCTTTGTATGCTGTACAATTAACATATTGTTTCATTGACACTAAATGCAGACAGCCGTCGCATTTTTAAAATAGTGGACGTTCTTTTCCACACAAGCAAGCCCAAAAACAATGGATGTTCACGGCCAAATCTGCAAATGCTTTCACCCCATCTGTCAACCTCGTGTTCCAAACCTGACTCATAGGCTAAAGATGAGGTGAACAGCAGTTACACACCTGCACTGTGTTCATTGCTATTGAGAAACAGCTGATTGCAAGTCATGCAAATTGATAAGTCATAGCTAACTCCTGTCTAGGAAACAAAACGTAGGTGTAGGCTGCAGGTATTTATTTTTCATAGCTTCATACCTTAGATAGAATGATAGAAGTCACTGTAGTGTCACTGTAGTGTAAATGACATTGTCTAGCTTACATAGAATTATTGCTTGGTTTAAAAGAATAATGAAAACTGATAATCAGTGGGCTGAACAGTGACGATAATAATAATAATAGCTAATTGATTTGCCAGCCTTCCGAATTTTTGAGAATATTACATAAAATATGCCGCTAGTTTTTTGAATCATGGCTTGTTCTAATACTGTTTCCCAGAAAGGGCCCTATCTTGCCATTTTTTTTTTAATAACAATTAACATCATTTATGCTGTTTCACTGCCCCACCATCCCACTCTGTTGTGATTGGCCACTGTGAGAAATGTCCCGCCACTCAGAGAGCTGGCATCAGGTTGCAGAAACAGTCGAGTGCAAACAGGGAGGAAGGAGGCTCATTATTAACTTCCTCTCCTGCTGTGACATCACAACCAGAGACGTTTCTAAACAGCTTGTGTTCAGCCAGGTTTACGCAACAGTACCCAGGAGGCCAGACCACAAAAAGTGTTTTTATGTAAGAGGGCCAGTCCAGTTCTAAGGAACTTGCCTGAGGAGCCATGACTCAAACCTTAGAGGCCTTAAAAGAAACTGCAGTTAAAAAAGGGAATTAAGGATCATTATAAGACATTGTCTATTGCATATAGGTATCATATATAAAGTAAAGCAGTTCCTTTAAATTCATCTGCTGATACTGTTTGCTATGATCATTACTGTGCATTGTGCTACAACTGGATAAATATTCCTGTCAGAAGAGAACGCGTGGTGCTACAGTTCGGCAGAATGATTTGTTTCAAAATGAGTCTCGCTGCTTGGATTACAATGTGTGATTTTATGCATGAAAATACCGTCATTCCAATGGTGTGTTGAAGGTGCTTTTTGTTCAGGAACAAGATAACGAGCAGGTAGGACGTCGTTCCATCTCCCAGTAACGAATGTTTTGTCTTATTAAAGCATTTTCATAAGAAAATCCACACTGTTCCTGTAAACTCTGCGAAAACAAACGGACGCATGAACTGTTTATGTACAACTTGATGTCTCTGTGTGTGTGTGTGTGTGTGTGTGTGTGTGTGTGTCACAGGGCGGTGTCCCATTGAACTAAACCACACAGAGTTCTTGCTTCTTGTTGCCAGACTTTCCGCAAAGCTGGAAACAATGATCGCGTCTGTGTTGTACGTGTGACAAAAGCCTGTATGATTTTCCCTTTATCCGCACTGATTTTTATACGTCTTTATTTTTCATTTCGGGCGAGGCATGCTTTTATTTTAATTTCATTAGGGGAAAAAACTGATAAGAAAAAAAGCCATACACATATTATCTTGCAAAAATGATGCAGTATACGGGCATCAGAGAGTATTTTTTTTTTTTTACATTTTTTTAATTTATTAATAATAAGATAAGCATTTCTTTTTACTTATTTATCTATCTAAATCTTTGTAATTTCTTGCCATGTTCTGTTAGTATTAACGTGCGTTGCATCCATTTAAATTGTACTTGACTTTGCCAATTCACTATGTTGTGTATATTATGGATTCATGGCCAAATGTGGTTTCATGCTCATGTTTGGGCTTTATTTAATGATGGTGGATGTTTCCCAGAAAAAACAAAAAATAGTTTTCCTGTATTTTGCCTGTTTTATGCAGAGTATTATAATTCACCATCAACTAAGACTATCTAACCTGATGACATCATATTGTCTAAAAATATAATAATTATTGATTTTTTTACCCTTATTTATACTAGACTACAGAGTCTACAGCTATTAAGCTAATCTATAGCATCTACAATAATTAACCTGATCACCAACAGTTTACATTTTTTTGTTGATTTACAGGGGAAGCAGAGCTGAGTTTGATGGAATTTCTTTTTGCAGGTATTCAATCACAAACCAGAGTATTGAACATATGAGAATTGGGCTGCTGCATAAGCAGATATTACAATTCAATCTAGGAAGAAGATGAATGTGGGAATTAAACTTCATGACAATCCGTCCAACGTTTGTTGAGATATTTCAGCTCGGATGGTTAGGGTTATTTTCCTAGATTCTTCTCGCTTTGTTTGGGGAAAGAAAAATATTCGATATAGATATTGTTTAATAAACAGACGTTAATCTCTCAGGGTTAAAGGTGAGATGCTCATCTCCATCCAGCGTGTCAGTCAGCTCGGACCTGCTGCTAATAAACATCCTGGAGGCACAGGGACTGAACACCACTTACGCCCTCATAAATAGGCAACGCTCCGAGCTGATATGAAGAGCACTAAAGAAGGAGGAGGAGGAGGGTGGAGGCAGACTTTATTTCCCAGGGGAGCCCTCCTCCTCCCATCCCTAGCCCTGACATTAGTATGAGGAGGAATACATCACTGTTGGCAATGCAGGTTGTCTGGTAGACGCCACGGTCCTCTTATTCACACACGCACACACACACACACACACACACACACACACACACACACACACACACACACACACACACACACACACACACACACACACACACACACACACACACACACACACACACACACACACACACACACACACACACACACACACACACACACACACACACACACACACACACACACACACACACACCTGACATTTGACTGACTCATCACCTCATCATCTCATCACGACTGAGATCACCTCAACAAAGCTTCTTTTTTTGTCTGTGAACCAATCAGGTTTATTCTCGTAATCACAACGAGGATCGTAATTTAATGTTTCCCTCAATCTTAGAAATAAAGAAAGTAAATCAAATCATGTTTGATCACATCATTTGAATTTGTTCACAAAAGGATACACAATGTTCTCTACGTTTTGTCTTCTTACTTATTTCCATATTTTATTTAATTTAAATGTCCCATTTTGGCCCAACAATCCTTATTAGGGACACGATTCCAATCGAGTTTCATTAATAAGAACTCCTCAGAGTCTCTAGGTGACATTAATGTTTGCTTCTGCTGGTTCAGTTTGATTTTTTTTTTTGCTTGATATTTTCCAGCAGGAATGAATGAACTTTGAAGTGTGAAGGAGGCCGTGTAGCTGCACAACAACACTGCGTTTGATCGTAAATGTCAAACAGTTGTTCCCGATGTTCACACAGCTGTGGCTCAATCAGCTTTTCCCCCCAGATAAAAAAATTAAAAGCAAAAAAACTGAGTTTGAAAGATCTTGGTGACTTATTATACTCAGTTGCTAAAAGCAAAACTGAATTTTCCATAATGCAATGTAATAGCATCCTTTGTCCTAACTTTCCTGCTTAAATACCTGCATCTTTTCAGCTTATAAATATATAAGCTTATATATATCATGATAACAGGGGAGCCTCCTCGGGGAGCCGCGTCGGGAACTATTTTCACACGCCGCAGCTCAATGTGCAAAACGTCCAGAGTGACGTGAGCCTTGCCCGGCCAGAGCGGGAACCTGTGGTTTCGCCCCGACCCCACCATCTTTAAAACAGGCTTTCGCTCGGCGCTGCCTGGGCCCTCAGGCTTCTGTAACGACACTAACCAAAATGAAACCTGACTGCCATCTGGGCAGCAGCCAGCGAGGTTATTAGGGCGGCACTGCTCCCAGGGGAGGAGTGATATGACTACTAGATTTATAGTATTTCTACAACTCTTATTAGACAATGTTAAAAGAGTCACACGTCCTGATTTAAGAGTGCTATTATGCCATGCTGTTATTGTTGTTAAGCACTTACAGGCTATTTGCAAAGCAGAAGATATGAGTGAATATAAATGCATTCATTAAAAGTTGTAATTGGTTTGCATTTTATATATATATATATATATATATATATATATATATATATATATATATATATATATATACACACACACACACACACACACACACACACACACACACACTTAGACTATGAGTTTGCCTGCTGATTATCAGTGACGCAACATGCAGCACGTGTGAATTCACGCAGTTTGTGTTTTATGATTTGGGTTCTGCTTCAGTTTAAACTCCCACGCATGCTCCCACGCTTTTATTTTCCATCCCTTGTTTTTGTCATTCGGTGCTGATGCTTTGACATAATATATTCTGACTCTGTTGAGGGTTTGATGCTGTAAAACAGAGTAAGGGGGGGGGGGAGAAAAAATGGGGTTACTTAAAGGGTCAGTTCACCCGAATCATTACGTATCCTAGAACCCCTGCCGCGTATCTGCGTGGGATCTAAGCAGAATATTTCGCTGAGGTTTTTGAAGAGTTCTGCCATAAAGACATAGACCTCCACCCCGTTATAATGAAGGGGAATGTTACTCCTCGCTCTTTAGATTGACACATACTGTACACACACTGTAGAACCATTTACTGATCGGACACTACTGTCAGATCAATGAATGGATCACCAATGAAAAGGTCAAGGTACAGCCAGGAGCGCTCCGCCCCATGACCTGAGAGACCTGACTAGGGTGTATGCGGTGAACACGTCAGAAATATATTGAGGAGCCAAAGACTAATAACAAGACTTTTAAAAGAGATTCTGTGCTGTATCCAGATTTGGATAAGGTGAAGCCACCCTACTGAATGTTAATGTTGGATAAGCCTGTGAAAAGACCTTCACAATAATCTAATCTTCACATGAAAGTCAATTATAATAATTATTCCTAAATATATGTAATCCCATAAATACATTAATGATTAATGATTAAACACTAGATTGCATTTGTGTGTGGAAGCCAGCTCATAAGGCATGAGTCTTCTAGTGGTCTAAAGGTCCTCCAGTCATTAGCCTGGTCCTACCAAACGCATACAACATTTCATTTGTACACTCGAAGTTGGGTACTTTGTACTGTAGTGTTTAAAACTAGTGGATCTGCTCAGAGACAGATAGACAATATGGATATGAAATAATCCATTGCTAACATATGGTCATGTCATATCATGAATGTCATGCCATACCATGCCAGATTGCTCTGGAGATTTAAAAATCACCAAAGATTGTTCTTGTTCCAGCATTGACTTCTAGATATTTGGTATTGTTGCCATTACTAAAGACCATTGGCCTCAACCATAAAAAAGACTACAACAAAAACTAGCACACAACCGCAATGTCATTGTTGTAGGCCTTGCCTTAGAATATACCTAATGAATATACCCAAAACCCACATAAAAGTAGAAAGATAAGGGGAATTGAGCGTAAGCACATAGGTGGGCGGTGCCAGGCGATCATATCTTCTTACCAGAGCAATATTTTCCTCACTATAGGCAGTCTGTGATGTGCTTTTGTTCATTTGACTACAGATGGCAAGGATGCCTAGAACTTGGGCCGGCTTGCTTGAAGGAGGTGTGCGATCCGGATAAGCTGACCTGTCTGAACAGCCGCACCACTGAATGAAAACACATTTCACCGTGTACAATGTTGTTATGCGATGTCGCGGTGCTGAAGGGGGTGTTTGTGTGGAGAACCGGACGGGGGTAGGGACACGGCTGCTGCTCGCCGACAGACAGATGCGGAACCCCAGGGACCTGGATTTAAAGTAAACACACTCGGGGAACAGTGGCATGTGATTTGATTTTTCGTTCAACAGCACAGTACAGGGCATCTGGGCCTTGTGTGAGAGCACCCTTATTGGAAGGCTTGAATTTGGGGATTGAAAGCAGAATGACTTATTGGAAAGATTTATTGATTTAGCCTTTATAGAAGTTGGCACTTTTAGACAATGGTACTTGAAAATGTATTTTACCAGAATTTGATTGGTAAAAGTACTTTTTACAATTATATATTTGTTTTTTGGGGTAATATAATAAAAAAAAATGTGTTTGCTTTAATGATCTTACACTACCTTGTAAGCCATGTAGCAGCAATGCAATCTACCTTCTTATTCACTAAACGCTTTCTCTCGCCCCTCTTTTCTTGCTAAAATAAAACTCCCAATCACAACAAATTCTGTTGGGATTGGTCTAGTACTGCTGGAAATGTAATGACCCTCAAAGAGCTGGGGTACCGTCTACTCCTGTTGTGACATCACAACAGGAGCCATTTTTAAATGGCTTGTGTTTAGCAGTACAGAAGCCATTTGGTGGGAGCCAAACCATAACAGAATGAGTGGGTGGTCTAATTTCAAAGTTTGTGTTAGCAAGAACACCAGAGACCTTTTGTTTCTTTGCGCAATTCTACTGTGAACGGACAGTGAGAAGAAAAAGATGGCACCATGAACGTTTGGAGGATGAACACAATATGATCTATTCGGCCATGGGGTGCAGTTTTACATCACAGCAGTGCTAGTCAGGACTATAGTTAACATGTGAGTGTTCATGGTAGTTTACAACAGATGTTCTCATTCTGGCCATGTGGTGAAACTACGCAAACCGTACGACATCTGACCTGCTAGGAATCCAACCAATCGTCCAACAAGTGGTTCATCGATCCCTTTAGGTAATGAATCATCAATCCAACACCGTGACCTCGGACTTAAATGACAATTGGTCTGGCAGAAATTCAAGTCGATTCCAACTTTAGTAGGTGGGGGGTGACCGGTTCAGGGTTAAAGTTGTGTTAATCCATACAGCGTCTGGCTGTCTTTGGGGAAACATTGCGGTTTGGGTTATAATAACAATTACAGTTTGAGCTTTTGCATGTGGCTGTGAGGACTCACGATTGGCTAATTCAGCAAAGAGAGCATTACAGAATACGTGAACATTTTTCTCAGAGACACTTCGAGATATAAATCCCTAAACTTTGCTTTCAAGTGAATAAAAGCTGTCTAAGTTACGTCTCTAACACGACGTTCAGTCAAGACCAGAGTCCAAGACATTAAAGAAAAAAAAAATGAAAACTCATCGGATCACAAAATAGTAATGATTGAAGACATGTGTTCACAGCTATTATGCAAAAGCTGAGTCATGTGAATCTAGCGGAGGGATTGCATAGTCCTGATGGTCTGGGAGCATACAGAATCTGGGCAGCTTTTAGTTACATATAACCAGGACACAAAGCTGGATGACTGAATAATTACATAGTAGTGACCTGAAGAAACCCGCTGATGTAGTGAAAGTAGAATTGAGTAGAATCAGTAAGCAAAATTAATTTACATGGGTTAAAAGCCTGTGCAGAATGATTCCTTCAGTACCCCATAGAGCACACTTAGGAAGGCAAACTGGACAAAAAACGTGCAGATTTCTGATGTTGTCACATGTCATATTCATATCAATATTCATATTTCCCTTACAACCTCAAAATAGTCACTCTAGCTGCCATCAGTCTTTTTACACAAAAGAGATAAGCTGCAGAACATATGATCAGAGGTTAGCAGCTGATCATATGCAGATATTTTTTAGCCAGTAGCACCTTGCTCTGAGAACATCTGGAAGTTCCCGGAGGCTGAGAAGGTTAAGAGGCCTTATATTTATGATGCAAACTCATGGTCTTAGTGCAAATTCATTTGCACTTGGAGATGGGACTCCCCAGGTCATTCTGTGTTAGGACACACAGTTCAGACAGGTTGTCTTGGGTTTGGTTGTCTAGGGAAATATTACTTTTTTCAACTGTTTTGTGGGTGCCATGAAGTCATCTAATTAACTCACATCCCCTTGGTAAGTTGGAGTTGCAGTTGAGTTATTTAGATTGAGAGTCACTGGAAGGTTTTATCTTGATCAATGAGCAGCAGAAAAAAGTTGAAACACCCAATTAACCAATTTATCTTTGTGATTTGGCATAAAATGATTTCGCGCTCATGAGCATCATCCGTGAGCAGCTAAACAGCTACAACAGGTAATATTATGATAATTCAACATGGAACCGAATGGTGTGTAAAATGACACAATAGATCTCGGTCCATTCAAACTGCTCTAAAATCCCAAAGTCCCATCAGATTTCTCTGATTCAACTTCCCATCAAAGAAGCTTCACTGTCATATTTCCACACTTCTAGGCCCAGACAATCAAATGTTATGATTCAAATTGTGAAAAGGAGATTTCTTCCAACTGATAGTACAGTGTTCCTCTTAATAATAGATATATATTTTTTATAGTTTATTCAGATGTCCATTAGTTGTTGTCAAGGCAACAACTCCTCTTCCTGAGGGTCTACTTGGGCGTAGCAATTAGAGTCCTGGCTGTCAACCATTTTAGTGCCAACTAAATATGACCATAGGTGTTCTATAATTACTGCCCCCTTTCTCAAAAACTCTGAATCCTCAAAGAAATGAACATCACATATACACAAATTGTGCCTTACAAATACAGCTGTCACAGTTACTGCCCACCACTTCAAATAAAATCTAAATTTAGGACCTTTAATAACAGCTTATAAAGTTAGACCACAGACAGATTCAGTATATTCAGATTTTTCAGGAGAATCATGGGAATCCTTTTCTCATGAAGGTAACAATGTGTGTGTGTGTGTGTGTGTGCATGTGTTAATGTATATGATAGAATTTGACCTTGCCAGATCAGATGACATTTATAGGTGCTTAGAGGCTCTAATTGAATAATTGGATAATTATCTGTATATAAAAATATTCTGGGTCACATGTCATAACATGTCATAGTTTTTGCAAGGTGACTTGTGCGCACACACACACACACACACACACACACACACACACACACACACACACACACACACACACACACACACACACACACACACACACACACACACACACACACACACACACACACGAACAGTGAAAATGTCCCAACATCACACATGCCCCCTATGTATACCTTCATTACAGTAAAAACAGTAGTGTTAAATTGTCTCAATGTTTTACCATTGTACACATGAGATTTATATTTATTTGTTGACATGTTTCATTCATGTCTCTCCTGATAGGTTATTTAAACTAGCTTTAAATCCATTTGGGTATTTTAATTTAGCAGCACAGCGACATGTAGCTTCCTTTTTGGAGGCAGCATCGTGGCGACCAGCAGTAATACACTGACTGCAAAAAAAAAAAAAAAAAAAAAAAAAAAAAAAGACAGGGAGACGGTACAGGTGTCAACCACTCAGACAGCAGGCTGTATAATACACCAGAGTGTGCTGAAGTGTGTATAACCGAGTTTGTACAATAAGGCCTCCGGAGAGTGCCAGCACGACTCCCATGGTAACCAGTGAGTCACCTCAGGGCAGAGGGCCTCTTATTGACACAGCAGTGGAAGGACTGGCTGTTGGCAGACGTGAATCACTGCTGACGCTCTTTTCATGTGCTGCTGCCCGAGCTTTATGACCCACTATTGCCGCAATTTACACACAAGCTTATTTAAGAATAATATCAGAAATCTAAACAATCCCAGGAAGTTTCCAGGAAGCGTTTTATGCATGTCAGAGATAACCCTGTTTAATATATATATATATATATATATATATATATATATATATATATATATATATATATATATAAAGAGAGAGAGAGAGAGCCATAAGCTTAATAAATTATACTCTTCATAATAATTGTTTCTACATTCACTTTCATATATAGCCTACTTATTTTTTGTTCTTGTTTCTGTTAATTCACCTTTAGCACAGCTTGATTTTGCAGAGATCTTTTACCTTATTTGAAATGGTTTGGCTTGAGATCACATTTGATTCTCATGTTTTTGACTCTTTGCTGCCTGTGACATCGCGATGCCACACAGGGTTGATGTCATGTCCCTAAAATGAGCTTTTTTTTTGTTTCCAAAAAACCTGCAAAAACGTACATAAAAAAATGGACAATTATGGTATTTTACATTTAGTAAACTATATTTAAAATATACACTTTCCTGCATGCTTTGGAAAAGTACTTAGACCGGATTTATAGAAAATTAAATTTAACAGATATACAAATAAAACAATATATTGTTTTTTCTCCCCATTCTTTTTTATTAACTAATTATTATATATTTCATTTTATATTTGCAGTTTAGTTGTTCTATGAGATAGTCTTCAAATGTGAATGTATTTAATTATATATAGAGTATACACATATAGATTATATATATGAATATAATTATTTGTTATTTGCTCTATTATTTGGTAATAATTTCAGTATTAACAGTATTAATAATAGCCATGCCAGGCCTCTCAGAAAGAGATTTCCAACTATCCCAAAGATTTACAGACACACACATAAACGCTGCCTGGTTACAGTGTGTGGTGTGTGTATTGAAGCAAGATCAGTGGTGAAGAGTGAGCAGGATTTGTCCTCCCATATACAACACTGCAACATTCACTGGTAATCTGATGATCATTTTGACTACTGTGGACTACTACAGGTTGAAAAAAAGAAAGAAAAATCACTTCAATGTGTGCTGCCTCACACACACACACACACACACACACACACACACACACACACACACACACACACACACACACAGGCACACGCGTACAGCATGTCTGAACCCAGAGGCAGGCGTACGCCGCTGCAGTCAGATAGAGCCCAACAAGATTACAGACATCTGTTTGCCCTTGTGATTAAAAAAAAAAAAAAAAAAAAAAAGGAGGGGGGGTGCATGCAAATGATCCACGGCAGTGTAATTAGGCAATGAATATCAATGAAGTAATTACTGTTACAGCGGTGGTGGAGCGTCTTTGCTCCTGCTTCTCCAGGGACGGTCACAGGCAGAGGCACAGGAGAACGAGGGAAGAAATGGCGATATAAACGGAAACAAAAGAGAATCGTAAAAAAAAAAAAAAGAAAAAAACACACACACGCGCGCGTGCAGAGTGTGTTCGTGTTTGTGTGTGAATGACTGAGGTCTCCTCTGAGAGCTGGGGAGCTAATAATGTGGACAGCTTGGAGCCGGCAGGTTTTGGATGAGCCCGTGGGGTCTTGTGTCGTCTCAGCCTGCTAAATGCCAGGATGATTCCCGGGAGAGGCCCGCAGCGCCGATAAAACGATTAAACGGGTTAAAAAGAAGAGAGAAGCGGAGGGAGGGAGGGAGGGAGGGAGGGAAGGGGGGAAGGGGGGAAGGGGGGAAGGGGGGGGGGACGCAGCCAAACCCCAGACTGGAAAACATGTATCTGTCAGAGCCGAGAGCTTCTCTCCTCCGAGCTCACGCAGGGAGGGAGGAAGCGTGGAGAAAACAACAATGTGGAGCAAGAAAGCAAAGAAACTCAAAGTCTTGTGTCATCACAAAAGTACTCAGAGTTATCTGTGCTTTTATCTTCACATGAATCATCGCTGTCGTTCGTGGCAGCATCGCAGTGTCTCATTCATCAGCTGCTGTGCCGCTGCAGCCGTTATGACTGTACGACTGCATTGATGCCTTATGTGATGAGCTTATCTACCATTGGTGTCGGATTTTTGCAGCATTGCATGCAACAGCTTTGCATCACTCAGTTCTTTTACATGACACTCAGGGAGAGTATAACTGGACATCTGAAATGCATCCAACGCTGATTAAGACACCACATAATGCACTGTGACTTCGGTTTGCTCCGACCTTAATTAGAGTTAAATTAGAAAATGCTCCACACGCACAGGACAGAATCGCAGTAGAAGAACAAGCAGAGCAGCAACATGGCAGAGGCTTGTTGAAACGTCCATTTTGGGGAAAATGGTGAACCAATGCGATTACCCATCATGCTGTGCCCCAGTTGCTTGTGGTGATGGGCAGTGATGGGAATAACAGCATTAAAATAAAGACTGTTACTAATGCCGTTCGTTTTTACACCAAGATGCATTTACAGGCCCTCAGGAAATGCCAGTACATTTTTAAACAACTTGGAAAAAAGTAATGCAATAGTTACTTTCCCTGGTAACTTTTATAGTGAAGTAACTCAGTTACAAACTGAGTGACTTTTACGGAGAAGTAACTATACTATAAGTAACAGCTCAACACTGGTAATAGATCATCTGCGAGCCAATCACAGAACAGGGGAGGGCCCAGCAAGACGATGACGAAACACATAAGCGACAGACATTCATAGTGGCCAATGAACAGCTCCAAGCTTTTATAAACCCCGCCTCCAATACTAACTAAATGAATTGATGGTTCCCAGAGTAAATCTCAATGCAGCTTGAGATGAGCTCTGGTGTTAGCCAGGTTCATAATATTTGTCATTGATGCAATTAAACATGGGACCTTTAAAGTGGTCCAGATTAAATTGTTGGATGGTCGACAAATTGCTCCTAAGATCTCAGCAACGGAGTAAAATGTTAACATAACTGACACAAAGGATCACAAAAAAAAAAAATGGAAATAAGACGCAAGCTGGAATAAACCGGAGTTCCGATTGGTGTGAATGTGCCTGGAGGCAGACAGTGCGTAACAACGTGTGACCGTGTGTGAAGAAAATGGGCCGTAAGCACAAAAACAGGCCGTTTCATTGCTGCGGGCAGCTACCCTTAAACAAACCAATCAGTGGTGAGTCTGCAGTGTGGGCCATATAAATATATATAACACAGTGTCCGCACTCTGACGTCTGTCTGTCTGTCTCATGTTGTTGTGAGAAACAGGGAGAATCTGGTTCTTATTTTCTCCCTGGCTTGTCAGTGACAATAAAAATATTATATAAAAAAAAAAAAAGAAACTCGCCTGACATGTCGTCCCACCCTAGGATTCGCTATAAATCTGACGGTTATGGCCGACACAACACAATAGCTCTGCTCCTTCAACCCTGGAACCCCACCCCCGTCCCCCCCCGACCGCCCGACCCCCAGACCCCCGGTGGCTGTGTGGTTTTGGCTCTGCCGCTGCGGTTCAGGCTTTGATCCGCGAAGGAACATTATGAATTTGCTGCATAAACGCCGTCGCGTCACGGACACTTTTAGAGCCGCGGCCCTCATGCGCTCTTGCGGCGAGGTGCGTGAAGCACAGCAGCGAGACGTAAAAAAATAAATAAATAAATAAATAAACTTACGGATAAACACGGTTTAGCGGCGATTGACGTCCACTCCGGCCTGAACAAACACAACGTCTCTTTCTGAACTTTACTAATAATCCGATATAGTCATGACAGCCTTTTCATATGTTCTTTATTACTATTATTACACACACACTTAACTTAAACTTGTACGATCACTGTAGAAGTCGCCTGCATATATCACTTTATCTGCCTCTCCCTAACTTTCTTATTGGTTTGCGTTCGCTTTGTTTCACCATACTCATTGCACACCCATGAAACACCTGATATACATTCCCCAGTAAAGAGTCACTTTGTGTCAAATTCACCCTTAGTTAACATCTAAGATTGGGCAACAACGGAATGATCGAATGAGACTATTAAACATGTCATGGGCATCAGATTCACCGTACCTGCATGATGTTCTATAACAGCATTCTGCAGAGAATCATGTGAACCAGTATTATGAATCGACCTTTAATATTATGCAACATTCAAAGTGTTTTATTTTAATTAACAAAGCTAATCAAGGGGCCCTATCTGCTGATTTAATATTAACATTTTCAGACCTTCAGTAGCGATATAGTCTGCCTTCTCACATACTCACTCTGAATAAAACCCTGTGATGGTGGTGGCTATACAGATCTAGGAGTGTTTTTTTCCCATAATAAGATCAATCTATGATATCTGTGGATAGTTAAATCAGGGCTGTTATGCTTATGATTACAGTAAGAATTGGGTGCATTGCACATTGCAGTCCACTGAAGAGGTCGTTTTGTAACTTTTACCAAAAGACTAGCAGTTTATGACAGTCAGCTGTCACGTTGGCGTGTAGTAGTATCAGCTTGGGTATTGCACATGTACAATAAGTTTTATGTTTGAGATGATAAGATTCACCTATTTTAAATGTATGTTGGGTTAAAAAAAAAGGCATGAGGGGTATTAATAACTGTGTCAGTCAGATTCAGGTGTCAGAGACAGGAGATATGAAGAGTACAACTTTAAATGGCTGAGCACAGTGCAAGCCAACAGACACACATCACCGAGATAGGAGAGACACAGAGATGCTGTTGTTAGGGCTGCTCATAAAAATAAAAGAGAAGAAAGTGAAGCGATCAATCAGGACAGTCAGTGCAGCAACACGATTCGACCATTGGTGTAATCCACGTCCCCTAAAATGCTCATATACTCAGAGGTGACCTGTTCAGCTCCGCTTGTGAGATTTAGTCACAAAAATCCTCCCACATTTATCAGCATCAGTGATCACAACACAGGAGCTAGAACACACACCGCCATAAGTTGGAGAGCGAAATAAACTTATATGAAAAGTGTCATGTGTCAATCAGAGATAGAGGAAAGAATATTATACATCATACATGAGTCAAGATTCATTCTATACTCACTTTAATTCGGTTTTATCATGATTTTGTTCATTTAAATGATGTAAAACATAACGCTGTCTTAAATCATCCATACGTGTAAGCACAAATCTGATTGGCCTCCATGTTTCTCTTTTGTTCTGGTATTTGTCTGACTCTCTCTCTCTCTCTTTCTTTCCCACAGTCCTGAGTTTATTCCCTTGATTATCTTACTAATAAAATAGGGCATATTTATGAGACTCAAATCAGAGTTTTGAAACTGAAATGTTAAAATACATAAATACATATATTTGCTTTTTCCTCTGCTGAGAAGTTCTCAATTATTACAGATGGACACACACACACACACACACACAAAACATGACCCCTCCCCCCTGGAAATGTCCCCCCACCCCTCAGAGAACAGGGATTGGTCAGAGAAACAGAATTCAAGTCCAATAAATAAGGAGCGGGCGGCGACATGGCTCCTTGGGTGGTTAGTATTGACTTCCCCTTTTGTTGTGACATCACAAGTGCGTTTCATTAAACGTGTGCTCGGGTAATTAAGGATTCACAGTGACTTTGCTTAAAGCAAGAAAGTCATGCCGAAGCCTTGCCCTAAAGGCGGCGGATCGGTTCTCCAAAGCAGTTCAGCCTCCGGTCGAGGCAAACCTTTAAGGATTGACGTGCGAGTCTCGAATGTCTCAAACGCGTCCGTCATCTCACTCCGGCGGCGTTCAAACAGCCACCACGTGGCGTTAACCATGATCGATGGCCCGTCCTGTACGCGGCTTCATTATCTTCCTCTCGGAGCGAAGAGGCCGCGGCGCCTTGATGATTTGTGGCTGCCTCAACTTTTAGAGTGGGTCTCAGTGTGGTAGAGGAATGCCAACAGGGGGAAGAAACACATATCACTTCCTAAGCGACTGCAAGAACTAACCCGGCGTCATAAAACAACGGGAAGCTGACTGTAGGTAAAAGGAAGCGCGTTGTCATGTGTAACCTTTCAAGTTGGAAAAGTGCCTCCAATATATTTCATATATATGTCTACATTTTTGATTCATTTTCTCAACTGTGTGCATTTCCTTTTCTTTTTTTGTACACATAATGGTCAATATGCAAGAATAAGATTGATGTATTTTCGTATATTTTTTATAACACTGACACCATATTATAGTAAAACCCAGGACTCCAAACTGGATAACTGGATGCAGTAAAGCTGCCATCATTTTATTATTTATATTTAGCTAAATATATGTGTGTTTTCCGAATGCTGGAAACTTAATATCTGACCGTTTCACTTGTAAATTTTAGTCACACCTGCACAAGAAAAATACGCACACATCTGTCTTTTACTGACCGAGTACATTTTTTTTTTTTTTTTTCAGATCTCTGTCACTTATTTTTACATGATTTGTGAAAAAAGCGTCAAACCGCTTCCTCTCAGAGTCCCAACGCAGTCGAACAGAAACACACAAGACACCCTTTACATCGGGGATGAATGTCCATAAATCCGTTCAGAAATCACAAGGAGGCTCATTGTGAGCTGATATCGCGGGTGGGAGCAGCCGACTGGAAGTGTTTAAGCAGCGGAGCAGCAGGACGTTCTAATGCTGGGAGGAAGGTGTAGAAACATTCCTAAAAGGGGAAAACTGTGGTATCCTGTATTATTTAAGCCAATTTCCCACGTTTCTGGCGTGGATTTGAATCGAGCAAAACCACAATTTCACAGATCCCTCCGGTATTGAGCTTTGTAGGGATTTCTCTCCGGCTCGATCTTCCATATAATGCAAGTGGACAGGGCAGATTTTCAGTAGCTCTTTTCCCCCAGAAAACGCAAAGCTCATGGCTTGTGTGGCAATATGTTGTCCTGTAATTTTTCTAGATGACTTGCTAGATTTGTTCAGGACATTTTTTGAAGACCACAATACGACTCTAGCAAACCTCAGTTGCATACAGCGCGAATGAATGGAAATGGGATACACTGAATGGTCCAGCTTGCTGAGACAGATACGATCACAAAGTTAAGTAGGTTTTTCTACAAGGATTTAAATCTGCTGTGTGCACTTCCATTATAGTCGAAAATCCAGTCAGGGGGAAATATCAATACTGGAGGGATCCGTAAAAATGAAGGCCTCTATCCTTCAGATATATCAAAGGTACATTGAAAATGCGGCTAGATATTCAAAATACTGAACAATTCCTTTTATTAATCTGATTTGCAGCGCAGTGCACAATAAAGCATGACAGATGTTGCACAGGTGTGATTTTAACCCCATAAGCAGATACTGAAGCCAAACACGTGCGAACATCTGGATCTGAACAGCCTTGATTTAAACTTGTTTTTCAGTGATTCGATTAATATTCATGCTCTAGTTTGGAATTCATTAAAAGGTGCGTGGTTGGGTGAACTATTGTGCATTGGAGGCTCTTCCTGTGTCTATCTGGTGTGTAGATGTCAGTGAGCAGACAGTAGCTGCACCCCGACCCTCCCTCCACAGCTCCCCGTACTCCTCCCACTGTTTCATGTCGCCTCTTTTTTTTTTTTGAAGTCAAGACGGGGTCAGGGGAAGCGGCGGCATAAATCATCGCGGTTAGATGATGTTGGAGACTGTGGGAGAAAGGACAACCTGCGGCTGCCGGGGGCGGGCAGTCTGGAGAAGCGATGAAACCCAATCCGCAAAGTTTTCGCGACGGGCTTGTTTTCCTAGCGCCGGGCCTGACCGTCGATCAGCTGTGGTATCCAAACAGAACAGGGCTTTAAGGAGCTCCCGCTGCTCCCCGTGTTGTTTCTCTGGGTCGACTTTGTACACCCCACCCCCTGCTTCCCGGGGGGGACGGGGCACATTTAGAGTCCTTGACGGCCTGCTGTGCTCTGGTCCAGGATTACTGCTAGATCCTCACCTGCAGGGTCTCTGCTGTGATTAATGCTCAACACACCGCCTCCTCTGGTTTCTAGTAAAACAAACCTGCTCACTTTTACAATGACACGTCCCACATACCTTCCCGTTTAAAAAATGGTTCTTAAGACAATACTTTCACCAGGGTGCATGATCTTTAAGCAGTTATAGGTGCATACAGAACGCTAATGTGGATCTTAAAGTCTCCACAATGCATATTTTAAAAGGTGCAGAACTTCAATCATCACTTTTAACTAAACAAATAGCACTGATTCTCTTCTGTAACTAGAGACTATGACCAAACACCTAAAATGTCCCCAGATTTCTAATTAGCATGCAGTGAAAGGTGAGAATTATCATGTGACCACAGCACTGTACCTCCCACCTCTAAAGAGCTTTTTAGCCACTTTAAGCTCATTTTTTTTGGCTCAGATCAGTTTTCAGTGACAAATCTCTGATAAGCTCGCTGAAACACACGGTCAGAGACAAGCTGGTGAACTTACTGCAGCATTTAAGCAGCTGAAGAGACCGATATGATTCTCAGAGGCTGGTGGAGACCAACACTGGAGATATAAGGAGAATCAATAAACAAAAGAAAGACCTGCAACTATCATATTTCGCTCACATATTTGCCACAACAGCTACCAGTACCATCGCTTTGTTAAAGACACACTGCAAAAGAAGAGATTCTTTTCCACATGCATTGCATTTAGTAAATCACCCTAGTTTTGCTCACCCTGGCAAATGACTTCCTGCAAGCTGATTGTCACAGAAATGAGCTGAAAGCTTGTGGATTAGTAGTTGATATGATAGAACATACAAAACATCAATTTCATCCACTTTAAATTTGAAATGGTGTAAAGTATATGGTACAGGTCCCTTCCTCCTATTGCACAAACTGTCCAACTTCTTCTGTAAAATAGCATACCACTGCCATAATGGCTGTGTAAAAGGGGCTATTGTCTTTTTCAAAACCGCCCCTAGTAGAACACACACAAAACAAAAATCTTCAGCATGCCAAAAATACTCAAAGGCCATAATGTTTTGTGAAAAACATTTCCATTATGCATCGGACCAAGCTGCCTGGCCTAATATATCCCACAATGCTAAACAACTCACCCTGCCATTCCATTTGCAGTAAAGTAACACGAATGCGACAACTCCTGGGGTAGTGTGTGTGTGTGTGTGTGTGTGTGTGTACAGGTGTCACCACATTTACCTACATATTATGAATATATAAAAAAAAAAGATCTGAAGCAAAGAGACCATAATTTTACCAGCGTTAAGATATCTAGGGATCATTTTCTGACTAGATTTTAAATATAATGGAAGTGCCCAAGGCAGATTTGAATCATAGTAGAAACAACTATTTAAATTTGTGAAAATATGAAAGTTGGTAGAAAGCTTGCCGTGTAATCGTACCTCTGAAATGCATATAAGTACACATCAGCAATTTCAAATTCAATTTCATTTCATTTATATTTGGTTAGCAAGTCATCTATAAATTGGAGTACAATATATTGACAACAAATAGGACAAAACCACAAGCTCTCCATTGCACTTCCCGTTTAGACTGAAAATCCGTCCTGTGCACTTCCATTATAATGAAAATTTAGCCAGAGGGAAACTGCTACAAAGCTCACTCCTGGAGGGATCGGTCAAATTATGGTTTTATGCTTCAGGCGCATGCCAGGAACATGGAAAATGGGGCTAGATCCAATACCAATCTATTCCTTTAAAATGTAGACACTAGTCTGTGTTAAATTTGCTTCATCTTATCTCCACTAACATTGTTCCCACAAAATATATCCCCATTGACAGATAGATGTAGTAAATGTTCTGTCCAGTAAAAACATGTAAAAACAACTTTACATTCAGACAAACTAATAGAGCAGCTAACTGTTAGATTTCATCTGTGGGACCAACATTGATCTTCCTGAAAGGAATAATATTATACACCAAAGAACTGCTAGAACCGGTTTCTGGATCCCACAGTCAGTGCCTCACATCCGCAAAAATGTCTGAATAAATTTCCAAATAGGTGTTATTTAAATAGAGTGACCACATATTGGGAATCTAAATGGTTACTTTCTGGCCTGAAAAAATACTAAAACTTAAGAAAGCCATGTTAAATGTCCTACACAGTGGAGGAAAAGAAACAACAGAAATGATACATGTGAGGAATTTGTCTTGTCAGTCGTGGCCAGTGAGCTCAGAGTTAAGGACTACTGAGGGAGAAAAAGGGTCAGATGCTTTTATTCTTTTTCATGAAATTGCTTTACAATAATATACATGAAAGACGCCAGAACATTGACTTCAACTTATAAAACAGACACTCAGCTTCGTACTTAGATCTCTTGGATATATATTTCTTTCCAGGTTGTAAAAATGTCCTCATAAACCTACAAGTTGCAGAGCGGTGAGTCTTTGAGGACCGATGAGCTTTGATTAAACCCCCGACTGCTCTCTGTTCCAACAGATAAATAACTGTTTTTGCTACCTGAATAGCTGAGCAAGAGATGAGGATACAGCACGAAAAGGACTGAGAAATTCACCCATCAGTATTTGTGAAGCTGCTCCCGAGCTGTGTTAGATTAAAAACATTTACTAAGACGATGCCAAGGTAAAAACACACTGTAGCACACACACGGGCATCGTCGTGTGTGTGAAGCATTTATCGGTGCATTCAACAACTGTATTCTGTAACAGGTAATGAATCACATGTCGACACAGGCGTCATCCAACACTGCAGGACGACACGGTTTGTCAGTGACTCGTGACATGAGGACAAATTACTGTTATGAGAATGGTTCCTAGGTTTTTCTCATCTGCCACCGCTACAGTTACACATGGTGTTTATTTTATTATGACGTTCCTGTGGCTGTTTGTGTCTGAGTGGAGACCTCTGGAGTGTAACCACAATCTGTGTGTGTGTGTGTGTACTCGTGTGGCACTCATTTGAGTTTTAGACATGGAAAGTGAGGACATTTGAAGAGGTGGGGATATATTTACCAATCCGTACTTTTTGTCACGTCTTTAAAGGGTCGATCTACACTATCTTCACTCATGTTGTCAAGGTCAAGGGTCAAGGTTAGAGTTGGGTTCAGGTTTGGTTATTTAGGTGAAACACTGAGGGGAGTGGAGCTAGGGCATTATGACTAGGGTGCTTACCAGAGGTGGAAAGCAAATAAGTACATTTACTTAAGTACTATCCAGTATAATTTTGAAGTACTTTTATTTTACTTAAGTATTATGTGATGCTACATTATACTTTCACTTCATTACGTCTCAGAGGGAAATATAGCACTTTCTACTCCAATATATTTCACTGACATCTTTTACATTTCAAATGCATATTTTAATAATTTACATTAAATTTATAATTAATTTACACTTGCATATTCTGTTGTCTATATTAAATTAATTAAAGGCTCTATACTATTTTAAATTTGCTATTTAGTTCATGTGAAAGGTAGCAACTCCTATGATGCAGAATATTACTTTACCCAAAGAATCTAAAACTCGCTCCATGTTGTGTGTGTGTGTGTGTGTGTGTGTGTGTGTGTGTGTGTGTACAACAAGGTTAGTTCCAGATGAGCAAGCTGACACCTTGCATGTCAGATACTACCTTCAGTGTATGAATGTGTGTGAAAGGTGCTATAGAAATGCAGTACATTTACCACTTAACATAGACTGGGCAGTGTAAACATTTATATTTCCTAGCCCTTCAGAGTGGCAAGCTTATTGTATTTCATTTAGTTTGTATCTGTATTAAGCAATAATAAATGTGGCAGTCTCACCACAAAAACATGCATTAATAACCACGCAGCCACACATAAAATTAGGTTTCAAAGAATCAGTATTGCCTGCTCAAAAGCATGCAGGTGTGTCTGCTGTAGGCTGAAAGTACAGACAACTGAACAGTCATGCAGAACTCCCCTATAAAATGCATAATTTAAAACAGGCCTTGTTCGAAGAGCGGGATGATGTTTTAAAGTAATGTTTATGACCCACTCTTTAATTGGTCCTCTATTTTGCAGGTGAATTTGGATTTTTGTAAAAATGTAACTTAAATGACCAGTTAGAAAGCAATCATTAAGTTGCAATGTTACTCACTTGAAAGTTCAATAGCATTTTACATTAGAAGTAATAATTAGATGTGAAAATGTTGTGTTTATTCATTATGTGGTACACTACCAACACGCACCTCAATAAAAAAAACATAAAGTGAAGTTCAACAACAGATGAAAATGTAGAAGCTGTATAAAAGTGAAATTTATAGCAAAGCTGTTGTGTTAAATTAGACAGGCGAAACTAATATTTTATTAGTTTCGCCTGTCTAATTTAACAGCTCAGTCAGTGCTCCTGTGTCGCTTTTTAAACAAGGTGCATTAAGTAGACAGCATAATAACGGTTATAGCTCAACAATTATTTCTAGGATTTTTCTCATAACAGCGTAATATTAGATTATCCTTCATGGTTTTATATTTCATGCTTTTATTGTAGTTTATCACACAACCTCAGTCTATGTGAACACAGAGGTTTTCCACATCCAAGCTACATGCTCACTCCTAGTGAAAAAGGCAATAATGTGATTCTATTATTAAGTCTTTTTTCAATTCACTGGACTTTTACATTAAACCAAAAATTACTCTTTAAAGATCCAATTTAAAAGAATAAAAGAATCCATCTACATTCAATAGGTGTGCATACACAGTTTCTCTTTGGACATGAAGAAGGCTGCAGACTGGATGTTTTCATCCAACACATGTTTCCCATCCTGCAGAGTAATGAGCCTCCTTCTAACCAACACTCATGATCCAATTTGAACAATTACACCCTCACTTTTTAATAGTCCTCCTTCACGTCATTTGAAACTACTAATAAAGCCCTCAACGGCATTTCTGCAACCAACAAGTGCATCAGCCACAACATCCAGAGCAACAACTCCCATCATTCACTTGCATTGTTCCCACCGCTCACTATCATTGAAGCAGATTGCTGTGTGATTTCAATTGATGCACTAATCCACAAATCATCAATGCTTTTAATCATTAAGATTATAGACACTCAAATCCAGCTGTAGCTGGGTCAGAATCACAGTCTGTCTATATGTTTTAGTGTAGGTTTCAACATTTTAATGCTCGGTTTTAAGGCCCTTATGAGATTTGCCTTTCCGGTAGGTCTCTGTTAATAGTACGAATAAAAACCAGACAAGAGGGCTCCCCAATATCTGCACATAATTCTCATTTCATTTTTTTCTGTGCTTTTTACTGCACTTTGTTCTCCTAATTTAATTGTTAAATTTCCAATTATTTAGTGTTATTCATTTGTATTCTGTCATTTCTCTTTTGTAATACTGCTACAGATTTTTTTCCAAAATTTTCCCTAAATCATATGTAACATTTAAACATTCTCAGATGTTTTTTTTTTAAATGTTCACTTCCTTTGAACATGTTGGATGTGTCTGCAGTGTGAAGCTGCTGAAGATACTGTACGCGTCGCCTGCTGTTGGCGAGCACGCAGCGCATGACACTGATGCGATGGCTTCAGTGTTTAAAGGCTCCGGCCGGACAAAGGCCGTTTAGGATAAGCTGACAGGCTCACAGAGAAACCCAGCAGAGCCGCGAGACTGACAGTGAGACGGCCTGCTGTCAGCACACTGCAGCCTGTCTGCAGAAAACCTGCAGACAACAGGCAGGACCACCCAGCTGCAACCCTCACACCCCCTCACACACACACACGAAAACACTGCTCATATTTACACAGAACCACATCACATAGCCTCTCTTAAGACTTCCCAGTCATGTTGCCATTTTACTTTTTACTCTGCTGCAACTATTTAAGAAAAAAAAAACAATCACATTATACATCATCAATTAAAATCAATGAAATAATATATTAAAGCCTTGCATTCTTATGCACTCAAGAAATAGACAATTAAATGCATAGAGCTTATGAAAGTAGTAAAAAAAAAAAGGAGACATTGCGAAATTTGATGTTGTTTCCTGTGTTCCTACCTTTGCATATTTGATGAAAAAAAAACAAAAAAAGCTGATCCTGATCTATGATGACATTATGAGTTATATATTGAATTAAAGGCTTGAAGGCTGTAATGGTGACAGATGTGCATGGTATATCTAAATATCTCACACCTCAGCTGGAGATGATGACACTTTATGAATCACATGTTGATTTTTTTTTTTTTTAAATCCTCATTCACTCACTTGTATCGGTCACTCAATGAAATTTACATAATGTAACACCATCAGTCATATGTAATCATTTTATTCTTTAATATTATTCAGTTATGTGTCATCTTCATACTTAATTAATTTTTAAGCCTCCCCTGAACATTACATTGGTACATATATATATATATATATATATATATATATATATATACATACAACTTTATTTGAATGTTTAAGTATTCCTTAAAGAAACATTATTTTTTTTATTTAAAAAAGAACATTTCCTAGCTAAATATATACCTCATATCTCCATTAACTAATACAAAAAGATGATTGATGATGTTATTGCTGAAAATTATATTATATATTTTAAAAGATGAGTTCACACATATTCTTGTGAATAAAAGAGAACATATTTAAAATATGAGAAGTCTTTTCAGTTTAAATTATAATTTACATTATTAAAAAAAAGAAAAGGAAAAAGTATGAAATAGCAAATGATAATATTTCAGGCTGGATTGAAAAAACAACTTTAGGCAGGCCCATTTTCAATAATCTAACAAATTAAGTGTGATTCTTGCTTGACCTATAAAAAACAAAAAAAAAAGGCTCATTTTGAGAAAAAAAAATATTTTCTCCTCTCTCTATAATTTTCTTGACACATTCTAAAGGCCTCTCCTGTGAATACCCTTTCTATCCATATTGATACCGCTATAGATAGTTTGTGTGCGCACGTGCACGGACTCAACTATGGCCGCACGTGCTCGGCAGGTGAGGCTGATGGTGACATGTGAGGCTGATATATGTGAGGCTGAGATGTGAGGCTGATATATGTGAGGCTGAGACGTGAGGCTGAGGTTAGGGCAGCTCTTACTGTCGGTAGTCGGTCCTGCAGTAGAGTTTGGAGTCCCTGCAGAAGCAGCTGGCGGTGAGCGGCTGCTGGCACGCGGCGCACTGCAGACAGCCCTCGTGCCAGGACGCGCCGTTCACCCGCATCAGGAAGCGGTCCGAGATGACCCGCGCGCAGCCCTCGCACACGGCCCGCTGGCGGGGAGAGTCACCGCCTGACGGGGAGGGAGGGACGGAGTGAATCGAGCGCACCACGGCGAGGTTAAGGCCACGTTAAAAAAAAAAAGTGTTCTGCGTTTGTCTGCATATTAAAGGGTCATTTCATTACAAAAATAAAATAAAATAAACTAAAAAATATCCTTGTATTCATTATATTTTTATCAGGTAGAATGAAGGCCTCTGTTTGAACTTTTTGGTGCAGAGAGATGCTGTCAGTCCAAACTTCAACAAATTAAAATAAAATAAAATAATAAGAATAATAAAAGATTATTATAGAATTCTAATAATATCGTCTGTTCCTAAACGGTAAAAAAAAATTTCAAGAGAATTATCGATATTTTACTCTCGCATTAATAAACTACATTAATAAATGTCCCAATTCTGCACCCGTACCGTCGCCTTTCTGTCACCTTTAACCCGGAGGTGCCCTTATCAACCGTTACCATGGCGACATCACAAGTTATTTCAGACGGGACTGAGCGTTCATTAAAAAAAAAAACTCCGTTTAGGGTTTTGTATCGGTCACGTGATGCAGTCGAAAGTATTAAATTGTCTTTTAAGCAGATTATCCGCCCTCGTTTATGAGCTCTACTAAAAGAAACTAAATTGAAAAAAAAAATAATTAAAAAAAATGATAAATAAAGAGGAACCTGCGCTATCAATGAGAATGAGATTTTTTTTAAAACCATTTTTCCTCGGAAACAATTTTTTACTTTCGACTAAACACGAATTCCAAAAATAATAATAATAATAATAATAAAATAATTAGAGCAGAATAAGAACTAAGTATTTTTTTAAGAAAAAGGGCTAGTCAAATGAGCAGCACTGTGATAATAACGAACGGCAACTCACGGATCATCCCATCCAGGGAACTGGCGTCGGTCCGCAGACGATCCTCGATCTTAATGTCGTTCAGCATCTTTAAACAGGCCGCGGGATGAGCTGCGGATCGCTGCAGACCTGTTGCAGCTTCCATACAAAAGAGACGGAAAAAAAGAAGAAGAAGAAGAAAGTGTCTTGTTGCGGAGGCTTCCTTCCTCACCTCTGATCCGTAACCCGAGCGGAGCGGACAAGCGGTGGAGGATAACAACGCGAGAGCAAAACGACGATCACGAGTTTTGATTATGACTATTATTGTTTTTTTTTTTTGCAATTATTATTTTATTTGAAGAAAAAGAAGCACGAAGTAGGAGTAGAATCTGATGTAGAAATCCGGATGCAAAGGAGGAGGGGGGGAAGTGGGGTGTTGCGTATTGGAGAGAAAAAGGAGTCCGGTTGGTCCTGGACTTGGTGCGTGTGCGTCCGAGTGTCTCTGAGGTCGTGGTGGAGGTGGTAGTGGTGGGGGGGGACCTGAACCCTCCCCCTGCTGCTGCTGCTGCTGCTGCTGCTGCTGCTGCCGCCGCTGCTGCTGCTGCATTGGTGGCCGCTGGATCCGCCTCCACCGACACATCCACGCTCCTTTTTACGCACACGCTCCTTTTACGCACGGGCGGCTTTGTCATAGTCCGTTTCCAGCGTGGCTCATTCTGACTGCAGGCCAGCAACACATCAAGGAATACTGATGTGTGCGGCTTAGAATGAATCATACAAAATATAAAGCACTTATATAATAGGAATACAACATATAATATAGGTTATATATAGAAGAATCAACCCATATATAACCGATAATATATAAAATATAGATGGGTAGAACATAACCTTTCTGGTATTTTTTTATCTTTATATATATATATATGTATATGAGATATATATATATATAGTTGGGATTGAAAATAATTTAAGTTATTATTATTTAATTCTAGTTCTAATACCTCCTGTAGGGTCCTAATCTCTAGAACCACTTTGAACAATTATTAAAACATTTAACTGGGTTTTTAATGATGACAAATAAAAAGATGGCTTATTTAAAAATGTAATAAAAAATAATAATGATAATTATTATTATCATTATTATTATATTAATTATAGTGTGTATTAATATTAATTATGTAATAATACTAGTAATTATAATAATATCAATAATAATAAATTATTTATTTTACTTTTTTAAATTTCCTCACAATTTATATACCTTCGATTTTTTTTAAATTATTTAACTCTAAAATGTAAAACTATTTATCATAGTGACGCACGCGCGCGCGCGCAGTGCGGTATCCGCCGCAGCTGCAGCCTGGTGGAGGCCTGATATGAGCTGTGAGGAACGCAATAAAACGTCAAGTGAAGAAAAAAAAAAAGGGAAAACTCGTCAGCTGACGGCGTCTTTTGTTTGCGGGCGCAGTCGGCGTCGGCCGCAGACACCACTCGTTGATGTACGAGCGCAGCTTTTATTGGCGGAAATGAAATATTGGACGTTGCGCGGCGGTCAGCTTCAATTAACGGAGACGAGGCCTAATGAAAAGTGTCCTGCAGGGTGTGTGCGCACGTGCGTGTGTGTGTGTGTGTGTGGAGTTAAAGCTGCACGCGCTCACTGGGTTATTACACTGGGTCAGCATGTGAAAAAAGTGATTGTTTTATTGATTTCATTATTTATATTATTTGTATTATTATGATTATATTCTTGAATAAACATTGTTTTAGTATTTCAAAATAAAAGCCAACTTTGTGCCAAAAAAGTAAAAAGAGCAGCCTGACTCACATGAAGGTGCTATGGCAAATGAAGGTGCTATGGCAAAAAGACTCCAAACATCATTCAGTGCTTATGATGTATGTTAAAATTTGAATGAAGTTTCTCAGTGTGGATGGAGATTTAGAAATGGAAGCAGTTGAAAATCCGTTTAAAAAATGTCAAAAGCAAGAGAATCTAATAATAACTCAATCAGGTGTCTAATTTATCCTTTTAGAATTAACACATCAAACAGCCAGACAATGCAGCTGTAATAGAGCATCATGTTTCCTTTTTTTTTTTTTTTTAAGGTAGAGGCTCTCAGGGGAGGCAGCAAAGCAAGCAGTAACAACCACAACTGAAAAGTGAAAAACCACTGAATCCTAATTCAAAAAGCCTCAATTTCTGACCTCATTCACTTCATTCAGGCCCTACAAAAACTGTGCTGGCTGTCATTGTGGAACTTATACACACACATTACCATAACCATAACCTTAACCATAACCGAAGTTTGGAGTTTTTTCCCCTATCTCTTTATACAAAAGCATCTCAAAATAAAAGCATGTTTATTGATTTGACACAAAGATTTTGTAATCCTTTACTTGCTCAGATATATTGTTGCATGCACAGGTTTCCTGCGTTCCTTCCTTGGGTTTTGTGCACCTGTCAAAATCCCCCAACTGATAGAATTCCAAGTGTATTGTTGGCCATTGAAATAATCTCGGCCTTCTTGAGGGTGCGTTCACTTTACTTTTCAGAGCATCCCATACAAACTGTTTACTTACTCTTACTCTTTAACCACGTTTAGATGTACTATTACGTTTAGTTAAAAATTATATTCCTTGCCGCTGTGAATCCACCAAGCACGAAGGCTTCAAATTTTTGTGAAGAAATAGAAAGTAGTCAATTTTCTCCTGAGAAAAAAATGTGTTTTTTTCTTTTGCAGTCATCCAGAGGCTAGAAGAAACCCTTTGGTGGGCGGGTTCTAGCCCTCGGGCCGCATGTTTGTCACACCTTGTCTAGAGGCTTGCTGTCCATCATGGATTGTCCAAGAGATATTTAAAGAGATATTGTTTTAATTAATATTTTAATACTACTATTTCTTCCTTCATATTGATAATGTATTATGATAATGTATATGTTTTGGAGGCAGAAGTTGAATTGAAAAAGAGTTACCACCTGTATGGGACATTCTGAGAGGTGAAGTTGAACACATCTGCAAAGGGGACAAGGGATCATTTCATTGGTCGACACCTGGCCTCCTATTGGTCGGGGGCGATTTGGCAAACAATTCAAAGAGCGGGACAGAAATCTGAGAGCAGACAAATAAAGAGAGTAAAAAAAACTCAGTACCATCTGATCTGGCATGGACCAGGCTGCTGCAACAATGGCACCCACCGTGTGACATCACACCCTCCGCCCCGCTCCCTCCAGCTTTCTATACACACTGTAGGACCTACGGTGTAGGTGCAGGTCAACCTCATATGGTGGCTAATCCTGACGCCCTGTGGTCAAATCTAGAAGTTCACCAGGAGAAGAGTGTGGAGGCCAGAGCCAGGTGTACTGTATGGTTATCTGCTGCTTTGGTCTGAATGAGCAGACATGCCATGAAAGAAAAACTGCTGGAATTAACAGTAAAGATCCATTACAGCTTTAACACTACTACTGCATATATGAATGCAAAAGGCAAAAAGAAAAAAATGAAACAAAAAACTGACTCAACTTGAAGCAACCTTTTTAAGCTTTGTTCTAATTTAAACTTGATTTCTTGTGCATTTATGACCATTACCCTCATAGGAAAAATGTTAACATCATGGCTCTATGATTTTACTTGGATACAGCATCAAAAGCTGGACCATGTTCATTCCTATGAGATTTACTCAGTTGTGCACCAGGGTAAAATGGCTTTCTAAAAGTTATCAAGGAAAATGTTATTCAAGGATGATAGTGAAATGAATCATTTTTTGGGGGAGTTGAGAAAAAATGACCCAACATTTTAATGCTGCTCTCTGTCATGTGAAGGCCACCAACCTGTATTTCCACGATTTTCTTCAGTACTAAATAAATTAGTTTTTTATGATAACTGTACGGAAGTGAATTTTTATACTTGTATAAATTGTGTTAAATTAACCTGGTATGATCCTCCTTCTGGAATTTTTGTAGTGGGACTTCCATTTCTCCAAATGAACTGTGCTCATTGGGCGGGACACAAGTATGGAGTTTTTCCCCTTAACTTCATTCAAAAGCCAGATGTTTTAGAATAAAAGCATGATTTATGGATTTCACATAAAGATTCTTTCTCAAACCCTGTCCCTCTGACACTTGTGCTTAAAGCTGCTCTGCCTCTCCTCTAGATGCACAAAAGGCTGAATATCAGTCTACACTGATATAAGGTCTGCTGTTAGGCTAAATTTAATATTATATTAATAGCTCTCCTACTGTTTAAATGGCTTTATCTCCATCTGATTAAACCAAGACAGTGATCCATCCCATATACAGTATATATATATATATATATATATATATATCATCTGGTGCTGGTGCTGCGATGCAGTGCCACAGCCCCAGATGTCTGTCAGCTCTATATAAAGCTGCTTGTCTGGTGACAGCAACAGTAGAAGCCACATGTTTGCGCTAATTGACTTGTGTTTTTTTGTGCAAACCGCGAAGGGGGACAAAAAAAAAAAAGCAGAGATGAAACCATGCGAGAGAAACAAAAGCAGAAACAAAAGCAGTTTGTTCTCGGCGCATTCGCAGCAACGGAGGACGACCGCAGCGAGGCTTCCGTCGGCTGTCTGAGGCTGACTGGGATCCCTGAAGCTGTAATGGGAGACAGAAGCCTGTGGCTTTGCTGCGGCTGCAACTACAATAAAAACACATGCATCGTTTGTCTTGACGAAATAAAAAATATTATTTTCTTTCACATCAGAAGAAAATCCAACTGCAAGTCGAGGTATTTAGTCCGTCATAGTTTAATAAAACTTCCTTTATAATACAAATTCAACTGATGATTTGTTCATTTCGTTCAGTGAATAAAATCTATTTATGAGCCCAACAAAAAACAAACGTGACTTTGGATCAATTACTTACAAAAATAACAGTCCTATTGAAACCTCTGACGCCTCACATCACCATGCGTGCAAACTAACAGACATAACAAAGCAGGGTTGTTATAAGCTGTTAATGCAGACATCCTATCAGATAATAAAGGATCATTTCTGCCTTTTTCAACCTGGATCCTATTTTGCAAAATTTCAGTATGTAGTAGACCAGGGGTGTAACAACTGCTTTGTTAGAATAAAAGCCTGCACACACAGTGGCTCCCATAAGACCTGGGTCCGAGCAGAAATGTCTTAATTTGGTCTACTACTGAGCAAGAAGCAGCTGCTAACTTCACAAAGGACAAACAGCTCGGTGTACATGCCCCATCTGCCTCCACCGATTATGACGCGGGCTGCTGATTCTTTTTTTTTCCCTCTCAGATCACTCTAATATACGCTACAAGATAAGAAAATACAAGTCCAGGTTGAAAAATAGACAAATCAGTCAGCAGAACTGCATGAAAACAAACACCACAGCTGGGAACTGACACGTGTGGCTTCTTCAGAGCTTCGTTCACACAAGAAAACATGTCAGCAGTGCAAATGACAACTGTGTGTCACATTTCCGAAAACTAGGGAGCATTTAGGACAACGTGGTCACAAAACTGAAATAACTCATAAATTAGACATACAAACAAAATATAAAGTTAACGAAGTTAATCCATGCATTAATGATATAAAGAGACACTTGGGTCTTGCACAAAAAAAAATGGAGTGAATTAAGCGAAAACTTCAATATCGTGGGTGCTCTTGGGGACAATACTGCATTACGAAAAATACATGTTGCAGTGAAGTTAGGCCACTTTTTGCTCTGGATTTTTTTTTCTTCTGGGTTCAGATTGATATGCAACAGAAAAAAAATACGTTATGGGAATAGTGGAAATACTTTCAGTCACTGTTATCCAATGCTTTAGTAGAGGGAACAGTGACCATGGACCGGTGGAAACGCAGTCTGGCCTCTAAGAACCCAGCACTGCTCCACCAGTCTCATGTAGTAAGCTTCACATGTCACACAGGTATAAAATTTTGTAAAAAAAAACAAAAAACAATGAGTCGACAAACAGCTTCAAGCTACATGAATAGGGGGGCAACAAGATGAGTCAAAGACCAGAAGAGGCACCCACACTTTAGGCACAAAGCTCTTCAATATGAAACCAATCAACTCAAATACAAAAAAGAGCACTTTCACCTTTTTTTTGTTCATGTATGAATTCCTTAAAATGTGCAACTAATACTTACAGAATGAAAAACATGGAGAGTTCTGATAAAATAAAAATAAAAAACAGGGCTGGGTATCATACTTTAATATTTATACCTCCATAAACTCACTAGTATAAACTCAGTATAGCTCAACACTAAATTTTTATTAATTTTGTCCCGTTGTCCTGCTGTCAACTGGCTGCGGTTACAGACTATATCGTCTGTGCTGTGCCCTGAAGGAGTTCAGGGTCCTCCCTGACTGACCTGAGATCCAAGTATCATATAAACTTCCAATACAGAACTTGGAGTTGGTACGAAAAGAGGCCAGGATACAGCAACAGTAGCCCTCATTTTTCACACTTCTGTTTGCTGACTTATAGTAAACGCCATGTTCTCTATTCGTACCATTTGCAGCATCTCGTCGTTTTTTTCCCCCTCTGACACCTGTGTGGCCAATCAGAGCAGCTTTCAAACACCTCATATGAAGTGGTTTGTACAAGTTTTATTTACCCTTCATGCTCTTTTTCTGACAGATATACTGATTAAAATGACTGAAAATAGCCTAAACTCAGCATTTTTTAACATGCTAAAAAAGTAGAGTATGCAGAATTTTATTAAAAATAAACAATCAAAAAAGTACAGAATCAAACAGTAATCCCTCTCATTCATCATTTATGACCTAATATAGAAGTGTGTGGTGTTGTTTTGATTTTTGTCCTACAAAAACCCAGCTTCTCAGGATACTCTTGAACAGTTACTTAGAGGTGTAGACAGTTGAGGTGTGCATTAGCACATAACAGCTGTATAAAATAAAAAAAAATTAAAAAAAAAAAAATACCAGCGTTGATCTCCCTCCCCTCATTCACTTTGCTTTAACACCACAGCTCTCATTGAGCCAGGGTTGAGGCAGCAAACTACATTGCTGTGTTAATAAACAGCGACCGACAAATCCTGATTAGTGTTTAATTTCTATCCATTTAATATGCTCATTAAATTAAAATAGGGGATTTAAAATTTGTATTAGTGAATGACAGTAAAATTAAGTATCTGTAGTGAAGAACAGGCAGATGTTGTACTGGTCCTGGTATGGAAAACTGATACCCAGCCCTGATAATCGTGCAGATGCCATTAAGATTATTATGATTGAGGCGTGTAGTCGAGCAGTCCTAACCTGACACGCCTTCAGACAGTAACAGTGGTTCTGGCTCATATACAGAGATAGTAAAGGAGTGGTTAACTGATCATTTCCAAAACAAAATGTGCCCTCACAGTCACAACACTATATTACAGTAATATACAGAGAACAATGAGAACTGTTCCCTCATCCGCAAGCTTAAAAACTAAAATCCTGGCATGTTTCCGTGTGCATTTCCGGAGAAAAGCTGTTGATCGCTTGCCCGGCGGGTGAGAAACACGGCGGCTGCCCTCAGAGAGCGGAGAGACGATCAGCAGCTGTCTGTCACACTCAGATACACGCCAGTTTGTTTTAAAAAGGACACCTTCACCTTGCTTCCATTTCCTTCAGCAACAAAGTTCTGTGTTTTCCAACAGTAGGATGAGTCCATCTCATTGATGTTGAACATAGTGGTTTTGATCATTTGATTCCTCTGTGTTTGGCTGGTCTTCCTGAATTCTTTCAGTCATAACATGAAGGCTTCCTCCTTTACATGCTAACAGCGCAACGGACACAGAAATCTCCCAGAGGCCTCGTTTTGTTTTGTTTCTTCTTTCGCAGTACAGGTGGTTGTGGGGAGGTGGGGTGTAGTGGACATAGAGGGAGATGGCTTTTTTTTTGTGGGCAGGTCCTCAGTAGTTGTGTACAGGTCTGTCCTGCTGGTGTCTGTAGGAAGGGTCAGGTGTTGGCTGGGGGGGGGAGTGGATGTTGTTCTTGAGAAGAGGGGTAGGATGGTTCTTCAGGCTTCGGAGCTCAGGGAGGTTCGTGTTGGACTGGGAGGGAGACGGGCAGCTGCACTGTGCTCTGTGCGGAAACTGTAGTCATACTGACCAGAAGAGAAGAACACGGATTATTATCTGAATCAATCATTCATCACATCTTCATCTCTTTGTGCAGGATTGGCATGAACACATCGGACTCAAGACCACACTGACCTCTAGTGGACATTGTGTGCAATAGCAAGCCTATTCATATTTGTCTAACACAAGAGCCATATACCGTGCAATTTGATCTGAACTGGGCCAGACAGGTAAAAAAAAAAAAATTACCTATCAATAACACCTACTTATTTCTCCTTTTTATTTAAAAAATACATTCAAAATATTACACCATTAATAAAAAGTGCAAGCTCAACAATGATGTCTCAGTTATTTCAATTGATCTACTCGTACACACTGTCTATATCAAAACACTTAGTCATTGAATGATATTAATATATATAATTTTTACTTTAAGAAGCCAGTAAAATTATACCTGAAACCATTAACAACTTCAAAACTGCAAAGATTTTATTCATTGAGCCCTGAAAGATGTTCACTGACATCACATTTCTGTCCATTTTTGGTCATATTTGGTAAGAAATGTCACCATCCTCATCCCAGAACCAGAGCTTTTGCATATGTTAGGAGATATTTCCTGTTTAGTATGAATTTGGTCCCTCCCACAAAATCATTACAAAGGTCAGATAAATAATAATATAAATAATTAAAAAATAAAAATGCAGGAACACAAATTATACAGAAAAATGCTGCTGTGTGCTTTTCTCACTCTGGACTCTTGTTTTGTTTTGTGGAAGTGCTGCTGTGTGAACAGATCTCATCATTACTGATCCGTAATCAACTTATGACCCACCTCTTTCTCAATTTCAGCCAGTGACTTGATTGTGATGCCCATGAGGTCCACCTGCTGCAGCTAAACATTAAAGTGGAAATGGTTAGTCTCTCCTAATTAGTTAGTTAATATCTCCTGATTTCCTTTCAGTCTATCATTACTCCACACAATTCTAATCTGCTTGACTATCCATCTATAGACCACCTCCTGGTCAAACAGCTTCGAGATTAATGTGACCCAACAGAAAAACTCAGGACTCAACTCAGGACACTTACATGGGATAATATAAACCACAAGTAAAACACTTACATCAGATGAGGCGCAGGCAAACTTCTCAGAGATCATGAAGGGAACTCCATCCATTGCTGAAACGGAGATTTCACGAATAATTCAGACTATTGCAGAAGCATAGAAATGACAGCAATAATTAAAAAAAAAAAATGGCTCTATGCATCATGGAGAAAACAAACATGGCCCAGAGCAAAGTGGACTGTGTGGCGTCCCCAAGGGCTGTGTGTTCATGTGTTTCAATGGCACATTTTAAAAAAGATAAATAAATAAAAAAAGGGGAGATGTGTGACAAACTGGCACTAACCGGAGATAGCATACAGGTTGGAGTTCTGATGCTCATAGTCTGGTCTGGTCGTGTTCTTCCCCCTGAAGCTGGCTGGGAGGGTCATGGAAATATGCCTACTGGGACAAATACAAGCAACACACACACACAGCATCTGGTTATTAATGGACACAAAACACTGAACGACCGATAAAGATTTATTTGATTTTCGGGACATACAAGAGAGAGAGGGAGGAGCAGAGAGGAGGAGGAAGAGATGAGAAGGGAGGAAAGAGGACAGGAAACAGCTGGATCCTCTAGGGTGTCGTCCCTTTGTAATTTTTCTCTTGTTTTGGTGCTTTGAGGGATATTAGACCAAGCATTTTCTCTCATGAGAAAGAAATTCACTGAATTTCATTATGTGTAATAGTCACTAAATGACCTTTATCATGGATTCACATAAGACCAGCACACTACAGGCTGTTACAAGTTACATTGATGTTATGTATGGCTCACTGACGTTTCTCTGTCTGCATTAAAGTTTTGCAGCTAATGTTTTCTGTCAGATAAAAGTAATAGGCAAAAGCTCCAAAATTAATCTGAACCCCAAACAATTTGATGTTAAAATCATACCAAAGATCAGGTATTTTGTTTTTGAAACAACATTTTTTTAACTGAATGATGTTGCAATTCTGGATTCTAGTAGCCAGTATTTCTGTAGATGAGGGGATTCATTTGTATTCTGCCAACTTTTCTTCATACAATAGTAATTGTTTGAAAATGTTTTGTTTGTATTGTGTTGCTTTAGTTTAGATCAGAATGGTTCAGGGCAATGGTTCTCAACCTGTGGTAAAAATGGTGGTCGTAAGCTCCCTCTAGTGGTGTGTGGAGAAATCTCATTTTATATATGTAAAATACTATCTAAAACATACAATGAATGAACTTCATTTAACTGTGATTCAAATGGCATTTAGAATATGTTTTACTTTTACCAAAATATTTTATTATTCAAAGACACAAAAATCATTGCTCCATACAAGAACTGTTGGAAAGAAAAGTGCAGATCAGGAGGAAAATATTTTGTAACAGAAGCGCTAGTGGCTGCTTCAGCATTGCCAGTGAAGTGTCCACAGAAGAAATATGACTCGCGTTACATCAAATATGGATTCAGCTGCAGCGGGATGGAGGAAGAGCCCCGGCCACGGCATGTTGACTCAGAAATCACAGGACTGGGTGTGCAGAGGCTGACAGCAATACTCTGTAAGCTTTCTTGAATTGTCACTAGTCATCAGAAATCTATATTTGTGCCTTTTTGAGTAAAATGCAGTTCTTATTAAACTGCATATTGTGGAAGTGCAGTTGGCTAAATACTTGCTCAAAGTCATTTGGACTAGACGAACTGTGAAATACCGGACAAGTCATCTCACATTTTAAAACTGTTTTACAGGAAGAGGGGGAAAAACGTGGATTTTTCAAATATAAAAATACTCTAATCTTATTTTTTTTGGATTCTGTTTTACATGTATTTGGCACAGGGAACACAGGGATGAGAGATTAGGGCTGGGAAAACACAGATTTTATTTCATGGGACATGGTGTGTTTGTGTGTGAATGTGAGTGGGTGATGGGCTTTCCCTCGTATGAGGGCTGTGTGGAAAAGCTTAAATGCTAGTTTGAGTGTATAACTCTTTCAGAGAGGCTGTGGCTCAAATAAATTAAGATACATCTTGCAATTATTATTACATTTACCCCCTGTGTGAACTGTGAATCGTTGACTAGAGTGGAACAACGCTTTTCCAACATTGGTCATAATAGTGGTACATGGAGAGCCACATATTTTTAGAATCACTCAGTATCACAGGGTTCTATTCAGGACACAGGAGATGTTACTGTACACATATCCTGTAAAAGCTGAGAGAAGTGGTGACTCACCACTGAAACTAAATATTCAAAGTAATTTGACACTTCCAAGAACACATTTTACGTAATGTGTGCACTATGCTTTGTATTTCAGCTGAAATGTCACTTTTTATTGCTTCATTTATCTAAAGATAGGCCTATTTCCTCGATGGAGGATGTTCAGGGACAGAGAACTTCCTTTTTTCTTGAGTCGCGAATGAACAGACGGCCTTGGCCCTAATCTCCTGAATCAACATACCAGAGCGATGAAATAATATGCACATCAAGTCGCATCTGGAAGCAGTTACACATCATGTCAACTTGACTTCTCTAACTCCCCTGATGCCAATATGTTAAGGGAACGCTTCATTTGCAACATCCACCTATGTTGCTTTGATGTTGCTTTTTAAAATGTGGGAACATGATGGAATTTTTAATTGGATTTGTACGTTGATACAGATGTTTCTTCATTTCAATAACTGGCTGATACCTTTAGATAAGGAACTGTGTTTGGGAGTTTAAATAACTGCATACTTAGATTCATGTATGCAATGAACCAGTCTGTGTTTTGGACAAGCTCTGCTGAAATTCTGTTTAAAGGTTTTGTTTAGACTATGTACAAACATAAAATGACACTGGAGGGAATGCTGCTCTGTATTTGTTATTTTTAATTCAGGAGTTAAGTTTTGGGAAACCTGCTAATGTATAAATTCACTAGAGGAAGTTCCGCTGCTGTGAGCTGGAGTGCTTCATCAACTGGGACCAGCAGCCACTGCTTAGTTCAGGACGTTAAAAATTGGTGTCAAATCTGAGCTACATGCAGTAAAAATAATGGCAAATAATACCTCAGTTCTAAAGATGATGAAAACAACCGTATTTAAAACAAAATGTGGGTATTTTCATGCTCAGATGACCAAGAAACCAAAGCAGGCGAGCTGGAAATGGAAGTAATCAGCCAATGTGAAAAATGTCTGGGGGGTTATATTGTGTTTATCTAACTATCTGTGATTCATTACATTTTAAAGGACTTTAAATACAAAAAAAAACATTATACAGAAAAGATTTGTGCACATTGGACCCCATTCTTAATAGCAGATGTTGGCACATTAACTCAATATTGCAGAATGTACAGCTAAGATACAACAAAACTGATATATCATAAAACTATTGAAAATTATAAGGCTCAGCTCATTCTTTTCCAAAATTGTTTTAATTTGTTTCTGCCAATGAACTCTTCACATATAAAATGCGAGTGGACGTACTTGGGCATAGGAGCTGCTGGCACTGGGGCTGAGCTGGAGGTGGAATTCACATTCTGGATGTTGTTGGTGGTTGGTGTGTGTGTGGCGTCCTGAGCCCGAGGCACGTTCCCCATGCGATACCAGATCCCCATGTTGTTGAGTTCTCTGTCAAAAAAACCCCCCAAAACGTTAACTTTTCAGGTAATAGTGAAGTAGTGGACACAGCACACTTAACACAAAGGCCTCTCAAATGTTACCTCCCCCATTTTCTCTTCTTAGTATCAGTAATTCTTCCTCTGAGGACAAAAGTTTTTATTGATATTATAGTCAGACAAAATATTTATAGTTGGGCTGGGCTAATTAACATGAACTATAACCGATTCATTATCAATGCCGGTCTGCTGCGGTAGTGGAGGGGTAGCGTTTGAAACAAACATGTGGAGAGGAACAGAACTTTTACACAGTCATTTATAGCTCAGTTTTTTAGCACAGTTAAACTGTATCAAATTTTTATATAACCACTGCAAAAGTTGAATTGTCTTATTAGTGGAAGATTTCAGTCTGAAATATCAATCAATTCAGCTAAATGTGACACACAAAGTGGAGTAAAGCTTCAGACTCCGTTAGATGCATCGTATAAACATGGACTGGAACAGCAGCACAGCAGCGTTGAATGCAGCTGTGAACTGTATTTATCTTCACCTCACTCTTAGCAGGCATTTGGTGTTGAACATTTACTGATCAAAGAAAACTTTCTGCTGTTACCTTTTCATGATTGTGGCTCACGAGTTTGTGGGCATATTAATGCCTTGGCAGAGGCAAGAAGCTTCCATTTCGCATTTGCTTTGATCACATTGTTTAAATTGAGATTTACAGTAACTATTTTATTTAACTGCTACTGTAAAAAAAATAACAATGTTAAAAGTGATTGCACAAAAGATGTTATAGCACCTTCGTACATATGGTAGTGTATTTAAAATAATAAGTGTACAAGCAGATCAAACAGCTGCTCACCCTATGAAGGTGTACTGAGGCGGGGCCTGTTTGGAGCGGCCCAGGATGCGGATGTCACAGATGGCTGCCTCCGTGGAGTCCCGAGGGATAAACTTGATGCAGAGCCGCCTCTTCCTGAAGGCCTGCTCCTCTGGACAACACACAGACATGTCTCAATATTAGTGTTACGAGTGTATTAATTCTTTATTCGGATCCCAATTAGCTGCTATGAAGATCTACTCTTTCTGGGGTCTGCTTACTTCAAGTGATGACATAACAACAAGCAATGTTAAAATTATTTTAACAAAACAGGACATTTTATAATTTAAAGATCTGAGTTAAAGTTTTTTTCCCCTTATTTCCAACAGTTGTTCACACAAACCCCCTGCAATGCATTTTCTATTTTTTGCTGTTCCAGTAATTTCAGTAAAACTACTGTTGTTGAAAAGTTATTAGCTTCATTTCCATCCAGTGTCTTTGGCAATTTTTATTAGTACAAGAAGAAGATAAAAGAAACTTGCAAAAACAGCAGCACCAATTATTGGTGTGGTGGTGTAATTATAGAGCAACACAATGTGTTTGTGGCGCAAAATGGACACAATTGGGAACATAATGGATGGATTTTAATTATTCATAGACATACAGTGATGGTGTAGACGCTGTACTAGTTAATTTGGCAACTTACGAGTGTCAACAGTCTCCTGAATTGGGATGAAGCCCACAGGGAGGGTGTCCTTTATATCGATTAGTTTCATGTCCACAAGAACGTTGCCCAAATGGCTCTGTGAGGGTGATGTGAAAGCAAAGAGATTATCAAGAAAAAAACAGATATAAAAAAACAATGAGAGAATGGGGTGGAAAGGTATTTTAATCAGCTCAATGTTGTGGTTATATTTAGACAAGTATTAAACTTAACATTCAACTTATTAAAATGCCAACACCTTGGAGCATAGCTGGTTAATAAAGTGAGTCCACTTACATTTTCCTTAGAGAAGACCCTGGTGAAGCAGAGGTAGCGGGTAACCTTGGATTTGAAAAGGCCGTCTTTCCACAGGTCAGCATCCAGGCCATCTGTAGTTGTAGAAACCTAGAGGCAAATATGAAGGGGGGGTCATCAAACACTCACAGGATATGTTTAACCTTGACTGTTGACCTCTAAAGAAATATATCTTACAGATAAATGTCCCTACTACTACTAGCTTAAATTAAAGCTGGATAATGGAAATAATTTATAATAAATTACTAAAAAATGGATCAGTGTAAGACAAGGTGTTAGTAGTTCCCCTTTGGCAGTAAACCAGGGTGACAGAGTTGCTAGGTGCAGTTTTCAGTTCTTCCACAGAGACTTCCTGTGACCATCTCTATTTGTCACAGTCGTTCATCCGATTGACTTCACACTTGGCTGGTTGGTGTATTGCTGAGGACCGAAGGAATTGAGTGAAGTGTGAAGTTTATTGGATGAGCAGTTCTGAACAGGCAGGTTTTGAACGGGCTCTGCAATAGTGAATTAAAATTGGTAAACTATATAGACTCAAGTAGTGGTTTCTCTGCCAGTTTTTAGTATTTACAAGTTGTTAAATCCAGACAGAAGGTTAGGGTTATTCCAAACAGAAAAGGCGTAACAGATAAAACTTTTAAAACACCCTTGTTCGAAGGTTGGCAGCTGTATAAATAGATGGTTTTATTTGACCTGAGTTGTTGGGGACTTACCACATCATATCCGGTGGGTGCCCTGTTTCTGGAAGCTACCACTCCGACTCCAGTGATGGGGTCCATGGGCATCTCTGGCAACGCTTCCGACAGCTCTCGAACCTCAGGCATCTTTGTGGAGGTCTGCAACGAAAAGCAACCACAAGTGGCTTGTTGGAAACTGGCCAGAAAACACAGTGGAGTGCACAGACATAACTGGCTCAGCCCCTTTACCCCAGATGAACAGTTTCCAATTGTACAACGTCTGAATTATCACAACAAATATGCTCCAGACAGAGCTGAAAGCTTTTCACAAGCTGAAAGACCCAACGGTGAGCATTCTCTTCATATGACATCATGTTTTGAAACAGAGGACTTGACAGCCACGCCCAACAAACTTAACATATTTCCACTCACGCACGGCAGCTAAAACATATCAGTCTAAGTTGTTGATAACTCAAGTGATAAATACCAACTTCATTTTTCAAGCAAACATTTTGAATTGTGAGGAATGAGAACTGATAATAAACTGAACCAGATAATAACTCTCCTGCTGCAACTGAAAAAATTAGGGCTGCAGAGAAAATATAATAACTAAAAGTACAATATAATTATATTTGTCTATTTTTATATAAAAAAATCAATAAATAAAAATCAACAATTCTCTACTGCATTTCACCACCTGGTCACACACACCTCCCATGGTTTTCAGTGACTGTAAGTGCATTAAAAGATAACTGAATTTGCACAAGAATTTTAATTATAATGTCACAATAGTACCTGCTCTGTAATATTAATAAATCATATTTGTGAGTTGAAATGTAACGGATTGTGTTGATAGTCTTATATCGATTGCCTGTTTTTGAATTTGTAAAAATTGTATCATGGCAGACTTTGGAATATCAGCGCAAAATGTGTCTTAGAATCAATAAAATACCATATTGGGTTAAAACTTGTAATTTAAAGTTAATTCATAGGTGATGCTTCCTAAATAAGTTCATTAGAAGTAAAGCATCTGTTGCAGGTTTAATTTACTGTGTAGTACTGAGAAATCCACCCCAGTACTACACAATATATTAATGCCATGTCTGGCATTGAATCTTATGCAAGCTAGAAACCTGGTTACTTATAGAAGTGTGAAATGTACGTATATTAGCTTTGATGAAGCCAAATGATACAACAGCAAAGTTGCTGTACATTTCCTTAAATATAAGGATACAAATTGATTTGCGAGGTTTCAGAAGTCACGTGTTGCCACAGTGTTACGTTGTTGCCGACAGCTACAGTAGATAAAACTAGAAGGGCCACACATGCCACCTCTTTATGTGCCTTGTAAACGGAACATTACTGACTTCTAATCTATTTGATGCAGAGCATTCTTCCAGACAGACTTTCTGGCCTTGTGGGATACTGCAGCGCAGCAGCATATTAATGAGTACGGAGCGCGGTGGGATTTACACGGAGCAGAAAGCCCTCTTCAAGCTGTCTGGACAACAGAGACCCCCTGCATAGCTTCTCTCTGCTACCACGGCAACTCCGCTCGAGTAAAGACGGGCCGACCGACTCAACCTTGCTGTGTCTCGAGCTGAAGAAAGAAGCGAATGGATATGAGCCCCGGGAGGTTGTAGACCAATGAGAGTCCTGACATCGCCTCCGTTTCCTGACGGCACACATTCACAGCCTGTTACAGGGATTTAGCAAAGTTTTTAAGCATCCAAGTCATGGGAAACATTTCGTTGTCAGGTTATGGGATTAGGAATATAAATATAAGGCTACATTTCTTGAATAGAAGCTCAGTTATCAAAGCTTAAATGTGCCAACATCCTTTTAATAACCTCATAAAATTGGTTTTGTTATGCAATACAATTTTGAAATTGACCCTAAATTTAGCAATAATTTTACTCAAGGTGTTCAATAAAAAAACAATGCTGCTCCCCTCTTTTCCTATAAACAACATATTTTACTTGATAATGGAGCAATCACTTAAACAGCCAGGCATTCATTAGATTCAGATTTTTGGTTGGCTGATAGCTATTAAAATCAATCAATATTTTTTATTATCCACTGATATGAAACATTTTCTATCACCATATATTCTAGATATATTACCTGCCCATACATCTACATATTAAAAGTAGGCCATTACTCAAAAGCAAGATTTTAAGCCATCCAAATCAAAAGAAACATTTTTTCTGGGTCAGGTTAAGGGATTGAGTATAAAGAGATAAGTTTCTTGAATAAAAGTTAAGTTAGCAAAGCCTAAGTGTGACAAACACTTTTTTTTTTACTTTAAAATAAAGTGGTATTGACATGCAATAGGATTCATGCATTTCAGCTCTTGCACAAACTAAATTGTCATGGTTCACTTAAAGACAGATATTTGATAAGAGAGTCATGGTTGGGGAAAATACACTAAAGACTTTAGGGCTCAGTGTTGAGCTCTGCCAGTTCTATAAAAATAAAAAGATGGATGTGGTTTGGAGTCTGGGAGGAAGTGCAGCAAGGTCTTCAAATGGCAGAAGTTGCAGACCCGGCTTGTGTTACGTTATTGAGCTATATGTAGCAAGAGAAGAAAACAGAGAGCGGTAGTGTTCTTCTCAGAGTGTTCAAAAGGAAGCAATACTATAAGTGATAGCAAATGATTACTTTTCATTATTCATTAATGTGCTCATCATTTTCTTCAATTTTTTTTTCAATTAACTGTTATAATATGGAGAGAATACCAAATATTATTTGCACCCCAGATCTTCAATATTGTTCCTGATCAAGACAGTAGAGCTGCCCAATAGGAGGATGTGACATTACCATACAGTAGGGCTGTTTAATTATATTAGTATATAGAATTAGGTTAGGAATTGTAATCCTGATTTTGGATATGGTCATATGGAATAAGCATTGCTTCTTTCTGGTTGCAAAGGCTGCATTACAGTAAAGTGATGTTCCAGCTGTTCCGTTATTTACCTTTACTCACTTAAATGTTACTGATGGTTATTTATCCAAAAGCTATTTTACAAATATCCTTCTATAAAGCAAGGAGTGTCTGTGTATCCATGGCTGGCGAATCTCTCTGATTGTTTGTCAGATCAGCTTCAGTGTTTACTTGGCCTATCAACAAAATTTAAAAACTGACGTGTAGATTGAGATTCGCACTTTCGACATAACTTGTAGCCGTCTCACTCTATGTGGATGTGGATGTATGTCCTGTATGTCCTCGATGCTATACAGTACTGTCATCAGTAAATAGTATCGCTCAAGTTCTGCCATGCTGCTCTCATCTGCTTTCAAGTGTCAGCACTTCACATCTGTATTTGTATATGTAAGCATACATTATTTCAAGGGGTGCTCACCATCTCTTATGGAAGGTATATGCATTCACAGCAAATATCATATACAAATATTATTAGCCTTTTTTTAAGGGGTTCTTGTTTGTATAAAAAAAAATGTGGTCACCCAAACAGTTTTGTGCTTATTGTTGTATCTATCAAATAAAGAAAATAGAATCACGACATTGGTTGACAAGGTTAAAAACATTGATTATTTGAAATAATTTTCTCCTTTAAACTTTGCTTTTGTCAAAGAACGCTCCACCTGCAGCTAAACTGTTTTCTTCTGTGCTAACACAATTACACAATGGTTTTCTAATCATCTATTAGCTTCCAATGCAATTAGAAAACAAATTGTGCCATTAGAACACTGGAGAAATGGTTGCTGGAAATGGACCTCTATACACCTATGTTGTATTAAAAAAACAGACATGGTGGATTAGTCTTTTACCACATTACCATTAACGGGCTCTAACAACAACTATTATTACTTAATTACATGTTGCATAGCAGTTTACTGGCAGAGTATGTATTATTTCCCTAAAACTAATAAAATGAGCTCAAATGAAATATAGTAGTAGCGATTTTACAATTGTTTTAAGGGATATCCTGGCTTTCATACCATACCACGTCTAAAACAATCTGTTGAATAAAAGCATAGCTTTGTGCATTTCCTATGCTAAGCATAAGCATGTTAATAACAATAATACCATATCAAATAAATACAGCATATCCTTCTCTTCATGCTGCAATGCTTTGGATCTGTTGGCAGCTAACAGCAATTAAAAATAACCAAACCAGCCCAATCCACGTCAAAATACCAGAAGCCAAATAACAACCTTCGCCAGCAGCTCTTATTTTTTCTTTTAACTGTAGCCTAGATAGCAGAGCTATGCGACAAAGCTAGCATGCTAACCGGCTAACGCTAGCAGCGTTGACTATCCAAACACCAGCTGCCGAAAGGCTAACGCTCGCCCCGGCTGTTCCCGGCCAGTTAAACATCAAACATAAACACCGTACCTTTTATTTATTTGAATTCAACGCAGTATCCCGACATTTGAGTCAAAGGCAGCTCTACATGTCACAGCGTCGCAGGAAGACCGAATGTGCGGTGCCTGCTAAGGGCTGTTTGGAACACAGCCCGTCTTGGCTAATGGTAACTAGCTAACTCGTAACTGCTAGCTGGCCACGGCTAGTTCCACTTACCAAGCGCGGATGGCGAGTGAATCCAAGCGGGCTCCGTGTGAGTGTGTGACTGGCTGCGTGTTATTCTCCGTTATTCCGTTTTACGGCTCCGGGGCGACTCGCATCTTCGCGGAATCCCAGCTATCAGCGAGCGCGATCCAGCGCACGAGCCGCTCCGCGTATCGCGTTACTACTTGTGCACGTCGGGGCTCCAGCTAGCGGGTTCAGGTGGACTGGCAGCGGGGGAGCGGGAGGCTGCGGGAGCGGGCAGCTCGCCACGCGTGTCCGAACATGCGTGAGCAACAAACAGATGAATTTTAAATAGACTAAAAAAACTGTAGCCCTTATATAAGTCACTACCACAATTTCCATTTTTTATTATTTTGTGTATCTAAATCCTTAATTCAGATAAACGTTAAATGCCCCAAATGTCCATGAAGAACTTTCTAGAAGGGTGGAACTTTTTGGGTATTTCTTTAGAAGTGAAATATGAAATTAAGTTGGCTCCTTCTGATGATGGCAGTTATTATTACATTTTCAAAGGCCTAATTCTAATTTATTAGTAGTAGTCGCTCTGAATTCAATACAGTGTGTTCTGTCGACACAAAGGTTAGATAACCATGTTGCCATGGTTACTATGGCAAGGATAATATATTAAAATGAAATGGGGAAACACACACACACACATATATAATATATATAAATAATACATACAGTTCCTAATATTTTACTCTGAATCCCTCAAACTGTGGCAGGCAGTGATTAAGCTGGGATTGACCCCAAATTCTTCTCTGTGGAACCATGTTCTTCCGTATAATCTTTTTATTCTGTGTTTTATGTACCTGTGAGAGATCCAAAGTCGGCCTTCCTGTCCATTCACTTTATTAAAAAGTGCCTGACAGCCACAAGACACTGCCGAGGCCTCAGGAAGGGCCGTGATCAATAATGTAAGCGATGACCTTTAATGTCCTATCGGCCGTAGAGAACATGAGCCATCGAAAAGGACGGAGAGGGTAACATCTCCAATTCCTCAAACACTTAAAGAGTGCTGGGGCTAAATAAACACAACTAGGGAATATAATCATGGAGCTCTTCAGGCAGCTGGAGGGAAGGATTGTGTTTGTTTTATGAGTTTTATCTCACATACGATGAGTCAAGGAAAATTTGGCACAGTAAGGGCGCCACACTCCAAAATCACAAAATGAGTCTTTATATATAAGAATAATCAAAATCAAGAATCCACTATATCCAGATGTTCAGTTAAAAAATCACTGGAGTCTATATATTCTCATTATGCAAGTAATGCATTTAAAATAATAAAAAAATAATATTCATAATTATATATTGATATGTGTATAAACATGTATAAAATCCAAATTAGATAACAGAATATAAACCCTCTAAGTTATAGTTTTTCCAAAATGTTTAAACACCAGAAACTGTGGCTGAAGTTTTTAAAATTTCCCGAGTGTAAAACTGATAGGAATGAGTCGCTTCGTCGAAACTACAATTCTCCTGCAAAATGAAATACTGCGCTCGCTGATTCTTTCTGGCAAAACAATACAGACAAGCCATCACATCAACATATTGAAATCCTATAGATCATATAGATCTTACTGCTACCTATTTGACGATTTCCATTTTTAAAGTTGGGCCAACTACTGACAGAATTACATTCATTCAAAGCAATATTTTTAGTATGATGAATTGGCTTTTTAAACACAACAAATAACATTTTAAGGAAGATCAACCTAAATAGTCTTGTTGATATGGAGAGTGGCTTAATGGATCCAACATAATGCTTCAAAAAGACTGAATTTAAATAGTTGTGGTGACTCTTACTCCAACATAATATTAAGCAGCTGTGAACCAGCAATAAACTGAATTTCTAAGTAGCATGAACAAACAAATTGTCATCATTATTTCAAATATTTAGGCTGAAAGGCATGAACTATAAACTGTCTTAAATTGGTTAAGACCAAAGTAGCAAGGCAACGTTTTCCACTTGGATTTTTGAGTTTGCACAACGTCACATGGTACTCGTTACAAGAAGCCCATTTGTCAAATGTACATTGCCAGAACTTTAAATCTAAGCTCTTTGCTAATGAATTGCTGAATCGAAGGCCAGATTAGTCACGATATTAAATTCAATCAATAGCCGTAATTTGTGTGTCAACATAATTACGAGTAAAAAGTCTAACCGTATTTCTGAACTTGATTTAATAACTCATAGCAAATTAGAGGAAATCGAGTTGACAAAAAGTATACCAAATTCATTTTTTAGAGAGCAGCTTGGTACAGAATCAGACTGCTAAACTTACAGAAACATTTTGAGATACCTAAAAGTTTCCTTATTTTGACTCAGTGATTGGACTGATTAGTAACATGTGAAATACTGCTGTGAGAAAAAATATCCTTCTATGGATGGAATCAGTACACAAATAGAAAAGAAGGTAACAAAGCAAATAGTAATCTGCTACCGTAATACTTATAATGATCAGTAATAACTAATTGTATCTGGGTTTTGATCATCCGAATCATTTTTTCCTAATCCCACAATGAAATGAAAGTAAAAATCCTCCTCTTACTCTCACACTTGCTCTCTTGTCTTGTCTCATGCTCCTCCATCAACACAGCTGAGAGTTGTGCTCCGGCACATGATCGATGGCATTTTTTGCTAATTGAGTTGGAACATGTGAGATGCGAGTGAGACCAATTGGGGAATCGGGGGTTTTCATTTTTTTGAGGCTGGTGTTTTCCAGGTGAAAGACATGGCACTGAAGTGATGCAGTTTGACCTCAGTGTTTTGCGCAAAATGTCATCTAGAACAATATTGGAGTGAGAACAACAGAATTGTGCTTGGAGTTTGGTTTTTAGTTCAGTGTGTGTGTGTGTGTGTGTGTGTGTGCGTGCGTATGCAATGAATTAAAACTAATGATTTCAAGCTTCTCCCTTCTCTTTTACAGCCCTCACACCACAGTTCTGCTCTCAGGTCACAAGAGGGAAGCATCCACACAACATTACAAAGCTACGCGCGCAAGTTAGTATTGAATTTCAACCATAAGCCATTTCCAGCGTATATGTTCAATACTTTAGGTAATAAACTGCATTTTTTATAATATAATAAGAGTCTGACCTTCAATACAAACATTGTATTAGTTAGTAACAAAAGATAGTAGATGGTGTTTCAGGAAAATAAAAATAATGAACATATTCTGATGAAAATTTTGGAGTATTAAGAACATTAAGACAGAATAAAGATTTAAAATGCAACATTTGACTATTTTTCCTCTTATTATTTTCGCATCAGTTGGATTATGACATATTGTACACACAACCTTTTTGAAGTGAAAGTTTCTTCACTAATGCACAAGTCCGTCCGATGTAAAGACGTCGTCCTCTGAGGTCCATGTGTTTTAATGTCTTCACGTTTCTGTGTTGTACTTTGTGTTGCATTTGTAGTTCTAAAAAAGTGTGCACAGATAATCAGTTTGAGGATATTCCAGCATAGAAATCTGACAAAAAAGGGAGAAATAAAGCTATTTGAGCAACATATTTATGTTTTTGAGACTCTACTGAAACATCTTTGCATGATTTACAGCTTAAAAATTCGAAAGATGCTCCCTGACTTTACGTTCCTGTGATGAAATAGCAACCGCTCCACTTTTTGTCACACCTTAACCGGTCATCCCAATGGACCTGAGAGGACCCTTTAGTGGGCCGATTCTGGCCCCCGAGCCGCATGTTTCACACCTCTGGTTCAAGCAGTGTCCTCTCTGAGGCACAGTGACTGCGACTACATCAGGAAAACTGCTGGCGTGTCTACACAGGACGCCTTTTCAGACACATTTTCAGCCTCTGAACACTGGACAGAACAGATACGCTTTTATTTTAATCAATAACGCTGTCTACACGGGCTGCATACACAGCTCACATTTCACTCATGCCGAGTCTATTTTCTTCCATTTCGAGCGTTACATTAAGTGTTTCTTCCAAAACCCAAGGTGACCTGCACGCAGAACCGTGCCTGGAGTGGACACATCCTGTGTTGACGCTATCAGAGGCTCTACACCGTGTAAAAGCCTCACAATTGAACAAAGTGCTTTGCTGACAATCACAGCCACTTTGGCTGTTGGCGACGTATGTGGAGTGTGTGAACTCCTCTTTCTTGCTCTCTTTTCACTCTTCTTTTTTGTTATTTCTCATAATTTCTGTGACTCAGTGACAGGTGATGATAACCAACAACAGGGCCTTGAGCACAAGGAGCTTTGAAGACTCACATGTCACAGTGCTGCTGTTCATAACTATACAAGAAGGGTTACTTTTAAAATGTAATCTTTTACATTTTACTGAATACACGCAATAAAAAGTAATTTGCAACATATTCCATGTGCTTGCTCAAGTTACGTAATGTATGCTTTGGGTTAATTTTGGAATATTTCAAAATTGTCTTACATTTGTCTGGTAAATGTACTTAACACTTTTTGCAATTTGCATATGAGTCTTCAGAGAAAGAAAATCCCAATGTATATATAATTAGTGAGTCCTTTCCATGTTGCATTCCAAAACATTTATTACCATTTAAACATTGTTTTTCATCATTCTCCACTGTGGTATAATGTTTCCATGTGGACCACTAACAACCACTAAAATCTACTACTAAAAATCAAAATCATAATGTCTCTGGCTTAAGTTTACTTGATCTATTTTTGAGACATGAAAACATTCAAACCATTTTTCACCAACTGGCATCCGATGAGGGTGTGCACTGTGGAGGGTTAAGAGAATCTGATTTTTGCTGAATCGAAAGAATTTCCAGAGAGATAATTTGAATGCAGAAGTGATCCATTTATTGTTTTTACAGTAATACTGTAAAAAACCAAAATATTGATTTTATTTAGTCTAAATAACACCATGTGTAGAGATTATAAAAATAATATTTTGTCCACTTTTGCATTTACATATATTGTATGGAAATGTATTCAGCACATATCTAATCTGGGGGGCACGGATGTAACAGGGGTTAGCGCTGTTGCCTCACAGCAAGAAGGTCGCAGGTTCAAGACCTCCTTGGTCCTGGGTCTGGGACCTTTCTGTGTGGAGTTTGCATGTTCTCCCCGTGTCTGCGTGGGTTTTCACCGGGTACTCCGGCTTCCTCCCACAATACAAAAAACATGCTTAGGTTAATTGGCAACTCTAAATTGCCCGTAGGTGTGAGTGTGTGAGTAAATGGTGTGTGTGCCCCACGATTGGCTGGCGACCATCTGGGGTGTATCCCTGCCTCTCGCCGTAACGCGCTGGGATAGGCTCCAGCAGACCCCTGCGACCCTAATGAGGAATAAGCAGGTATAGAAAATGACTGACTGACTGACATATCTAATCTGACATTTCCCCGTTTGCATATTGCTATAACATATTATTTCAGAAAACTTGTAATATAATCAACAATCATCTTGAAAGTTTAATTTTTAAATTGGAATACTTGTGTTATTTAGTATAGCTGATGATACCAGAAGCCATTTATTCCATCCTCCACCCTGTGAACGAAACACACTTCTCTGATGTATCATTTTAAAACATGTATCTGGGAGGATGATTTTTTAAAAAAGGTGGGGGGGGGGTGTTGATTTCCCTTTTCCCATGTAACCCCAGCCGACCCCGGCAATCACCGCCCACAAATGTGTACCAGGGAGAGAAAATTACCTCAGCGTTGCAAAGAGAGATCCAATCTCCAGTGCATGACACGGGACAGGAAAGGCTTCTTACTGTTATTACCATGTGTCAGCTCGCATTAGGTGACCAGGGAAGTCGTTGGCCATTGGGGAAACAAAGATGAGGAGGGGGGGCGGGGAGCTCAAGAGAAGGAATGTCCCTCAGACACATCTGCTGCCACCACAACAATCTTCCCTCTACTGCATGGCTATGATTACCGGCCCCAGATGGGGCTGCAATGAGGTGGGGTCAGTGATGGGCAGCTGGGGGGTCACATAGGAAGACAATGGGGGGAAAGAGAAAAAGATGCATTTAGATTATAGTTGGTATACTTCCTGCAGAAAAGACAGGTCCACTCCTCAGCCTACCCAACCCAGAATGCTCTAGGATGATTGCAAATATCTCACAGCATATGCAAGGCACCAGTATTCATCAATATATCCAATATCACAAACTGAATTTGTGATTTAAAAAGCCTGTGTCGGGGAAAAAAAAAGAGTTCATCTGAGGGGAAAGCTATGTGATCACGTGACGCCATAAGGCATTTAGTGACCTTTCAGTAAATGTTAACTACGAAATGCAAAGGCTTTTATAATCAGAGAATGCTCAATGTTCTGTCCAAGTCTGATGTATACACCACACAGCACCAGTGGATGATTCACTGGTGAAACTTAGTGAGGTTTATTGTAAAATTCAGCTGCTCACCAAACTCAACCTGCAACATTTTGTACAAAGTTCAGTACCATAACCATTTGTCATGTTTACCTAAAATTATTCTATAAAAGATGACTTCTGGAAGTTCTAATACAAAAAATAATGTTAAAAAATGCAGCTGAATGACGTGCAGGCCGGCATTCAACGTGGCTTGTTTCTAATTTCCTTGAATCCTTGCATGCATGAGCGTTTTCATACCAGAGGTAGTTTCCATGGAGATAATGCCTGAGGTCGTGACATTTAGTGAATTTTGTTGTCATTAAAGAGGCCTAATAATGCCTGACCTTTGTGTTGTCCCTGCTACAATTTGATTCACCAGACATTAATTGTCTCCTGATGAATGAAGTGGAGATATAGGCACAGAGACTCACCTGCATCACTGCAAAAAAAAAAAAAAGGCTTAGGTGACATGGCAGTGACTTAAAACATGTTTGTAATGTACACAGTGCACAATATAATTTTTGGGGATCTATGTGATGTAACAATTTCATCTGTTCGACCTTAATGAATGTGTTATTATCTGTTACTGTCTTGTCTGGTTTTCTTATGTTTTGGGCCCATTTCCTGTTTTATCTTGAAATATTTTTTTTAATTAATCTTTTTTTTAATCCCCTTTTACTTCCTTGGCTATTTGTCTGATGTGATTCACATGTGTCTACTTTACCATCATGTTACCTTTAATCCGATCATGGATGACTACAAAAAAATGGCCTGAACTTGCTAACAAACAGACGGTGAAAACATCAACTCTTTGGCAAAGGTAATAAGCATTTGTTTTTATTGTAATTGCAAAGCTTTAGTTTTTTTTCTTGCATCACTTTGTTAGTTACAAAAGGCCTTAAAGGGCCCCTATTTTGCTATTTTCCCAGTTCAATATTTAAATATCCAGAGATTATTTATAAACTTTATATAAAAAATTATATGCCTGCATGGTCTAAAGGCACCTAGTTAGACCAGTAGCAGCAATTCAGAAACAGAAGTCAAGGAAAAGGAGAAGGAGAAAGCAGCCGAATGAAACCAGGGATGTTTACTAGAAACTTTCATTCCTCTTATGACATCACAACAGAAGCCATTTCTAAATGTCTTGTATTCAGTAAAACTACAGGGGAGACCAGACCACACCAGAATAGGGCCCCTTTAATTTTCCTCTGTGTCAATAGTTTTTCGACACATCTGGGACGTTGTTTCTAGAAAGAAACCCAGAGTCTCAAACTAACTTTATTCCCTTTTTTTTCCCCTCATCATCATGCTTGACACAAACCGCTAAGTTGTGTTGGGTAACGAGCTCGCCGCTTGTCATTTTGTGTAATTAATGCGGCGGAAGAAGCCTTCCTGATGGCTCTTATAACCCATGTATGGAGAAGATTTGGGTAGCAATAATAATTTATATTAATGATCTGTAATGCCTGGCAATGCTGTGTATTGGCAGGGTAATTTATTGTGGCGCCATTTCATGCAGTGATAGCAGTAATTTATTTCTGCTTATTTTGAGCCATGTGCTCTGAACTAACCAATGCATGTTTGAAGGGATGGTTTGATCATTTGTTTTTTTATCTGCTAGTCTCCAAGAGTGACATGAGTAAGTTTAGCTTAGTGTGAAAAAGCAGACACGGGGACAGTTTTTGATTTGTGAGCACTTCTTTAATAAACTCAAAAGTGAGGCAGCTTTTTAGCTTTTGCGCTTTGGCTGATGAACCAAGAGCATAAATTGTCACTAAATCTTCTTCCAACATAATCCTAAATCTTCATCCTGCCTTTCGAGTATTTTACGACCATAATTTACAATATTTAATCATTTATTTTATTGCATGTTTTAAAACGTTTTATTCCGTCTTGTCTACTTTATGTTCATTGATACATTTAATCATTCTTTCTTTTTTAATATGAAGATACTTTTATTGCAATTCATTCATAATTCATTCAGTATCCGCTTTCTTTATACATCAGTGATAAACAATAAAGATAATAAAAATATAAAAGAAGATAATAAAAACAGAGAAAATAATCAAATAAAATGAAAAGCTGTTAAAAACCCAACACACACGAATACCAACGAGTAAATAAAATTAATAACTAACTGGATACACATGTCTATCCATAAAAAAAAGCACAACAACAATATTTCATCTATATCCATAAATGCACATAAACGTTATTTGTTTGACACATTTTATGCGTATGGTGTGTGTGAGTGTGAACGTGTGTGTGTATTTAATGAAATTGGCTTACAGAAATAGTGTCACATGGCATTCTCTTTATTTTCAAAAGTTCATATAGAAATGAGAAACTAATCATCTTGTTTTTCATAATTCCTTTTAGATCTATTTTATTGGCGTTTAATATGCATGCGCTATCGTCTTTGTTTGTACTGCCTACATTTGCTCCTGTTGTCTTATTATTGACTCGTCAGTCATCCGTAAACAGCTTTGAACCGCGCTGACCTGTATGAAAAGTGCTTTTCTATGTCTTCTGTGGAAAAAAAAAGACGTGTATTATCTGGAGCTGCAGGATACAAAGTAGAACTGTGGCTGTAAGACTGCGAGCAGCTCATGACTCGATGTTTGCGTCAGTGTGTTGATGAGATATCGGATTTACCCCATTGAACACTCATAAGTCACATACTGGTCATCACCACCAGCACATCCTCTATGCATGACATTAGACACCAAACGTCTATACACCAACCCTGCACTGGACTGAACCTGTATTCAGAAGGTGATTAACCCTTAGTCACATGACCTCCTCCACTCACAGGAGCAACTGTCATCATAGTGAAGACTATATCTGTAGTCATGTCTCCAATAAAATATTTATTTGCACAGGTCTTTTGGTCTGAAGTGTTTTTTCAGCAGCATAGATGCTCCTGGATGAGCAAAGAAATATTACAGAAATAGAGAAATATTACAAGTGAATCTTTCTGGTCCTCTCAGGTTTCTATTTTCCACTTCCTTTTTATGTAGGAAACACATTATAGATGTTTATCATCCTTTTTGTGCTCGTCGGGTGTCAAGTGCACAGCTAACAGCCAAACTAAGCACAGGTAGTACAAAATCCCTCCAGTCTATGGCGTGCACACACATCTTGCAGTAAATGTGATTTAACCTCCATTAAATATGTGATAATTATCTTTCTACTTGCATTATGGATGCATACAAGCAACAAGTCCATGTGGAGAGCAGCACAGAGGTGGAAAGCATTGACCGAATGGTGTCTCGGGAACATAGCATGTTAGCTTTCATTAGCCTTCTGCAGAGATTAGCCATAATTGCCTAAACAAACACACTTTGGGCCTAAGATCCTGACACTGTTGCTACTCAAACTGTAAACAGTGAACAGAAAAGTCTTGAGGTTGCACACAGAAGCCTCACGATAGACAATGGGTTGTGAGATTGACATAACTTAATACGTTCAGCAACGTTTTCCCAATGACTTCAGTCACCACGAACAAATTGGCCTTTAGTGACTGACTTCCAGTTTGAATGTTTCAAGTAATTTTAACTGGCTAATATCATTAATGGTTATCCAAGACACTCAGGTGATTAGCAAAAATGGAAAAAAAAATAAAATAGAAAAAAAAAACCTTTATACAAGAAATGAAAGACACAGTTACCTGTGAAAAGTGAAGTAACTGCAGCAGGTTAATGTAGTGCAATTACACTACATTATGAAAATCCTGATACATACACTATCAAATCAGAGGGTTAAATTAAAACATATTATTGATTAATATCTTTATTAATAACCTAGCATTCAGATTGTAGTCAAAATAGAATTATAGTCTCCATACTTATAGACTAGGTTATAGACTTGAATATAACCTTTTATTTGTCTGTGTTAATTTATAGCATCAGCCAAACACAAAACAACCTGTGAGTAAATGGTCTGCATTTATATAGCGCTCCATTCACACACACTGATGGTGGCGGCGATATAGAAAGCCACCCGCACATCAGGAAACTAACTCACACACATGCCATCTGAGGCAAATCGGAATTAAGTATCTTGCCCAAGGACACAACGATATGCAATTCGGAGAAGCCGGGAATCGAACCATCAATCTTCCGACTGCTCTACCTCTTAGCTACAACCACCTGAATATTATAATACAACCTTCCACATTTTTTGCAGCAAACATTGATTTCCAACAAGTTGATGCCAGGAAATTGTTAAAACAAAAGTCCACGTCCTGGCGGCGTCTGGAGGCAGGGTCCTGTTTGGACAACAGTGGAGCTGGGTGACTGCAGCCCTTCTCCTCTCGCCCTATTGAAGGTCATCTGAGAGGTGAGTGAGGATAGTAAACCCCGGCTCTTAAATGGAGCAGAACTTCCCATCAGGAGCCGGAGCAATGGAGGATACTGAGCTCATTTAGAGTCAGACTTTCTTCTCCTCTCCAAATATAAGGATTTTCCCTCCCTGCCTTTACGCTTTCTGCCTGCTAGACTGAGCACTACAAACGGCAAGCCTCACCAATCAGATGTAATGTTTACTTTTTTTTAAATTTTTTTATATTTTTGGTTAGAGCGAGGGCTGTGGTTCGACTCGGGGTCTGCTAGTTGTATGAAGATGTGGAATCTGTCAACGGTCTAAGTGGAGGACTTGCCTTGAAGGCAAAAATGAAGGCAAAGAAAAAAAAAACGTCCCAGCCTGCCCACCCGAGCACCAGCCAAGCCCAATAGGCAGGCGGTAATGAGATTCATAGGGCAGCTCCACCACACTGTGACTGATAGGCCCTTCACTACTGGTCACTCCTCTTAGAACCCCCCCCCCCCCCCCCCCCCCCCCCCCCCCCCCACACCCCCTCCCTTCAGCTACATTATCCCCACCAGCACCCCAGGGACCTGGCCCGGGACTGCTGATCCAGTATAAATGATGCTGCCAGAAAGCCAAAAGAGATGAAAGAGAAAAGAGCAGTTGATCAGTGATGCAACAGCGGCGGGTTGAAGGTGAAGTTAGAGTCACAATGGTGGACGGTGCGCTTTAGTCAACAGTGGAATGTAATGCATATTCATAGTGACTCCATCAGCGTGTTTCCGGGGATTGGGGAAGCGTTTAATAATGGTATAAAGCTGCAGTGAGCTGTGAGAAACCTCATATATCACCTCAAGATATTATGTTCACAGCTAAACCGTTTTCACAGTGACACCCTAGGGGCTATTTTGCTTGGCTCTGGATTAATTTAACATTTTGTCAATTGAATGCATTATATGAACATGTGAGGAGGACCACCTACATGGGACAACAACTTTGTCTCATGTAAATACTTATAACCAGTTCATTTTGATGAACTTTTTGCTGCCAGGTCATAAACATTATCACAAACTTTTTAATCATGCAGTAGATAGATTGAATGGATACTGTAGCAGCTGAGTGTGGTATAGGACATCTAATGATAGCGTCTAGACAGGTGGTGGTGTTGGATGCTGGGATCTGGATGCTAAAGTGGTTTGGGACGTCCGTTGAGATGACAAATGACATGGAGACCAGATTTAGAATTTGAAAGCTAAGACATGATTGGCCCTTAATCGACTGATAAAAGAGAGGGAGAAGTGAGGAAAAGAAAGAGGGGGAGGGGCATAAAGGACGAATGACTCCAGATTGTCGCTATGTTTGAACATACAATGCATTTCAGTGCATTTGCACCACCTCAAAAATTTGAATTATTGTGTTAATCCCCCTAAAACTGGACTTTTAAGGTCCATGTAAACTCATTTGTGTGACTGAAATGTCAAGCTCCAACCCGAACGTATGCAAAGTTTAAACACAAATATGTATGCAAGTGTATGCAAATGTATGCAAACAGCATACAGCAAGTACGCTTTGCAGATACTTGCAAAACTGTCCATTGTGCCAGTTCTCCTCTAGTTAACCAGTCTTTTGCAATACTAACAAGCCATAGAATGTATGTCACCACCTATTAGGTGGCGACATGACTTCATCAATACATCGATTTACATCTAACACATGTATAGTGGGACAAGGACAGTAGTGGACAGCCCTAATGACAGTCATGAACGTAACCAAGACCCATTGAGGACTCATTGAGGTCCCATTGCTAGAACCGCATTCTGAGGTGGTCTGGGCCTCTTGTGACCACATTCTTCGGCCGGAGTGTTCGTCACGTCTCCTGGGCCACGTTAAAGGGCCACCGACTCTACTGATGCATGACAGACTAGGCGGGGAACCGCGTTCCTGTTTCCAGTCCGGTCCCTCTGTCCACAGCTGTGTTCATCTTGTTAGATAAGAGGATAAATAAGGGCAAGAAAGAAGTAAGTAGTGTAAGCTTCATGTTTATAGTTTGTATTGGAATTACTTTTACCTTTTTCTATTCCTTCAGTGAAAGAACTGAGTGAAAAAGATGTATTTTGTTAGTCACAACTTAAAATGGAATAAAGAGGCTCATGTTCCTATAGAACGTTTGACAAAAACCCTCATGTTATCGCACCTTTTCTCTTCCTCTCAAATTGGGAAAGTATGGTAAAAAAAACAAAATAATTTCTCAGTATGAAAAGCCTCATATTGCACATCTGACTTGTAAAAAACAGGCGTCACCGCCCCACAGACGCATCACTTTTGATGCATCGATGCGAACGTGATTTAACCTGACGTGGGATTTTGAAATACTTTCCACTAATCTGCCAGATTTATGGAGGTGTATCAAGTCCACGGAGAGCCGTGGCAGATTTATCGCCCCGTATCTGGAATTATTAATGACTGTCAATTTGGCAGGCTAACGATAGTGGAGTGCTGTTCACGTGTTGTAGAGTCAGCAAAGGTGCATGCGAGCTGAGGCTTTCTGCAGGATTACTCCTGTTCTCTTGCTTTTAGCCCAATAAAGGACAAGAAAAGGAAGAGATGCAAAGTAAACAAATAGAAGTGCTGAATTTATATAAACACTTTTTTTTTCTTTTACATTTATCTGACAGCCAGTTACTGATAATTACAGATTCAGCTTTAACTCGAAAGGCTATAAAAGAAAATGACTGCAACATTTTGACCTGTCATAATGCTTTCACACATTTTCAGCCGTCTCCTTGTATATTATGTTTACTAGTTCTCTGCAGTAAATCTATTTGGGATAGAAAAGTGATACCATCTGATTTAGGCTTCTTTAAAAGAAGAAAAAAACATCTATATACACTACCATTCAAATGTCTGTGGTCACTTAAAAAATCTCCTTATTTTTGAAATTAAAGAACAGTTTTTTCAATGACGATAACATTATTCTAATCAGAAATGCACTCTATACATTGTTATGTGGTTAATTACTATTCTAGCTGCAAATGTCTGGTTTTTTATGCAATATCTCTATAGGTGTATAGAAGCCTATTTCCAGCAACCATCACTCCAGTGTTCTAATGGTACATTGCGTTTGTTAATTGCATTAGAAGCTAATGGATGATTAGAAAACCCTTGCGTAATTACAGAATGTTAAAAGAGTTAAAGGAGAAAATTATAACTAATTATAAGTTTTTCTGCTCAACAGGTTTTAAAACGTTGTACCTCAAACTATTAGAACTTATTAGCACAAATACGCTTGCGCATGCACACACACACACACACACACACACACACCATATGTCTATATGTAATAAACCATGAAAAAAACCCAATATAAGGCCATAGGAGCACACACGGATCTCGGCTCTATCTCAAACACTGCTTTATAATTCCTGTATCTTGACAAGCATCTTACCCTCCTGAGAGCACTCTGGCCACGGCCGTGGTCTCATCTGTCCTCCCCTGGGACTCCAGTACCCAGCAGCTCTGAAAATGGAACTGGAACGTGGGCTGCAACACCCCCACGCCGTCATGACCGGAGGCAGCCGGGGGGTTCGTGACAGGTCAGCACTCCAATCCAGCCTTTTCCTCTCAGCTCCTTGTGCTCGGAGCGGTGACTCACTGGAGGATTCGCTTGACATGAAAGATCTTGGACAAAGTGTTTACTGTTGGGCTCAGACAGACATGAGCAAAGGTGGCACTTTGCCAGTTTGCGGCAGTGTCTCCTTGCAGAACTGCATCGTTTTGACTCTGCAGCAGGGACGCGCTCCTGCTGAGACCCGGGCCATGTTTAGCCACAGGCTGAGTTTGTAAATTTGCAACTACCCAGCCAGTGATCCTGAGAATAAAAGTAACCCCACGAAGCCCCAAGGTAGACAACATTCTGTAAGTCTCAGTTCAGTGCCTTCGTAACACCCAGAGGGGAAACAACTCTGCCATCTATTGCACATGAAGTTATGTGGCAGCTTCCTTTTTCTCAGGGCTTCTCCTTAAGGCATTCTCACTTCTTCTATTGACTAAGAGGTGGATACTTTTCTCATTATTTTGTGAAATCAAATGAGTCTGTTTCTCTGGTGAAGTGTGGTAATTTGTTAGTTTATTTTGTATCCCACCTTAATATAATTATGGAGTTCCTCAAGGAAGCAATTTGGGCCCCATTTGGTTTACTTTATACATTCTCCCTTTGGGTAAAAAGTCAAATACCAGTCTGTTTTACTAGATGACAGCATCAGTCTAGCATCAGTATACTCACCTGTTCAGTCCTAGATTTGTATATTTTATATCTTAAGGAAATTATACTGTTATATCTGTTTTTGTTGAAGTAATATTGTCAAACTCAGAGTTGCTAAGACTGACCTTCTTTGTCAGACCTACATCTACTGCATGCATCATGTTCCAAATGTGTGAATTATTTCAATAAAAAAAAAAAAACAGTTATTCATATATTTGTAGGTGGATATTTTTCCTGACTCGTGATTTTGTTTTTCATCAGGTTCAGGTAAGTTTACATTTGTTCTGTTTTTGGCACACTTCCACCTTTAGTTCCAATCTTGACTTACCATAGTTTTAAGGAACCCTTTGTATTAACTTTGATTAATTAATTAATTATTTATTATCCTACAGCAACCATCATGTTCCAAATGCGTGTGAGTTCCAGCTTTTACACATATTGCTTGGTGAAACACTCTTTCTATTCAAATACAATTATTATATCATTAGACTTTATTTGAAGTTCCAGTAATGATTTGGGCATGCACCTGCATAGAAATTAAGGAACATGACAAACACATTCTCAACACTGGAAACTGGGCTTTAAGGCTTCCATTCAAGAGTTTGCTCCATCTGTTGACAGAAAAATCAATACACATGCCACCGACAAATGGCTTGGCCAGGGCAAATGGAGAAGTGACATCTCCGAGATAAGAGGCTTTGAGAGGGTGAAGGCCGACTGATTTCTCTAGAGAGAACGGCCGTTGGAAAAGAAGGGGACAAAGGCAGGAGTGGGGAGGGAAAATGGAGGAGCCCAGCTCCACCTGTGTGTCCCTTTCACCCTTTGACAGGCAGATAAAGGCCTGTTGAACTAATTTGACAACTTACTTTTGGGGTTGAACATGAGAGACCTTCCATACAGTTTAAAGGCATACGGGCAAATGAAGATGAACACTCATCATTCTGACAAGCCCGGCTTTCAATCACAGGCAGAAAAATACCCTGAACAAATATGTAATTGCAATGCTTGTTGTTGCTCTCACTTTTCACATGTTCAGAAAATGTAATTTTGTTGTCTTTTTCTATTCTCTAAAAGGTTTATTTCTCTTGTTTCGTTCACAAATTTGAAACCCGTCTTATTGAGCACTCCTATTACCAAGGTAATCTACCCACTGGACAAGCATGGCATTTCAAGATGCTGATCAAGCTGCGTGATTATTGTGCAAGTGTGCCTTGGGCGGGTGGCAATAAGAGGCGGGAATTGGAGCATGCTGTTAAAACCCGGATACAGAGCGTCAATGGGTGACATGTCTCGTGCAGGCCGTGCAAGAGCTGGTTTGTTTTTTTAGCTTCTAGGAGTTTTGTACAGATCCTTGTAACATGGGACCCTACATTATCATGTTGTAACATAAGGGCATTAGTATCACGCTAACCCCTTATAGTCTATTCAAATTGCCATTAATAAAATGCATCTTTGTTCATTATCTACGTAATCGAGGCACTCTGTTCATAACACTGATCATGGCAAACACAACATCACACACACTGTTTTCCATTTTCCCGATACAGTGAAAACCAGGATTCATCCATGGAGAAAACACTTCGCTTGCCCACTCAAGTTGGTCCCGGCAATCAGCAGTCAGGTTAAGGTCCCTTGCCGAGGACGACGAGCATGCAGAAGAGCCTCGTCTGAAACAGTTTCCAACAGTTTCGTGCAGGAACCGTTGAAAGCTGTGAACCAGCTGTTGCATCAGCTCGTCTCAGGCAATGTTGCAGATGTGCAAGATGGGCTGGCATGGTTACATACAGACTGCAGTTGTTAGGCCAGTACTGCCAAATTGTTGTTGTAAGAGCATTAAAGATGTGTTATGGTAGTAAAATTGAATGTTCGATCCAGCTCCAGGTGCAGGTGATTTCTATATATGTATATGTATACATATGCATATGCATACATACACTACCATTCAAAACGTTGTGGTCACTTACCAAGTTACCTTATTCTCGAAAGAAAAAGACAGTTTTTTGCAATTAAGTTAACATTAAACTAATAAAAAACACATTTTTAATGTAGTAAATGTCAATTCTAGTTTTAAATGCCCATTTCCAGCATCACTCCAGTCTTCCAATGGTACATTGTGTTTGCTAATTGCATTAGAAGGCTACTATTATTTAAGTAATTAATATAATTACTCTTGCAAACAAAAATCATTATTTCTAAAGTTGTGAATGTTCTGACTATATTTTTTTATTCCGTTTGCAACACATTTGATAAATAAAAGTGTGACCTTTCTTGGAAAACACATAAGAAGGTGACCCCTTTAAATGTTAGCGCAAGACATTATATTGTGTAAATGTATAACATGTATAAAAGCCTTTTTAGCATTACATGACCAGGATGGAATAACTACAGCAAGGAACTCTGATTTCACTGTTTATTTGGGCTCTTGTCTTTTTTTTTTAAGACACACTTGAAAAAATGTGAACCCGTCCTTTAAGATATGCTGGATGTATATTGCAATAGCCAACTAAAGACAAACGGGCTTAGCCAGCTATTCATGCAAACCGAGCATGAATGCGGAAATCGAGAAGATATGTTGAACAGACTTCCTCGTGTGTCAGAACAATCGTGTCGGAGATCGAGAAGATATTTATTAAAGAACAAACACACACACACACACAGACCAGCCATAGCTGTGAGATTCTCTGTAGCTTGAAGGAAGCTTCACAGTGGATCATCAGAGCTGCGTGACCCGCGGTGTAGACGCTGGTGACCCTCCCTCCCTCCATCCTCCCTCCTGTGACTCAGACAAGCAGAAATACCAACAGATACCCAGCAGGCAGCCAACAACAGCTCCACACATCTATAGACATGTTGTTGTTTTTTTTTTTTTTCCCACGAGGAGGTACGCGTTACATCCCACAAGCGACCTCATTTCATTCTGTGTGTTCCTACTTAAGTTTTCAACAAGCTGAATGAAATTGTCAATAACATGTGGAGACGTGAGTGAATTTCTTCCCAGGGAATGTGATGTCAGTGTGTATCTATCAGGGCTCAAGGGATCAAATATTAGCAGTTTTGATTAGCAAAAGGTCTGTGAGGCAGGAGATCATATATATACATAATATTAAATAGATATTGATATGAATTGATATTTATACACAAACTTATAATTATATTATAATTATTTATTATTATGTCTGGCCCACTTGAGATCAAATTGCACTGTACGTGGCCCACCCTCTTGCATGCTGTTCGGCTCTCTATAAGTTTAATTCACAAAAATGGTCCCAAAAGAGCTTCGAGCCCTCCTGTCAGAAACCAGCAGACATGTTCATCAGGTGTCAGTCGTCATATTAAAAGAGATGAAACAGCAACAGCTGTATTTTGACAGAAACGAGGAAGAACCGCTTTGACGTGAAATGAGGTAGTGAAAAAAAAATAAGTCACTAATGTGAAATTGTCATGTGACGTAGATATCCGAGGAGAGGATATGGCAGTCAGCTGCAACATAACATAATTCTGGACAGACAGCTGCAGAGACATTATTCTACACGTCTAAAAAGTAGAATATACATTTTCAGTCCATCTTGTTCATTTCAGTATCTAATTTGAACTCTGATGTTTTGACGTCAGGTGTGTTTTCTGTGCTGTGGACAAAGTCACTAAACTTCAGGAGTCAGACGTACTTTTCCAAACTTTACTGTAAAACCAGTAACTGACTGGTAGCAATTGTTCAGAAAGTTACTGTCTACTGTTTACTGTGTACTTCTGTTCAGATTATTGTGTCTTTGTTGTGAAATAAAATAATTAGAATTGAAAAAAAATTGATAAATATTGTTTTATAAATCAGCAATCCATTGTAATAATCATTTACAGTAACATTACTGTGTTTAACACAGTAAATGATTTCACAGCAAAGAACACAGTAGTGTTCTTATATGACTGAAGCTGAAGAGGAAGGTATTTACCATCTCTGTTACAGATATACAGCATGATTGATATGTTTCTCATAATAAATAATGGTCATTCACATCATAAAGTCAGATCATGCTGCGATAATCAGTATTCTTCGTGTTTTAATTTAGTATTTTTGGTAAGAGATAATAAAGGTAGTCTGAGCCTTTAAGCAAAAGTTTATTTGATGTTTGAAAATACATACTGACTAACACAGAGGACTCTGGTGGTTTTAAACCACAGGACAGGTTAAAAAATTGAGACGACATATTTTACGCGAACACAGACACAAATATTTACCTCAAAATGAACTGGAGGAAAGGGGGAAAAAAGACGCTGTTGTATTTAAACAGAGTCTGAATATACACGTCTTATTGTTATATTTTAGGAGGTACAAAAACTCAGCAACATTTAAAATGTTCCTCAGTATTTACAACAGTTTGACTCTTAAACCGAAGAAACAAAACATCCATCCATCCATCCATCCATTGTCTATCCCGCTTATTCCCTTTCGGGGTCGCAGGGGTCTGCTGGAGCCTATCCCAGCGCGTTAAGGCGAGAGGCAGGGATACACCCCAGATGGTCGCCAGCCAATCGTGGGGCACACACACCATTCACTCTCACACTCACACCTATGGGCAATTTAGAGTTTACCAATTAACCTGAGCATGTTTTTTGTATTGTGGGAGGAAACCGGAGTACCCGGTGAAAACCCACGCAGACACGGGGAGAACATGCAAACTCCACACAGAAAGGCCCCAGCCCCAGGCCCAAGGCGGTCTTGAACCTGCGACCTTCTTGCTGTGAGGCAACAGTGCTACCCACCGCACCACCGTGTCAGAAACAAAACATGACTGATTGAATTCAGTGTTTAAAATGAGAGGTGAATACTTGAAGTTTGCCTCAGAATCCTTCGTAGGAAATTATCTACATTTTGACTCAATAATGTAAATTTGCATCTGAAAGCTCTGCTTTAAAAGATCATTTACACTTATTTGCAATGTCCCAAAATAATTGCTAAGATCTGTAATAAACCTGATGTGTACCTAGTTATTGTAATGATGAGAATGATAAATGATAAATAGGTATACATAGGTATACACTGTATTAAACAAAAATAACCCTTTAAGTTTGTTGAAGGCTCTTTTAAACACCAACACTCAGCATTTTCTCACATTAGACCAATGGAACCATTTGTACTAAACTGAATTTTTGCAAGACATCAACACACTGTAGTTTAATGATGCTGTTGTTGTTCCATATATATCTTATTATAAACAGATACCACGAAAAGACTGAAACCAAAAGCAGATTGTCCTTAGTGATGGTTCCGACTGAAGGTGAAAATCTTTGAGAACAGCTCACAAACATATAGATATCCATTTCAAAACGGTTCAGTACTTTTCTAAAACAGCTGGTCACTGTAGATTTAACAAACATTACTAAAACAGGTGGAAATAGTGCATTTGTCTGGGGCTGTTATCAGCAGTGGGTGAAACCATGGTTGCTTTTTGTATTTGTGGCAACAGGGCAGTATGTATGTGTGTGTTTGTGTGTGTGTGTGTGTGTGTGTTTGTTTCAAGATAAAGTACATTAATGAAGGAACATGTCACCTCATGCAGTGGCGTGGCTCATTGATTGATGGCGTTAGACAAAAGTGGAGCTGTATGACACAGGGGGAAAAAGATATATCACTATAGATATATTAGATACACCCTCACAATAGCATGTGTTTAAAGATCAGTTATGTGTGTTTATGAGTGTTTAAAGATTGTTTAGCAAGCTAAACAATTAACATCTGTTCAAAGTATTATGAAAGATATGGAATATTACAAGACTTGTTTTTGATTCTTAGGGGTGCAGCTGAGCAGAGGTAGTCATTAAACAGTTTGATAGGTGGATGCAGGAATACATTTAGTTTTTGTTGTCTTTTGAAGAAAGAAATCCAAGCAAAAATCCAGTTAAAACACTCAATAAAACAATTCCAATAAAATTCTGCTTCCAGTTAAAAGTATATCATTCAAAAGGACCAATATCTGAGAAGTATATCTTAAAATGTGGAATGTGAAGAAGAAATTGATTTATGACAGAGCTTTGGGACAGAGATGATCACCATCTTGTGTGTCTTTGGTGAAATGTCACATAGCTACATATTGGGGCTTTAAATGAACCAATTGTTTCAATTTTTGTCAGCTTTCAGACAATTTTTTATGATGCACATAGCTAAATATGCATGGTTTAATGATATTTGAATGGTATAAAATGAATTTGAAAAACCTGCAGTCTACTGTCATCATGTCAAATGCAGCATTTCACATGATAAAACGATCCTGCTAAAGTATTTATTGACTGTAGAGTAATCCACTCTGTATTGCTGTGACAGCTCACTGTGTGAGTAGCGAGGAAATAAAATGTTGACGGACACACCAGCAGGGGTGAGAAGAGTGAGCAACTTTACATAACTTCCTTTGGATCCAAAATTCACTCCTCGCCTGAGTCCTTCATACAAAATGTCAATGAAATCTGTTCTTTTTTTGTAGTTTTGATGATGATCTCTGATCCATCCGTAGAACACCAGCCCAAAAAAGTCCAGCGTTTACTGGTTCCTCTGGACCTCTGTGTTCCAGTGGTAGCAAGGTTTCATGGTAACACTCTGTGAGGTCCGAGAGGTCAGTTTGAGGTATCTGTATTTGAGTGTGCACTGGTCACTGAAGGAGGTCTGGAGGCATCATCACGCCAGCTCCCGTTAACCTGAAGACAGAGACAGAGAGAGAGAGCATTAGACCTTAGATTTGTTTAGACCCTAGGAGAAGCAGACACAATATCAACCTAGTATTATTTAAATATAGCTGTATTTATCTCCTTGGACATCTTTCTTTCTTTGTCTACAACAGTTTATAAAGGTTTGTTCCATGAATCGTCTCAAGTACATTTTTTGTCAAACTCAACAAATTTCTTCTCACTACTCGGAGGCTGTCAAAAAATTTGGTGTTCACTGACACTAACCCTAACACTAACCAACCATGGATTTGTGGTGCATTAAATGCCCTAACGACTACCAGAGCAACTTAGGGTTCAGTGTCTTGCTTAAGGACACCTGAACACATGGATAGTAAGAGCTGAGAAATTGAACCATCATCCCGCTCTATCTGCCCAGCCACAGCGACCACCGGTAGAGGTTTGGGAGTAATAGAAGTCCAACAGTGCCTGGGGTAGATAAATTGTTCTGGTGGGTAAGGAGGATGAGTCTAGACAGTTTTCTGACTATCACAAACTGAATGGTGTGTCAAGATTTGATGCCTATCTGCTGCCCTGGATCAACAAGCTCCTCAATCACGGCACTTTTTTTAGGACAGTAGATTTGGTCAGAGGGCTACTGGCAGATTAAAAATGTCTTTCCCCACTAGGTACAAGGCATACTGATTTATACTATTTCCATTCCAGTTCGGTGCCCCAGCCACCTATTCAATGCCTCATGGAGTGGGTTCTGCAATCGCATGCTTCATATGCTGCAGGTGACAGTGGTACCTGAGGCAGAAAGGGGCTCGCAAACCAACCCGAAGTAGTGTTCGGATGGATGGGTGAGGTGGAACGGTATCTGGGATACCACTGGGAGGCGGGCAGGAGCATCCACGGCCAGAATGTCTGTGATACCAATTGCAGGTTGTCTGCAGTTTCCATGGTGGGCAAACCATGGGAACCATGGAAACTGTACGCAAACCCATCTGTGTTTGCCCCTATATATTAGCAAACACAGTGGTGCGGCCACCATGGACAAACTCAATTATCACGCATATGTACAGCGCAAACCTAACCCATATGGGCCCCACAGGGACACGTTGGCTGGGAGGTAGATAGGTCAGCAACGTCTGCTGCCTGCCTGAAGCCAAAGATGGGAAAAAAGGTAGCTCACTACTACTAGCAGTTTATTACTGGTTTGGAGGTCTGACCTGCGCCCTGACCAACCTCACCGGGAGGCCGAATGGGGAGGGCCCAGGAGACCATCAGCAGCCACAGCTGAGAAGATCATCAACTAATGATAAACCTACAACTTTTTGTTACAGTAGCGTGCTGCACCTGGAGGAGTGGGACAGAGGCAACAAAGGACAACAGGGCCAATTATGTGCCATGGAAAATACATGCACAACGAAGTCCAGCCAATCAGCAGTAGGCACCCGGCCAGCATGTTTAAGGGGGCCCATAAAGATTAATTTTGGGCTGCACACATGGGTGCCAAGTGGCTTTGTCCCCAGTTTCCATAGTGGCCCCACCTGTGTCTGCCTTTATTTGCCCAAAACTGCAGACAAACCCACCTGTGTTTGCCCATATATGAGCCTCTATGGAAACTGGCACCAATATATGAAGCCCAAACTTAACCCTTAATTGGGCTCCACATGGACATGCCGACTGGGCTGGTTGCCTAGACCAAGGAAGGGGGATATGAGCAGGAGACTACTACTACACAACTTAAAACCTAAAAACGGACTCATTCCATACCTAAATATTTTCAGAAATAATTGTTCCTGAAGTACTGAATGGTTAGCCTATATCACAATTAAAAAAAATCACCTCAAAATGCCAGCTGGTCCTTTTTGAAATCCACAACCAGAGCCAAACATCCAGGAAATGTTATATTAGATCCTTGCATTGCAGAAGTTAGTGCTGAGTGTGTTTGCATTCAAATATCAACCATTTTTCTCCAGAATCATGAAATAAAATGTTGTTTGCGTGAAAGAAATTTGTAAAAAAAAAAATAGTGTTTGAAGCTGCCAGCACTCGGCAGATTTGACTCTATTGCCTAGCAGGCCTCCACTAAGAAAAAACAACATGACGACAAACTGTGCCACGATCATATGACTATTATGACCTCATGCTGTATTAGTGTCTGCATTATCACATGTCATGTTTGCAGCAGAAGGGAGTTGCTATGGTTACTTGTACCTACGTGGAGGCCATGTGAACTGTACAGCAGATGTCGGAGGCCGTCACTGAATCCTGTCTGACTGGTAGCAGGGTGTGTGGTATCCACCTGGACAGAAAAACTGAATATTTCACTAATAATGCTGCAGAAAAATGACACCAAAACCACATTAGTTAGTCTGCTTTATAGCAAATTTAGCTAATTTAATTTTCTCAGTCTTTGTGAGGCCACTACTCTGTGTGCAAAATCTCAGTGTAGGATAACAGACATGTGGACTCAGCTGAAATAAAAATACAAACAGGAAATGAGACACAGAGAGAAAAACCAAGCATATGCAACACAAACACAGTAACTCTATCAGAGAGAACACAACAAAGTAAATAACATGAGGTCAATAAGGACTCTTGACTCTTATTTTGTAATTCTAACATCTTGATATGTCCAGCTTCACTGCATGGTATGCGCATATGATGCTGACACTGTGTACTTCACTACCCACTCAGTAGGGCTAGAATATTGGGGCCAAGGCTGAGATTGACTTGAGTCAGAGCAAATAAAAATAAAACAAATAGAAAAAAGTTACATATTCTGTTAGTAAATAATGACAGATGTGTGAAAAAACACACACATTTTCCGTGAATCAAGTTAAAATCAAAAGTTGAGAAAAAAAATGGATTTTACCAATATATAAGGGATATGGTCAGCGAGTGCATTATTAATGCAAGTGGGTGAGAGGTGGTGCAGGAGGTCTTGAATTCCCTTGAAAGGGTTTATTTCACAATAATGAGCCATCCACTTAATATTGTCTCACTTATTATGACTACTTAAAGAAATCCATATTTCATACATTTAATACAAAAACATTGATTTACAAATGATTTAATTGGTTCCTACCATTGATCAGAACAGCCTATAGAGCAGGGGTCTGTTATTCAGAAATAATTGACCACTTGTTACGATGCCATAATCAATCATGATCCAGCATTTAATAATGGCTATGCAGTGTAATACAGATCAATGTTCTCCTGACCTACAGTACAGAGCTCCTACCTGGGACAGTGCCTTGGCTCCACTCTGAGCCCCCAGGTAAGAGGCTCCGTTAATACTCTGCATGCTCATGAACATGTCGCCCGAGCTTGGGAGGTGAAAAGAACCAGGAGAACCTGGAGAGGAAGAGATGGAAGCAGCTGAACATGCCGAGAAGGAAAACGCATGCACAAACACATACGTTCGAATGCACACATGCAGGAAAACACAAGAATATCAAATAAAATTGCATCTCCCATACATTCATGCACTGATTCAAACAAAATGAAAATTAGAATGCATCAATATCTGTGTTAATGGCCTTCACAATAAAAAGCCTCATTAAGAAGGAGTACCATTAATACTATACGTACCAAATAATAGGCGAGACTCTGAATCTGCTACTACTGCTACTACAAATCTGTTCTGTAGTTAACACACAAGCATCGATCACACCGACCGGGTGTAAGGTTGTTTTTTTTTTAATTTATGAACAGTACCAGAGAACATGCTTGTTAACAGTGAGCTTTTGCTTTCAGAAGCGTCGAGCTGGAAATCCTCATCTTTCATTGGGAAGCCTAGAGAGAAGAAAAGGAAAACAAACTTCAGAATTCCGGTGACAACACAATGAGGGCACATTACTGAATATGGTTCATTTCCATGGAATAAAACCATTTAGGTTTCAGAGTTCAGCAGGATAGACTGGGGCTTATCATGTTTTCACACTCGTATTTTTAAGAACCAGTACATCTTTTATAAAATTCATGTGTACCAGACCAAAGTGTCATGTACATACAATATATTGCCAAAAGTAGTAGCACATGAATTAGCCAATCAGTCACACACTCATACCTATGGGCAATTCAGAGTCTCCAGTCAACCTAGGCACCCAGTTCAAGGACTTGAACCTGGATCCTCAAGGACCGCGCAACTTATTGTGCCACCGTGTCGCCCCGCTATGGCTTGTGCAAAATGGTTAACTGGTGCTCACCATAGTTCACAATGTGCTACTCTTACTGGAGAAAAGACCTGACACCTGACCATGTAAAGGAAAAAAAATACTATTCCACTTTACTTGCACCCTCTGGTGGTGCCAATAATCACAATGTGACACCCATTGTGTATCCTTCTGACAACAGGCCCCGGTCTCCCCTATGTCCCAATTCAATATTAAATGGTGCACATGGTGAGGAGAAATGTAAAGCTGACCAGCTGTCAATGCTACAGGAAACATCATGGGATCATTCTAATGAGATTTGTTTATACTACTAATAATAAAGAACCCAAACCTAGCAGTAGTAGTGATATTATAATAACTATAGCAACATTTCTAACAGCGGCCCACCTGAGCTGGGTGTAGTGGGGGAGTCATCGTGACTGCCGTGGACGGCGGCGGCCGCCGCTTGCGTTGCCGTCACCGCCGTCTTCGCCGCGTACAGGTTGGCCTCCTCCTGGAACTTTCCGATGTTCTTCTTATACCGGATCCTCTTGTTCCCAAACCAGTTAGAAACCTGACGCAGGCAGGAACAAAGAGAAGAAGAAGAAGAGGAAAAAACAAATGCAGCTCACGTTGGATGGCACTTGAACGCAACAGGCAATATGTAGAGTGTTGGTGAACAGATACACTGACTTAGCATCATAAGATCAACGTGATGTGTGTGTGGGTGTGTGTGTGTGTGTGGGACAATAATATACAATAAGGAGTATTCCAGATCATAGGCAGAACCCTGGCTGGTAAAGAGCATCCACGGATAGACAATAACAACATATGTCATCTTAAAGGTCGTGCATGTGTGTGTGCGTATGTGTGTGTGTGTGTGATGCTACTGGCCTTTAATATATGCAGTGACATTTACCAAACACTTTTTCCTAGAACAAAATTGCCCGTACGGCCTTTCTGCGATATGGCTTTTGTTTTGGTTAACCAGAAGGGGTCAATAGCGAATTAGCGAAGATGTTGTCACAATGTGGGAAAATGTTGTTTCTATTTCTGTCTTCATTAAGCACTGAGTGGGCCCACAGTGGCACAGAGAAGTCCATCCACCCATCACAGCCAATTTTTCTGCGATAGTAGCCTCGAGATAGTTGCTACTCGCTGAGCTAGCTGGTAGTCCACAGCCTACTGCAGGGAGCTAACCGCTAACATGCTAGCTGCCAATTAGCAGCCTAGGCAGAATAGAGAAGGGAGAAAAAGTGAGAAAAAAAGAAAAGGGAGAGAAAAAGAAATAGAAATGAAGCAAGAAGGAAACCTGTTATGTTAAAGAGGGTAAAATGGCTGTGGAATTCAGATTGCCAAAACTCTCCCGGGCATTAAATATATACAGTATATTGTCAAAAAAAAAAACACTACAACTATTACATGAACTGATTGACCTCATGATGGCAGCAGGTGAAGAGAGGGAGCCGTGACGTACCTGTGACACTGTGATGGTGCTTCCTCCGCCCTGAGGGCAAAAAAGAGGCTTTTTTTTTACACTATTCCACTATTCAACCCCAACACAACACATACAACTCACATCTGCTCCTCTAGACCAACAACTAAGGTTAACAGGGATAGAACTGTTACGAAAATACATTTCTTTTCAAGCTTCGAGTGTATACCAGGGGTAGAGGTGTAGTGCCAGAGATAACTTCACCTGCTTCTTAAGATCTAAATATATTTCAGTGATTAAATATATTGCAACAGGTGACAGACCGAATATGGAATAACTGGGAAATTAACTTCATTAGGCTCTAGTTTCAGAGTATGTGGGAAGCCTGTTGATGATGTCATGAACCTCATCACAGTTTCAGCTCTGGTATCCATCCGCCTTCCGCTGATACAAACACTGCTCTACGATATCGCCGGATCTCATTTCATTATTTAACTTCATTCCAAGTGAAAATAAGGAATAAATAATTTTGAAATCTGTTAATAATTAAGCCAAAAATATTCATGAGGATGTTTTATTCTGCATGATGAACAAAAACAGTAAAAAAATCCTTTAACAGACTGCTAACAGAGGAAAATAGTCCTAATACTTCTGTCATCATCCATGATTCGTAACTTTATCAACACTTATCTGAGTTTTGATTGAAGATGAGTGACATACATTCTGTCCAAATCTAAAAAATATCAGCATCCATGCCTCTTACATAAAGCTACTCTTCAGATTGACTTACCTGGGAAACAGTGATGCTGCACTTTTTAGCCAGCTCCTCTTTGGCCTCCTCGCTGGGGTACGGGTTACTCAGATGTGAGTAAAAATACTCATTCAGGATTTCTGTGGCCTGTTTGCTGAAGTTTCGTCTTTTCCGTCTGAGGGGAAGAAAGAGGCAGAAAGACCCTAAAATAATTAGGCTGTGTCGTAAACCACAGAAGGCAAAGCTGTTTTTAGCAATTTCCATAACCAGCATACATTTACGTACACATTTATCACGATTAATACAAATAATCAACGTTCATTTACAAAACAGATTAACTGATTTTTTTCTAAAAAATGCTTTTTCAAAATCATGATGTCTCAACTTTTCCATTTTCAGTCAGTCTACTGTTGCATTGACTGCATAAATGATCTTTGGTTTGTGGACTGTTGGTCTTGACAAAAAAAGGGTTGCATGTTCAGCTTTGGTAAACAGTCCCTCCAATATTGGAATGATTAATTGACTATCAAAATAGTCTTAGTTGCACCTCTAATGCTCAATAATCATTGATGATTAGCATGTATCATCCCATGTCTATTAAAAGTAAATAAATCTACAAATCTCCGGCTGTGTCTATCTTGTGGTTTATACTCACCGAGCGTCCAGGAACCTGGAGCGCAAGATCATCACCGCCTCACAGGTGCTCTGCTTCAGCTGCATTTGGATGGAGCTGAACTTGCTGTGGATGATGCTCACCATGCGCTCGATCTCCTTCGGCGAGATGGGCCGCGTCCGCGACTGCTCCCTCAGCAGGTTCATCACGTGAGTGGTGAACTCACTGCAGGCCTAACGGAAATGTCATGAAGTCTGTGAGGGGGGAGGCGGGGGGAGACATCTAACGGCTCAACACACGTGATCACCTCAGGTGAAGAAGAATGGGGGAAAAAACTTTGTTGCTATAACATGTTAGTGAATATGCAGAAAACAGAAAAAAGTAGTGACAAACCTGTTCGTATTTCTCCAGCTCTGTGTGATAAATCTGTCTGATCTGCGTCAGCTTGGTCCTGTAGTCGGAGTGTTCGATGGAGTTATCGGTCACGCCCCCCGCGGCGGCCGCTGCAGCTGCAGCCGCCGCCGCTGCTCCCCCTCCCCCTTTCTCTGGTCCAGACACCCCCTCCGCCAGCAGCATGTTGTCCAGTCTCATCAGCTGGGCTTCTGCGGACTCGATCTCCTGGGCCCCACGGATGCTCAGGCCTATCGGACAAGATGCAACGATTTTACTCTGTGATGTCACGTGGTTGGAAAGACAAAGAATGGATCGCGTTTGCGGTGGATGATAAAGGTGAATGCTCAAATGTTGGTATGCAAGATGGAGAATCACCTTTTTGTCTCCAATGCACTGATATATCATCTTGTTTTGTTGTAATTAATTTTTGATTCATTAAAGCATGTTTTTTTCTAACCTTGAATAGTGAAATAAATCCCACAAAAATGTATTCATTTATTTACCAACAGTGAGAAAGTAACTTAGGCACTCTCTTAATGTCTTTTATGTATTTTATAGTCTGATGTGTGTTATGTATCTTTGGTTTTAGTCTGTAATTTTTGTCATATGTTTTGAAAATGGTGACTGCTATGGTACAATATAAATTTCCATACAGACTAACAAATAAAGAATATTGTATTGTATTATTGTATTGTAAGATCTCGCTGCTGCTCACAAAACTGGGTTCTTAGTAACAGTTGATGGGTATATTATTCATAGATAAATTTATCTAGTCCTCTCTACACTCAACTGTATTTTTGGTTGATAGACAGTATATATGTTGATATTTTAGGAAATAAATCAAATGAATTTGATCATTTATGTGATCAGCTTCTGAAAGATCTGAGAAAACAGATATTCTGTAGTGAGTAGTGGAATGCTGCTATATAAATATATATTATAAAAATTACCTGAGACACAAAATAAACATTTGATTGACGCAAGACCAATGAGGCTGGGGTCAAAGTTAAAGGGACAGAGTATCTGTAAACTGTGGAGAAAACATAATGTTTACAATACAGAAAGGTCACCTGACCTCATCACGAATCACCTTCTGGAGGCTACGAATGCTTCTAAAACAATATGGCAACGCTGAATCCAAGTGTTTGGCTGACAAACCGCCATCTTTAGACAAAAAGTAATGACGATCAGAGTTCACAAAACAGCTACTGTTCCCACTGGGTGACACTAGCATACAGTTCTGCCTCCCGCCGTCCTGTCCTCCTGGAACCGCGACGCATCCAGCCAAGCTCTGATTCTCATGTCAGGTATATTAACTGTAACAAGGAGCCCTGCTGCGCTTCTGCTGTCACTTCCACTCCCCCTGCTTGCTGTTTGAGCCACTTCGCAGGAGGGAAGAGTTTTGATTCTGTCATTTGTGGCTCGGGCCGGCTCTTCAAGGCTCCCCCGCTACGAACAGTGGGAAAGTAGGTCATCCTGCAGGCTGCCATGTGTGATAATGTACAGCACATGAGCATCAGGGCCAGCTGACGTCTGATGGAGGAAGACGTCGCCTGTGACATTAAAGGAGCGCCTCGCTCTCACTTTGTGTTGTTACAGAACATGAATCTGTTCTTTGAAACTTAGCATTTCAATAAATGGAATGATGTGAATTATTTTCTTCTGCTTTCATTAATATATTGTAAATAATCTGGCAGCCTCTAAATCACTGGAGCACTAAAGTGGCTTATTGTGATTGCAATTGCAATTTAACCAGACACAAATAAACGTGATGCAGACCTCTGGTGCTGCAACAAAGACATATAAAGAGAGGTGAAGCCCAGAAATACATTTATTCTGCACCACCTACACGCACACACACACACACACACACACACCTACAGGCGCATGCACACACAGATGTGGATGGTGTGGCAGGTGGTCTACCGCTTGTCTCATTCAATAAATTGTGGCTGACGTGCAGAAAGGGCAGCTGTTTATCTCTGCATCCTGACTGCCTCATTGAAATGGACAGGATAATTCCACACATGGCAAGCGGCAAATGAACAGAATGCAGAGGAGTGTGAGTGTCTGTCAATAGTGAAAAACACACTCCGTCTTCACTCTTTGTCCCCGTACCACAGGGTATTTGCAGAGCGGCTACAGATACTCACTGCTGCTTGAAACGGTTTCTAACCACATGTATGAAACATGAATGAAAATACACGACAGAGGTTGCCATGACCAGGAGAGGTGAATTTGCTGGCAATCATCTGAAATAAGCCGCAATACTGGGATTTCAACAGTAGCGGGAACTCCTGTTTAGAAGCTGATTGACCTGCTGTAAACACCAGAAACTCACATGGAATAGATGATTATGTGAATGCGGAAATACGTGCAGCGTTGATGTTTGGTGTCTGGGCTCTGACCTCATCAGTTTCACACAATGAAACATCCAGCTCAGCAACAACAGGGACTGATGCTAATCTCTATAAACAGATGTCTGCATATCTGAATATGAGGAATCTGTAGGTGAGGGATGATTTCAGTAACAGTTCCAGAGTTGTTAGTCATGACTATTGTATTGATCTGTCACATTTGATCTGTGGTTGCTATGGTTGCATGTAAATGACAATGGAAAGCCGCAAAGAGGCCTTAATGGAGCTTGTTGGATTGTAAACTTAGATGTATTTAAAAAAAAACTTGGATACAAGAATTGAAAATTGCCGCCATTTATTTCAATGGGAGTTGCTTACCTGGTGCATACGCCAAAATAGTTGCTGACTTTTGGGTTTACTTCTGCGTTTTGGACCGACCAACTGTAACTGACCAGTGCTGCGGTGTAATTTCCATCCAGCATGATGGAGTTACTGAGCCTTTATTCAACTTTCTTTTGAAATTTTCACCCTCAACACTCTTAACATTGACAGACTTAACTTAAGACTCTTGACAGACAAAGAAAAAGCACCAATCACACATCTTGTTCTCCATTTGGTATCTTGCGATCCATGGTAGTCCTGACTTGTAGTTGTAAGTAGGGTGGCCAGCATACACCATCAGAACAACAGCTGTTGGATGTCAGATTATAGGCACCTCTTTTAACCTCTTTTCACCTGTTTCAGTCACATCTCATGTGAACAACAGAGTCCAACACCATGGATACCTTCCAGAAGACGTCTTTACCTTCGTCAGGATAAGAACAAATAGTCCTGGTTTGTTCTTTTAAACTCGTTCTGAGCAAGGATAAACAGACCCTTGAGCTGGGACATCTTGTCTATAAAGATAAAAGCTTTGAATGGAAAGGGGATAGTGAAAAGTGTCAAAGATGGAAAGTGTTCATTCTTTGGGTATCACGGATGGCTGATGCAATCTGCACAGTAGATGTTGGTTTTATTGGTACAAAAGTAGAGTTAGTAGCCTGGCTGGATGAAAAGGCCATGTGTCACCAAAAACCTCCATAGAACATTTCATGAGAATTGGACTTGCTGGAGTTTTTTTCAGATTGACTGACACCCCAATGCTGTCTTGATGTTTAAAACATGTACAATGATTTCCATGCTCTATGCTGAGGGAGCAATTGGCATTTTTCCAGCCACACTACTGTCTCTGCTCTTTGTCCTGTTGACTTGTGGAACATGAGGCTGGATGGAGCCATTGTGTGCTACAGCCCGCTGTGCTAAACTAGCTCTATCACTGAATGACTTATATGTCTGCTGGCCTGTTGCTGTAATGCATATATTTTACCAACAGTGGGAAGGTGCCATTAATAAAAAATCTAGCATTCACTCACTGCAAGCTCTCTCAATGCATAAGCACGTAACCCAACCACACACACACACATGCACGCACACACATGAATACAAACTTACACACACTGTTTGATGAAGTGTTTGTGTCTGCTAGACTCCAGCACCTGTATATTAAAGGCAACTGAGGGGCATCCCTCTCGCTGCTGAGACAGACCAAAATGTGCGGACTCGCAGGAGGAGAGGACTGCGTCGCTCCGAGGCAGAAACATGAATAAATATAGAAAGTGGACAATTGACATGTAGTGCCTTGTTTGGCACCAGACCCTATTATTGGCACGGCAAAAAAACTAATACACAGCCCTCCAGCCTCTAAATCACTGGAGCACCCATTTCCAAGTATAATTTAATCAGCCTACTGCACCACTTGATGCTGACTTCGCCCTGATGTAATGACACAGAGGGAAAGGAAAAGGAACTGTACAGTGAATGAGGCACTGTGGGAGGCGGATTTCTATGCTGAGCCGATTGAAGCAGAAACAACATACCTAAATGCATATTTCATGCCATTACACAGACGGGTAATCCTTTAAGGCTCCCCCGCCGTGCTTTGTGGGCTTTTGTTTTTCGTGCCCGCTGATAGCCACCATTAGCCTGCCTGCATGAGAAAATGAGTCATGTAATTGTTCTGCAGACACACCGTGACCACCCATTTCAAATGTTATCAGCCCATTAAATGGGCACTATCAGTGGTTATCATCCTCATTGTTATGGGATAGAAAGTCCCTGCTACACCTGCTAGCAAATGCATATAAATCAGTTGCGATTGGATAATAAACCTTTATGTTACATTAGGTTAGATCCACGATGTTGTAACAATATAGTTATGTTTTATAGTCTGGCAATGGTGTGGTTAGGCCCAAAAATATGGTTAAACATGGAAACCATTACGACAGTGAAACGACATGAACGACAGTAAAATGTCCTGATGCTAAAAAAGAAGAAATTACATTAAAAATGTCCCAAACATTACAGTAATGAGATCCAGCAGGAAAAGGGCAACAATTTAGGGTTCCCAAGAATACAGATGGAAACTGAACCATTAACCTCAGGATGAGTCCTAAAGTGGTGTCAAATAAAATATTCATTGAGCACCGAGGGCGCTGTGAACACAAGCACACTTTTTTCTTTTTGGAGAAATGGGAACTTGTCCATTTTCTTTTGGAAAATTGCTGGGGAGCAATCATAAAGAATGTGATAGCACCAAAATGTGCATATAATCTGCACCCATTTCCTCATTCTTGAGCTCATATTCACAAAAGATATTATGCTAATAATATTAAGGCACTAACATGCACATGATGTTTAATAGCTGAGTCTAATTTTCTCTTCTGTTGTGTCTGAGTGGTTGTGCGGAGTCGTTGTTACAGTTTTGTATTTTCTTTACATTTCAGCACACATATTGGTCCAGAATGAAAACTGCTGAAAGCACAAAGGCCTTTCATTTTGTGTCGTAAAGTAGCAGAGATGTGCCCACACAGACATCTACTCCATTACAAACCAATTTTCATGTACTTTTCTTCTTTTACTTCCTAGTATTTTGCATCTATAACTGTAATCTACTGGCAAATGATATATTAACAATGTTTGACTAGCTCCAAAAGAGAAGTTGTACATATATCCACACAGTAGTTCTAGTACACATCCACATAGAACAGCTATTAAACACTGATTCCAGGTGGAATTGTTTGTAACTATGTGGTCTGTATGGATAAAGAGAGAGCAATTTATTTTCAGTTTTTTGCATAAACACCCCCCTTGCCCCACACACGCACATACAATAATATAATTTAATTCTAAATTATCGCTGTTGGTGCTGGACTTTCTGATTTGGACTGGTTTTGCAATGAGAATCATTTGCATAGAAAGGGACCAATTCTCTATGCATATTACCTCATTTACATTCATGCAACTAGCAAAAGTGCACCAAGACACTTTTTGCTGACTTGCCAATGGTTTGATATTGCAATTTTATATTGCTCCATGAGAGTTCATCAGGAATGTCAATTACTCAAACTCACAAAATGAGCATCCACTTCTGGATTTACATGTACAAAGCGACACACACAACAACCAGTCTTGCAATCATAGTCAATTATATTGTCATTTCCATCAGCTGCCCTCATCCTCCAACTGCTTTATAAGTAACCAAGCAACTACAAAGCCTTCCAACATTAATTACTCCACTTCCTACATCAGTGTAATTAGACTTTTTAGGTTAATCAATGTAAATTTGTGGAATATGGTTTTAAAGCCTTGGGTTCAGCATTTAGATTGTCACAATCTTGACCATATGTGGTCAAGATGGTGGAACAAGCAAGGGTTGGATTCTATTCCGACAGGTCACTATAATAGTGACTTGTCAATCACAACATAGCAACGCTACTCTAAATGGGGGCATAATTTACTAAATAAATGCCATAATATACTAAATAAACCTCATGTCATGAGAAGTACAATCAAACTTCTTTACAGGGTCAATGGGGTCACACTTTGCTGACCACTTAAGAGAATTAGGTTTAATCTTTCAGCTTTCCACTTGGTTGCATAATGAAGAAAGAGGATGCATTGGATGGATGATGCAGTAACAGCAGCAGACTTAAATTGAGAGGCACTGTGGTTCATTTGTGGCCACAGCTGCAGATTTGACACAACGGCCTTATTAAGATGGTTATTGTACAGAAATACAACTTATATTACTCAACTCTCTCAGTCCAAGTGTTGATTTCACACCCTGTGGCTTAAAAAGTACTTTTAAGATTAGGGTTGGAGGAATTGTCTTGTCTTGATTTGATACATAAGAAGAATTGATACTTGAGGCATTAAATTACCTGAAACTTAATGTGAACTTTTGAGGATGACGATCACCTGTTTTTTGTCAAACTGTGACAACTGCCTTCATCTGATAAGGTACAGCTGGAGCAAAGCAGCTAAAAGACAAAAGAGTTAAATGACTCATTATACAAGTGGTGCAGAATTTCAGCCCACATTAACAACAACACTTTTACACACTTAGAACCTAGCATACTGTATGTTTCCTTCAGTAGCGGATGATCACAGTCCTCTGTGGGAGATGTAACTGTGGGAGATGACTCATGTAACCAGCCCACCTTGGTGCTTTTCTTGGTCTGACCTGAAAGGATCCATTGTTTTCCCAGTGGAAATGAAAGACTTCACCTCAAAAAACAACCCCCCTCCCTCTCATCAAATTAGACTCTGACCTGGAGCTCCCGAGCTCAGGTGGTCATGACTGCTTTCACAAATAAACAATCATGGCAACGTTAACAATGCAGCTGAAGCTGGTAACCGAATCTGAGTGAGCCAGCATTCTGAAATCAACCCAACCACACATTTCTTGGCACCTGGGGACAATCAGCCGTACATCTGAAACAAAACAAAGATCTTCTTTGTTCACTTCCATGGCCACCCCATGAGAGGATACCTTCTATGTTTTACAGTGTGTCTGTCCTTCCTGTGTGTAACAAAGAGCTTTTTATGGTCTCTGGATCCTTTACAGCAATGCTGGCTCTCCTACACCATGATCAACACCAGTTTTGTTTTGGCAAGCATACATTGGCACTACTAAAAGAAAGAAAGATAATATCTGATGGACCTCTTTGCGTACTGGATTTAATCTTTCACAGTCGTGTTTTCCAGTCATGTTTCGGACAGTAGCAAAGGCAGGACACTTCTAGAGAGTGATCAATCCAGGATCCTAGTGGGACAAAGGTGGAAGCCAACCCAGAGCCCTCCATTGCTGGCCTAGTGCATCTGGCACCTTCTCTTGACCACAGCAGGGAGAAATGCCAACCATTTTGGGATCCCCAGAAATCCCATTTGACCAGGTTACCAGTGTTCAATCCTGCCATGTTTACATATTTACCCTTGTATTCCTCTGGTGTTAAGATGCCTATCTAAGTGGTCTAGCTGGTGTCCAACGCTGGTCTCCAATATTTACAGTAGGATGGCATCGGAATCTATCTATCTAGTAACCATTTACAATGCCTAGTGAGTAATTCATAGTAATATCTTATCATTGTTCATTAGTATACAATATTGTTCACAGTTTTTCACAAGTGCACAAAATATAATGATGTTGATGGAGATAGGATAGGTCCACACTTTCTATACTGTGTAAAGAGGCTGTAACACCAGTGAGTTCCAAAGCTATGGTGGAAAACATTCTTGTTTTGCCCACACTAGTGGGAATTGGAACAGGCTGTAATGCATCCTGCAGGGTTTCCTGCACAATGAAAGTGGAGAGCCACAAACTGAATCCACCTTGTGATGTCATTCTCGATCATGTGCATACGTATGTGTTTGAGTGAGCGAGCGAGAGTGATCAACAGCTGCCCAAACATGTCAACGGTACAACGCTTTCAATGAAACATATCTCAAATAACCTAGCCAAACTTCGTGGAACAGGGGTACATCCTTGAAGAAAACACTTCCTCAAAAGTGCCAGGTGTCATCAAAGGTGAGCATTGGCCCATGCAAGTAGCTGACAATGAATAGCAGTTGAGTCAAGACCCTGGTGACAATGAATGACATGCAGATGAGCTTCCCTGAGATGGTTGGTTGTGTAAACCAACTGCTGCACCAGCACATGATCCTGCATGTGAAGATGCTGGATGTGCAGGTCCTAGGTCGGCATGGTTAAACATTGCCTGCTGTTGTTAGGCTGATTGATTGTAATACCAAATTCTTGGAAAATGACTTTGGAGACAGGTGATGGGAATGAAATCATTCAATTCATGGGATCTGGCTATGGTGGACATTCCTGTAGTAAGCATTCAAAACTGTGGCATCTGTGGCATCATGTTGTATGATAAAACTGCACATTTTAGAGCAGCCTTTTATTGTGATCAGCCCAGGGCAATAATCATTATTGCGGCAGTAAAAAGATTCAATAATCATTCGGCATATGTGGCATCATGTTGTGTGATAAAACTGCACATTTTCAAATGGCCTTTAATTGTGACCAGCCCAAGGCACACCTGGGTAATAATCATGTGGCACATGTGGCATTGTGGTGTTTGATAAAACTGCACATTTTAGAATACCTTTTTATTGTGATCATCTTAAAGTGCACCTGTGCAATAATCATGCTGGATAATCAGCATCCTGATAGGCCACACCTGTCAGGTGGATGGATTATCTTGGCAAAGGACAGCTATAGAGTACAGAAATGAATATATATGAGAAGGTAAAGATGGCAAGGCAGTGCAAAAAAAAGGGTCGGCTTTCTTGGATGTCTCAAAAGGATCAAGCAAGGACAGTGCTGCAAGTAAAGGTATAAAGGTACATTTACCTAACCTGCAAGATTGGCAAAAGTTCATCAGATTTTGATGTCACCATGGTGTTTGATCTTGCTTACTACTTAAAGGAGCTTGCAGACCAGTTCCATGATTAACCCCCTAAGAATGTAGAAAACTTGCAAGGATTACAATTTTTATACTAGAAATTTTTTTGCTTTAATTCATAAAATTATAATTATATAACACAACCACAACCTAAGAGGCCTTATCCCCTTGAAGTAAGTTTTATCAGAAGGCTACGTATTTTGATGGTTTATTAATGTAAAACCATAATAATTGGATCATTTGTTTAATTTCCATGGCATGTGATTACACATAAACTTGGGAGATATAAACTATTATTTGAAAGATATAGAAGAAGATACATTTTCCTTTTTTTAGTAAAGTCATCAAATGTATTCAAAAGTGGCTCATGTCATTTCATTCTCCCTCATACCAGTCAGTCAGTCATTTTCTATACCCACTTATTCCTCATTAGGGTCGCAGGGGCCTGCTGGAGCCAATCCCAGTGCATTACAGCAGAGATGCAAGGATAAACTCCAGACAAATCACCAGCCTATAATGGGGCACACACCATTCACACACACACATACTCATACTTTTGGGTAGAGTCTCCAATCAACCTCAGCATGTTGTTGGACTGTCAGTGGAAGCCACAGGACCGGGAGAGAACCCACGGGGAGAACATGCAAACTCCACACAAAAAGGTCCCAGACCAAGGACTTGAACCTTTGACCCTCTTGTTGTGAGGCAGCTCTTCTTTGTAAAATAGTAAAATGTTTGACTGCCATGGCCCTAGGAACGACATTGTTTGTCTCTCAGGGCCAGATTTACTGTGTTTCCTAATTGAGTTTGCAGCTACGCTCTGTGTGTATTCAGTTTCAGAGTCAGTGGACTCAGAGTCCACTTTGCTGTGCTCCTGACAACATGTGACAGCCTTTAAAATTGTATGCTTCAATGAAAGAGATGTGGAAAGTGGAAAGTCTTGTGAAAAGTCTCTGTTCAGTTCCGTCACAGTCTTGACTCAGATTCGACTGGAATGATCCTGGCTTTTGACTCGGACCTCAGCAGCAGCGATCCTGACAACACCTCAGCCGAACTGAAACCCGAACCCGCGTGTAATCACGCAGCCACTCAGCGTGATGGCGTTCTGCAGAGCTTTATGAAAGCTGCCTCTGTGGGGCCTTGCCGGTTGCGCTGAGACGTCTGAGTAAGACCCGAGCCATCTCTGATGTAACTAACCAGCTAGGTGTGTTACTCAGGAAGCTGACATGCTTCACGCATGGCTGGCCCCCTTAGCGCCCTGACAGTGATGTACTGCCACCGACTGCTGGTGACGGCCGAGGTGCAGCAGAGCTCAGACTTTAACAATGTTCATTTCGGCTGCTGGAGGCTGAGGAGAAAAAGCTCCTCGGGCGCGATCCAGGCTTTTGTTCCCGTGTGTTGATAAAGTGGGGGCATTACTGTCTCATTCTGTCTCAGCTGTCCAATTGTCTACCCACGATCCATCTGTGGGCCTCTTCACTCGTCACAGGTTAGTGTGCACAACTGAGATTTCAATCTGTTCTGGCGATAGTTTCATGTTTTTACGGTTGTTCAGTTACTACGAATGTAATCTGAACATCGAAAATTAAACAATGATGTGCAATGAACAATCGATGTATTTTTTAAAATATATTTTATTGGAAAGATTAATTCAACATGTGTCTGTGCGTTGTTTTGCCCCTGATCAGTACAAAAATATCATTCATTCTATATTTTCACTAGGGTGACAGGGGTCTGCTGGAGACAATTAAAGCGCATTTCAGGTGACACACTCAACTCACACACTCATACCTATGGGCGATTTACAGTCTCCGATTAACTTCAGCATGTTTTTGGACTGTAGGAAGAAGCTGGAGAATCTGAAGAGAACCCACGCAGACACAGGCAAACATACAAACTCCACATAGAAAGGTCAAAGCCCAAGGAATTGAACCTGTGACCTTTTTGCTATGTACTACTCCACCCCCATCAGTATCATCTTTTCTGCAAAATCTGTTTTTAGAAGTTTGAAAGATTCTTAACCCTGTTCCTCTAATTTTGAGCATCTTGCATTTCAGTAACATGATACCACTTTAATGCAGCTGTATTGTTGCTTTTACCAGTTACAGGAATGAAAAGTAGCAGATGTATCGGGTAAATATTTTTAAAAAACAGTGAACGGTGCCAGCTGTGATATTTATAATAAGTAAAGCTTAAAGGTCCCATATTGTATAAAGTGAGACATAAATAGTTTGGTGTTATAAAAAGATTGATGTTTTAAAAGACTCAATCCACAGAGAAATTCAGACTGTATTCAGAAACTGTGCCTCAAAATGAGCTGTCAGGACTGTGAAGTTGTGCTATCATCACTATACCAATAAGAGGAGAGACTCAACAACGTATGTGTTTCTAGAGCTCCAGAGAAAAAGCTTTGGAAAAGTAAAAATGTATTGTAGTGATTTTTGGTACTTGAATGGGATACTGTTAGGTAAGTATTACAATATTACAAGAATATGCTGGGATTTGCTGATAACAGCCTCCTAGCAATTACATCCAATATTTAATGGAATTTTCTACAATTTAATAGTTTTGCCTTACTATGTAATCATTTATCAAATGCTGCAAAAAACAACACATTCCTTTTAAAACAAGCTATTGTGACTATTCACGTCTAGTATACAGAAGTTTATAAGGTTTACAAGGTGTCCTCTGTTTTTACATTCAATGGTCGACACTTTAAAAGCGTAATGTAGATGCGCAAATAATCTTTAGTCCAGTGCGACCGCCTCTCAAGTGTAGGTGCTGTGATGTGATTGCATCTTATTGATTTCTTTTAGAGGTCATTCTGTTTTTCTTTGGGGATGTTGCAGCCCGGTTTGAGATGGACCAAAATGGCCAGTGGCAGCTTGGAGAATCTATTTGGCCTATGCATGCATTAGACAAACCTTAGGAATCTTTCTGTAATACTTCTTCATACAAAAGGCCCGACACTTCATTCACTCAATGCTGTGAGCAGGACCACAATATTTAGGTCAGTGACTGTTGCATCAATATAACACATTCTGGGTCTAACTTAGATCTGCATTTGAAATGAAATGGGGATTAAGCTTTGGGCTGATGTATAAGTTATCCCCCTTATAAATATCTTTACATGCAAACAAGCCCTCCAGCTATTTTATGAAGCAGCTTGACTCGGAGGCCTTTAGACGTGTGGACACGTTTAAACCTTTTTTTTGGAGTTTATGTGCATGGATTTCAGCATATAGCAACATTGGATGGTGGTGTAGTTATACATTAATAACAAGCCAATGAGAAATTTTTATCTTTTTTAATGGTAATTAACTCTTGATGAAAATATCGAACAATGTATGTGTATGTGTGTGTGTGTGTGTGTGTGTGTGTGTGTGTGTGCATGTGTTTGTGTGTGTGTGCAAGCCTTTCTGTGCATTACAAAAAGTCCAAAAAGGAAATATAAAGGAATATATGAAACCAGACGACGTGAGACAGCGACTCTCTTCACACCGCAGGCTAATGTGACCCGAATCTCTTTGCTCGTACGCGACTCAGATCAGAGCGAATACAACAAGCCTCTCGGAATCTGATCTCTTCTGTTCTGATTCATTCTACCTTCATGTGTATTAAATCAGATTTGACTTCATAGGTGTGAAGGTAGACCCCTACTGCTTCTGACTAGTCTACTGCGCCGCTGAGTGTCTTATAACTCATGAAATGACAAATAATGTGACGTGTTTTACAGTTTACCACAGTTAGTTTCACGTTAGTTTCTTTCTCGGTCTTTTAAACTGTGGAAAATTCCAGCAGTACGTGCCTTAATGGCTGATACCTCATATAAACCAGCAGAACATATTCCTGCTCAGACACAGGGGACAATGGCTGAGCCTCCGCTTAAAGCCTCGCCGGAGACAAGAGAAAGTTCTTTGCAGTGAGCTGAGACAATGAAAGTGAGAATTATCTGCGTCACATGCTTCTCCTTCCTTTGTTCACTAACCATAACCCAGGTTTTGTTATTGTAGCCATGACAATGGAAGTCACCGACCTTTAAGGAAGTAAAAACCCACCAAGTCACCCCGTCTGCAGTTGGTCTTTTTTTTTGCACAAATACGATGCAAGAGAATTTAACTTAATCCCAATTGATAGCAGCTGTCTACTCAAACTTGTCGTGTGTTTAAACCAGCTGCTGCTCCTTTGGAACAACGTGTATGCACATCATTATTCATGAGGAGCTTTTGCATTAGTCATTTAGGGGTTAATTGTGAGCATGTACTTGGTTGGATAAGAGCTTCGTCCATTTGTTTGAGCACATTTTCAGGTTGATTGTGATTTCTAAAAGGGAAATGTTGGTAATCACACAAAAAGTAGCCTGGAAGCAGTTCATCCAAAGCATCAAGTAGCTACAGAGATCACATCAGGGATCATCTCACAGCTACTGATCACACTGTATTTTCCGAGCCGATGACTCCTGCCGTAACGTGGACTGTAACATGTGTCAGCGGGGGCCGCCAGCGGCTTGTTGTTGTTGTTGTTCTTCTTCAGGGTTGACAAATTGGCAACACGAGGAAAAACAACACGTCCAATCTATCTTTTCCAACATTTGTTTGCATACACTTTCTGTAATGAACACGTGGACAGATTTATTCGTCTCATTAGCTCTCTGTTTGATTGCCCTGAGACTGCGCGTCCCCGCAGACTTCAGAACTGCTTACCCCCTCAGTCTCGAGTCAGATGGTAAATCAACTTAATGATTTCAACTGCCCTCACTTCCTTTTATTACAATCTCAGCTCACAATTGATTTGGGCACATGCAAGTGCAGATAGATGCAGTTATGATTCTAGGTGTTTAGCAGTGGATTAAAAAGATGTAGTTTGGTTTTGCTTATACTTCACCAGAGCAGCAATGCTACCAATATGTGTCTTTGACAAAATGTAATAAGAAAAGTGAAATTTTGAAGCCTATTTTTAAACTTGTGGATGCTTCTATGGTCCAAATCTATTAGGTTAGACCCTTAGCAGAAATGCCTTCTCACACACTCACTCGGAAAACACCCTGTCCCCCCCCCTCACCTACTGTATCTCTAAACATCCCACCCCTTAAATAGTTGGGGTCGGTCCGACAAACACAAGTCATTTGCATAAGAGGCCCCTTTAAGCACGTTCATGCTCTCGGAGAATAAAAATGTGTCTGGACATTACATGAGACGACTGAAAGACATTTTTTGCGCGTAGACACGGTGTAATGCTGATGAAAGCTACATGGCTGCAGCCTAATAAAAGTAAGCATTAGTCTCCTCAGTTGGTACTGGTGGAATCTGAAACTCACGCTGAGTTGTTTGTCCTCGAGCGTTGCCATGCTGTAGTGAAACACCTGCGACTGTGCCCGGTAACATACGGACAGTTCACTCAGGTGCCGAGGGTGACCCCATTTAAATTCATTTCTGCAGGGCGATTCCTAAATTAAAGGTCACCGACTCGCGTTCAGCTCTGCAGCGAGAAGCTCAAATAGTTTTTTGATTAAGTGAGTTGAAGTTCACAGCTCGAAAATCTGACAGCTTCATATTTTTTCTTTTTCCATAATCAGCATCAGAATCAGCACACAAGGACTTTGATTGTATTTCACCGAAAGAATGAGCCATCAAATTCTGATCAAACTGCTTTTCTATTTGCCAGTGTTCACCTATTGTACATTTAAGTAATTGGTAATACCCTTTAATCCTTTTTTAAATATATAATAACTTCAGTTTGTATTATTCTAATGTAAAATGGTCTACAGAGGCCCATATGAAATCCACACAAGAAGCACACACAATTCCCCACAACAGAAATACCATAATAATATTAATAATAATACATATAGCAGACCATCAGACAGATTGTGATTCTAGGCCAAGGGAGTCAAACTCAATTTAGTTCACATTGGGCCACATCCAGCCCACTTTAAACTCAAGTGAGCCAGACCAAATAAAGAATTAAATAGCAAATGTCTCCTTTTTTACATAAAGTAATACATTAGAAATATGTGCACAGGTAATTAACGTTCAATTTACAAAACCGGAGCAATGACATAAGAATTTTTTTTTAATTATAAACAAAAAGAAGAAAATAAATATAGGCAACAAGTTTATGAACCAGACAACTAATGGCTTAATTGTTTCAGTAATTAATATATTAACTGACTATCAAAGTAGTCATTAGTTTCACATTACTATAAAAGAAAGGAACCGGTCTATTTTTGGTCTCACTTTGTACGTCCTCCAGTGGGCTGGATTTGGGCTTTTAGCGGGCCGGTTCTGGCCCCAGGGCCACATGTTTGACACCCCTGCTCTAGGCAGTCCTGTGTCCTGGTCTCCATCGTTAAATCTTCCGAGAAACGATCAATGACAAGATGACAAAATATCCACACGACGCCATCCCTGGTGTATTTATTTGGATACGTTAACAGCGCCCAGCTGCTGCTGCTCCACTTAATTATATTTGTTATAATATATTCGTTGTGTTTTTTTTTTAATAAAAGGATGAGTGACGAAGTGTCATAGTTGATTAACAAAGTCCTCTGACGTCTTCGACTGTACGAAAGGAGGCTCACATCAGTGCAAGAGAACATGACATGAGGAAAGAAGACAGCTTGTTTTACTTCAGACTGTGCAATGCAGTTCCTCATGAACTCAAACCAGCAAACTCCTCCTATCTTTAAAAGCATGAGATGACAAAGGGTCCAAAGTTAAATGATGATGTTGATGATGATGTGCGCCTGTTCAGCAGGGTGTCGCCGTGTATTTTTAACAGCCCGAGGATGTGTGAGGATCACTCTCTCCCTCTCTCTCTGGAAGTGGACATGTTTTGTGATAAATGGAGAGACGGGAGGACAGACACGGTGTCAGTGAGACGATAAATCGCTCACCTGTTTTCTCTTTAACTTCACAGAGGACGCTGAACAGTGCCGGCTTCATCCTGTGGCAGTTCAATCCATGTTTCCTACCAAACGAGAAAAAAAAATGTAGACTGAAGAGCAACAACTTAACATCTTAACAATATTCATGGTACAATAAATAGCACCAATTTGTTATTAACCATACCAGCTAGCATTGTTTTATTATTATATTTAGCCAGAATTTTAGTTTATGTTCTTGAATCCCAAATTTTTCCTTGCAACTTCACCCATGCATTTTACCCATTAGACCTCCCTAACATACAAACTTCATATTGGGGTTTTATACTTGATCACAACATGGACCGATGGGAAAGACCATAGTCAGAAATTCTACAATTAGACACATTCACACCAGTATAATTAGGATGACAGATGCTTATAGTGACATACTGACAGTTGTAAGGTTGATAAGAATTTATTTATTAATTTTCTTATTATAGTCCATGTTATGCCTAGAATAATAGAGGTTCATCTAGGGTTGACTCATTCATTTATGACAAACAACATCAACTTGTGTTTTTAACAGAACTATGGCCTGTATTATACTACCAGTTTACAAATTTACACCTCTAATGAGCAAATTATCCATGCAAGAGTAAAATCCCCAAAATATACCAATAGTGGACCCTTTAAAGAATATGTGTATTAATTCAGAGATGTAAGAAGGAAGTAAACTGATCTGGTCATGTGACCTACCACACTAGTCAAATTACATCAATAAAGTTTAAATCAAGACAATCATTTTTTTTCATATAAAAGTTGAATTTATTGCCCAAACTAAAACATAATGCTTTGTAAGCTATAGATAATAGAAACATAATTATTATCATTTAAAAGTTAAACGCCATAGATGCACTGTGTGGTGTCGGGAGAGAGTGCTTGCCATATGAAGCATTGCTCTAAAGCAATTACAAAAAATTGTAAAACCCATTATTTGCATATCATATCCTACTGAGGTACCTTAGTGTAAAGCTCCCTACCACACCAGTCCTCCTCATGTTCCCAGCATTTTAATTACAATTCAAAGCTTCATTGTCCCATTTTCCCTGCACTGATTGTGTCACCAACATAGCTAAAGTATTGTAACGTGTCTTAAACATGCTAAGATGGTACCAGGTTTAGCTGCTACATAATTCCTTGCTCTAACATAGGCTACTGTATCCCGCATCCTTTTTACTCCAAGATGCGTTTACAGACCCTCAGGAATTCTCCCACACTATCACCTACCAGAACAGAATCTGGGCCTAAAATAATTAATTTACAAACACATACAACAGTAACATGCCCAGATCATTACAATATACAGGAAAAGTACAAAGTAGGAGATTTATCATAAGTTTGGCTCTACTTGGCCCATCACTACAAATTAGAAACTGACATGCAGATTGAGATCTGAACTTTATAAATTGTTTTTTTGTCTTACAAAAACAGAATTTGCATGTCTCTCCTTATCTCAATATATGTCTATGTCTTACCAAATGTACATGTTGTCTATTAACAGTATGTAACATTCCAACTCACTCTCATTTGACTAAACATGATAAATCTACATAATTCCTTACAAATTTCTTTGCATACAAAAGAAACAAATTAATTGTTTTTTTTTGGAATTCACATTTGATGTGAAATGTATTTAAGGCCATATACACATTATACATTTTTTTTACTGAGACAATCAATGAAGGGAGAAGGTAGTAATGCTCTCATAGACTTCCCATACAAGTAGAGTCGCCCTCTGCTGGTCAATACAGAGAATGCACGCCCAAGTCTCTTCCACAGTGGCTTCGCTTTTCAAACACAAAGCATGGATTTAATTTAATTTTTCAGGCTATGTGTATGCATTCATATGACTGAATGAAAGAAGAATTTTGAGCATTTTCTTAAAAAAATGCATTTCCCTTAGTGTTGGTTTCATCAATTTCAATCAATCTTTACCAGTCTGCAGTGCAAATCCATCACCGTGTTGTTGTGGCGCTCTGCATGTCTGCTGAATGCGTTGAAAAGTTTCAACACCTTCCTTTTTTTTTTTACAAGACTCAAACTCAATGATTCAATACACAAGCCTATCGTCTCAAAAAAAGAAGGTCCGAGCAGCAGATTTGATCCACTTCACTATTATAGGTACTTCACCTTAATGCCTGGTATTAATTATTACAATGACGATCACAACAATCAATCTGTTTCACAAAAGTGCAGATGCCTTCAAGTGAACTACATTTGCGCATATGTGTAAGAATAAGGAAGCAGGACCAACTTTGCCTGCGCTTCATCCAGACTCTGGTCGGTAATGGTCATGATCTGGTGCAGAATGCTGCCCATGTCCTGGCTCCTCGCGTCCGCGTCGCGCGGCGGCGGCAGCGGGTGTCCGGCCAGAGTCACGCCGCTCAGAGCCTGTATCATCCGGCCCTGGTCCTCCATGTCTGCCGCAGCAATCGATGCGAGAAGATGGAGGGGGGGGGGGCGAGAAGAAAAAAAAAGGAGCGAAATTTTTTTTTCCTTTCACAAAATTTTGCAATTGTATCCAACAACGGGGGAAAGAAAGAAAGCGGAGCAGGAGATGATGTCCTACAGATCGTAGAAGTTAACTCCACATGTGCGGGGCTATTCTCCAGAGGTGGTGGTGGTGATGATGGTGGTGGTGGTGGGGGTGTTCCCAGTTATTTGCACTTGTCAACTTGCAGCGCACAAAGAGATGCAGGTGGCTGGTGGATGCTTTGGGGTTTTTCCTTGCTCCTCTGTCCGCGCAGCTCTGCTGGATGCTCGAGGGGGTCGCGATCGCTTGGACGTCTCCTCCGCGACTGCTGCTGCTCCCCCCGATGAGCTGAGCCGAGTGTATGACCCCCCCCCCCACCCACTACCACCACACACACACACACACACACACACACACACACACACACACACACACACACACACACAGCACGGTGCGTGGTGTGTGCTGCAAACTTCTCTGAACAGTAACTTAAAGTGAGAAACGGCCCTATGAGTGTGATTGAGTGAATGTGTTAGTGTGAACATGTATTCATGTTGGTTTTCTTTCATTTCAAAATCTATTTGTACTTATTATTATTATTATTATTATTATTGAGACTAAATGTCAAATGGTGCAACCACAAAAGAATGATACATTTTCGATATTTAATTCACCTAGAATATAAAACTAGTCGATACATGTGTTTTTAATTTTTTTTTATAAACTTTTCTTTTTTGGTGCCAGGTTTTTAGTTATGCCAAATGGCGGTTTTGGCATTGTCCTTTTTCCATAAGGCAAATACAATCATGAATCATGAATTCCCTCCTCCCACCTCCTATTAGCTGGGAATGCCCCATGCTCTATGATAATATACCTTGTTTGAGCTCATTAATGATCATTAGGTCTGATCTCAACTAGCATACTATTAAAAAAGAGGCTGAATTTGGACACATTTTGAACCAGTGGCTTGATAAATGATTTACTGCCTACATATTAGTTTTACTGGTTTCTTCCATGTAGTTAGCTATTAGTGGACTTTTGCCTGGAAAACAGCATCTTTACATAAAACTTCTTTTTCATAAACATACAGAATATTACACCTCATGTTTGGTTGTATTTGTTTGCACTAATGCAAAAAACTAAGTCTTTTTAGTCGCTTTGACTTTTATTCTGAAAAAAACGAAAAGGACCGGAAGTGAAATCGGGCTGTTCCGGCGGAGGCTAACAGCAATACTCACTGTACTGGGCTCCCAGTTGTATTATGATTTTGCGACAGTGCAATTAACGCATATTAAAGAAGAAATGAGTGTCCGTGCCGGGTTGGAGAGTGCGCAGGATGAATGCGGCGCTGTGGACGTTTCTTCCCCTCCTCGGACGTGACTTCTGAAGGTGATGAACCGTCATAAACTAAGTTACTGACGCTATGATAGCAGCTAGCCTCAACATTCATGGTTAAATGTTTTCATAATCGCCAATGAATACCCAGTTTATGCATAGTTATTTTTTTGAACAAGCGAACTTTTAACTAATAGCGTTACTGTGAATGAGTTAAGGAATGCAGCAGTGTGTCAGAAAAGCCCAGAAACGCATTATTAACGCTAAGCTAACGTCAAACTAGCTGTCGGGTATCAGCTCTTAGCTAGCCGGGCAGCTGGGTGAGAGTGTTTGAGTTATCATAGAAAACAAGGAGCACTCAACACGAAACTGGTCGAATGTGTTTGGTTCCGGTCGTCTCACGTGAGGAAGCATAAACCGGACATCCACGTTTTTTTAATGGTTTAGCATGAGCTGTATTGGTGCAAAACGGGAACATGTTGAACATGGTTGTAACAGTGTGTGCTTGCTATCGCTAGCTATGATTTGCTGGCTCTCTATCGTGTGTTGGACCCTCCTGTAACTCTCCTTCTCTCTCTCTCTCTCTCTCTCTCTCTCTCTCTCTCTTTCTCTCTCTCTCTCTCTCTCTCTCTCTCTCTCTTACACACACACACAGTGCTTCAGGTCGACCTCCTCCGTGTTGATATGGTCAACAGCTGAGTGTTCGCAGTGTAAATACTGTAAATGGCACAGTCCACCGTCTTATTTATGAGGGTGGCTGTGTTTATTGGACAATACCAATGTTCAGCAATGGCCGACAGCCAGTCTGAGAAGTCACAGACAAAAACCGCGATATTGTGACAACAAGAAAAGTCATATCGTTCTTTTGACAGCTAAGTCACTCCTAATAACACACATATGACTCTAACCACTGACATTATCTCAGTGTTGAAGTAACGCGATGAATGGCAGGAGATGTTGATTATGAAGTTCCTGGATTTATGAGTAATCTACTCTCTGCCAGTCATGAAAACACAATACTGTGCGTACATATGTATATTTAGACTCTAAGGTAACTCTTGCCCATATTAGACATATTCCTTGATAAGACATTGGAAACAACAGGGTTATTGTGCTCATGGTTTGTAATATAAAATGTACACAAAGTAATTATTGTCAGGGTTTTTGAAAAGTTCGGTCATGCCATTTATCAATTCAGCTTTTCATCTCAAATGTAACTAAACAACAATTATTGTATATGTTTTTATTACAAATGACAGACAATAAGCATGCCTGTATCATTCAGAAAAAAATGTGTTTAATTGGCGACAATATTTTTTCTATAATTGTTTTTGAGTCATTTGCAAAAAAAGTCAAAATTGGCTGATTCTAGTTTATCAAGTGTATATATTTTTCTTTTTTTTAGTACTCTTTAAAAATATAATGAAAATCTTTGTGTTGTGGGTAAAACATTTGAAGACCTTATAGGAAACAGTCTGTGATGAACATTTTTCACAATTTTTCTGGCATTTTATGGCTCAACCGTACCATACATACCATGTATTGATATTCTAGGACCGAACACTTTCAATGATACAGAAGTTACCATTGACTCCAAAGGTTAGAAAACGTACTTTGTGCCGTATTTAGTTTTGCAAAAACAGTAGTGAGTAGTCCTTTTTGAGAAGAGCTCATTTTTGTTTTGGGCACATCGTCTTTCTTCATCATGAAAAGGTCTGCCTTATATGTGTGGACGCTAAACTATGACATCTCATTCATTTCTTAATATTTTAATTATGATCTTTAAGATTCACTTCTAGCCCGTCTCATGGAATGACTACTCTCTCCCCTTCACAGGTACTGGCACCGTTCCTACCTTGGAGTAGAGAGACTAATCGTGAGAAGGGGATGGAAGGGATGACTGCTCTTCACTTGTCATCAGACACCGCTTTATCAGTCTTGGAGAGAGACTGAAAAGGGAGAGAAAGGGATCCTCCGGTGCACAGACAAAAAGGGTGAGACGGAAAGAGAAAACAACGCTCTGAGCCGGACTTTCTAAAGGAGGCGAAATGGCTTTCCTGGACAATCCGGCCATTATTCTGGCTCACATCAGACAGTCTCATGTGACCAGCGACGACACGGGCATGTGTGAGATGGTACTAATAGACCAGGACGTGGACCTGGAGAAGTGCCAGCTGGCCCTGGTGCCCGGCAGCAGCTGCGGGTCGACGGGGTCGGCCTCCCTGAGTGAGGGCGGCGGCGGCGGGAGCGTGACGGACAATCACGCCTGTGACCTCTCCCAGTCTATGGACATCACCTCCAGCTGGGACTTTGGCATCCGCCGGCGCTCCAACACAGGTATGCTCATCTCCTGCTCAGACTGGTTGGCAGGGCAGGCTTTCTGTCAGGTACCCCTCTCCTCTACCCTCCCTGAGTTCACCGTGGTGGGGGGAGCCAGAAAGCCTGTACTGCTGCTGTTTGGAGGGGGTTGTGTGTCTAATCTGGGCCAGTAAGGGTTAGTGAGTGAAAACCAAATTGTTTGCTGTTGAAGGTTTTTTGCTGCACAGGTGGAAAAATGGTATGACAATGGAGTTCATTGCTCTAAGGTTAGGTGTTTTTATCATGCCATTAAATAGACATAAATGATTGATATGGCAAAAGAGTGGGAGGCAATCGTCTTGGTGATTGTTCTGTGCTCTTGATTTTTTTTTCTTAAATTTCATTTGATTGTTTTGTCAGATGTGTGGGGAAAGAGAAAGGACTGACAATGCAACAATAGTCCCAGCAGGTACTAAACCACAGATGCTACAAAAATACGTCACGCTCCATAGATCAATACGCCAGAGCGAAAGGGAATCCCCACACATGAAAACTTTGCACTCATCAACTCAACTGCTGAGATCTTTGAGAAATCGACACGATTTAAGTCCGTGTTGGGTCCCGTGAAACAAAACCAGCCTGTTTAATTGTCTGCCAATTCAACAGGCCAGAAGTAAAAACGACAGGTTGGTCCAACCCGTGCGAACAAAAGGAGAAAAACTTTCTTCCTCTCTGCTCAATACAGTTTGACCTCCAAATAAAATGGTTTATTCCAATGTTACTTAACCATTTTTGTTTTGTGACCTATTAAATTGTTTAATCAAAAAATAGTTGTTTTCTGATTTTCAGACTGCTCACATTTCATGACCTTGTGATGTCACTATTTTTCTAGATCTCAGCAATTACCCTTTGTGACTACAAAGCTTAAACCCAAGTTTAAATAAACTAGATTTTTTAGTTAACCAAACTTAACCACTATTAGAACTGCAAGAAATGGACAAATTAGTCAAACTGCCTGCAATATTTAAGTGTGTTGGGACTCTCTATTATTATATTTTATGTATTTATGTAGTATAAAATTAGGCCTTTTAAGCTGTAGGGAAAGCAACTCAAGTGCTACGGTACTTCTAATGTTAGAGAAAACAACACATGGCAGGTATTAGATAATCACCATTTGAGCCATGAACAGTGTATAAAATCTGTAAAACCTGCAGCTACCAACAAAGTAAATCATTATTGCCTGTGTAACACTTTCGGTACTGAACTCACTGGTTGTCCTCCGATGGCGTTTGCTTTTTGTGAGATTTTCAGTTTGACTGCGTTTGATGTTGAGTGTAACGGCAACACTCACACTTCTGTAGAGGGGCAAGTTGCAGTGACTAGGTGTTTTTTTTTTTTTCATCCACCTGTTTTAACCACACTTTCAGTTTGCACATACGATAAAACTTCAGTGGTAACACTAAAATATAGAAGAAAATAAACTGAAATATCACTTAGATAGATTGAATCAATTTTATGTGAAGCAATGAGGAGACCGTATCATTCCTCAAATTAACATGTGAAATAGAAATGTTGTGTTTCCATCACGTTCTACAACACCAGCTGTTTATCTTGTCAACCAAGAAGTTTTGCTAAAATTTGTGCTACATTTGGATGGAAACTCATGTTTCCCAACACAAAAATGTGTTTGAATTAAACAGATTGTACCAAGATGTCACTATTGACTTTGTGTGTTTGGCAAAAACATAAAGAGCTGATTTGATTAATGAGAAATTATCCAGCACCTTATATGAGGTGCTCTTTATACGGCATGATATGTGGCAAATAGGGCGACACGGTGGTGCGGTGGGTAGCACTGTTGCCTCACAGCAAGAAGGTCGCAGGTTCAAGACCGCCTTGGGCCTGGGTCTGGGGCCTTTCTGTGTGGAGTTTGCATGTTCTCCCCGTGTCTGCGTGGGTTTTCACCGGGTACTCCGGTTTCCTCCCACAATACAAAACATGCTCAGGTTAATTGGTAAACTCTAAAAATTGCCCATAGGTGTGAGTGTGAGAGTGAATGGTGTGTGTGCCCCACGATTGGCTGGCGACCATCTGGGGTGTATCCCCCTGCCTCTCGCCTTAACGCGCTGGGATAGGCTCCAGCAGACCCCTGCGACCCCGAAAGGGAATAAGCGGGATAGACAATGGATGGATGGATGGATGTGGCAAATACTGGTCTGTTTTTATTTACAAGGATGATGTCAGAAAGTTCGGTGTCATAATCGACCTGCAGAGCGTCAGATGAGTGAGGTTGGGTTGTGGGTTGTGTTCAACGTGGAGAGTCTGAATCAAATGAAAAGTGTGTTTTGTTTGGACGGTTTGGTTTTTGGTGTCGGAGGGAGTCCAAAGGTAGACGGCACGTCTCCTTTTGGCTCCCTGGTTGATCCTGTACTTGGGTGGAGTGCTGCTCGTGGTTCTGGGTTCCGGGTAAAATGCTGCGATCCTCTCAGACTCGCTGAAAGTTTTAAAGATTGACCTGTGGCGGCTATCTCATCAGGACTCCAGCAGGACAGCCACGAGAAACCCGGGGCTGCTGGTAAGATAAGTGGGATGAACGAGAAAAAAAAAAAAAAAAGTTTTGTTTGGTATAAATATCTGTGTACTCAACAAACCCATTGATAGATATGAATGCAAACCAAGACCAAAGCCTTACACTTAACTGGTATTGTAATGTTGTTCTTTTTCCCTAATGCTGATTTTTGCCACTTTCAGCAGGTTTTCAGGGTGTTTGTGTGATTGAAATATAACAAGATCTCTTCTTTTTAGCCCAAAGACTTGAAAGGTTAAGGAAAGAACGGCAGAACCAAATCAAATGTAAAAACATTCAATGGAAAGAGAGGACATCCTCCCAGTCAGGTAGTGTTCCTACACAATTTACAACATGTATTAACATCAGACTAACATGCCTTTATTCTGAATAAAAATGTTGCTGAGACAAGTATGCAATGGAAGCAGTTATTACTGCTTCCTCATATCTATGCATATACATTACAGCATCAAGAATACTCTTAGTAATACATGTGCTTTTGCTTCTCTGCTTTCTTCTCAGTGGAGGATCTGGGTTCTTTGTTCGAGAAGCGAGACTTTAAAGACCGGCCTCGGTCAACAGGTACCAAATCAACCCTCTCACTGCGTCTGGAGCAGTGTCCCCAGCAGCTCAACAACCCCTTCAACGAATACTCCAAGTTTGATGGCAAGGTAAGAGAGATATCTCCTTGAACAGAAACTCATTTTTAAACAAAAACAAGAACTTTGATCCTCCTTTATTTGCATTTTCATTTATTCATTATGTTGTGAGAGTGTTGAGTTAAAGTTAAGCGTGTTAACCATAATTTCAGGCAACGCAATCTTGAGATTGTCAAAGCTGTGCTTTTTACACACTGTATGTCTGTATGTATGTCGCCTTTCTGGCCTTGTTTTAAGTTAAACTTTTTTAAGCCAAGGATGATATTCAGTTAAAATACTCGCCAGTGCTAGAACACTTAATGTAACCTGTGCACAGCATGTTTCTTGTTTATAAATAGGACGGCATGTGGAATCAATTTTTGACTTTTGTTTTTATTCTTACATTAGAGTTATGGCAATTATTGTTTGAATAGTATGGATGTAAGTTTCTGTGTTTGTGAATGTTATTGTGCACTAAAACTTGATTTCAAGACAATTGTGAACAAAATCGCAAAACCTGCCAGAAAAATCACAATTGGTTTTAAAATTGTTGAACACCATAAATCCCCATTGTCAGTGTTAGTTATAACATTATAGTAATGACAACTTCACTTCTTAGGGCCACATTGGCACAACGGCTACAAAAAAGATCGACGTCTACCTCTCAATGCAAATAGCTCAGGAGAAAGTTCACCCGATGACAGTGGTAACCATCGCGAACGCCCGCGTCCATGACCTCATCGGGCTCATCTGTTGGCAGTACACAAGCGAGGGACGAGAACCCAAACTCAAGTGAGTGCAAACGCATTTTTAAACACCACTTCTGTGAATCCGTCCGTATGTAACACAGTTTTCCTTCTCCTGTCCGTGTCCAGTGAGAATGTGAACGCCTACTGCCTCCACATTGCGGAGGACGATGGCGAGGTGGACACCGACTTCCCTCCGCTGGACTCCAACGAGCCGATCCACAAGTTTGGTTTCAGCACTCTGGCCTTGGTGGAGAAGTACTCCTCCCCCGGCCTCGCCTCCAGACAGTCGCTGTTTGTCAGAATGTAAGTCAGAAAAAAACACCAACACACAAGCAAGTATATTATTAGTCATTTATATCTTTAATTATTGAAATGAATAAACAGTAGTTGTTTGTTTCATAAAATGGTCATTCATAATATACAACCTAAAACGGAGAGAGAGAAAGATAATTAGTTTACTCGTCTGTTTTAACAGCTGTCTTATTCTGTCTTATTCACAAAGAATCATGAAGACACAATTACTCAAAGGGAGTTTTCAGAAAAATACAGTGATTGATTAACAAAAAAGGGACATAATTATTGTAACTAGATGCCCATATGTCTATTTTATTAAGAAGATGCACAGCCAGGTGTCTAGTTGGTGTCTAGTTCTAGGTGTTAAGTTGGACTGGTTCAGGTCCAGTGAAAAGAAAGGAAAAGAAGGGAGGTGATGAAGTGTCGGTACTTCTTCATCACTTCAGTCTGTCACTTTTCTGTCTGGATAATTGGGAAAAATCTACCGTCATCCTTAACCTTTCCGCCTTTTTCTTTTCTTCCCCTTTTCAGAAATGCTGCTCATGGTTTCTCACTTATCCCTGTGGACAGTCTGAAGGTAACCATGAAGGAAATTCTCCAAAAAGCACTGAAGAAGAGGAAAGGCTCACAAAAAGGCTCAGGTAAGACGGGGTTCACGTTATCACAAAGCACCAGGAGCATCTAGAACATCGGTAAAGTCTGTTTACATGAATCTTGGACTACAGATTAAAGTTTGTAGTTTATTTTAGTTCTAATAAACAAGTCCACTATCTACCTACACACACACTGCATGCGTGTACGTCCTCACACATAAACACTCTGAGAGCTGTCGTCTCATTTACATTTAGATGAGTATTGATCATTTACTGTATTTACTCTTCTCTGACTCTCACATACACACATTCTCTTTGTACAAGGACAGCCGGTGGTCCTGCAGTGTATTGGAATAATGACGCGTGTCTTCCCCACTGGCATCGAGGTCATTTTGTGTCAAATTCAATGAGTTGGTGGCAGCCCTATCGCTGATTTTGTTCAGAGATTTTCTATGTTTGGGTGCTAAAACCTGAGGCCTGTCAAATGTGTTTTGTTAAATTCCGGTGTTTTTATGAAATGCCTTATCTGAGAAGCCACATTTGGGCATTAATATCTTGATAATGAATATTCCTAGCCTCATGAAACATTGTAGGATGGAAGACAAACATGCTCTTACTATGACTGAACCTTTTATAAGTCCATTTTTTTGGTTAAAACAATGTTTTAAAACATGTGACAGTATTTAGGTATTTAGCACCTAGACCTTCCTATATTCAGATATGTAGATATTACCATCAACTGTTTGGGACTTTAACATATGGCCATTTATTTATTTATTTATTTTTTTTAAAAGAGGGCAATTTGTGCATGTTCCCTTCATGAAAAAATACACATTATTAAAGGCATTGTTTTAGTTCATGAGGAAGAAGCAGGTCTTCCCTTTTATCTCTAGTTTATGTCCCAGCCTCTAAAACTAAATAAATATGTTTCTGCATGTCATGTTTTTCTGTGACCTTTCAACACCCCTAACCTTTGAATGTATAAACCCCCTCCAAACATAAAGGTATGAAATTAGATTATTTTTGTGAAGAATTACCACTAAATAGTGCACACTTATGTATTGGAACAGAATTTATATGATATTTTAAATGTTTTTTTTGTTTTAGAAATAAAAAATGGAAAAGCAGGGTGCTGCAAATTCATTCAGACCCCCTAAAGTTATAGTTAATTTAGTTTTCATCTGAGCAGAGAACCTTCTTCCACATGTTTGGTGTTTCCCAGGTGACCCATGGCAATCTTCAAACAGGATTTTTTATGGATTTCTTTGAGAAATGGTTTTCTTTTTGCCGCTCTTCTATAAAGGTCAAATTTGTGCAGCGTAAAGGGGCTGAATAACTTTGGGTTGTGACAAACGTTATGAGGATGTCATTGTGGACTCTTTAAGACAACTGATCAACCTTTTCCACCATTGTCTGACATTTCATGGACCAAACAACTAATCTATTACTGCTAAAAATAATAGTAGTTTTCAGCTTAGATTCTTAGTTACAGCCATAACTGGGTTGTGGTTACTTTAATTTGAAAAGCTTATCACCTAAACTCAGAATCAGCCCGTGCTCTTGTTAAACTGTCAAATTATTGTGGATTACCCAGTGCTGTGCATGATTGCACTCATTTTTTTGGTGAACCGAACGCATCAATTTGCAATTAATGATCGTGAATGTCGTTCAGTCGTGTGAGAGTTAAGGATGCTCATGCCGTGTTTCCCAGTTCATTCATTCAATTATTTGTGGCGCCTAAAGTATTCTTAATGCAGTTCTTTAGGGTTTGTTTTGGAGCAGTGTCCTAACGTACCAGCAAGGTCGCATTTTCTCCACTTAAAAAAACTAATATTTGGTGCACCAACCATTAACAGCCATAAGCCTTTCAGGTGCCCCTAGTAAACTGCGAAATCTATAGTCGTTTGGTTCATAAAATGTCGATCATGGTTTACTGAAGCTTAAGATGTAATCTAAAATGTGTGTTTACCTAAATCAATGAATCGATTATCAAAATAGTTTACAATTTGTTGACAACTACTACGTTAATCTATTAATCGAATAGTGTGCATCAAGCACATTAGAAAAGCATCAAGCACATTTTAAAAAATCTAAGAAAACTATAACTATGAGTCAAGAACAGGTGGATTTTGGGCTGTGAGCTTAGTTCATATTTCAAAATTATAAATGTGAACTAATTAATTTTAATCTGTGTGAACTGACCTGAGCTCTTAAACAGTGGGAATTAGTTTCTTCTCCCTGTCCTCCCTTAAATGCCTTTAAAATTAGACAGTGAATAAAGCATATTAGAAACACTTGAACCTGCACAAAATTGTAATTCTGAAATTCTCAAGCCAAGTGCCATAAAGCAGACCTGCTCATTCAGTGTCGGCGCTGTGGCAGCAACTGGAGGAAAGAGAGCAGGCGAGGCTTCCTGGGGAAGGCTGTGAAATATGATGTGCTACGAAGCTGCAGTGAATATTAAACAACGCGGCCTGTGCCAGGAGATAAGGAAGTACTGAATGGTGCCTCGCTCACATTATCAGGCAAACTGTGGTGACATTTGGGGAGCTGGTGATGAGCCGGGCCTCAGATGCGGGCTGTGTTTGAACTGCACATGAGCTGCCGGAGCTCAGTGACGGTGTACTGGATATATATATATATTTCGTTATATTTTCTGCTTCAACCTCTGCTGGATAGATTACATGTTGACTGGGGAGTGTTAAAGGGATTGAGGAATGTGTTGGATAAAAGTATTTTTTTTTATTAAAAAAAATATAATTAATAATATAATTATAATTAAAAAATATAATTGCTCATATATGTCTGTAGATTCTCACTCATCCAGGTCATTGTATTGAACTTTTTCTTGTAGCTTGTAGAGTAATATTGTAAAAGATATTTCATCTGGTCATTAATGGCCATGTTTAGATGAGTTTTGCTTGTACTATAAATTATGTAGACTTCTTGCTCATTGTAGAAACTTGCAATATTTATTTAAGGGTAAATAAATAAAATCTTTGCCCTAGTTTAACTGGTTGTTTGATGTATTTTCGGCAGGAAAAGGGAAAAGAGTGAAGCGTTCCTTTCCAACTCACCCTTCTTTGACCCTGTTTTGTTGGCCCTGGGTTCATGCAATTTTACAAAAGCTGCAATGGGAGAGCAAATTCAGTAGTAGGTCTACTACCCTCCTTCATAGCGTCTCAGTGTCCGACGTATTTATTGAATCACAGAACCCAGTTCGTATGGATTTCCCGAGGCTGCATCATCTTCTCCCGAGAATAACAGTCAACAAGAGTAAGACTCTCTCTCGTATACAAAGCAGAATGACAGTTACTCCCTGGGCAGTCCATTGTATTTATTTTATGCCTCTATTTCGTTGCTGAAGCCGCGTAACAGTATCTCGTTGTGTTTGACCCGAAGAGGTCAAACAAAAGTGGTTCCACATTACAGGAAAGGCAACAAATCTAATAATGGACAGAAGGGGGAGAGAAAGCTGACTGAATACCAGCTTTTGTTGCTCTGCCAGAAGAGGCTGAGGACAGGTGGAGTGCGGCGGGAGCCAGAATGCTGGTAACCGCAGGAGGTCAAAGCTTTTCCCCTTGCACTTTTCTTTTTAAATATCACTTTTGGTCACCAATTCCTGCCAGGAGTATACCCTTCCTACCTGTTGTGTAAACACTTTTGTCTTCAGACGTGGCTGGGGGACAAACTAGTTTTGTTGGAGCATGCTGAACTCCTGACAATGTTTCCTGAGGCATTAATCTGACTTAGCATGCTCCCAGGTAGACTTGCTACTAACAACTATTTTGTAGGTTGATTCTTTTGACAGAAGTTCGAGAAACTTGGATTATTTGTCACAAACATGCGCTTTCCCATTTTTTTTACATGGAGATGGTTAGTGTTTACTCTGTAATCTGCAATTTATAGGTTCAAATGCTTTATAAAACAAGTTTTTTGCATACTGAACTCCCCAATGTGAACAACCCTCGAACCAGGAAAACCATTGTTTTGTTGCGGTGGTCTGATCCAGTCATTTTCCAAACAGGGCCCATGTATCGCCTGGAGAAGCAGACGGAGCCGAACGTGGCGGTGGACCTGGACTCTACGCTGGAGAGCCAGAGCACCCTGGAGTTCTGCCTGGTCAGGGAAAACAGTAAGTGATCCCAGTCACCTTCCAGCACTGCCTCATAATTTCTTATTTACATTGTTTTGTTGTCTCAAAAAAAAGGATTAAATTGACTAAAATCTAGACAACAAATTTTAAATAAGCTCAATTATTTGCCAATGGAAAAAGATAATTCTACTCAATATTGGAATATTGTACTAAAAACAAGCTATTTTCAGCTTTTCCCATGTTTATTTGACTAGAATAGGGATTTCTCATGTATTTTAAAACCAAGCCTAAAGCTTTGGTTTCTCTTCTCCAGGCTCTCGGGGTGAGGAGAGCTCGGAAGAGGATCCTCCCATCGACATCACCACAGTCCAAGACATGCTGAGCAGTCACCACTATAAGTCCTTCAAGATCAGTATGATCCACAAGCTGCGCTTCACTACCGATGTCCAGCTAGGTGCGTGCTGCTTAGCAACCGTGTTTTTGCCGGCGTAGCAACAGTCACAAAGGAAAAACCCTTTAGGTCCAGGAAATATTTCATGTAATCAGTTGTTTCCAGTTCACAATAACACTGTTGTAGAATTGTGACAGTGACTCGCTGTCCAAACACCTCGCTCCTACAGTAGCCCTACTCAATAATGAGTGTAGTTGGTTCATTCATTCTTGACCTAGAATTGCCATTTTTGAATGTGTTTCCCATCCCAAGCTGACCCCTCGCTCCCTCTGCAGGCATTTCAGGAGAGAAAGTGGAGATTGACCCCGTCACCAATCAGAAGGCCAGCACAAAGTTCTGGATTCGTCAGAAACCCATCTCTATCGACTCAGACCACCTCTGTGCCTGTGACCTTGTAGAGGAGAGAAGCCCCAGTAAGTGACTCACTTGTCCAAATACTGGGCAATGAAGCAACATCAATATAACATCATCTACATCATCAATAGAAAAAGAAAATAGTTAAATATAATATTGATAGTTTTAGATTTACTTAAAAAATATAAACCAATTTTGCTCCCTTCTTTACTTATGAACTTCATATATCCCTTGATAACATTATATATGATATAAATTATGAAATATAATGAATAATAAACATTGAATAAATAAAATAGTCAGTCATTTACCAAACAGAATATAAAGTTTTATTTAGAGTTGGTTGATTGATTATTGAAATGCTAAAAAATTCACTGTGTCCCAAAGTCAAAGATGCAACCTGAAATGTTTTTTGACTAAAAGTCAGCAATCCAAAGATCATCAGTTGAAACACATACAGAATGTATGTTCAGTTGGTTCTATCCTCCTCAGCTCTGAGGGAGATCGTGATAGATATGGTGAATCTCCAATCACAGAAACACATGACTGAAGATGTGCAACGATGGGTAAGCTGATCCGCGCATCATTTCTGTCTCATTAACTGCGATTCCTCTGTGTTTTTACAGGTCATGCAATATTTAAGGTCACCTATCTCAGCAACCACGACTACAAGCCTCTCTACTTCGAGTCAGATGCTGCTACTGTCAATGAAATAGTGCTGAAGGTGAGTTGTGTGTGCGTGCTGCTGTGCAACATCCCCTTTTCCAAGGACAAAAGATTTAACAGTTAATTCAGGCATAAAAAAACTCTTCAAGCCCATAATTCAGCTTTTTTTATTATCCATGATCTCAGGTTATCTCACTCAAACATCATTTAGTGACGGATGAGAGAGCTGCTGTACAGAGGCGGGAGAAATAAAGTCCATATTGTAGTGAAGTCAAAGTTTAACGTACCGGCACTTTACTTGAGTATTTCCATTTTGTGAGTGTTGACAGGTTTATTGCACTGCATCACTCTTCATTCTCAAACAGACGGCTGCGTTACAGACTTGAGGGGGGGGTGCTACTGCTATAGCCAACTACCAGTTTTTGGGTTACATGCCGTGATACCACGTCCTGGAACCGGACATTAATTTCTGTGGATATTCTGCAACAGTGCAAAGACAATGGAGTCAGTGCAGTTGGGATAACTTGTTGGGATAAAAACGGTCCCGTTATTGAGTATGATAGTTACGAAAATATGAATGACTTATAGTGGCAAACCCAAAAAATCTCCTTAGTCGCCCCTCAAATCTTTCCAATTTTGGATCAGTCTCAGCACATTTGAAAGCACATACAAGTAAAATAACATGTGGATAAGTCTTATTTATCTTATAGTGCAAGTGGAAAATGCTTTACCCTACTAATTTTTTCATAATGTCCTTCAAATTTCCTATAAACTCTGCAGAATCTCTGTTATTGTTTTTCATTTAGGATACAAATGTGCAGAAGTCTGCAGAAACCTTTTCTTTCCCCAAAACTTTTAGGAAACAAGTTTACAAAATGCAGGTATCTGCAGAGAACTTTTTTTTTTTTTTTACTCAAAAACACTATTTAGGAACGTAGATTAACAAAGTGCAGGAGTACGCAGAAAACCCAGTTGACTCAGCTATGCTGCGTTTAGGTCATTTGTACCCGCTGAATGATTGAAAGCTCTCCATCAACAGGTGAACTACATCCTGGAGTCGCGGGCCAGCACCTCGAGGGCCGATTACTTTGCCCAGAAGCAACGGAAACTGAGCCGGCGGACCAGCTTCAGCTTCCAGAAGGAGAAGAAGACAGGCCAGTAGAGACACCGACGCTGCTCAGCCACCTGTCTGTCACACACAGACACACACACACACACACACAAGGCCTGACGGTCTCGCACAGAGACGGCCTGAGCCTGGAGACGAGAGGGTGGAACGTGACAAAAGGGAAAAAGTCACTTTTCACGCGGACAGGAGGAGGGGAGCGACTGACGTTCAGGGTCACACGGTGTCTCGGCATCAGCCGAGCGAGGCCGTAGTCTGTGACGCTCTGCAAGTAGAGGAGTCCACAAGCAAAAAACAAACAAAAAGAACTTTTCTTTTTCCAAAGGAAGGAAAAAGACCAGAACAGAGGGTTTGTCATATTTTTCTTTGTTGTTCATTCACTGCCTCTGAATTTAAGCTCCATCCTCTTGGATGGATTTGTACAGCTTCAGGTTGGTTTATATATATATATATAGATATATATATATATCTATATATATATATATCTCCAACAAACATGAATCAAAGCTACAAAAACTCAATCTGTGCTTCTGTCCTTCATCTTTAACAGATCTAATACAACAGCGTTAAAAGAAATCTGCACATTTTTTTTTTTTTTCCTGATTTAATTGCATTGATTTTAAAAGACATTTTGTCTGGACTTTTTTAAACAGATCCTGTCCCTCCTGCCTTGAATCCAGTCAGCAAATCCTTGCATATGATTTATCTATTTATAGCTTTGATCTGGGGTTTGATCATGGCATATTTTTAGGTTTTTTTGAACAAAAAAATAATCTTTTTTGAAGTTGTTTTTTCCCCCCCCACAAGAAAGCTTTAAAGACACGCTGTGGGGGGGTGGTGGTGGTGGTGCGGCTGTCGGTCTTCACCGCCGCGGTGTGCAGCGTGCGGCGCCATCACTCACTGGGTTTGAAGTTTGGAGTTTGGGCTCCCGGTGGCTGAGTCGATCAAGCCAACAGGCCGGCAAACATAAGCTTCTTTAAGCCTTAACACAGGTACCCTGTGGAGTTTTTTCTTTTTTTGATCACCCGAGGTGTCAGGAGCTCACGTCGCACACTGTTCCACTGACGGCCAGTCGGTGGTGGTGTCGCACTAAGGAATGTAAAAAAAAAAAAAAAATGCTGTGAGGAACACTGCCCGGGCAATTTAAGGACACAGGTTTGGAAAAAAAAACTGAAATAGTTTGTTACTGTGCATTCACACAGATAAGACATTATTGTTCACATCATTCGTGTGTAGCATATGATCTAAAAACGCTGCCACCACTCGTGTAAGACCAAATAATTCCACTGTTTTCAGTATAAGACCTTTCCTATCAGCTTATTGAAGCTGTGTCAGGGAGAGCGCTGATGGATTCATTGAGATAATCAAATCGAAAGATTCTCGTCCGATTTGCATCATGGGTTCGGTTACGATAAAACTCCACAGGGTAACTATAAAGGACCCCCCCCCCCCCCCCCCCAAAAAAAAAAAAATCCATCTTGAAACAGTCAACATGCCACACGTATAAATTTGGAAAAGCTTTTGGTCACAGTCATCGTTCCTGCTGAGTTAAAACCTCATGGTTCAGGAATCTACAGTTTAAAGAAGCAAGAGTTCAAAAGAAGTTCATCCAAGGCTGCTGTAAAGGTTCAACATTCTCAGCGTCCTGCCTCATGTACGCACATGAAGAAATTAGGCACATGCACATTATGCATGCATCTATATTATGCATATGTATTATGCATATATATATTATGCAGATCCTTGCAGTTTTCCTACCAGGATACGTCCCTCCAGCAGGGAGCAGCGCCTCACGTTAGCTTTGGCAGAACTTAAGTGAATTCTCTGATGGTTTTGCTCTAATTTGCATCAATTTTTTTTTTTTTTTTAAACCAAACAATAGGTGAGAAAGTTCACTTCGATGGCATCTGAGGCAGGAGCGAGACGCTCCTCTCTGCCAAAAATTTCCAATTTTTTTTTGCAATATTTCTGCAGTGTAACTGCACAGCCGGTTAAAATGTAACCCACCCTTACAAGAGGGGGAAAAAAAAGAATAAAACGTATTACTCTTCAGGAGTAAAGCTACTCTCATTCACTCCAACAGTCAGTTGTCTTACAGAGGCCGGTGGGTGACGTGCAGCTCGGGGCTCGCCGGCGGGCGTCAGGGTCGGAGGTCGTCCCTGCGCTCCCAGCGGACAAAACCACCAACGTGATCACTGATTGTTCGCCTGTTTCACTGTGTACATTTCTCTGCTGCTAAGGCCGTGAATCTGCCTGACGTTACTTGAATCTAATCCCTGTGTATGTCAACACACAGCAGCCGGCAGGTAAAAGAAACAACGTTTAAAAAAATAAAACGCCATCTGCTGTACGAGTGACTGAGCAACACTGAACCTGCGCAGCTGCTGTTTGGTGAATGTTTCGCACGTTACTGTGTGGCCGTTGTTCTCTACACACCAGTAGCTTTACAGACCAACAAAGTGGCGTGTCCCAAATGCCTTTTTAAAAAAAAAAAAAAAACTTTCATATCTCATAATTATGACGTGGAGCATCTCGTAACAACAGGAGAACCTGATGTTAAGGTTTAATACTTTATTTATTGTCCCAATATTTCTAAATTTTCTAGAAGCCAAACTATTTCATTGGGAGCGGCAACAGTATGAAAATAAGTGTCCCGATTGCTAAGTCGATAATTAATCATGTTATATTCATTATGAATGAATTAGCGGGATGATTAGCAAATACCCGCTGATGTGACCTTCTTAGTCTGGTCAGTTGACTCAATTTTGAGCATGAAAGCTCACATGTTGACCTTCTTAGTAGTTTTGACAAATTAGAAAAAAAAAATCTTCACTTAAGGTTGATTTACAAGTGTTTTCAGGAGCTTTCAAGTCAAGTCACTTTTATTTGTATAGCCCAAAGTCACAAATCACAGATTTGCCCCCAATGGGCTTTTCAGCAAACCTTATCCACTCATGAAGTCCACAAGTTGTGCCTGGAAGCACAATTTAGAGTTTTTTCTTTCTGTTGTCTAATGTAACATATGTATTTTTGTTTAGTTGTAAATTACAGGCAAACATACAATTTTAACAAATATGGGGAACAGAGTTTCCAATAGAGACAGATTACACGTGAGTTTTAATGGATCTTTGTCAGGTCGGATCTGAGCAGTTCTTTTAAGGAAATAAACATCCACTTATCAACTCTCAACATTCCCGCTTCTTTTTTTAAACAAAGTCTTAAACAAACCAGTTGGTGCTTACATTGTATATGTATTTATATTTCCTGTAATTGATGATAAATCGCATTGTACACAGTACTGTGAAATTATTAAGAAATAACAGAACCCATGAGGAGCAGGTTTCATTTTTTATTTCCCTCTCACAATGTACAGATTTATTGTTTATCATAATTAAAAGCTCAAGACACATTTATGTCATAATTATGCGGGAACATTTGTTTTTTTGTGCTTCATATTCTCATGTATAATGTATATCATTTATTTTGGCCTGTATAAAGCATCACTGTTGGTAGATTTTTATTTGTTAAATTTGCTGAGTTTGGGCAGCTGGTTTGTTCCTGCATCTGGCCCAGTTCCAACTCCTCCCTACAACCCTTGTCCTTTCTGTTGATTCCACCAATAGAAAGAGCCGTTCGCCGCTTACCGAGACCCTCGCCACGCTCTGGGTTCAGATCAGACCTGCAGGTCAGTGCGCGTACCTCTGTCTTCCCCCAGTTTTTTTTCCCCACTGTCAACTGTTAAATAAAAAAGACAAAGGGGCCGAAACATGGTATCAGAACACATGTTTGAGGTTTCAACCGTGACCCTAGTGAGGAATAAGCAGGTATAGAAAATGACTGACTGTCCTTTCAACCTTTTTTTTTTCCTCCCCTAACACCAGATACTGTTGATACAATGGCTGTGGAACCCCATAAATGTTGCCATAGAAACAGTTGTGTAGGTTTTGAAATAAGTGGACACACTGCCATCTAGTGGCCAGATTTCTAGTAATAATCCCATATTAACATTTTCCAGATAATGTATTCACAGTATTCCTGAACAGCTAATAATCACTAATGTTAATTATTCTATCAGCATCAGCGACTCTTTACCTTTTGGAAATTGCGATTGAATTTTACTTTGCTGCTTTTATTCTAAACTTCAGGATGAATGTAGTAAATATTCAACACGGGCAAGTTTTAATTAAACATAAGGATACTGATAATAGCTCAAAGTATTGTTATTGATATAAAAGCATTTCCATATTTTGAGGGACGCAATAGTAAAATAAATAGATGACTGGATAGAAAAACACAAACAAACCTTAAATCAATATAAAAATAAAATCCGCTGTCAGTGAGGATCTTATCATTCTTCTCCTCAGGCTGTTCATGATATTTAATTATAGCGGATGACCAGTGTGATTGAGAATGGACATCAGCTTCCTCCTGGTTCTTTCCTGCATGTGATCTCTATTATTAATTCTGCCTTAAACCATACAGTACTTGGTTGAAATGTACTTTTTTAAGAACAAACATACAGCAGGAAGGAGGAATAATCCTATATTACATTGCATACCCTGTGCCATAGGAAGGATTGATTTACCTTTTTTGCTACCCCTTTTCTAAACATTTTTACTTGTATTTTTCAAATCCAGAAACCTACAGACTTTATGCCTATGTTGAGGAGCTGCTACCTCAGAATAAATTGCCTTTCCCCCAGAAATTAGGATTAAGTTTTTCTTTTTTGCTTCTAATCCATATCTCTACTGCTGCGGCTCAGCATCTTAAATAATCTTTTAGACAATGTGATGCTTTTCGTTTAGATGTGGGAAAGAAATTGCTTCAAAACCAGGTAGCTCTCTCTACACCACAGATTCTAGAATCACCCCTGCAGCTTAACTTTTAACTGAGGCAAACAGCTCTGATTGGGCCTTTTTGATGACCTTTGCCCTTCTAATTTAGGGTATTTATAAAAACAAGCTATTTCAACCTGAGTGCCCTTAGTAAGGATTCCCTTTTTCTTATATAAAATAAAAATCAAGAAAAACACAAATACATAGGAGACAAAAACAAGTATTGGAGCGTGAATATTATAATTACAATTCATATGTCTTTCTACATTAAGGGGTATTAAATCTATTTTACTTTTTATTCCAAGGCTGTGGAACTACTCCGCCGCTGGTCTGAGGGTTAGATGAGGACGTGAAGACGCTGCAGTAATGAGGCACAGCGGGAGGATTATGCAAATAAAGGGTTTTATAATGAGCTTTTATCAGGGACCACTGAGGTGTCTGGGTCAACTCGTGCTCCTCAGCCAGGTTCCACTTATCAAGAGCCGTGCAAGATTGTGCTGGATCAGCCCAGAGAGATTCTGACCATTTTCAGGTACTGTCCTAGGTACAGAATTTCGTAGATGCCTTCACTTGCATTATCATTAGAATATGCATGTATATTATCATGAAAACCTGATCGATGCTCTTCAATCGTGCTTCTATTCTATTTAATGTTATGCACTTTTTTTTTTTGCGTGCAGATATATGCATGTTTGTGCAGGAATGTGTGTGTTCTCCTTGCACTACTTTGTGCAATAGCAAAAAAAGCCTCCTTGCTTCTGAATTACAGTCTCAGGTACAGAACCGTCCAGACTGTCCGTACGCACGGGGGCCGAGCGTGTCGCTGCACCGCCATATTGCGCGACCATGTGTCGTCCCGGGCCTGCGATTTGCCTCCAGACACTAGCGGCGTTGACCCTGATCCACAGCCTCGCGCGTCGGGAGTGCGTGCGTGTGGATGTGACAAATTAAGCTGAAACAATGCTTAATCACCCCCCCCCTCGGTTGACCCGCAACCAACCAGAGAATTTTAAACAGGGAAGTGGCGCTGCAACAATTACCTCGCCACCAACTGACCTTACTCAGTGTGCACAATTTGTAGTGAAGTAGTTTCATGCCAAATTTCACATCAACATTTCCGCAGAAGCGTAGCCTGTGGCCTGCGAGGCCGTTCAGGCAGTCGCTACATTTACATGACCCTCCCCTCAGTGTAACACGCATGCAACTCACCCCTTCAGTCATGCAGATGAATGCACGGATAAGGCATTTCTGCCCCTGCATGCACTTGTAATTTAAAAATGCTGATTTATCCAACAGATGTTGAATATGATGAAATCTGCTGGTTATCTTTATATAGGGAAAAGGAGCGAGGGGGACAGTTAGCACTGTTCAAACAGCCATTATCTAGTTTTTTCCCCCTTTTCTTTTTTTAAACTGCAAAGAAACAATATTTCTTCACAAACATGTATGCACCTATGCACTGCAGCACTGGTGATAGTCCTGGTTGTCAGAGCAGATCAGGGAGCACAGATTGTGGTTTTGGTCTCTGCAGAGGTAGAATGGTACCAGACCTGTAACCTGTAGGACAAAACATGTAAGCAGTACCTGAACTGTATGTGCATGGCTGCCTGAACGTCTTCCTAAAGTTACGATGGACAGGCTCCTCCCAGCTTGCTGCCCTTCTGGCTGACATGCGGCCTGCATGACTGAATAGTTCTGGTTAAAAGTGAAAGCTGCTATGTTCTTCTATGGACTGTGGAGTCAGGTTCTATCACATTAACAGGCAAACAGACTAATTTAACTTTAAAACTCCGATTTTTTTAAGGGCTTGAGATGCTTAAAAAGTTGCACCAGATTGCTCACCACAGGTAGGGAGGGAAGGAATCACTGAGTCATTACATTCAGATACATTGCAAGAATGTTGACTCATCTCAAATGGATGTTATTAAGAGCTGGACAATGATGATCTGCACCAAGTTCCGAACAGCATGTAATAATATTTTACCAGAAGACGACTCGATAAGTGGAGCACACAAAAAGCACACTTGCAATTGCTAAATATTCCATTGGGCCAGTTTACCCCTAGGTTCTAAGCTAAAGACTGTATGTTGCCACCCCTTGTAGTGGAGGTGTCATGTCTTCATTAATAAATTGCTTTACCTCCCATGCATGTATACTGGGACAAGGACTGAAGTCCAAGCAGCAGGCCTAATCAGGCTCGGCTTAACTATGCATGTAAACGTGCTGGCCGAGGGATGATTAGGTGGCCAGATGGAGGGAGCCGGGTTGGGATGCGTGCCAGGACACGAGGGAACCCCCCCCTGTTGCTTGTGATAAGTGCCCTGGGATCTTTATCGAACCCAGTGAGCTAGAAGCTGGGTTTTATCGTTCGATCCGAAGGATGGAGGCTCCCCGTCAGTGTACCACAGCTGAATATCTAGTGTAGTAATGTGTGCCTCCTGTATGTTAATGTCTGCCATAATGTTGGTACTTGGTGTTAAAAGTGTAAGCATCACCAGTTTAGTGAAACAGTGTGTTACACATAGATTTCTGTAGAATAGCACATGACTCACCCAACGCTGCTGCGAAAGGAGCTGATTTTGTGTCAGTCTGCTCATTCCCTGCAGAACATTATGTCTATGGTTGGAAAATTATTAAATGATCATAATTTACTTAATTTTTAAACTGATTTTTTTTCTTTGATGGATTGGTATAAACTTCATTAAGGTTGTTATAACACTAGATACGTGATCACAATAAAAGAACCTTGACATAAGCAAAAGCAGAAATACCATTAAGTGAACATGTTTTCCAGCAATGAATTACATTGTAATGACAAATAAACTAAATGCTGCATAACATGTGCAACAAAGCACATTTCTGCAAGTTATGAGTATTTTTCTCTGTGCAGATTTTTCAGTACAAAACATATGCATGTAACGTATCGCCGCTCGTATTTAGCTGTGTGGACGGCTGATTTATTTTTCCGGTGAGCACGCTCTCATATCACACATTTAATGCCATATTTTTCAGCCGAGCCCTCTTCATTCACCACATTTGTATATTTGTATATATATATATTGTATATCTCTATCCAGTCCACTTTAAAGGGAGCGGCTTACCCATTTCCCCCTTCAGACTCTTTCTCCCACATGGCCTACATTCCGTGTGAAAGCACTGACACATACCTCATTCACTGGTGAGTTTCAGAGCTTTGGGTATTGACTGCTCGGCCTACAGTTGAGTTGGTCCCTTGAATGAACTGCGTTGCGCTAATGTGCTGCACTTATCTGAGGCTCTACAGACCTGTCAGACTGCCAGCAGCCACAAAAGATGCTGAGCCCGGTGGCCTGATGCCCGGCTGGAAGGATGAGGCCTGCTCTATTTTAGCCGTACTGCTTTACATTCTTTCACTGTCCCCGAGCCGCGTTCAATGCGAACACACACACACACACACACACACACACATATGTATGCACACATGCCCACAAAGCTGTAACAAAGACCATGCCTGAGGAAGTTCATTGATTTATTGATCGGGAAATTGAAAGTGGAGCACACGGGGCTGAAGGTCAGCTCATCCTCGGCGTCTGAGGCTCCATCGAGTCCCACGCAGGTCCCTGAAGAAAGTGAGAGACAGAAGACACACACACACACACACACACACACACACACACACACAACAGACAGGAAAACAGACACAGAGAGAGGCAGCTCGAAACAGAAAGCTGGAGAATATTCAGCTCCTTCACTTAAATGCACTGTAGGTAGTTTTCTAAAGCTATGGGGCCCCTCAATAATAAAACAATAGCAAAAGACATGGTTGAAGCAGCATGGAATTATGGGGGTCGTCCTCATTTTTAGCTGGTGCTATGATCCAGTTTATCGTGTTACAACTCATGGTTTAGATGGTTTTTACTTGCAACTTGTGCATGTTGAACTCGCATGTTTGGTCTCTGCATTACATCTTCGGATATAGAGTTGTTACTCATTGGAAATGTTCCATTCTGGGCCCGTAGAGAGTGGTTTATTTAATTAAAATTGAGGCCGTGATTTAGAAACATCTTTCAAACCAATTTATGCTCAAGATTACTAAAGTTGTCCTACATGTAATTATATAAATTGAGTCTCAGTTTGCATCCTGGAGTTTTCCGGCCTCACACTTTCACAGTTTAGTTTCGTTGAACTTGAAGGTTCATCGTCGACCTTGAAGGAGGTCATTTGGTCAAGTATAAGGGAAAGAGTGCATATGCTGAATCATCCAAGCCTGCAGCACCAGTATGCCTGAGGGTGCATGTAACATGAATTAATATTAGATATAAGACTGCCTGTTCAATTGTGGACTTTGCCTCCCTCGTGCTTGAACCAACAATGTCTAAAACTTTGATCCTCATGGTTCAGACTGTTAATACACATAGAACCTGGGAAGACATAAGAACTGCCATAAAACTGCTGCCAGCTCTGTAATTTTATATATTTTCTATAGTACGCTTTCCAAGTCTGTGACTGAAGGGTTTATTTATAGCACTTGTGTCTATATTAAGCTGCACATGCTGCTACATTTTCAGTTAAAATAAAGAACATATTGTCAAGTCAATTAATAAGAGAAATTAGGTTTAAAGAAATAACTAGTATACCAGTATATTTTATTTGATTTTCAATGCTGCATTCTGGGATTTGCGTTGTCTGGTGTCCTGCTAACGGCCCCCCGGCGAAACAAGCGGCAGCAGGCAGAGTTCCCATTCCATTTATTAGATATGGTTTATAAATAAACACACTCAGACACGGATGTTGAAAGTATAAAAAAATACAAGATTACAGGATTTTCTAGACATTTTAGTGAGGTCTCTTCATCATTGCCTTTGACACGTTGTTTTTAAATCGAATGGCTGACGACGTTTTTTCTTTTTTTTTCTTTTTTTTTTTTGATACACAGCATAATAATTTTCACTTTCACAAGTCCATTCATCAAGCAAGTTATTATCATCAATGTCATGTTAAAATGAGATCAGAGCATAGAAAACAGAATCACATGCAGCCAGCGACTTTTTTTTTTTTCTCCACGGAATCTATACAGCACGTCCCGTCAGCCAAACAAAATGTCACTCAGTGAAACGGGGTTTTCAAATATGTATGTGCTTCAAGTTTCATTGTACTTTTTTTTTTTTTTTTTTACAAACTCTCTGGAAAGCTGATGTCACAGGGGGGAAATGTCGGGATGCAGAAGGATGATTGATGACGTGGGGAGAAAAAACAGCTTATTTGACTTTTACTGAGGACTGTTGGACAAATATCCTTCCAGATATGTTCGGACGTTTGTCAGACCATTTGTCATTTGTTTGGATATTAGCATTTCAAAAATAAAATATACTCCAGTTTATAGTGTTAATTTTTCTTTTCTTTTTTTTAAACTCAACTCTGGGGATCTAATCATCATTAATGAACAGGAATGAAATTTTGGGATATTGGGAACTATAACAAAAATCAAAAATTTTACTTCATCTTCAAAAAACAAAACAAAAAAAAAAACGAGGCAACGTGGCTAATTTGAATAATGTTTTTTAAAACTTCTGCAACAAATGAGCCTTCTAATGATTTGATTAGCTAAAATAAAAAATGGACAATATAAATCACACATGTAATAAACCTAGTGCAGCACAAATACACAACTAATGTCTTCTTCAAGCATTAATGCACCATATAGCTACTGTGCCAAATCTGGCTCACCTTGTTCTAAGGACAATAACTCCTGTTGCTAATTCATATATTTTAATTCATAAATATATCTAAAAAATACAACTTATTAACTTATATGCATTATATGAAATTGCATGATTTCCTTGGTATGATACCAAGTTCTGTTTTTGTAGTAGATAACTTTCACTATTCACAGTGTTTCAAACTGAACAGCACAGGCCGACACCTACTGCGCGGCCGATAACTGGCACCATGTCGATATTCAGTGTGGAGGCAGCTTTCAAGTTCAGTGTTGCCCCACTAATTCTGTAGAAGAAGGATTAAAGCACTACTGAGTTCAGCCTTTCTCCAATCTCTACAATAAGAGTCAATAAAGAGGAAAATATTAACTTTCAGTATAGTACTCCTACCTATACAAAAACATGTTGTGCCCCTTTTCCCTTCTTTTTTTTAACAGATGTTTCAAGTGGCACAACTCCCTCTATTTCAGTTTTATTATTTCCATATGATGAAGATCTACATTGCCACCAACAGTTACATTTTATCTCAAAATCTTTCTTTGCAGAAGTATATAATATAATATAATATAATATAATATAATATAATATAATATAATATAATATAATATACAACTCCTTTTACAGGAACTTGGTACTTAACTCATGAAGCAACTTTGCATAGAAAGTATTTTCGTAGCTAAGAAAATAATGTTTCATATTTTCTGCATGATATACCATTCAAGTCACATATGAAAAATAGTCATGTACTTACTGATACGGACTTTCATTTAAAGAAGCTAAGTTTCAAGGAACATACAGTACTGTTGTAGCTAGTATTTGGAAGAAAAAAAAAAAAAAAGAAAAGAAAAGAAAAATACCAGGATGCAAGTTTAGGTAATCCCTCCTAAAGGGAATGTTTTTGTAACAGTAAAAGTCGGAGATACAGAGAAATGACTTGTGGTGGATAAAAATCATGTACTTTTTTAAAAAAGATTAAAATAAATAATGTATTGTACTCATTGTGCACCTGACAGGAAATATTCTGATAAAGAATAATACTGATCAAGCAGACATGAATATATATCATTTTGATAACAAAATACTTATCTACAAATGTTTGTAATTGGATTGATATATAAATATGTTTAACAATATATATGTATTTCTATACATATATATTTACAACAAAATGTGCACTTAAATAATGTCATCAAGGAGATGTGGAGTGCCTACCCAGTCCAAAGTCCTGGGCTCAGAGGCAGCCATAATCATGCACATAAACTGTTTACCGGTCCTCTTGTCAATAGGGTAAATGGTAGTGGGTGTGAACCTTCTGTTACTTTCCACAAATTCACAGAGTTGCTGATAGACCTGTGGGTATTCATGGCGTAGGAAAACCCCTCGAATCCTTAACTCCCGCTGTATGTTGATGAAACAGATTTCCCTGGCCTTCCTGCCTTCCTCGCCCTCTTTGTCAATATCTGCTGTTCCTGGTGGTGGAGTGAGGATCAGTGTTTCCATGTCACCCTCTTTCTTCTGAACCTTTCTTTCAGGGCTGAAAGAAGCCAATGCGACCTTTGCATATTTTCTGACAGTTGGAGCTTGATTCCTTGGTGATGGCCCGTCAGGCATTTGCTCACCGACAGCAATGGATACATTCAAGATGAAACATTCATTTGGGTCATACTCTTTACCAGCTTCTTGCAGTTCCTTACAGTATTCCCCTAGGTTGTCTTTGAAACTTTCAAGCTCTCGGAGAGACAGATAGGTAGGAGACATTTGGAGACTGTCCAGGCCATACTGTAGAAAGTTACTGGATGATGCAGGGTTTGGAAAACCAAGGAAGAGAACTCCTCTCCCTCGAGATAAGTAGCCAACTTTGGCAATACGGGAGAAGGCTTTGTGGACTTCAACAGTCTCTCGGCAGTGTTTGATGATATGACGACATGAGCTACCAATTCTTCCATACACACAGCTTTCTTTATGAATGTCCCAGTCCTCCCTGCGACAGTTACGAGAGCAGTAGTAGGTGTAGCAGCTGTGGCAGGATTTGAAATATAGGCAAGCATTGAAGAGGGTCTCTGTCCGCCGGCAGTTGTTGTTAGAACACATCATTGTGTCATCCTCATCTGGGCTCTGATCTGGGGAACACTCATCTGCACTCTTCATAGCATCGCTGGCTCTGTCCATATCTTGATAAGCATCAGGATTCATTCTTATTGAGGTTGGCTGCTTGTCAAGAGGAGCAGGTTCCTCTGCAGTTGCCTTTGAGTTCTTTCTGGATAGAGACACTGCTTCTTCCTCATCAATGAGCTTCTTTAGTTGATCCAGAATGTCCTCACTTGCCCTTCTACTGGGTGGTTTGTAATCAGTCACAAGATCTGCCAGAAGCTCATCAAGTTGTTCGAGGCTTTGCTGCAGTGAGGCGTTGTCATGTGTCTTCTCTTTGGTTGAGCTTTCAAAGTCACGCTGACTTAGTTCTGGAACGTCAGTGCTTCTGGAGTCAAGAATGTCCCAACTGGCAGAGCGTCCTTCACCCTTACTGAAGTTCCCATTTCGAATGTCATTATCAGTGATTGTTATCTCAGGAGTGACAAACCAGAGTTTACTCGTGGTGCTTTTTGATGTTTCTGTTGGGCTTTTGTCAATTAGTGAGTTATCGGACATTGATAAAGCTGCATAACGTCTTGGTGAACTGGAGAGGTTAACTACCACTGGTTGCGGTTTGTCACCTGTGGCTGCTCCAGGCTTCCTAGAGTCAAGAAGATCGTCATAGCTTTGACCTCTCTGAACAGGAAGAGGTTGTTCCCTCTCTACACGAGAGTTGAGAATATTGTCCCAGGACCTTGAGTAAGATTTGGACTCTGTGCCAATTCTTTGAGATTCTACACATGGATTAGCATACCAGGGTGCTAAGACAGGATCTTGTCGGACTCTGGTTGGAGTGACTTGGGAAACATAAGAGGCAGGGTTGGTGGAATATCCAGATGCATCGGAGCCATACCAGTCATCTGTTTGTGCCTGAATGACTCTCGCATGTCTTCGACCCTCTGTGTAGTAAGCCCTTGCTGGGATGTGATGCTCTGGTGGCAATGCATACATGTCGCTGGAATAATAAAACCTTGGCGGAGCAGTCTGGATTTGGTAAGACCTTGGATCATCCCCATAAAATATTCTTGTTGGGGGTGTCTGTATGATGTATGGCCCTGGCTCATTTGCCGTGTACTGTTTAGGATACCCTGAGTATGGATAGGGCTCCATCTCAGGATAATACGGCCTTGTAGCTACAGCATGCACCATTCGAGTCCTTGGATCTTGCACATATTGCACTTTTGGAGTATATGTTTGGCCTGGTGTGTAACGTTCATCATGAAAGTAAGAACTTGGTTGAGGAGGAGCAGTGGTGACATATCTCCCTGGGTCATCTGCATAAAAGAACTTGGTTGGCACATTAGGGCTGGAATGAGCTCTTCGTTCCCTACCATAGTAATCACCCGATGAAGGCATTCTTTGCAATGGAATTTCCATGGGTTGTATGTAACTATTCGGCATGCTGCGGGAATATTGATGAGGTTGCCTACTTTCTGTACCTAATGAGTCAGTTGGAGTTGGTGTTCGAGAGTAGGAGAAATGGCGTGGCACTGTCAGGCTCCTACTCCCCGTACTGTGGTGCCTCTGCCAGGGTATGTCCACTTGAGGTGTAGGCTGTTTCCGTCCAGAGTGATGTAATGCTGCGTCATCAGGTTTGATGTCCACCCGACACCTGACATGAGGGCTTGTTGCTGGTTTATCCAGCCCTGTATCCTCAGAATTATCAGCACCATAGTGAGGGGAATATCTACTGCTATCACCCATTTGAGGCTGCAACTTAATGGGATGTACTTCATGCATATGAGCCCTAGTTGCTGCATAGGAAGACTCCCTTCGTGGTGATACTTCTGGTCTCCAGCGAGAGTCTCTTGGAGCCCTTTGTGACTCCCTGCCCTTCCTCCCTGAAGATGTGGACCCTTCAAAAGAAACAGGGGTGAGATTGGTCTGGACTCGAGGGGCGCTTCTTGACCTGGTCCTTCGCTTTTGTTCAGGGACAACAACCTCACTGACCATGTCTGCTGCCACTGGTTGAGGAGTTAACCTATGGCTGAAAATGTCTGGAGCAGAAAAGCGGTATCTCGGCTGACGGCCCAAGGCATTCCAGGCAACATCTGGGTTGGCTGCATGCCTGTCAGCCTTCCTGTATGGGGACTCCATTGAGTATTTGTGTGATTTTGGGTACTCCAATGACTTATAGTCAAAGGTGCGGCAGTGCCTTTTATTGACTTTGCTCTTACTGTCCTCCAGTGTGCTGTAATTTATAGAATCACATTGTTTGGAGGGTTGCAAGGACTTGTAGTGTGAAGAAATGGGGATCACTTTTATATCTCGATGCACAGTTGATACCAGTATGTCAGGCGGGTCTGTGCGTGTCATCTTAAAGGGACTCCTCTAGTTCTCTCCATCAAGTTGCTTTAATGTCGATGTGGCCTGGGGAAGTAAACAAGAGTTTCGGTCAGCAACATTATTCTGGGTAATACAAATTTTGCAGCAAAGCATGAGGAAGAAATATCATTCAGTAGGCGGAAATGTTAAATACATATATTTTTAACCAGGTTTGGTTGTTGGACAAAAGAGTGGTAGATGTGTCTGTAATAATAAAAATAAAAATAATTCTGTCTTGAGTTAATCACTGCATGTTTAGGCTTCTGTTATTTGTGAAAAACAACATATCCTTTACACATATTTTCTTGCAACGTCAGATTGATTGCATGTATAGCTTCACAGTTTCTATGGCTCCTCTTGGGAGTACTACTGTAAAACTTCAAGGCGTTTTAAACAAAGAAATAAACTATTCTGAGAGCCATCAGTGCCATTTTTGTAACAGGATATGACGTTCATTTGAAGACTAAAATATTTTTTTTCGTCTTCAGTGATGACATCAAAAGTACAGCATGCCCAAATATAAATACACAGGGTTTAATCTGTGTTAAAACAAGCATTACAATGGCTATATTTTCCAGTTTAAAATTTCAAATTGTGGTGAAGTTTTTTTCCATGGTCAAACTCCACTGAAGAAAGCTTACTTTGTCAAGTAAGCTTTCAGTGTGGAGCTCAGTGTCAATATACCAACGAGTTACACGGGACCACAGCTTTTCACAAAAAAAAGTATGTTGCACATTTTGTCAAGTTTGAAGAAATGTATGTGTGAGCTCTATACAATGAAACTACAAAGAAAGGATTTAGACAATACTTTAAAAACTTTGTATAGATTCATTCAGAATCCATTATTATGAGTGCTAGAAATGAAATTGTTTTGTGTCTAACACAATTCCACTGAAAGAAATAGGGGTCAAAAACACAGCCCTGTTATGTGAGGCTCCAGCAGAGAGTTAAACAAATATGGTGTCTATTTGTTGAATGTTATCCTCTCTGAATTAAATGATATATTCAAATTCCTGTCATCCCTCCTTGGATGTAAGTAGAAGTAAGATTGTTGAAGAATATATTTTTGCACAGAATGAGCTAAAATTTAATGAGTGAATTGTTTTCGGTATACAATATATGTCACACTTCGCATTTACAACAATATATATGTATATACGAATTTCTGCTCATACGAGCAGAAATAGAAAGATACAGTAATTAAAAGGCTGCACAAGAGTAATAAAAATACAAGCTGCTACTACCTGTGTGAGGCCACCATAGGAGAAGGAGCTGCTCACCCTGATAGAGCAACCGGTGGAGCAGATGCTTAAACCCCGTAGCAGATGGGGGATGATTATGGTGTGTTAACATGGCTGATGTCTCCCTAAAATACTGCAGCGACTGCACATTTGTAAACGTCCTTTTAAAAGAGTGCAACTGTCAAAGAGTGCAACAGCAGCACAGTGAAGGTCATGTTTAGATTTAATGACCACAAAACAAGTACAAGTCTCCGCTCGCCACACACCACACTACGAAACACCAGAATACATTGTTTGCTGTAGTGGACTTGATATACAGTATTTGGATTACTTAAACCAGCATTGAAATTTGTGAACTAGTTAAAATTCCTGCACACACAAACGCCTATCCTCATTTTATTTACACCTTCCTCTTAAGGTTCCTCAGATTACCAGGAAAATGCTTCCATGCAGGTGCACCACTTAAATAAGATCTTCAGGTGCAGAATTAGATTTGGATCCGATTTCATTGCATTTTATTTCTCCCCTTTTTTGTGTTTGTGTTGAATTCTAAATGCTTAAAAGTTATGTACTTTATTGCCTTCAGAAATTGCCACATTTACACCGGCCGATGATAGACTGCTAGATCTGTTGACTGATAAATTGCAGTGTGCAAGTACAAACGATATTTTAGATTTTACATGTTAGGTTCAATAGTTTATCCACAACAGAATTATTTAACAATTGTGTTACATAGCAATATAAATTACTTGAATATGTTCCAACGACCCAGATGATGTTTGATGTTCATTTTTCTTCTTTAATAAGTTATTTAAATAAAATAGGGAGGTGGAGGTCATGAGCAGCTGCTGACAACTGACATCCAACTTGTAAGATGGCTGCTCCCTGACGAGATATTTTGGCTTCACTACTGCATAGTGACAGGCAGTGGAGATGTGTCGTCCATCTTTATGATTCAGACATGATGAGTATACCACAAATCTATGAATACATGCACTGATGAGCAAGCAAAATGGGGTGGGTGGGGGGGTGAAGCCTTGAGTTAAAAGGGTTAAAAATAACATTCCTTTTTTTTGTGGGCTTTGATTGGCTGTAGCCTTTCAGCCGCAGACTTCTGCATGCACTGAGTGTAACTCTGCCTTCACACTGTAGTGTCTGTCAGCTCTTCTGTAAGTGGCTGATACTCACTTCACTGGGTGCATCCTAGTGCAGAAACTAGGACATGTAGTTTCTGTTGTATGTGTTGCATTTTTTGTGAAATCTGACCCCTATTTCAATGGCATTTTACCCCTAGGTGAGTGGTGCAGCAGGTAGGGCAATCATCTTAATCAGTAGACACCACGTTTTATCAAATTGGCCCCTCATTCTGCACACAGTGGATGCATCTCCAGTGTAACGGATATCGCTTTTCCCCTGGAAGTGTGGTAGTGTTTCATCCGGTCAGTGAGCATAGTGAGCATTGTTTTTAATGCGGCATTGTGGGTATTTCTATAGAAGGGAGCTGGCACTGCATCGTTGCATCATTGGCACTGAACACCCGGGAAAATGTCAGAGCAGAACTAATTCGTCCTCTCCAGACTTACTGTACCCTCCCCCAACATTAAAATCCCATGTTTTTCTATTCACTCTGCCATATGTCACTACTATATTTACTGTACACACCATATAATGTTTCAATATTCTGCATCGTCCTGTTTGTGTGGAATTCTGTGAGCAGGAAGTGATTAGGGAGTTAAACAGGGATTTAAAAAGTACCATTTTTCTTAAGGGACTAATGGCCATAAAGGGGTCAGCATACTTTGAATGAACTAGTTCATAGAAAGTGTTTTTTGAGCATGTCTGGCAGCAAAAGTGTTTGCAGCCTGGGAAGAAGGGTCAATAAACTTAAAACATGATGGAAGGAACACTAGTCAGTCACTGCTAGAAGTGGCCACGCTTGTTGGGTTACCATTTTCCCGGAAAATGTCCTAATTGGGAGGAGGCAGGATTGCCAGATGCCAGCATGATGGGAACATTTATATTGATTCTGATTCCTGGCTGAATGCGCACCGCACAGACAGACTTACATTCCAAGTAATCTCTATAAACAGATTCTGCATGAGATGTAGAATCTGTAGGCGAGTGACTGCTATTCCGCAACCGGAGTCGCAGTTCAGGTTTCCGTGTGTAGTCCCAGTAGTATTGACCAGTCAAGTTTGAGCAGGTTGTAGTTGCATGCAAGCAAAAGCATTTTCTATCTATTTGGTGCTTTTATTAGCTTCTGTTTCTGGACTTCTGGGAGTTTGTCGACGGTAAACAAGGACCGGTGAACAAGAATGTCTTGGACCGGATGTCCGCTGACTCTAGTGGAAGAGAAGCGGAATCACAGGAGTACTCTAGCTTTTCCCCGGAGGCCCATACACAGACAGTCTGCAAGCTGCAGTCCTCTTTACAGCTTCGATGGCTGACATGCAGCAAAGAGACATGCTGAATGACACGCAAAGCAAAACAATTATACCGTTAGTCTGACTAAAACCAGACTTTTATTGTAAGTTAGACTCACCCAGACTGAAATCAAGCTACCGGATTAGGACTGGAGCTGGATGAGGTGATCTGTGCATGTGCTAGAAGGTCCACACTGAGCTCCAACCTGAAAGCCGTGGAGTATGCAAAACGTAAACTAGATAATTCAAACCAGTTGTAGCCAGGAAACTTGGTAAGTAGAGCGTACATGAAGTACGCTTTGCAAATATTTGCAAAATTGTCAAAATTATTGGCCGGACAGGAAATGGTGCAATACTAACACCACCTTTTGTAGCAGAAGCAGCATGCTCGTGTATACTGGGACAAAGACAGTTGTCCGAGTAGATGGCCGAATTGAGCAATAACCATAGCTCGACTTAACTGTGCATGTATGTGTGCTGATGTACTGAATTCTCCTCCAAAAGGTCTCATATACAACCAATACAAGGTTAACTGATGTGGACAGGACCAACCTGGGGGGTAGGTGAAATAGCAGAATCCTCAATTGGCTCGGAGAGGCTGTTTACAAATGAGTAAATTGGAAATAAATCCCCAGAAGACTTGTCTGAGCTGGGGATAACAACAACATTACTTTCTTACAGGGACAGCAGGAGTCATTCCTTCTCCAAGAAGGTTAAAGTTGACTTATTTAGTACGGTACAATGTAGAAAACGACTGTTTGACCAAATCTTGTGCTGACTTCTGCCAACTTCTTTATCAACACTGCAACTGGTCTATACCAACAGACAAGGGTTTTGATTAGTGAAGCATAAACCACATGTTTAAACCGGGAAATAAAGCTCATGGGGAGTGAAGTCAGATTAATTTGAGTTTTTAAGCTGTATTCATTCATCCAGCCATGATTTGCAGGACATTTCCCACTATCTGCGCTGCCATCGCGTTCCCATATCTCGCCTTGTTCTTCGCTCTCCTTTGTTGTGGTTTGTAGCTCTTGGGGCCATTTTGCCTCCTCGCTCATCTCATTAATTTCATCTCCATCACATCCGCTGTACTCTCCCCGAGTATGTCTGTCACTCTACAAATACTGATCTTCCTAATCCGCCCAGAGCCCCACAAAGGTCCCATATCATGGAAAGTGAGATTTTAATTGCTTTCTGAAGGTCTCCGCGTCCCACGTTTCGAAAGACTCAACCCACAGAGAAATTCACACAGCCCGTATTCAAAAACTGTTCCCTAACATGAGCCACCAGGAGTTCTGTGAAGTTGTTATGTCATAACTATACAGTAATAATGAGACAAACATAAAACAACCTGTTTTTCAAGAGCTCCGGAGAGCACTTTGAGGAGACTATATAAAACTATATAGGCATGATTTGGGGTACTTAAACTACAGAATATATCGTGAAAAAAATATAATGACATGTTTGTGCTGCAATAACAATAAGGAAACATCCAGAAAATAAGTGCAATTACTCTCATTCATTGGCTTTCTTCATTCATTCTGTAGCTTTCTGCCACACTTCATTTTATTTTGTCTCTCCCACTCTGTCTCTGTTCTCCAACCTTCTTTTTTAAAATGAGTCAGGAAGCTAGTTTTAGTTTTACACCCACCATGTGCCATGATGTTGCGTTTTATGATGGCAACCAATAAACGGTAAAGTGGGAGCAGCTGGAAATAAACATAATAAAAAAAAAACATATTTCTGTTATAGAAAGTAGACTCAGTTTTCATCTTCAACAAAGACAGGCAGTTCATTCATTCCGTTTCCGGACCAGTAGTGTCCTGGTCACAGGAATATCGGCTCAACACAGGTGAAATGATTCACCGGCCTGTTTCACTGAGATTAATCTACTAAATGTTGAGAACATTAAACTGCATGACCGGGCACAGCAAAGATTAAAGAATCCCGCTCTACTTATCCGCGCGATTTTTCATTTCAAAGCATGCATGACCTCGACAGGACCTCTGCTCATCCACTGATCATTTTTGACCCTGCTGTGCATCTGCTGTAAATGTAGTTTGAAGTCTGCATGTTTTTTTACTGACACCATCAATGCATACTTGCATCGATTTCACCGCACAGTAGCTGTTGGTGGTCAAAGATCACGTTTTTGCATGCATTCACATTTTTGAACTTCTAACATAATTTGTGCATGAATAACACATAGGCCTCCAGTTTTACCGTGTATTGTATGGACTGTATTCTCACAGAAGAGTTAATCCACAACCGCAAGCAGGGTGTGGTGATCCTCATGTAGGTGTGTAATGAATATTCCTCCTACTCTCTCATTATCTGAGCCTCTAGACAGGATGCAGAAGCCTTTTATTGCCCTTTATATGCATTTTCTGATATGATGAATTTAGTATGACAGACAGGTACCATAACTGCATAATGGGTCTCAGTGGGGTAGTGAAATGTGTACAGATCGCAAATAAAGTTCTGCTATACTGTCAAGAGGTTCAGGTAGAAGGTATCAGTGGCTGATAATGGGAACCTCCTACACACGCAATTATTTCATTCCATAATACCATGCCTTTTTAAGCTAAGGGGATATTTGGGTTAAAGTTTATCCAGAAGATGTAATGCCTGCAGAAAAGAGGTAATGCGAAAAGGTACATCAATACGGTATATGCCAGGGAACACCATACATCAAGGTCACATCTTCCACTATGCTGCTCCGAGCAGAAATTAGGTTACGCGTCAGTCTCCCCGTACTCTCCTGCTCGTACAGCTGAGAGCATGAGTCAGGCCAGCCGCTACTACACACCACGAGCGAATAAAAGGCTGTGATGCTGAGCTACATGCTAAGGGTGGGTAGCAAGCTCCGTTTGCAATCCAGCCAGCGGGCTGTGCTTTGTTGGTGTTCTGTGACCCACAGCACTGCATATAAAGAAATGGCTAGTTAAAGAAAAAATATCGCCTGAGAGGATATGAAACTGTGCTATCCAGGTCAATGTGAAGCTTTTTTACCCATCGTGGAGCACGGCAAAACATGAATAGCTTTACAATCATATTATAACAAGCCACTGATCAACACCTCAGTTTATAGCATTTTTTTACTAGAAAAAAATGGATTTTAAAGGGGCCATTTTATGAAAAAAAAAAAAATCAATTTTCAGTGCTTGTGTGTAAATATTTAGGTTTCTGTGCTCCTGCTCACACACAAGCTGTGATATAAAACCACCCACTCGTTCTGTCGTGGTCTGTAGTGTTGCTGAAACCTGGCTGAACACACGCCGTTTAGAAATGGCTCCTCCTGTGATGTCACAACAGGATTGGAAGTTAATAGTAACCGTCCTTTATAGCTTAACCCTCCTTCCAGAATGTATTTTTTTTAATGTCTTTATTGGCAGTATATAGTAGAGATACTGAAACAGAGAGAGGGGGAACGACATGCAGGAAAGGGCTGCCCTGTCTACCCACTGCGCCATTCGGCACCCTGGGAGCGCTTGTACTTGACTTCTGTTTCTCCAACCATCCCCAGCTCTCTGAGGGGTGGGACATTTCCAGGAGAGCTGGGCCAATCACCAGAGAGCGGGTGTTTCTGTAGAGAGCGGAGGGGAAGAGCTACACCATGAACGTGTAAATAATAAACTGGGGAAATGGCAAAAAGATGTCGTCGGGGGTGGGGCATATTAACATGCCTGTGACAGTGCTGGGTGAAAGAATGGCAACTACAGAACAGCGCAATAAGCTGGTTGAAATAATCAAAATGTCTAAATACAGGAAAAGAATTAATTATGTCTGTGTGTGTGTGTGTGTGTGTGCGCACACTGCAGTGTGCTGAGGCAGCTGTTCCTGTAAATGCCAGCGGATGCTCAAAACTGAAGTGGGGTTTCTTCTAATTCTAATGGTGACGGTCTTGATGCATGTCATTCCACCGAGTGGTTGTTAAAACTGTTCTCGGGACAGCTGACTGACAGTTTAATGATTGCATCTCATTTGTCTCAATTCAGCTTTACATCAAGGCCAGTTCAACCTCCTGTGGTGCGTTTTGCATGGTTGGTAATCCAGCCTGGCTCCCTATTATCACCCGGATTAGTTTGAGAGAATATCACAGACACTTGATCTCCGGTTTAATACAGTACAATATTGTTTGTGACGCTTATATTATTGAAAAAATTCAGTCTAATCTCAGTGATATTAACAAATAAAATTGCGAAAAACATTCTTGTCTTGTTTTCTTTTCATTAAAAAAAATCTGTGTCAATTTTTCAATCCTTGCTGGTTGCTTCCTTATTAACATATTACTGTTGTACTGAAGTGTGCCATTACACGTGAGTTGCGGTCTCCTCAGCTCTGTAAATGCTGTTCCCTGCTCTGTTTCCTGCATCCATTTGCAGGATTGCTTCATCAGTCTCCCGATCTTCATTGGGGATAAATCTGCCATTGTACTTCACCATAGCCCCAAGAAGCTTCATGCTTCAGCAGCATTTCTTGGAGGGCGTGTGCACTCTACTGCATCAGTCTTTTGATTTTGCTGCTCCAGTGCAATCTTACACAGTGTGACCCAGAAACACCAGTTCTGTCCTAAAGAATGGACACATACGTGTCGGCCGTCTCTTTTGTAATCACAGAAGTACTCTGTTAAATATTATGCTTGTGCTCGTGAATGACTCTCCCTGAACAAAAGGAGACGTTGTGAAGTCCTGCAACATGCCACAGACTACCTCACATCCTCACGTAAATCATTGTGTGTGTGTGTGTGTGTGTGTGTGTGTGTGTGTGTGTGTGTGTGTGTGTGTGTGTGTGTGTGTGTGTGTGTGTGTGTGTGTGTGTGTGTGTGTGTGTGTGTGTGTTACAGACACAAATTTCAAGCTCTATGCAAAGCTCTGTGTCTGGATCTACATCACAACCAATAATGAAACTACTATGAGAGACATATTCTAATTATGGATTTAATTATTAGATTGCTTGCTTGTTGTGATAGAGTTCAGAATGTTTCAAGCAAAGTATCAGAAGAGTTCACATATAAAGGCATTAACAGTATGCAAGGTGCCAACCTGCTCATTACTATCTCATCATCCAATTGTTCACACATACACACACACACACACACACACACAATGCAGCCATTAGGACGAACTTACTCAACTGGCGGACAGGGGTCCACATACAGATCCAAATGCAATGCCATCGGGATTATTATTATTATTATAATAATCATTATTATTATTACAAAGTGTTTCAGGCATAATAAATTGCAATGCTTTTTCCGGGTGTATTTCCCCGTATCCAACCTTGCGACAAATGACAAAATATGAGATTGTTATTGTCACTATGAAAACAGTAAAGCAGGGAAATGGGGTCGGCGTGAGAGCATTTTTTTCTTTTTCTGTGATATATAAGATCATGTTTCAAACAGAAATGGCTTGCTCCAAACTACCAAAGAAAAGAAAGGTGGATGCAGAAAACAGAGAATCTAAGGCGTTGCAGTGTAACGAACTGTTACAATGCGACAGTTTTTAAACATGAAAACATTGGAAATTTGGTGAGTGGATCTTTTCAGTTTCTAGTTGAGTAACCCTGCTATTGTATGTGACTAAAAAAAGGTCATATTATAGTATGTCACCCAAAAAAGGTCATATTATAGTATGTCACCCAAAAAAGGTCATACTATAGTATGTCACCCAAAAGCGGTCATATTATACTTTGTGACTGAAAATAGGTCATACTATACTATGTCACTCAAAAAAGTTCATACTATACTATGTCGCTCAAAAACAGTCATACAATGCTATTTCGCTCAAAAAAGGTCATACTATACTATGTCACCCAAAAACGGTCATATTATACTTTGTGACTGAAAAAAGGTCATACTATAGTATGTCACCCAAAAAGGGTCATATTATAGTTTGTGACTGAAAAAAGGTCATATTATAGTATGTCACCCAAAAAGGGTCATATTATAGTTTGTGACTGAAAAAAGGTCATACTATAGTATGTGCTCAAAAACGGTCATATTATACTTTGTGACTGAAAAAAGGTCATACTATACTATGTCGCTCAAAAAAGGTCATATTATAGTATGTCACACAAAACAGGTCCTATCATAGTATGTCGCTCAAAAAATCTCATACTATGCTATTTCGCTCAAAAAAGGTCATATTATAGTTTGTGACTGAAAAAAGGTCATATTATAGTATGTCGCCCAAAAAAGGTCATACTATAGTATGTCGCCCAAAAAGATCATACTATAGTATGTCGCCCAAAAAAAAGTCATACTATACTATGTCGCTCAAAAAAGGTCATACTATAGTATGTCGCCCAAAAAAGGTCATACTATAGTATGTCGCCCAAAAAGATCATACTATAGTATGTCGCCCAAAAAAAAGTCATACTATACTATGTCGCTCAAAAAAGGTCATACTATAGTATGTCGCCCAAAAAAGGTCATACTATACTATGTCCTTTAAAAAGGTCATACTATACTATGTCCTTTAAAAAGTTTATATTATAGTATGTCACCCAAAAAAGGTCATATTATAGTATGTCACCCAAAAAAGGTCATACTATAGTATGTCACCCAAAAGCGGTCATATTATACTTTGTGACTGAAAATAGGTCATACTATACTATGTCACTCAAAAAAGTTCATACTATACTATGTCGCTCAAAAACAGTCATACAATGCTATTTCGCTCAAAAAAGGTCATACTATACTATGTCACCCAAAAACGGTCATATTATACTTTGTGACTGAAAAAAGGTCATACTATAGTATGTCACCCAAAAAGGGTCATATTATAGTTTGTGACTGAAAAAAGGTCATATTATAGTATGTCACCCAAAAAGGGTCATATTATAGTTTGTGACTGAAAAAAGGTCATATTATAGTTTGTGACTGAAAAAAGGTCATATTATAGTTTGTGACTGAAAAAAGGTCATATTATAGTATGTTGCTCAAAAAAGGTCATATTATAGTATGTCACACAAAACAGGTCCTATCATAGTATGTCGCTCAAAAAATCTCATACTATGCTATTTCGCTCAAAAAAGGTCATATTATAGTTTGTGACTGAAAAAAGGTCATATTATAGTATGTCGCCCAAAAAAGGTCATACTATAGTATGTCGCCCAAAAAGATCATACTATAGTATGTCGCCCAAAAAAGGTCATACTATAGTATGTCGCCCAAAAAAAAGTCATACTATACTATGTCGCTCAAAAAAGGTCATACTATAGTATGTCGCCCAAAAAAGGTCATACTATACTATGTTGCCCAAAAAAGGTCATACTATAGTGTGTCGCTTGAAAAAGGTCATATTATACTATGTTGCCCAAAAAAGGTCATACTATAGTATGTCGCCCAAAAAAGGTCATACTATAGTATGTCGCTCAAAAAAGGTCATACTATAGTATGTCGCCCAAAAAAAAGTCATACTATACTATGTCGCTCAAAAAAGGTCATACTATAGTATGTCGCCCAAAAAAGGTCATACTATACTATGTTGCCCAAAAAAGGTCATACTATAGTGTGTCGCTTGAAAAAGGTCATATTATACTATGTTGCCCAAAAAAGGTCATACTATAGTATGTCGCTCAAAAAAGGTCATACTATAGTATGTCGCCCAAAAAAAAGTCATACTATACTATGTTGCCCAAAAAACGTCATACTATAGTATGTCGCCCAAAAAAGGTCATATTATACTTTGTGACTGAAAATAGGTCATACTATACTATGTCACTCAAAAAAGTTCATACTATACTATGTCGCTCAAAAACAGTCATACAATGCTATTTCGCTCAAAAAAGGTCATACTATACTATGTCACCCAAAAACGGTCATATTATACTTTGTGACTGAAAAAAGGTCATACTATAGTATGTCACCCAAAAAGGGTCATATTATAGTTTGTGACTGAAAAAAGGTCATATTATAGTATGTCACCCAAAAAGGGTCATATTATAGTTTGTGACTGAAAAAAGGTCATATTATAGTTTGTGACTGAAAAAAGGTCATATTATAGTTTGTGACTGAAAAAAGGTCATATTATAGTATGTTGCTCAAAGAAGGTCATATTATAGTATGTCACACAAAACAGGTCCTATCATAGTATGTCGCTCAAAAAATCTCATACTATGCTATTTCGCTCAAAAAAGGTCATATTATAGTTTGTGACTGAAAAAAGGTCATATTATAGTATGTCGCCCAAAAAAGGTCATACTATAGTATGTCGCCCAAAAAGATCATACTATAGTATGTCGCCCAAAAAAGGTCATACTATAGTATGTCGCCCAAAAAAAAGTCATACTATACTATGTCGCTCAAAAAAGGTCATACTATAGTATGTCGCCCAAAAAAGGTCATACTATACTATGTTGCCCAAAAAAGGTCATACTATAGTGTGTCGCTTGAAAAAGGTCATATTATACTATGTTGCCCAAAAAAGGTCATACTATAGTATGTCGCCCAAAAAAGGTCATACTATAGTATGTCGCTCAAAAAAGGTCATACTATAGTATGTCGCCCAAAAAAAAGTCATACTATACTATGTCGCTCAAAAAAGGTCATACTATAGTATGTCGCCCAAAAAAGGTCATACTATACTATGTTGCCCAAAAAAGGTCATACTATAGTGTGTCGCTTGAAAAAGGTCATATTATACTATGTTGCCCAAAAAAGGTCATACTATACTATGTTGCCCAAAAAAGGTCATACTATAGTATGTCGCCCAAAAAAGGTCATACTATACTATGTCCTTTAAAAAGTTTATATTATAGTATGTCGCTCAAAAACAGAAACTTCCTGATATGTTCCTCCAACCTTTCCTCCAAAACAGAGTTTTCTTTCCCTGGGTGTTCCTGTTTTTGATTTTTCACCGTTTAGTTTTAGCAATTAATTGTTTTTACAATATCTGCACATACCTATACTATTGGATTGTGTGTTCTTCAACATAAAGAAGGAAGATGCTACACACACACACACAGAACCTACCTCTACACCCTGACTCTGCATTTCACCGATCAAAGGCAGAATCGTCTCATATAAAATGCAGAAATGCATAATCATGGCTATTGTGTTGTTCTTGCCCCAAGCTTGACCATGATATCTGGAGGTCTTAACATGCTAGAAAGTTAAATACAAACACAGCTGCTGTTCATCAAGCAACTAATAGATTAATCAAGAAAATAATAAACAGATTTAGTCAAAGCCCTTGATAATTTCTCCTCCCTGTAGCTACAATCACCTGCAGATATTATTTTCCAATAAGGGAATAATTCACCCTGTAGGTCAAAATCATTAAATCTCATTAGTTCTTAGACGTGGTATATTGTACATAAACCACGGCTACATTTCTAGTTCCTTTTTAGAAAGCCAACATGAACAATGCTTTGTAGAGATCCCAAACCGAATACATTTAATTCTTCTGAGGCCTAATATATAATAATTTTATATATAATATATAATTTTTATATGATGATCTATGAGTGGATGTTGGCCCACTGCTGGACGCCATGCTGAACATTCTAAGTCGTGTCCTGGTCCTCACCCCCCTCATTTCCATTAATTTCGCTTAACTGTGCAATATGAGGGAAATGAAATCCTTTTTTATGATATAACTAGCAAGAAAGATCACTTTTATACAGATATTTATTTGAAAAAAAAACAACTTAAAACATAAAAGTGTAGGCAGCTTTTACTCACCAACTCTTAAACAGTCTAGAAATAAACCTAGGAGGATTAGGAGGATAACTACTAGGAGGATAATAAAATGTTTCTCTCTATATCTCTCTAACTGGGATTGTTGATGAAATGTATATCTTGTATTACATGACATGGTTAGTGACATTTTGTTGCATCATGATGATCTTGTGAAATTGGCTATTTCCCACATTGACTGCATCAAAACCTTATAACTTAGCAGATCTATATCCCACTGGAACTGTCATGCTGATGCCAACTCCATGAACAGGACTTCTGTTTTAATTCCATTTGTTGCCAGCTATTTTGATAAATGATTAATCGGTTTGAGCAATTGTTAGGAAGAAAATGACCAAATTCTGTGGTTTCAGCTTTCTCAAATACAATGTGTTCTCAAACATAACCTGTACAATCTATAATATAATATATAGGTTAGTCTGGACTGAAAAAAAAATGTTTTTGATTGCATCTTCGACCTTGATCAACATTTTACACCAAATACTATTGTCTCTCTGTTGTCCTAACTCTGGGGGGTAGGCCAAGCCCTGTCCTAACCTATTATCCAAAAAGAATTACATTGAATACATGAATCTCCAATCAACCTCAGCATGTTTTTGGACTGTGGAAGGAAGACACACAGACACAGGGCGAACATGCAAACTCCACACAGAAAGATCCCAGCCCAAGGATTGGAAACTGCACCACAGATAAGCAGTATTGTGGTATATCATCGTAGCATAACATGTCAAATGAACCCACTTGGCTTCTCTCAGCTATTCACATATCGAGCAAGTTTTCTCCCACCGAGAGGAAAAAAGAGACACAGAAATCTGTCTTCTCCGAGAGATTTCCCGGATTCACAATCTTCTTTTTTGTGTGCGTACTTGACAGGAGTCTTACTTATTGATTAACTTTCACAATTAACCTTTTCTATTACCTAATGGGATTTGCTGTAACCAGAGATTTTAGCACCCCTGATTACTTCTGAGTAGAAACTCTGGCAGGCCGCACATAAAAATAAATGGGCCTTTGTTTACTACACTTTTCACTTACAACATATAGCTCTACTGTGATAAATGGACATGAATCAAATGGGACTACCTAAGCCTGCTTACTAGTTTAAGTAGCTATATCTTATCATGATTTCCCCTTTTCCACTGGAAATGTAACATTGTCTTGGTCTAATTTTCACCTGTAGTCACATGGCAGATGAAGGCCAGAGAAAGCAAACCGTGCACACATATGATAGTAAATTATAAGATAAAGTGATACAGCTTAGGTGGTCAGCTGAAGTGTTAAACTGTTAAAGTGCTGGTGTGTATTGCATGTATAGTAATCTGATTGTCTTGTTTTGCACATTATAATTAAATGCTAATATTGGACTTGACCTATTGCACAAGGTCGTTATAGTAAAGTGCTAATGGATATTGTACAATACTGTAAAGTGCTGGCGTGTGTGGTACAGGATGCAGGAATATTCCCTGACTGAGGTGGAACACTTTGCAAAAAAAAAAAAAAAAGACAAAACTAAAGTGATGAAGGAATATGAGGCTCGAAACGATGTGGGCCTAAGTTTTATAATGTAAAAAAAAGAGTAAAACATTTGGAGCGTTTAGCAGCACTCTGCAGCTGAAAACAGACAGTGCATTCATATTTGACTTCTCCACTTCACACAAACATATAAAAGCAGAATAAATGCACAAAATAAATGTTAAGGAACAGTTCTACCATGTGAACATACATGAGATGGATGGGAGAGATTCAGAAGATTCAAGTTTCATGGTAACATTACTAGCGTCTACTCTCTGATTGGTTAGACTGTAGATTAAAACCATATGAAAATATTTAGACTGATTTCTGATTGATTCAAACACTAAAACTCACTACATCATAAATAAATAAATAAATAAATAAATAAATAAAAGCCAGCAGATGCTCCTAATAATCCCATTAAGATCAGCAAAATTAGCTTACTTGAGGTATTTCATTATGTCAATACACTATACTACAACAGTTTTGTCCAACACTGTCCACAACCCACAGATCATCAGTTTACTATTATAAAGAAAAACAAATTTGATAAGGTGGAACCATAAAATTTGGACATCGAAAACAGTTGACGATCAATGCAATAGCTGGGAACTAACGGATTTATCGTTGCATCCCTATTATATGGAGGAAACGCGACTATATCGGAGACGGAATGATTTATCTATCGATCACTGAAGCGATTATTCGAGTAGTTCATAAAATGGTGTAAAATGTTGATCACTTTATCTTCAAAGAACCAAATATGTCTTTTTTTTTCTCCTTTTTTTTTATCCAGTGCAACAGTCCACAACCAAAAGATCGCAGGTTTACTATTACAGACAATAAAGGAACCAGATTATAAATCAGAGGTAAGAACCTGTAACCAAATCACGATCAACGTAATAGTTGACAGCTAATCGACTATCTGATAAATGTTGCAGCTCTAGTCAATAGAGAAAATGTCACTATATAGTAGAGTGATGAGCAGGATTATCTATCTATCTATCTATCTATCTATCTATCTATCTATCTATCTATCTATCTATCTATCTATCTATCTATCTATCTATCTATCTATCTATCTATCTATCTATCTAAATGGATCTGCTGGTATAGTGATGAAATCAGTGCATGCAACCTCTCCAATGGGCAACAGTGCTCCCGAGGCCTTGTCCGCGTCCTGCGATTCTAGAAAAAAAAAAACCCGAAATGAACTTGGCTTGGATGCATCAAGTCGGAACAAACGTCGCATTGACGCTGAGCTCGCGCACACTGCGTAGCAGCGCTGCTGCTGGCCGGAGGCTGATCCCGATGAGAGGAGGATGATGTCAGTGCTCGGGGATGGATGGGAACACGTTAGTCCCAGCATCAGCCTGATGAAGAAAAAAAAAAAAGGGGGGGGGGGGGGGAAGCGATCCGTGCGTGCATACAGAGAGCCACGCGCGCTCAACGCGACGCGATTACGACAATATAGTAACAAATATGTGTGTGCAGGGTATCACGCGCGCGGGGCCGCACCGCCGCAGTGATGGATGTGAGATGGGGGGAAAATAAGCGTTAAAACGCGTCATGTGATCGGCGATCGGTGTCCTCCCCCCCCCCCCCCATCCCACACACACACCCGCACGAGAAACCGCCTCGATAAAAACAAATACAAATAAAAGAAAGAAAGAAAAGAGAGGAGAGCAGAGCTGCGTGTCTTACCGCATCAGTCCGGACTCCCAGCCCCACTTTACCCACTCGGCGTCAGGCGGAGGCGGGGAGCGGAGAGAGTGGTTTCCCGATGACGACATCAGACATGTGCAGGGGGCTAAAACTGCTAAATCCGCTCTTTTTGCTTTTTTTTCTTTCTTTTTTGCGTTCAGACCGCCGGCGTTTTCTTTCTCTCCCCCTTCCTCCCTTTATTATTATTATTATAATTTTTTTTTTTTTTTTTAGTTTTAAACCTCACATCGTTGCAGCGCTGCACCATCAACGCGTCCACAGCACAGCAGCACCCACAGCAGCACCCACAGCATCCACGGCTACGTGCATCTGCACCAGCCACAACCCTCTCCCTCTCTCTCTCTTTCTCTCTCACACACACACACACACACTCCTCCCCCTTCCGCCCCCCCTCTCACTTTTCAATTCAGTGTGCTTTATTGGCATGAATGTCAAATAACAATATTGTCCAAAGGTCAGGGATTATATATATATATATATATATATATATATATATATATATATATATATATATTATAACAGGTAGTTGATCTGTCTTCCACACATTTGCTCGCCCAAAGTGTACATTTATATTTGAGATGTAACCAAAAGTGCAAAGTGTTCTTTTTCCAGTGGTAAAAATCAAAGGGGAACAGCATATCTGTGCCCTGTGTGCATGCATTGGTTGGTACATATGGCTCTACACTAATCTGCAGGCGAGGCCTGGGATGGGTCGTAGGATGCTTGTTCCATCTAGTGCAGTCCTGATGAATGAATGGACCCTAAATTTCTGCAAAGGGTGATTGGATGGATTAGACCAGGTTGTTAAACCTCTGGCCTGGGGGCCGGATCTGGCTGTCTAAAGTTGTCCAATTCAGCCAATTCACCGAATGACTGTATGAAGTGTGATAAAAATGGACTAGTTCCTATTCAGTGAGCATTAGGCCTGTAACTCTTTTTATTATTATCATGGCACCATTTTTATAATCAATTAATCTATCAATTTGGTTCGAAAATTGTTGATGGCTGAAGATTCAGCCTAAAATGCATTTTTTTTTCATCCAGACCAACAGACTACAACCAAAAGATCATCAGTTTACTATAATAGAAGACTAAAGAAACCAGAAAATAATCAGATTTGAGAAGCTGGAACCATAGAATTTGTATATTTTTTTCTTTAGGATGATTCAATAGTTGGTCCTTAATGTAATGTATGATTAATGTACTGTACTTCTTTACATAAAACTTAGAAACTTGTAGCTGTTGGTATTTATACATTTATTTTAACTAGACCGGCCCACTTGAGATCAAACTGCACTGAATTCAAACTGGATGTGGCCCAATAAACTAAACTGAGTTTGACAACCCTGGACTGTTAAATATTTCATCATATCCAAATTCTAATAATTCATTTTTTTAGTTAATATTTCACTAGCAAGGACCAAAACGATTTATTATAACAATTATCTGAACTCGTGGGGAGAAGCTTCTGCAGGAAAAGTCTGCTGCTGCTGCTGCTGCAGCCACAAGATGCCTGAAAACCTCCAGTTACCCGAGAGGAGACTGAGCGGATCCGAGATGCCTGAGACCTGAGCGGACGCAGCGTGCGATGCATTTGGGAACGTCCATACCGCGTATACGTTTATCCGGCAGTGATCTGAAAGCGGGGAGCTGTGGCCTGACAGTGAATGCACTGACGAGGGGAGGATTGATGGCCCGGTCGACTACACTAGTCTCAAGAGCTAAATATATAACCTCCTTTCCCAAAAAAAAAAAAAAAAAATCCCTTTCATCCTGCCCTCCCTCTCCCTCTCCCTCTCCCTCCCTCTCCCTCCCTCTCTGCAGCACTGTCGGTGACAGCAGCAGCTTTCTGCCTGGCTGTGATCGCCCCGTCCTCCATCTGTTTTGCCTGTGAACATATTTCCATAAAGGAAATTGTGCACATTCACGCCTCGTGAAAGGGTGGAGCACTAGTGGTTCTAGTGACCCTTAATTACCCATCAGCTTAGTGCCACCATCACGGGGTTAATTCATGTTTGCAGCCCCTTATAGAGCTGAAACAATGACTCTAGTTGATCATCAGAAAGAAAGGAATCAGCTAATACTCTTTATTGATTAGTCATTTAGTTAAATGGAGGAAAAAAATGTCATTCATTCGCACCTTTTACGATGTAAATGTTTTAAATGTTAATCTACCTGAGACACTGGATTATGGGGATGATAATTATTGTTAGATGTAACCGCCATTACCAATAACTGAATAACGAGTGTCTAAGGACAGGGGATGTTGTATTAAGGAAAATCTGTGATTTGTGATAAAAAAAATAAAGCTTACTTGAATTGATAAAACCTTCAAAAAGAAATGGGATTGTTTTTTTTCAATTTGTACTATTATTAATGTTATACATAAAATTGTCCATTTGACCTGTTGCACAATGCTTCATTGCACATTTCACTCTTTATTAGTTCACCCACAGGGGGGGCTTGAGGCCGGATGAGGGGTGATGTTAAAAAAATATGCATTATTTAAAATCCTTATGTTGACAGCCAGTTCAAGAATAGATTTGCACACAGTATTTAGCTGAACAGCAGTTATATTTAAGGGTTTTGCCCATTTCCTAGTTTAATATTTTCATTTCATGCTCTCTTTATAAAAAAGAAATGACATGCTTTTTGGTCACAAAACACCTACTTAAATATAGGCTCTGGGATGGGCTATAGGGTTGAAGGGGGTCTGATAGACACGGGGGGGGGGGGGGTTGCAGGACTTGAACGGGAGCCAGTGGAAGTGGATGAGGGTGGGGACGATGTGCTGCCAGGCCTTGGTGCCAGTGACAAACCCTGGAAGCTGAGTTCTCCACATACTGGAGCCGCTCCAGGGCTTTGCTGAGTAGTCCGTACAGGACTGCATTGCAGATGCAGGGGTGATTAAAAGCGTGGGATGTGGTGGCTGCCACGGAGTCGGAGACTGGCGGCTGGAGTCTGGAATTGTTTTTTTGAAGTGGTACAAATCGGATTTGGTGATGCCTGAGTGAGAGGGTGGAGTCGTCCAGAAAGACACCCAGGTACTGGAATTCTGGGGATGAGTGGATGAAGCAGCTGTCCACATCAAGAAGAAGCCCTGCAATTTAACCAGAGCAGGGTCTTAGGAGCTACAACCATAAGTAGGTTACTAAAGACTGTAGGTGGGCAGGAGGGGGCGGGCTAAGTGGATGATTTGGTGCTGAGATACAGCAGCGTGTCATCGGCATAACGGTTGAAAAAGCTTAATGCAGATGATGTTATCTACCATTAGTGGTAGATCAAGATGTGCATTAACAAAAAAGGACTGAAAACATTAATGAATGCCTTAGAGCCCATATCAACCAATGATCACACACCCCCACTATGCATCAAGAAACAATAAATCAACTTCCCTACACATTCACAAATTGTGAATGGTAAATTAAAGTGTCTAGCCACACCCCAGTCTACTTTATCATATAATTAAAGACAAAACACCTCTATCTATGCATCCATTCCTATACCCATTTATTCATCACTAGGGTCACAATGGTCTGCTGGAGCAAATCCCACTTTGGGCAGGAGGCAGGGATACATCTCAAACCGATCTACCATGGGGTATACACACCATTCAGTCACCATACACACACTCATTCCAGGCAATTTAGAGCATGATTTTGGAGTGTGGAAGAATGTCCACACAGACATGGGGAGGACATGCAAACTCTACACAGAAAGGACACACACAACCTGCAACCCTAGTCCTGTGAGGCAACAGCACTACCCACTGCACCACCGTGCTGCCCTGAATCACTGGTCTATGTACATTGTGAAAATCGTAAGTGTCTGATTCGTTACTTCCCTGGTTGATTATCAGGGGATTAAAGGCCACAGACTTCAAGATGCACCAAGTGGCTGCACAGGACCTCAGCGGGGATATGCAAGTCACATTCATCCACTCTCTCATAAATTCTCTGATGCAGAGGGGGTGCTGGTAACAAATGATGTTTCCCCTGTATGCTCCGAGCACTGAAAACAAAGGACATTAAAAGCCAAAGGAGAACTAATAAGGTTTGAAACAACTTTGACATTGCATCGAAGGTCAAAGTGAGATTGATTCCTGATTACGCTCAGATCATCCACCTCATCTGCAGGAATAAAAACAGAAGCTGATAATGCAGCACTTTTGGCTGCATGGCTGCATTAAAAAAGCTAGGAACTAAGGGGAGGAACTAAGGCAGGAAAGGTACAATTTATATATATAATTAGCTTTTGGAAACTGAACAGGCTGCTTCAAAGTGTTCAAGCAGATCTGATGGAATGAACTTTGAAAGAACTGAACCCTCATGCTGATAATTCTATTCCAGGAAATAGGTGATACAGAAGGTGAATCTAACCCTGAGGCCCAAACAAACTGCATTAACCCAAAATGACAGCAGACCAGTGGGAGGTGATGCCACAAGGATGCAGGAGTTAAAGGTTCTGTCGAACTGAAACTTCCAAGCTTCAAAGCCACATGGGAAGGGACGGTTTTGACTTCAGATTGTGAGCTGCGGTGAAGCAGAAAAGGCGATAATTAGTTTTATTCAGAAGCTTAGACGAACGAGTGAAATTGGCTCATTGAAGAAAAAGGCTGGAGGGCAGTCCACTGTGTAATAGATGCTAAGATGAGTTGGTGGTTGCTTGCATAGGTCAGCAAGACCAATCCGAACATAAGCAATCCTGTTAATTCTTTTAAAAAACCTGCATGTTTCTCTGTTTTTTTTAATGACCATCAATAGTCAATGGGATGTGCTGATCACAACCACAAATTGACATTGACAGAGAAATTGAATAATTATAATTGAATAATTAATGCCGACTTTACTGCAAGAAAAGGCAAAATACAGAATGAATGGTGTGAAGAAGTTACAGAGGAAAACACAGAGAGTAGGACAGACTTTTTTGAGCCAGAGAAAGACTATTTCTCAGATGTGGGAATTGTGTTGGCCGCAAGGAAGTTAAAAGAGGAAGAAGCCTTAATTTCATTGCAGCAAACAATTAAAAAATATGTAAAGAAACACATTATATATATATTTACATGAATAAGTATCCTTCAATTTCCACAACAGGAGAGATGATATAAGAAAAGAAGTCAAAGTTAAATGTTGCAATTCAATTGAAAACATTTAGTCGCTGAAAAACACTTTAGTTTTTAAGAAGCAGGGGAAGTTGTCTCCTCACTTACAAAACACTTACAGATCAAAACTGTAAATATTTTATCCCTTGAGCACTGAAGGATTTTTTTCCTTATTTCACATTTCTGTGAAGAAAAGGAAACTGTGTCAACTTTGGTCTAGAATATCACCCAGTTAGGTGTAGAAGAATATGGATATGATTTCAATTATATATAACAGGGGAGGGGCTGCACTTGCACTGAAGTCCTACACTGATAACTTAAAACTTGAAGGCGACAAGAACTTCATTAGGATCAGACTTTTGCAGACAAAACTGGTGGTTTTAATGACTTCAAGTGTCCTCTGGACTCCACGTAACAGTTACGCAGTTTTTCCTTCTGAATTCATAATCAATAAAAATAGTGTACTTAGTGGGGATTTAGTAAAGTTTTTGAAGATGATACAACTAAAGAGAATTTAAAAATACACAACCATCCTCTTCTTTCTTCTCCATTCTAAATATTTTCACAACAGTGAAAATATTAATAGTAATAACATTATTGTAAAGCAGTTTTCATACATAAAGATGCAGCACAAATGCTTCACATGCTTAATAAAACACTATCCCACTCAAGAGTCACTCAACTGAATCTATTATCACAAACATTCAGAATTCTGAATTGGAGTTCAGAGAAATACTATATGATCTTTCTGACCATTTGACCAATACTGCAAACACAGGGAATCACAGACAGTTTAATGCAGTACAACTACATACATTGAATGGCTTCCCGAGGGTGATTATAAAATCTCTAAATCCTAAAAACATTTTTAAAAAAATCCAAAATCAAACAAACTCAGAATTTATAAGGTGAATTAATTATGTAGGTAAAACTATTCAGACCGTATGACTGCATCTCCAGATGACTGCTAAAAGTCATGGAAGGTAGCATCACATACAGACATGACGTTTGGGATCATGCACCAGCCACAGGGGTGTAGCACTACAGGTTTAATGGTACATAAAGCTCACTGGGTTGGAGGTAGTTTAAGCAAACTGAGGCTCTATGAGTTCCTACTCCTCCCTCCCAGCCAACACTGTTGGTTTCTTGCGTCAGCCTCTCTCAGGTTGGGTTACACACACCTGCAAGTGATACAGCCTCATAAATATCTCGCTCCTCATGAATTATTACCGAGGGCGCATGTCGTAGCGAGCGTGTGCGCGTCCAGTCATCGCAAGTCGGCGTGTCCCAGGTGGGTGGGTGGGCGACGGAGCCAGGATGGACATCTCCGTGCTGCCCAACAACAACCACCCCGAGAAGTTCCTCCAGCTGGACGTGGGCATGCTGCCGGCCGCCCACGGCATGTTCCAGGTGGGGGCGGCCATGTCCAGCCAGAGGTACTGGAAGAACAGGGTCTACTTCCAGGTGAGAGCAGTGTTCAGCAGTCATCATGGCGGGAGGACAGGAGCACATGTGTAACGTTAGACAGCAGGGCCACAGATGCTGGTGAAGTGAAGATTATGGTCGGGAACACGCCATTTTTGGGTTACACCATTTGATAGTTTGTGTCACCTGACAAATGTTTCTTTAAACAGTTTATTAAACGCTTCATCGTCTTGCCAACCATGATTTGCCACTGACTCAGTTATCGATCTATTGTAAATGTATTACAGTATTCCTGTAGTTCTGTTCATTTAAAAAAAAAAAGGGTTGGCGTTTAGCTACTACCTTATTCCATTCATTGGTGATGTCAAAATCAAACTCATAAGGTCATGATGGGTTTATGTATCTTCCCATCGATAAAACTCAGCTATTTGCAGGATACATAATGATGAGGTATAATTCATAGTTTATAATATATTAATAATATAACTGTAACATGCTGTTGCTGAGGCAAAGCAAACTTTGTTTCAGTACTATTCATACACCAGGTTAAATGAAGGCTAATCTGAATCTGTATGTGAGTGTCAATTATTCTGCAACCTGAAAACCATTTTTTATTTGTAGTCTGAGTATTGTTGACCAATCACATTTGAGCAGGCTGCTGTTGCACAGAGGCAGAACGCGTTGGCCAAATGGTGTCTTGGGACCTATGGCAGTCCATCAGTGATTTAGTGATTTATTAGGTTTTTCTTAACTTATACAGCCCTATACTTGTGTCTCAGGTTACTAACTGGACTGTAAAAAAATAACTAAAAATGGAAAAATTAAGTTATGGATCAGATATTCAATGGCTTCACTGGATTCACAGAAATATTGAAGGTTGCAACCAGAGAGTATTTAATGAGGAATCCTTTGTTCTTCAGGAAATAACAGCTGTGATACAATCAGAAAATAATCTTTTATTTCTCTGATTCACTCTAATGCTAATGTATTAGGGACCTGCTCTCTTAGATACAGTTAAGGTGTGGTTGCAATCACTTTTTAACCTGATGGGGCTGCTAAAATACAGAAAACACTGTAGCTTTAACGCTTCTGCATTGCTCATGTCTCGACCGAGTGCCGTGGAGTTCCTGTTGAACATTCATAGATACATATCAAGTGTGTTATGTGATCTTCTCTCACTCCTCTTTTAAGTTGAACTCTTATTCCTGCTCTGAGGAGTGAGAACAGTTTTTTTTTTGCAGCCAACGCACCAACATATTTGATATCAATTATTGATTGGACATCCCAGTATCGCTTTAAGGATTAAACTCAAGTGTATTTCTGATTCAGCAACTAGTTCAAAATCTCTGCAATTGTAGGTCTGATAAATAAAATAATCACACAAAAACTTTCCCAATTTCCCAGATCAAATGGAAGTTAGGGTCTTTCTGCAGGAAACTAATTTTAAACACATTCATATTTTACATTTATCGTCATTTCCATTCAGTCACATGTGAGGCTGAAAATTCCAGTGTCGACGTTTGATGTGACTTGCATCATTTCAAATATCCCTAAAATATTCAGCCTAATGCATTATTTCTAAAGTTTAAAAGACATCCTGATCATATTCCCAGTTATTCAATGAAGAATTTATTGAATGAAAATATCAATAAATGCTGACGCATCAACTCTGCCAGTAGAAATCAGTCATGTTCTTCTGAGCAGGACACATAGTATAAATACAGAATGCAGGTTTGTATTCAGGCACAGTGTTAGTTGAATAGGCAACATGGTACCGCTCTGGTCGTTTGTAGTATGTACAAGTGCAGATATAAACTTCTGCTGCCTCTCTGATGTGAAGTAGACTGAAGAGACTTGAGCTGTATCCTAAGAGAACTGAGATGCACTCTGACAAACTTGAGCTGCACCCTGAGATTTGAAACATACTATACTAAGAGACTTGAGAGGCACCCTAAGAGATTTAAGATGCACCCCAAGAGATTGAAATGCACCCTAAGATATTTGCAACATACTAAACTAAGAGACTTCAGATGCACCCTAAGAGATTTGAGTTGCACTCTAAAAGACTTTAGCTGCACATTAAGACTTAAATGTACACTAAAGAGACTTGAGATGCACCCTAAGAGACTTGAGCTGCACCTTATGAGATTTGAGATGCACCCTGAGATTTAAAATGCAGCTTAAAAGATTTAAGATGCACCCTAAGAGAGTTGAGATGCACCCGAAGATATTTCCAACATACTATACTAAGGGACTTGAGCTGCACCTTATGAGATTTGAGATGCACCCTGAGATTTGAAACATACTATACTAAGAGACTTGAGACGCACCCCAAGAGATTTGAGCTGCACCCTATGGGATTAGAAATGCAGCCTAAGAGATTTAAGATGCAGCCTTAGAGACTTGAGATGCACCCTAAGAGACTTGAGATGCACCCTAAGAGACTAGACCCGCACCTTAGGAGATTTGAGATGTACCCTGAGATTTGCAACATACTATATTAAGAGACATGAGATTCACCGTAAGAGATTTAAGATGCACCCTAAGATACTTGAGCTGCACCCGAAGATATTTGCAACATGCTATACTAAGAGACTTGAGCTGCACCCTAAGAGATTTGCAACATGCTATACTAAGAGACTTGAGATGCACCCTATGAGATTTGAAATGCAGCCTAGGAGATTAAAGATGCACCCTAAGAGATTTGAGCTGCTTATTAGGAGACTTAAGAGATTGTCAACATACTATACTAAGAGATTTGTTCAAGTTTTCATTGGTGGTCTGAGTCTTATTGACCAATTGCATTTAAACATGTACAGTAAAGAGATTTAGGATGCAACCTATAATATATAGAGACTTGAGACAAATTAAGAGATGCAGAAAACGTATGGCAGTGCTTCACTAAGAGACTCAATATGAGACAGTTCCAAACACAAAAGATCCTGATGTGTCTCCTGTGTCTTACCCGCCCCGTGTTGAGCGCGGAAGGCCTGACAGAGAGGCCGAGGTTGAGCATTCACCCCTCCGCTCCCCGTCGTCTCCGCAGAGAGAGCGAGGGCCGGCGACCGACGGCGGGCCACCCCCGTCGCCGGAGGAGGACCCCCCCGTGGTGTTCGAGGACAGGTACCTGGAGAGGCACATCACCCCGGTCACGCTGAAGTCCAACATCAAGCGCAACCCCCTGTACATGGACGTCAGAGCCATGGAGCCGGCGGACAAAGACAAGTCAAAGCCCTCCTGGACCGTCAAGGAGTACGACACGCAGACGGTCCACGGCAACCTGGCGGACTATTTAAAGGTAATCTGGGGAGAGGAGGATGTGAGTGGATATAGATATGGATTATATGTGATGTAATGATAAGTAATAATATCTAATGTGTTTATTATGAATGCAGATTGTTACACTACTGTATCTAATGTTATGTTAATACAAATGTTATATATTGTGAACTGATTTGTTAATATAAATATTTTTCAATTCATTATTCATTCATTAATCTGCTCATCTGTACTCAAATAATGAGCCATCAATGGTGGTAGAATCAAATCAAGTTACCATGATTGTATTTTAGCCTTACAGTTTAAAGTGTAAGTAGCAACTTCAAATCACGTCCGTTCATCTTGATTTGTCGTCCCTGATGTCGCGTCGTCTCCGCAGGAGGACGAGAAGACTCCCAGAGATCTGGACTTCTGGCTGGAGGAGCTCTACACGCCGGGCTTCGACTCCCTGCTGAAGAAGGAGGAGGCAGAGGAGAAAAGGAAGAAGCTCTGTAAGCTGCTCTCTTTGGCCTTTTTGTCTATCTGTGCGGTTCTCATCGTCATCGTCGTGCCAGTCGTGGTGCTACAAAAGAAAGAGTAAAAGGGGCCTGGTCTGCACTTTTTTTTTTTTTTTTATTTGCATGTAGTTTGTACAATTTGACCTAAAGGTGGTCAAGGATTGATCGTCTGGAAAAGCATGCATATCACCAGTAGAGGTTACATCAGTCTGACCTACACGGATCAGGCTTGGTGCCAAAGAGCAGACACACAATCACCACCCTCCACTAGAAACGTTGGCTCCACAGCACCGGGTCTCAACCTGGGGCTCCGACCCCTGCTAGGGGTCAACAAGCATGCTCCTTGTCTCTCCTTCACTCTTCCTCCCTCCCTTCATATATGGAGATAAAGAGAGTTGTATAAAACCGTCCTAAAATGTCAGAAAAACTCATTCCCAATGTCTTGTTTTGCAAAAACTGACTTCTGATCACTCTTTGGGTTCATTGGATTATTTTCACTTGCCGTGTGCTGCTATTGTGATGCATTGAACATAACGTGAAATATCCAGAAATTATGTCACTTCATCATCGGTTGTTACGTTTCCTCATTAGTTTAATTTTAGTATGTTTTTTTTACTATTCTTTTCAACGTTCATTAAGTGAACTGATGTTAAGTTTTAGTAGATAGACCCCAACGTATACGTTTTTTTTTCCCCACATTAAATCTTCTAAGAATATCTAGTCCTCTATTATATCATCATCCCAAATATTTCCTACACTTTTCAAATAAAAAAAAAAAGGTTTACTAAATAATATATGAACATAAAATCATAATCCAGAAGTCAAAACTAATATGAATTTAAATTGATTTATCTCTTTTTAATTTTAATTATTTGTTCAGGGTCAATTCACGAGAGATGGGCTGCACCAGAAATATCTAGGAGCTAATTTGCAGTCCCTGAGCAGAACTCAAATTTTTTACATAAACATAAAAAAAAAAAAACTATGATACTGATACTCGCTCTTGATTAGAGAGTATCAGTACATATTATAGTACAAACAGTGTGTACTCCAGTGTCTGCAGGACTTTTTAAAACTTTGTGGAGTGGAATTTAGCACAACAGCCCCCTCTAGTGGAGGCTGCTCGATGTTGTTCTGATTAGTTATTAATGATTGATCAGTGGGGCGAGGCAGTGCAGGATACTTTACACTAATTAACCTTAAAAAAATAATAATAATCCTTATACAGCAGAATGTCAATTAGTGGATTTTAAACATGAAACTTCTTTGTTCATTTTTTTTTTACTGGTTTGAATCAGCTTGACCTCTGAGGTTGAAAAACACTAGAATGATGAAAACTGAAGAAAATCGGAATCGTTTCCATGTTACTTCACCGCAGCGTCAAGCTTCATGTCATGTTTCATTCATCTTGTTAAATTGTTTTAAGGAAGCTCTATAACACTTAATGTTGACAGAAAATTAAAGGAGACTTGGATTGTAACTGATTTCATTTGATTTATTTATTGCAATAAAGATGTACAAAGTATTGGTAATCATAAATGTTAAAATGTTAGAAAAAAGCATATCTGTGACTGTTAACAGTACAGTGTATCAAAACATTACTGCTTTAACCGGCTGGGTCTATTCCATCCACGTTTAATGTGAAAGCAGGAGAAAACAGGTTTGATCTGCTTTTTTTTGTCCTCATGTCTTTTCTTTGAAAGGCATCGAAAAGATAGAAATACAAAGACTCAAAAAGAGAAAAAAAAAGACATTTTGCTAAAATCAAAAAAAAGGCAAAAAAAAAAATCAACATGCAAATTAACTTACAACCAAAAACCAAAAATATTAAAGAAACAGGAGAAAGTTCTGAACTAAAATAAATATCTTTCTCCGTGTTGAGTTTTTTTTTTTTTTTTTTTTTGACATTATTCCACTCCCTTAATTTATGCCGTAAGACTACGAAGTTTTATTTACAGGTTAATTCATGTTTGCTGTGTGGACAAAAAGAGGTTTGACCATCGTGAGATATTCAGACCAGTTTATGATATCTTTACACTATGATCCACCATCATCATCATCATCATCATGGCTTGACATGAGTGATGGGGCTAAACCATGCGGAGGAAAGGGGGGGGGGGCTTTAACACAAAAAAAAAAAAAAAAAAAAAAAAAAAGTACAAACGATGATTAAGAGCCAGCGTACGATGATGACGCGGTGGCCGACGCGAGTGCAGGTGACATTTTGGTTTCTTCAGTGGAACACAGTAGTTGTTAGCTACAAATCGGGACAATCATGAAGAAAACAACACACAAAACACTATTATTTGGTTGTAAAATGTTGACAGGAGGGTTGTTCTGTTTTTTTTTTTCCTTTTTCTCTTCCCCGTTTGATTTAATGTGACATATCAAAGACAAAGATCCCCCTCCAGGTCAGACTTGATACATTTATATATGTGTGTATATATATATATATATAAGCATATATATATTTTTCTTTAATATACAAATATAGAGAAACCCGTGTTGTTTGTAATGGTGTCGCTCTGTAACAGTGAGATAGATAGAGAGAGACAGAGACAGAGACAGAGACAGAGAGAGCTTCACAGCAGATCGATAAACAGTTTAAAGACACAGCCCCTGGTTTGGTCACAGCGTACAGCAGAGCCCACAAAGGTCACGGAGGTCTGCCGGGTCACTGATATTTTTATATGTCCCCAAACACACCAAGCGTCATACGTGACAGGGAATAAACGACGGTTGAAACGAGGCGACGAGACGTCAAATTCAGTGATTCGGTGTGATGACGGTTGTGTTATGTTAATATTACAGTACGGTCTTGACTGTTTTAGAGAGGTCCCTTTTCACCTGTAATCTGTCTATCCAGCTGAATCGTTTCCACCCTCCCTAATCCAAAAATGGAACCCGGAGGAAAGTCGTCTTTGTGCTGCCTGCGTGCGGATCACGGAGTGAGACAGTTGATGTAAAGAAAACAGATTGTGCATGAAAACGCTCATGAACTAGCTCTGATTTCTGAACAGATGTTGATATTGAGCTTTTTAAAACATACGACTATGATGGATAAACAGCTGTACAGGAAAAGAGGAAATCTATGGATTTTGAATTAAATGGATTTAATTTAATTCATTTACTTTTCCTCTTAATACATGACATAATAAAGGGCTCCACTACTCCATACAGTACAAGGTAAGTTCAGTGTAATGAGACTGGGCTCATGTCTGTATGCCAACATGTGTGATGAGCTTAAACCAAATGTTGGTCTCTTTATTTGAAAAAAAAAATAAATAAATAAAACCTTCCAGCTCAGACCTCTGACACATTCTGACGCTGCGGGGGGTGGGGGGCTGTGGATTGTGTGCTGGAACTGAAACCAGGGATCGTCTCTCTCTCTGTTGCCTTTTAAAAGTTACCTCGCCCAGAACATGCTCTTTCACCCCCCCCCCCCCCCACACACACACAAACTTCAGAAAAATATCAAATACACCAGTGAGATGGAGTGTGTATATAGTTATTGTGTAGACAGGATGCATTTATACACTCATAACAACCTCTCCCCCCTCGTATATCAAAAGTCTCGGCCCTGCACGCTGTGCGGGCGTACGTGAGGAGTGATGGATGCGTCTGTACGAATGCGGCTGCAGGAAAACTGTTCATAAGCATGGGAATGGGAATGGGGGGGGGGTAAAAATGGCGACTACATACAGTATGCTAACTCCTAGCGTAGTGTTTGTTATTATTATACAGTACATTCAACTAACCTAAGCGTCACATTCCTCTTTTTTTTTGTTTTTTAGATTGCATACAGTAAAAAGGTCAGAGTACATGTGAGTAACACAGTAAATGCTAAAAAAAACTGCCGGAGCAGGAGATTGGGTTTGGGGGGTGAAATAAAAGTAGATTTACAAAATATGGAGAACCCTGTTTCGTTTCCAGAGGTTTTGTGGCAGTTTTCTAAATGATAGAATCAACTGTAGAATCCAGAGCAACAGTGGTTTAATGGGGGGGGGGGGAGTTTTATACTGAGGAATCATACCCAGAATGCATGAAGTGGATTTTCTGACCTATGAGTGTCTTACAGCCAATTCACAACATCCACATTTTTAACAATCATTGGAACGTTAGGTGCTTAGAATCGTGCCCCCCCCCTTTATTTATTTATTTTTTTACATTGACCTCTGGCATCGAATCCGAGCAACGCCTTCCAAGTAGAAATGGGACCGCTCCAGAAAAGTAGAATGCCGTGTGAAAACTGTGAAACGGTCGGTACATGGCTTTTCTTTCTTTTTCTCTATGGTACCGGTGCTCTGTGGGAGATTGTTACAGGACAGGGACGTGAAGGTGCCTAACGCGTCCCCCTGGTTTCGTTTTTTTTTTTTTTTTTTTTTTTTTTTTAAATAAGGCGAGCAGATCTTTTCACATGAAGGAGCGATGGACTTTTATTACAAGTGACTCACGCAACACAAGCTCACATTATGCATAGAGGTATATCTTCACTCAGCCTGGACACATTCTAACGTCACATTCTTTCCCGCCTGCAAGTGGCGTTATTTCTGTTTTGTTTTTTGTCTCTCTCTGCCCGTCTAGGCTTTTTTATGGGGAATGGGAGAGTCTACTTTGGCGAAAAGGTGGAAAAACATGTCGCCCCACCCCCCCCTCCCTTTGATTGACGGGCGGCTACCTACGTTAAAAGCGACGGGACAGGCTAACAAAAGAGGAGGGGAGAAAAAATGGATGCATTTACAGTACAGGAACGTAACGGATCGCTCTCTGCGTTGACCCTCAAACCGTCCAGCCAGTATGGCTTATAAAGGGAGGGGGGGAGGGGAAGGAACCCATGACAATCGTTAGTTCTAGCGTTAAGGCAAAGTTTTTAAACTAGTTGTCTTTTTCGGGGAAGAACTGTAACAGACACACACACAAAAAGAAAAAGAAAATCATCAAAAGAAACTATTTGAAGTCTATCAGCAGCTACACGGGAGAGTTGATCGATCGAAAAACTCTGTTCACATCTTGACAAGATCTTAAACTTAAGACCCATACACACGTCTCTTCCTCCTTTTGTTTTTTCTTACAGTTTTTAGGTGTCGTCCCTAAAAAAAAAAAAAAGCTAAATTGTGTCTGGTGTTGAGTAGCTGCAGCCATCTTAATATCTTAATATTCAACAGCTTTTTTTTTCTTTTGTTTTTTAAAAAAAGGAAGACTCAAAAAGTGAATTAAAGAAAACAACAACTATGGCCCAAAGTACACGTTGATTAAAGTGAGAGACAGAGACAGGAAGTGGGGACACCCTGCGTTACATTCATGCAATCCTCTTGCACAAACACAAACGCTCCAGCTTAAGAAGGAATCACATTTAAAACTCAGTAAAACTAACTATTATCCACCAATATAATAGGTAATATCATCAATCTGGATAGAGATTAATTCTGTCATCTGATTCAACTGGAAGGCACATCCATAAGGCTTCAGAAGGTGTTGCAAAGCTTTCTGCGGGGTTCTCTCTTAATATCGAAGGGGAACAAGGGGGGGGGTCTGATTATTGCTTCATCACAAACACGAACAGCTGGTCCGATTGAACTGAACAGAGTTAGGACGTCGAGATATTCAATATCTCGAGAAGGTTTGACGCGAACGTTTTGTGCACAAACTGCTTTTTTTTGTTTTTTTTGGAGCCTGAGTAAAAAAAAATCAACTTTGATCGAACATGAGATTTTTCCCCGTGAAGAAATGAGAAGAAACTACAGCTACAAGAGAGGAGAGAAGAAAAAAAAAAAAAAAAAAAGGAAAAACCCAGATGACCGTGGAATAAAAAGAAAGGAGCGGAGCGGCCCGACCGTGCGACCGCCCTGACGTTCCTCCATCTCTTTGCAGGGCTCCTCCGTCTCTTATTCGTGTTTCCAGCACTGCTTCTCATCAATGGCTGCATGTTCTAGCGTCTCTGGAGTGTGTGTGGTGCACCTGTAGGGGTTTTTTGTTTTTTTTGGACTGGAGCTGGGATGTGATTATATATGTGGAGTCTGCTCCCAGAGGCAGGAAAAGTGGATGTGAGACTTGGATGCTCTTCTCTGGTGTGTGGATGTGTGCGTGAGGATGAGCGTGTGTGTGTGCTTTAAGAGTAGAAGGTGAGGACGCTCTGGTGGTTGCCGCGCACCAGGAGGATGGGCGGCAGGTCCTTGGACAAAGCCTCCAGCCAGGCCATGTACAGGGCGCTGGAAACGGCGCCCTTCCTGGCCAACGGCAGACTCCTGCGGGACAGGACAGAGGAGCAGGTTTCAGTTTTGTTAGTCTGATACGGCAGATCAACGTTTAGCCACCGCTTCCAAACCAATTCAGTCCAGAGAACCCTTAAAAACAGGGAAGTCAAACTTTGTTTATTTCATGGGCCACATTCAGCGCAGTTTGAAGCAGCCTGGGACCGGCATGTGTTATCAATTATCAGAATCTGAATCCGGTTAAAGGCAGGGGAATGTTTAAAGGAAGATCTATTTATAGGTGTGGATAGATGGTTGTCATGGAAACGAGCAGTCGCCATCTCCCCTGACGGATTAGTTTTTGGGAAATGTTTTTGCTCAACTTCCCATCAGAAACAATTTGTTGAAGTTTATTACAAAACACCATCGTTGAGCCCTGACTGAAACTGACACACACACACACACACACACACACACACTTACATGACAATGAGGTTGGCTGTGTTCGAGTGCTCCTTCAGCAGCTCGTTGAGTCGGATCTGACGGTTTGTCTGAAGAGGAAAAACCAAACACACCTTTAACTCTCAGAATCTCCTCTGAACGTTTCATGCGCTGCTGTGATAACGTGGAGCTCTGTTCAACACTCATTGGATATAAATATATATATATATAGATATATATATATATATGGATGTGGCGTGTGGCGACCTTGGCGCGGTACAGCTCCAGCTCGTTGTCGGTGATCCTCCAGGGCTCGCTGTCCTTCAGCCGCTCGGCCGCCTCCTGCTCCATGTCGTCTTCCTTCAGCCGATACGGCTCGATCATCTCCTCAAAGGCCTGAGTGCTGCGCGACAACAACGCAGGCCTCGCGGTTAATCACTCAGACGTGGGAAAAAAAAAACAACAGCCTAATGTCGGATTCACTCTGACCCGTTTCAGCCTTCCCTGTGAATTAACGATTGCTTTCGTTACACCGTCGTGCGAGGAAGAAGCGTTTAGGATGCACAGCATAGATGGGGAAAAGGAGAAGCTGCGGCTACAGTTAACGTCGCCATGACAACAGATGTGAAGTTGCCCGTTAGGTCATTACTCGGCGAGGCGGCACAGAAGGATCAACAGAGCCACATCTGTTCTGCTGTTCATGCTCGTTGGGGCGGAACACGCACCGGAGACGTCACCTCATGTCTCTAGTAACTTAGAATATGCAAGAATTTATTACTATCACTAATGCTGATGGATGGAGGATAAACATGAAACCACATTTTAAAAAAAGCTGGAAACTTCCTTCATACATGTGCAGACTCCCATTGTTCATCATTAAGCTTCTTCTAAAAATCAGATCAACACATGAATTTTTGTCCATGATAATCTGTTATAATTTTGGCCTGAGCCTCAGTTTGATTTATTACTCATCAACATGTCTTTGCACTAACAGGCCACATGAGGGCACCACTCCTCATTCGTCTTGTAAATGAATTTGGTGAAAGTGGATTTTCTGTTCTGCTTTTAGCTGCTGCATAATTCATATACAGAGATATTTATAGAGATTTTTTTAGGACAGCAAGGATGAAACTTGGAGTTTATTTAATTGCATTAGTGCTTTTGATCAAAACAACTTTCTACTCAGCAAATTCACTCCTTAGAAATTACACTAGTACTGCATGCTGATTCAAACATTACACTCAACTAAACTCATTCAAAGTTCAAGTCTGGCTTTTTGTGTCTTGAAAACATGTTATAATATGCAGTATAAAATAGGTCAATAAGAACACGGTAACAGGAGCGGTCAGCGTGTGCATTCATGTTGTTGCTGTGGCTTATTTAAAGCTGAATTAACTAATGAATGGACTCGCGTTTTCTTTTTGGATGATTTTGCACACACACACAGCTGTGGACAAAAGCTGCTTCTGCTGTTGCACTGATCAACAGATTTTCTTGTCAAATATTCAGCAGGAGCAAGACGGGAAAGGGTCTCAAAAGGGAATCCTGGACATCGTGGCCCTGCAAGATCCCTGCCTTTTACTAAAGCTTATAATCTATGACACATCTTCAGATGTGAGAGGGTGTCAGCCTCCAGTGGTTTAAAGTCTATCGTGTGGAATGTAAAAGAAGCTCTTCTAACATCATTCGCAGCTCTTTGAACTTTATTGTGGAGGACTTACTGTTCCTTCTTGGGCTTCGTGTTTATGTCTCCCAGCACGGTGATGTCGGAGAAGTCTATCCTGAACTTGCTCAGCAGAGTGGCCATCCTGTGCAGGGAAAAGCACATAAAACAAAAGAAAAAGGTCAAAACCGCTGGGAATCAGCTGCATGATATTTTCAATCCGAAAGAGCTGCGGAGAGAGATGAAGAAGCCGGAACCTCCTGGAGGCTGCTGGCAGCTGATTTAAATAGCTCAGGGTTAGAGCACTGTGGCATTTCCTTTAGCTTCACCCGATGCAATATCTGACACAGACGCCATCTTTAAACCGCTGTTTCCCATGAATATGAACTATGAAGATAGACAACAGCAGCAGTGGTGAAAGAAGTATTCAGATTCTTAAATTAAAAGTTACATTCAAATTTTGCACATTTTGACAATCAAAACCTGGCTTCCACAATATAACCAAACAGTTTGGCGAGTTAAATTCAGGTCACTTATCCTAGTAGCAAGCTGGCGTGTACTTACTTTCTCAAACCTGATATAACGGTATGAGGTAGTTGAACTGATTCCACACATCTCCCGCTGAAGATAGTTAAACTACTTTCAAAACATGCTGATGTGTGGAAATCACATAAATTAGGCTTTTAAATGGCTTCTGCAGCCAATTCTGGTTCCTAACTTTGAAATGTGTTATTGATTATGCCTAATAGATTCCGTGAATGCAGCAGCAGATGCATGAAAACCATCAACAAGCACTAAAAGGTTTGAAAAAACAAACAAAAAAATCTCACACTAGTCAAGTGTATAATTCAGGTCCTGTGTAGTATTCTTGGAAAATGTCTGGGCTAGAGGATCTGCTCTACCTGCTGGTTCTCGTTTTCTTGCCCTAACAAAACCTCTATTGATCCGCTGCAGACTGAACGGAGCTGGCAGCCTCTGACCGGTGATCACATGGCTCCGGTTACGCCGGCTCGCAGTGCGTCTCAAAAGAATTTAAGATCTTCCCTGATACTTCTGACCTCTGTGTTGTTGGAGCTCCTCTATCTGTTTCACAGTTTTCTGCCTGAGGGAAAAAAAGCTGAAATTGTGGTTTAAATATTTTCTTCACTAGACCTTTTACCCAAATTTGTATTTCTTTTCCCCCATTCAGGCTCATTTATTATATCATACGTTTTATCAATAAAATAAACATTACACATCTATGTGTGCGTATAGAATTTTTATTTTACAGCTCTGTTCAACATTATTTTCCCTCATCAGAACTGTGATATCACATTTAATTTTAATGTTGTAATCACATTTAAACATGGAGCTAAGTTCTCTGGTCTTCTCTGGTGTTTTGATGGACTATCAGTATTTGATGGACCTATCAGCATGAAGTGAATTTGGTCGAAATCTGCTTTTTAACAGCAAAATGTTAAAAACCAGATTCTCAAAAGTGATATGTATGTTATAGATTTGAACAAGCAGATGCTGTAGTGTGAATGTGTTTGACATTGAGGTGTCTGGTATCCGTTCAAATGGCCAGTTTGTGCTTTCTGCTGGTAAACAAAACACAAAAAGGTGGGATTTCAAAGTGCACGCGGAGCCGCGCTGAGATAAAAGGCTCGACTGCTAGCACCAAGCTAATTTTATCCAACAAAAGGAGGTAGGAGGCAGCTGTAGGAGACAATGAGAGACGGACGGGGTGCGTGGGGAGGAGGACGGCAACCTTTGTGCCGGAGGCCGATTCTGCCGTGAAGGCTCGGTGTCGGTGTCGGGAGCTGCCACGGCGACGTGTCTGGATGTAAACTGACGCTTCAGTACCGCGTGTCCACGAATAAAACGCGTCAAAACAGATCGGATGATGTTAAATGTTTTATTTCGTTAAGCTACATGCCTGAATGATAATTCACTGCATCTCTGCCAATGAGCCCCCCCCCTTTGTGAGAGAAAAGTGCAGCTTTGAGTTGAGATTTCTTTTTCTTTGCACTTGAGTCTCATACACGGCGCAGTCGTGTATGAGGTTTCCAATTAGTCTCGTTTTATTTTTCGTTAATGTACAAGTTTGACAGCTTTTGGCAGGCAGTGAGGTTTATTTATGACGTTCGGGCAGAGCCAGACGAGCCTGCTGCTCTGTGGTCACTCTCAGAAATAACGATTATATAGTAAATCAATACAAATTCAAATAAATAACAGATGTGGCGATGGTGCTGGGAGAGGATTTGCAGGAAGTGTAAGTGACTGGTCAAACGCTAATCGCTCTGATGGAGGAATAAAACCACAAAGCAGACAGGACGTCCACATGTATGATGTGTTGTTGTTCCGAACATTAAATGGTCACGAACCGCTACGGTAATTCGCATTATGGATGGACCGCTTTCAATGAGTGGGGAGATTTTAAGATTCATTTCCGTTCGGCCAGGCAGCCGCAGGTTTCAGCCCACGACATTTGTGAAAGCTGCTGGAGACTGATCACTCACTCACACACACACACACACACACACACACACACACACACACACACACACACACACACACACACACACACACACACACACACACACACACACACACACACACACACACACACACACACACACACACACACACACACACACACACACACACACACACACACACACACACACACACACACACACACACACACACACACACACACACACACACACACACACACACACACACACACACACACACACACACACACACACACACACACACACACACACACACACACACACACACACACACACACACACACACACACACACACACACACACACACACACACACACACACACACACACACACACACACACACACACACACACACACACACACACACACACACACACACACACACACACACACACACACACACACACACACACACACACACACACACACACACACACACACTACATTCAAGTGGCCGTTACCTCCAGTCTGAGTGGAGTTATTGTTCGGTGGGTCCTTGAAGAGCTTTTTTCCCCCCCCGGAACGGACCTCACCATTGACTACTTAATGGCACGTGGGCGTCTTGATTTATGCTAAACTCTGTGATAATAACCAGAAAATGAGCTCTTCATTTCATTCCCTCACCCTAGCTCACACTACCACTGTGTCTAGAGCCACGAAATGTGGAATTGAAGTAACCTAAAATGTGAATTTGTATTATACAAGAAATTACATTTTATTTGGTCAAACAAATTTCAATTTTTTTTAAATCAACTCTCTTCGTTGTGTGTCTATATATACAAATATAGAGCCACATTGAAAATTGTTGATCCCCAAATATTTTTTTTTAAATGTGTAATTAAATGAAACCATTTAAAAAATTGAATTTGTAATATAAAAGTTTTTAAATTTGATGTGGTATTTAACAAATTTTAAATATATTATTTTTAAATGAACTTTTTTTGGTTACACTGTTTGATATTTGGCATAAAAGAAATGCTCAAGATTGTGATGTTTGTTCAAAGGAAAAAAAAAAGGAGAGAAACCAATGTGAATAAAACTGTATCTCATCTTGCCAACCATAAATTTGTCACACACACACACACACACACACACACACACACACACACACACACACACACACACACACACACACACACACACACACACACACACACACACACACACACACACACACACACACACACACACACACACACACACACACACACACACACACACACACACACACACACACGCAGGCGCACACACACACACACACACACACACGCACACACACACCAGTCCTCCTCCCCACAGCTCAAACACACCAGCACCATGTAAATGAATGGGGGTGTACTCTGCGTGCTGCCTGGCCCTGTGTGATTACAGCCTCAGACCGTGTGTCATGTTGTCAGCAGCAGCTGAGCAGAGGAGTGTGGTGCTGAAAGGAAAGCAGATGGTTGGGACTCGTCACTGCCGAGGCGCTGCCACTCACCGTCTAACGCCCAGCTCCGCCCCTAACACATAACGGACAGTAGTAGTGCCGTTATCAGCGGTTGTTGCACAATCAAAAGTCGTAAAGATTTAAGGTGGCATGGATGGGAAGAAAATCTATGTCTCTAATTCCAGCTTCTCAAATGATTTCCTAGTTCCTTTAGTGTTCGTTAATAATAGATAGATGAATACAGATTGTAAGTAAACAAAAAACACCTCCTGCAAACTGTTGGCAGGAGGTGAACTTATCATGCATCTGTCTACCGCTCATCAGTAAATAAGTGATACAACTCGAGGTCGGATGGACGACGGGTGAAACGTTGACAGGTCCGGTTCAACCCTCTTTGGACGGTCTAGCGGTCGGGGATGGGGGCGCGGTACTCACGCTCGGCGGTCGTGGTCGATCCTGTTGATCTTGCCTCCGATGAAGACGCGGATCTTGCAGTCCTTCCACCTCTTCTTGTTGGTCAGCAGGTACGGGATCAGCAGGGTCAGACCTGCGCGTGCAGACAGGGAAACATCAAACGGCCGCTGGCCAACTCTGATGTGGTGATAAAAGACGCGGGACAGCTGCCGCGTGCCGGTCGGTGGACAGTCGATGTTGACACATCAGATTCTTATTTTGTGTGCTCTTTTTGTTGTGTATGAATGTGTAGAGATGCTGCTGATGTGATGATGAGCTGGAGCTGGAGCGTCATGTTCTGTCAGCACTGATAGATCTGAACATCTTTGACTTGATTAGTATTAATTGACAGCTGCCTGTATTAGTGTCGTCCTGCTGAAAACACACAGTATTGATTTGTACTGTAATTGTATGTGTCTTACCATGATTTTCATAGGTTTAACCTGCATTGTCGACAAATGTACATGAACACACAATCTAGAGCTGCAACGATCATTAGCTATTACTAGATTAGAGTCATTTTGAAAAGGAAAATTTCTTCTTTAAAAAGTCTCTAGTTTAAGCTTCCCAGGTCTGATTGGGGAGTTTTTTAGCTATAACAGAAATCAACATTTTACTTGAACTACTTGATTAACAATTTAAATAATTGATAGAATAATCTACTATCAAAATAGTAGTTAGTTGCAGCTCTAACATGATCTCCATGTGGGAATTTCTAATCTAATATTTCCTAAAGCAGATTCCAATTATGTGACTCAGAGCTATCCTATTTTAAAACAAAAAACGATGATAGAAGGAGATTCATATTACATTACATACACTTATTAAGAGGAATCCTTTCTTTAATGAAGACAGAATGTAAAGCAGTAACTAAACTTGTGTGCTGGTTGGTTTCCTGGTTCCTGCCTGTGTGTGTGTGTGTGTGTGTGTGTGTGTGTGTGTGTGTGTGTGTGTATCCAGGGAGTCCCGCTCCTCCAAGCCTCACCTCCATCATCAAACAGCCACCAGACGTCCACCGTTCCCTTCCCTTGTTTCTTCCGGAACTGCTGGCTGGCCTCCAGGAGCCTCTGGTCCGACACGTTCAGCGGTACGGTCGGGCTCTTTTTGTCTAGACACACACACACACACACACACACACACACACACACACAGACACACAAACACACACACAGACACAAACACACAAACACCACACAGACAAAGAAAAGTTCACTTTAGATGCTACACAATCGGCTTCGCTATCCAGTTATTTTCTTCCTGTAACAAGTGCAACAGACGGCGGCTTGAGTTTAGCGGCTATGGCGACTGTTACTTTTTAGAGTGTGTGTGTGTGGAATACGCAATATATTGTTCAGACAACTTAAAATGACAAGCGGTCAAACCTCAGCACTGCAGCTGTGATCAGTGTTTTCCCTGCAGGTGTTTAGTTTCAGAGCAAGAGTGTGTGTGTATGATTTTCAGTTTCACAGCTATAGTCCTACTCTACTTTATACTCATTTCCTGATATATTGTTTTTCCTGTGCACACAAACCATCTACGGCAGCCTGTCCATCCTGGAGGAGGAATCCTGCTCCGTTACTCTTCCTGAGGGTTCTTCCTCTTTTTTTTTGCCCCTGTTAAAGTTTTTTAGAGGTTTTTATTTTTTTTTTATTTTTGAGCTAAATTGTAAAGATTTAAAGCTAAAATGTGTGTGTGTGTTTTTTTGGTTTCAGAGCTGTAGTGTATGTGGCCAAATTTTTTTCATTCAGTCTTAATTTTCCAAAGCAAAACATTTTCCAAACAGGATTTACTATAGCAAAATTTAAAGATTTAGAATTACCATTATATTTACCTTTTTAAAAAAAAAAAATTAAATGAGCTTTCATACAATAAATCAGTTAAATTAAGTTGAATCTGTGCATATTAAACACAGTTTTTATTGATGAACCATTTTAATCTCAGTTCTGAATATGTTTTTTATCATATTTATGCACAAGAATTAATCCTTTGCTGTGACTTCGTGGTGGTTATGTTTGCAGGCTTGTCTCAGATTGCCAGGAAAAAAAAAAAAAACTTCTTGAATTTCGTCTTAATGAACACAGGCAGGGAAAACACTATCAATTATCATCAGCACACAAACACGCGGGGAGAGAAGCTGTGAGAGGCTCGCTGAGCTGGAAACATGAAAACAGGAGAGGAGTTTTCATCCTGCAAAAGGAAGAAAGCCAGACACACACACACGCGCACACACACACACACACACACGCACACACACACACTGTCACCTCCAAAGAGAGAAGAAGCAGCAGGCGAGAGACTGAAGACAGTTTGGAGGAAATTGAAATGTTGGCACAAACTCACAACATTAAATACTCGGGACTTGGATTGAGTTAAAGGCACTATCACACACAGCCCCAGAGACTGGAGCTACACGCTGGGGACAGAAAGGAAAAGACAAAGTGTTATTCCCCAAAAGCCAAGAAGAAGCTAACAGGACAGACGGAGAGAGAAAGAAAAAGAGAAAGAGAGAGAGAGAGAGAGAGGGACACAAGACAGAGACGGCAGGGGTGCGGGAGGACGACATGTTAATACAAGAGGAATTCAAAGATGTAAAGAGGTGGAGAAAAGACAAAACTAGACGACTAGAGAGGCACGAGTCAGAGTGAGAGAGGAAGGTTTAGAGTGGGTCTCCTGCCTTTTTTCAACAGGGGCTGAGTCGTGGCTTTGCCGTCGTCGTCGTCATCTGCGGAGTGTGAGACAAAAGGAGACAAAATAAAAAAAGAAAAATGATTGGGCTACAAGTGAAATGTTGCTTTTGGTTGGTTTTTTCTCGGTCATGGATCGTGATGCAGTTAAGTGAGAACGTGAAATACAACAGAGCAGAAGAGTTAGCGGAGCTTCGGGGTTCATTGAAAAACGTGAACCTTTTTTTTTTTGCTAAAGCTTTTCCACTGGCAGGAGGTTTTACAGACAGCTCCATTTTTTTTCTCCCACCCACCCCTCTTCCAGATTTCTGGAAATTTCTCAGCTCCAAACAATAGAAGCGGCGGCGGCGGCTCTCGGGCCAGGGCTCGTCTGGTTAAATGAAACTGGCTGCGGCCGGACATTCGCTGAGCAACAATAATGGACATGTGAGAAATGTGATGTTACGCACGCATGAACCGGCCCGGATTGTCCTCTTGAGACGATGCTGATTAAAAATCACACACGAGTGAGGAGGCTGATTCATTAATTAACAAAGATTTTGTGTTAAACACGCAATATTCATCCTCAACAACACTTCCTGTTACACAACTCTAAGAAGAAAGGGGAACAACCTGCAACGCTTTTAATATTAAATGAAATTTGACTCAACAAATTGTCCTCTGGGGTCTCTCTCTGCCAAACATAAGAAAGCAGGCACATCCTTTTGAAAACAGTAAAAAAAATGACTGGTCAAGTGCGGTGTGATTGCTTAAAACTTGATAAAAGTCAATTTATGATGCAAAGAGAATATTGATAGTTCCTCAATTAGGATTAAAAAAAATGATGAGATCAGCTGAGCAACTTCAGAACAATTAAGAGCTGTGTTTGTTTTTTTTGTTCACACATTACATCAGTACAAAATCACATCCAATATCCCTCAATAAATATGCAAATATTTTCCCCCTCAAATGTTTTCCTATTGGACACAAGGCATCTCCTACTTCACTGTAAATGAAGTCTATTCTGTCTATTCCCTTATAAAGGGAGGCGTCAATTTCCACATCATATTTATGTAAGATGAATATTGGCCATCCCTTTCAACTGGATTTCAAATGAGCTCAGAGAAACCTTCCATTTTTGAGCATACATACATTTTGCCCAAACATCTAATTGCAGGAATGAGGGAAAAATGTTTTTGACTCGGGAGGGGACGTTGAGCGTGCAGATTTCTGCGGGGCTGCATGAACACAGAGAGGATGGGACCTGCTTCTCAGGCTGCAGAGTGTGGACCGGTTCCCACAATCCCCGGCGTCCGAGACGTGTTCCCACAATCTGGGAACGGTTGTGCGGTTTTCGCGAGCTCAGAGGTGAGTGGGTAGCGCTTATATAGAACACACACACACACACACACACACACACACACACAAACAGTGTGGCTCACCACATCTGTGGAGTAACAACGCGGGCCCCGGTGGAACGAGGGGGGATCATGGGTCGCTGAGGCGACTTCCTGTTCGGGCGGCAGTGTGTGTGTGTGTGTGTGTGTGTGTGTGTGTGTGTGTGTGTGTGTGTGTGTGTGTGTGTGTGTGTGTGTGTATAAAGGCAGAACTGATGGTGTAAAACCTTCCTTCCTTCTGGAGTTTGAGCAACATAAACACAGCTGAAACCGCAGAGATGTTGGGGAATAATACATTCATAAGGCATGTTATAAATAAATATGTATATGTGGAAAATAAAGACTTCAAATGTGCTGCCTGGTGGATTAAATGCGAGAGGCTTGGATCCAGAGGCCTGCCGACTGACCTTTCTGTATAGCCGGACTGTTCTGGAGGCTGGTGGCTTTGGAGGAGAGCTTCGACGAGTCGCCGTCGGAGTCTTTGCTGGTGTCTATGGACACGATCACGTCCTTCATCCCCGAGGACTTATCCTGGGAGGACAGCAAGTCATCTGGGGGGAGGGAAACGCGGGAGGAAATGAAAACGGTTGGAATAAAATGAAACCCTGCATGCATCTGGTCTGTAAGTAAAGGGGCACTTCACTGATTCAGTATTGTTATGATCTCATAAAGCCCTTACAAGAGCTGAATTAAAAAAAAAATTGATAACTAAATATTTATCCCTCTCATGGTCCTGCTAACATATAAACTATAAAATAAGACCACCCACTCATTCTTGGTTGGACAATTATTACATCATGAGTGAGTGAGAAGGCTGTTATTGGATAAGAACATGATATTTTCCATGAATAGAACATGCAAGTGTTACCATGCAAGTGTTCAGCTCCAGATTCATCGCCTGAACACAAACTGAGATCAACGAAAGAAGCTTTTTTGGCCTGTGATGCTGGTACAATGAGAACCTTGGAAGTGTGCTGCTAAAATGTTTTTAATTTGTCTTTTAGTATAAACTCAGCGATCATTTGGAGATCAAGTGTAATTTAGAAACATAATCATGAATCATATAAGCACAAAGGACATCCAGCCTCTGATGTGATTTTGGATGCATGTATCATACAGTGTGTGTAGACATCTGCACGTGTCATACCTTGTCCCTGGATGTGGGACACGTCCAGTCCCTCCTGCAGTCGCAGGATGACGGCCCCGAACTGGAAGTCGAAGGAATCGCTGAGGGGAGAGACGCATAAATAAAAGATTCCTATCAGCGGCACAGATATTTAAACAGGAAGGAGCAGAAGCGGCGCCGGGAGAACGCCAGGTTTTAAACATCTGTCATTTGTCCTGCAGGTTGAGTCTTGCCGCGGCTACTTACTGGATGGAAAGTAAAAAAAAAAAAAAGGGCACATTGCTGAGCGCATTAGCCGCGGTTTTAATATCGCCGGGGGTCGAGCCATCTCTGACCTTCAGCTGTAATGCCGTAATCCCCAACTTTACAAATCAGAAACTAACTCGGCTTAAGTCCTTCACATACAGGCTCACATGACCGGTTTAGGGGTTCGGCAGGGAAACTGGATTTAACAACCATGCTGTCCTGTTACTACAGTTTATGTGTGCTAGTGATCTTACAGTACCTCCTCTGTAAGGGAGAAAGACGGTGACCTGACACAAATTCTTCTAAAGACAACTTAAAGAGGGATTCCTGTGTCAAACATACAGCCAATGATTTATTAGTGAAGATTCTCTTTGGGAGAGGATGTCTGAAATCCTAAGTGATTATTTGAATTATTGTTTTTCTTCCTTTGCTGTATTGTGCTTTGTAGTCCATTTTGCTTGTTCTATTTTTCCCTTTTTAATTATGTTTGTCATCAGGAAACACTGGCATGTGAAGGTTTTCTACAAAAATGCAATAAAAAAAAAAATACAAAATGAGAATGTCAAAAATATCTCTGGTTTATAAGCTGAACATTTGGGTTTTTAACTGCTGGAATTTGAAGACTTCACCTTGCTCTGACATTTTAAAGGCATGATTAATGAGTGGACTGCTTTTTTGTATTGTATTGTATTGAAGCATTTAATGCACACTAAATGTGTTTGAGCAGCTTTTGTTAAAAACTACATTGAGTGGCTGTCCTGGGAAATTAATTAACTTAAACAAAACAAGAACCCAATACACCAAAGGAGCAGAGAGAAACATATTGTCGATCTGGATCTTTTCACAGGAAAAGAGAATTTAATAATAGTTCACATAAGTAGATGATTCTGTATTTTGCAGTTTTTACCCTATGTTGTAGGTTATGTTTCAGATATCCCTCATCCCTCCTTTGGCATTTTCATTTTTTCTGTGTTCAAATAAGTCGTACTCACTGGATCATACTGATGTAAGTCTCCACATTCATCATGTCTCCGTCCCTCCAGTCGTTCTTGAAGCCCAGCACCAGGGTGTTGGGCTTGAGGCGTCCAAGACCCGCGGCCTTGAGGAGGGGGGGAGAGAAGAAGCAGAGTTTCACACCTCGCTGGAGCCGATTCATTCCCCTGTCGGTGCGCTCGTCACGTCCAGCGTTAACACTCGAGATGGAAACTTTGGTTGCTCTGTGTGTGACTCACTCACTCACAGGCGTACCTCGTTATTTTTTGTTGCCAATTAAACTAAAAAAGTAAGCATGCATGAGCAAAAGAAAAATAGCTGACACAGAAGATGCTCTGTTAACTCAATTCTCACCAGCTTCTTTTTATGTGTTCTGCACCTAAACCTAAAACATTAACACCATATTTAAGGCTAAAGAATAAATCTGATATTCCAGATTTTCCCATTATTGGAGTCAAACTTACAAAGAATGTGTATGTGTGTGAAAGCCCGATATAACTTATCCCTTTGAGCCAAAAAGCTCCATTGTTTAAAAACTATTTTAAAAAGCCGCACTGTTGCACTGGGTGACATGTTTTTTCATTACCATCGTTTGTTCACACACACAGTCCTGCCAGAAATACTCACTAGAACACCAAATGTGGATTCAATGCACTATTTCCTTCTGTTTGAGTACGGCTTGTTTAAAAATCAAGTCAGTGGCTGTCCTGGGAAATTAATGAACTTTACTGAAACTTAAACAAAACAAGAAACGCTTAAACCAATGGGCCATAATATCAATTTGGCTCTTTTCACAGAAAAAGAGAATTTAATATTAGCCATAGAAATAGTGATTTGGTTTTTGCTTTACAACTAACTATACGTTTACTAAAGGTTTTGAATAACTCCTTTGGGGAGAATAAAGCATGAATCTGAATCTGATCCAAATCCATCAATCTCACTTCTGGTGTTTCTGTTTGGAATGAAGTGGCCCTGCAGGGTAATGGAGAGCTCATATGTGAAACGGGGGAGTCCAATAATGATAATTACATTCAATATGACCTGAGATCATATGAGACGCATTTAGGGCTCTTAAATTGGATAAACTTTATTAGCTTTGTACGCAGCGAACGACATTATCCGCCCCCAAACAAGCCGAAAACCACTTGAAACGTTGCCCGGTTGGCACCGGTTCGAGCGATTGTGAGAAGCGGTCCCGTGTAGAAGTGTGATGCAGGGCCAACACGGCTGGGCTGCTTGGACTTTGGTGTGTGTGTGTGTGTGTGTGTGTGTGTGTGTGTGTGTGTGTGTGTGTGTGTGTGTGTGACTCTACGAGAAGCTTTCTGGGAATTAATCTTTACACGCCAGACTTAGGCCTTTTTTTTTTTTTCCACGCAGGATCAGGTGGTGACGCTGGAAAACGCAGGTCTTCACAATTCTATTCATTTGAATCGAGTGGGGGAACAACATCGAGGAGTGTAATGAAATTTTGCAGGAGAAGAGAGGACATTCACTGCGTTTGATTTGATTACGAGGGGAAGGTTTGAGGTCAGAGTGAACGAAAGGTGAGAGCAGTGGTAGCAAGAAAGCTGGGATGATAGATTAAAACGTATTTTGTGGTCGTTATTCCAGCCACGAACACAATCCCGCAGGGGAAGGTTCCATGTCGTCTGCTCCTGCGTGAATGCAGCCTTATCTCGGCGCACTTGTTTAATCAGCGACGTCCTTCACAGGGACGTCCTCCTACCTGGAGCAGGTACTGGGAACCCTGCCGCATGTCTTCGGCAAACACCGGCGTGTAGAAGGCTTTGGTCTCGTTCTTCAGCAGCCAGCGCTGGTATCGGGTCTGGTCTGTTGCCAGATCTTTGAAGTTTGGCCTCCTGTAGCCCTGTGGACGCACACACATACAAAAAACACTCTAAAATCAAAACCGCCCTTTTTTTTTTTTTTTTTTTTTTACTTCCACCAAGAAGGTTATATTGTCAAATTAAGGAATAGTAGCAAGAACAGATGTTTACATTTTAGTGATCCAGGAAAAAATCTGGCTTGTTGCTCACTATAATTTTTTTGTTGTTTGGTAACATACTGTAAAACAGGTGCCCTCATTGGGGCCACCTGGGAATAGTAGCTTGCACAGGCATAGCTTCATTTCTTTGCACAAAACCCCAGAGACAGTAAGAGAGGACTTTGACCATGCCTACATTTCATTCCACAATAGTGGGTGTGCTTAAGAAGTATCGGACAACAAAGCTGGGTGGGACTCACAAGGCCTGAGTGCTTTTCTAGTATTTATGAGAGTGCAGAACAATTTCCAAGAATAACCACACGCGCAAAAACATACAGGATGTGCAATCAGACATAATCTCAGACTGAGTTGGGCCTGCTATGAACCTCCTCATCAGGGAGTTTTGTTTGTTTCCCAAGAAAAAAGGGCCCATGACGCTGCTCGCCAGTCAGGAAACCATAATGCCATTAGCAGGGAATGTTTACACCATTCGCCTTGTGCTGAGCCCTCTCTGCTGTCCTAATGGAAACAGCAGTGGATCAGAGGCCACTTGTGCAGGGACCAAACCAGAGAGCTGCTGGACTTTCACAGAGCATGCATTCATCCAGCGGAACTGGAGCCTCAGGTGACTCAGGCAGTCAGACCATGCAGGTAGGAAATCACACGGCTGTGAGGATAGTGGAAACCAACTAAGATCGTTCTGATCAAACAAAATTATCTCAGACTGTATATAAAGAGAATTACATGGCAGCTCCTAAAGCTGAAGCCAAAACATTTGATTTGCCTCCTGATAGCTGTATAGGTCTGCACAGGGCAGATTTAAATGATAAAATACAAAGCTCAGGGTGTAATGGTCTCCTATTTGTGATGGAAGTTAAGGTTGAACCATGAGCTTCCTGGTGCACTTCCCTTTTGAGAAGGAGCTACTGAAAATCTGCCCCATTTCAACTTTTATTATATTGGAAATTCGCCCAGAGGGAAATCACTAAAACCTCAATACTGGACGAATCCATGGAATTATGGTCTCCGTGTTTCAGATACATGCCAGGAATGTGAGGAAATGGGGCTAGACAACCAAAATACAGAATTACAGCTTCAAACGTAAATATCCGCCGATTCGATTCAACATCATGAATGATACTAAATATACAAAAATGTTTGATTGGCTTTAAAAGATGTGCACACAGTGTTAAAAGTTGAACAGCTGGTTGACCTTCATCAACCCACATCCTCACTGGGGTTATGTGAAAACATGGGTTGCATGCAGGTTGTTTCATTACAGAACCAAACTGACCCAATTTCCTTATGACAAGAGTATAAACGAAAATACATTAGATCCAAATAAACAGCAAAAACTCACAACTGCTCAAAAAAAGACCCAATGTTAAAATAATAAAGTAAAGCCTGTTACTCAGCAATGATTCTGTACATGTTTTACGTCAATGTGCATGAATATTTAATTACTTTAATTTTATTGTCTCGTGTTCATATCATCGTCGTCTACTTTCGTACTGTATCCACCGTCTGTTCTGGGTCAGACAGGTGCAACTCTATTTAATTAACCGGCAGTTTGACACCGACTAATGGGGACTTCACAGGCTCGCTGGGTAATGGATGAATGGATTTCGCTGTTGTGACCCCGTCTGGGGGCCCACAGGAGTGGAGCTGAGCCTCCCATTCAGGCCGGTTGCTACAGTGACAGCGGCCTTTGTGGTCGGTTACGACACCAGTTACTAAAGCTTGTCAAATACCTGTATGGACAGCTGGGGGGAGGGGGTTTATACAGGATTCAGTAGACTGAATCCACAGCAAAACATGATTTCCTTGCTGTAATTTCTCCTCCTGTTCATAATGACCATTAGAATAACCCTTCATAATGCTCTTACAATGTCAAAAATCACACAGGAATCTTTCTTCTGTGCAAACATGTAAATGAAAAGTTGTAAATACCCTTTTCCAGCATGCAAAGCATGCAGCAAAAATGACTGTTCTCAACATGATTGATGCTTCATATTATAGCTTTAGATCAAGTTTTTCTTGTCTGAAAGGCTTTATTTCAGTCATCCAAATGAGTCACATCTAAGTGTTTTGTTAGTAAAGTTCCACTGCAGCTTAGTAGGGAAATCGTGTACAAAAAGCACAGAGTGAATTTGATTTGAAAAAAAAAAAAAACAACTGCAGATATCCACTTGATATGACCAAGACTCAGACTGAGGGAGGGTTAGAAAGATCTTTTAATATCCGGAGGAATGATAACCTCTGTTATTGTTCAATAAGGTGACCTGACTGCTGTTATAAAAACACACTGGAAACACTCTGACATCCTGAAAGCTTTGTTTCAAGAATATTGGATAATTTTATAAATAATACTAATCTGTATATTCTCTCAAGCTTTTTAGAGCCATTTGTGGGTTTTCAGAACTTATATTTTTTGGAAGTGTCACCGGGGTATCTGCTCACCGTGCGAACATGACCGCAGATCATCAGGCCGACGTTCTTGGTGAAGCTGTAGACCAGATCCAGGAGGGCGGGGCGGGAGTTGGGGTAACCGGTCATCACCAAACACTGGGGTCTGCAGACAGTCAGGAGCAACGACCACGTCAGGAGATTTCATCTTATCAGCTTTAAAAAACACATTTCTCTCTGACCTTCAGAGTGGCCTCTACCCCCCCACCAAAAAAAAAAAAACAGCAGCAGAGTAGCGCACATCAAAGCAAATATGTTAAGCAGCAGCATGGGATTTAATGGAGGCGGCACGGAGAACCACACGAGCCCCGAAGACACCATCAGATGTCTCTTAATCTGCTGCCTGCTGCCATGGGAACGGTCAGACACAGCACATAACATCACTAACACACCCGTGGCTCCGTGATGGGCTCCAGCAGGGAATAAACACACGGAACGCGGCCTGCTCCTTCTTCTTAAATAGCAGAATAAAGATTTCTGTATCTCTAATTAACATTTTCAAGCAAGCTGCGATGGCAAAATAGAGAAGTCTGTGTTTCGCATGATGAGTCCAGCTGATTGCTTTGACAAGTTAAAACGTGTCAATGTTTCCAAGAATAAGGTTTCGCCTTGGTCTTGGAAGTGAAACTAATTAATAGACCACCACTGTGTCATCAAGGACTGATTCTGATAAAAGGGTTCATATAACAGAACAACAGAAACAGGAAATTGGTAGAAGCTTCTTGGTAGCCTAAGAAATTCCAGACACCTAACATAATGTCAGCTGATGACTCAATCAACAGGGGATGTATAATGTAATGTTTTCTTTTTTTTAAAACAGTCTACGACACAGAAGTCACCAGGTTACTATTATGGAAAATATAATAATAAGTATTTCATATGGTAAGTGTGTCACTCTATACCCATATGGTGTGATTACAGCAGCTGCTCCTGAGATTATAGGTAATATACAAGGTCACATATCGCCAACCACAGATGGCTGGATGGGGTTCCTCAAGACGGCGGGTGTGTTTATGATAAGCGAGGCCCGTGGTTGTCTGGTACCTGAAGTTCTTGATGTGGTCCTCCACTCCGCTGAGGTGCAGGGTGTGGGTCAGCGCCTGGTGGTAGGTCAGCGCCTGGGTGGACGAGCCCCAGTTCACATCTGGAAAGGCACGCGGCGCGGTTAGGAAAGTGTGTTTGCGGGTCGCCCCTCTGGGGCCAGAGGCCGGCTAACGCCCGCCGTGTTACAGGCAGCGGGAAGGGCCCCTCGCGTGTGTGTGTAGCTGCACATCAAACTGAGTGTGTGTGTGTGTGTGTGTGTGTGTGTGTGTGTGTGTGTGTGTGCAAGCTCAGCTGTGGGTTTGAAGAGGGCCAGCATCTGTGTTGAGAGGTCCAGTTTGTTATATCCAAATGTACACTTTCTAAATACTTGTTCACAAGCTTTTATTCAGTCAAATGGTTTGATAATACATTTTAGATATCAAATCCCATCTAGAATATAAAACTAGTTGATAGCATGTGTTTTTCAAAGTTGCACCACACACACACACGGTTCAAGACTGAACATCCTTCTGTTGCAGGTAAAGTCATGTACTTCATGGAATTAGATTAGCTGAGCAATAGACTGGAGGCAGGTGGAAAACAATACTTAAAAAAATAAAAATAGAATTAGAATTTAGTCATATCATGTTCACATAACGCACACAGATGAGTGTAAATATCTTTATCCCTACTTTTAAAAGCATATCCCCTCAGTGTTTCATGATATAGTGTGTGTGTGGTTTATCTATAATATGTGACTTTTGCTTATAGAGACAAATATCATCTTTTTTGGTTTGTGGATAAATGAGAATCTCAGTGAATATCACTGCAGTATCTGTGTTACTGCGTCTGTCCTCATCCTGCCACCGAGGTCAGGACCGTCACACTCACAGTAGTGAGTTCATGTGTGTGGTGCTGACCACACCGTGTGGGACCCACCTGGCTTCTTGTAGCTGACGTAGATGTAGAGGCCCAGGACGATGACGTTGGTGAAGAGGGCGGCCCACCAGTTGATGACGAACATCACCACGCAGCACATCACCGCTCCGGCCAGGGAGACCCACATGTTGTAGTATTTGAAGCTGGGGCGCCACCCTGGGGTGTTTGTGAACACGAGTCAGGACAAAACGAGCAGCGAAAGGCAACGCAACATCAAAAAATAAATAAATAAAAAAAACTCCACATACTGTATGGATATGTTGATAAGATTAATTAATTTGTTAAGCGGAGGTAATGCACTTCAAGTCAAGATGTATAAAATTCATTAATCTGTCTTCATTAACATGGATTTTATAATAGCACATGTTGCTGTTACGGAGCATGAATAAAGTTACAGTTGCTTGTTACAGAATGAGAGTTAGCAGCCTGTTAGACTGAAGATCGGGGTATTACGCCAGCTATAAGGGACCGCATTTATTATTATTGTTTATAGGGTACCACAGAGACTAGACTAGCAACAGATTTTAGTGATGGGACAACAAGAATGACCGAATCTAAAATAAAACACAGGACATAAAGGGTACATGGATGCTGCCGCTGTTCTCACAGAGAGCGGAGGCTGCAACACCAAATTGAGTTTATAGTTTGTGGTTCCAAAGGCAGTAAAAGCAATTAGTCAATGCCTGGATTACTGCGCCCCTCTAATCGAGTCATGTACCATTTAAGTCTGTGAAATTATATGGCCTGCCCGGAGGAATTAGAAGCGGATAGATATTCTGTACCTGGAGGTCTGCTAGAACTTTGGTATCGAGAGGGGAAGAAAGCACAGAACTCAGTATGAAAAATAAAAATAAAGCAATACGCAATCCATACAGAGCTGGACTTCAGTTTGTGCAGCTTTCAGCGCTGAAACAATAGATTAAAAAAAAAAAAAAAAAAAATCACCATTTTTCAAGCTACACATTTACATTACTCAAATGCAATTATGCATAAATGGTGAAGAAGAGTCGGCCAGCTTCAGCTGAAAATGAGAAGCCTGCTGAGGTTACTGGGGAAAAAAAAAAAGAAAAAAAAAAAAAAAAAGAGGAACACAGGATGACAGATTTGATGAAGAGAACCCCGGATGCAACGTGGAGCCTGTCTGGATCATCCAGACGAACTCCGGCACAAATGTCTTATTTCCTAATCTAAACTCTAAACGTGTGTGGAGGCAGAGATGGATAATAATGGAAAAACATTTTTTTTAACGTTTTGCCTTCACCCTTTCGGACCTACTCATCCCAAACTGACCTCAATAAAGTAAAATCAAATTTCAAGCCTTAATTTTTGTCCATTGCTACAGACAAGCCATTTTATTTTGGCTTCTGTGCAAAGGAGTCCATTGACTTCTTTTAAAAAAGGTCTTTTTACAACCTCTGGCAGGTTACTGCTTTTTAAGGTATTTTGATTTTGAATTTGATTTGAACAGCTTCAATTTTTATGAAAAACAGAAAAATGAAGGCGTTCTAAAACTTTTGACCTGTAATGTGAAAGACCGGAGACCACTGTAAATGCTTCTCTATAATATAGTGCTGAGCTGCCCCTTTAAGATCAAATAATTAAAATATTTACAGCAGTGTTTCTTGAAAACTGTAGTGAAATCACTCCTTCATGTACAATGAGAGAATAGAGAATTACAGAACATGACTCAGCCTCAGTACCAGTGGCTCACTGTAGAAACAGAATATAGTGTTTGAGTGATTGGTCAGAAAGAGGAAAAGTCTCTATATTAAACATATTACAGATTTCTGACTAATGCTGGCAGCTGGAGGCCATATTGAGATGACATCACCCTCTTCAACGGGTACAAAGAGGTTAAATCTGAAAACGCACGAATCTCTGGATTTCATTATGACTAAGAAATATGTTTGGAATATATTCACAGGAAATCTACTATTGTGCCAACTCGTCTGCCATTTGTTATTTGTTTCCTAAGCCTTATTGTAATATAAAAAGCAATACCCAAGAGTTGTCTGTCAAACTGTTTAAAAACCTTCATGTCCGTGTTATTGTTTTTTTTAATCTAATATTTTTTGGGTCGTGTGTTGTCTTGGGTCAGATACTGTTTGCTTTTGTTCAGATCATCAATGTAAATTTGTACCGTTTACTGTAACAAGTTTAATGTCTCAGAGCAGCTTTGGGTATATCAATTTTATATTCCAAGTTTTAAATTTGTTTAACATAAATCAGCTATATCCAAAGGCTGTTTATAAATATGACTTTAACTGGTGTATTGCGAACAATTTTACAGCTTTTAAATGATGATTACTGTTTAAAAACTACTTCTGTCGTAAATAGATAGAATAGACTTTAATATAATAATCAGCCTGAAATAAGCTGTTAAACTCTGGATCTAAACTCTTTGAGGCTCCACAGGTCAGGACATGTTGAAGTGCTGCAAGTAATTCCTTCTGAAATCCCATCAAGTCCCATCACAGTCACTGTTTAACACCATGTGACTCGTGACTCTGCTGAGCTGCTCATTTTTAAATCTTTTCCTGGATCTTAACTTCTGGATCTGGTGCACATTCACTTCTGGTTTTATCCTGTCATGGTCGTGAAGTCTCGACCTTACCTGGCGAGTTGGCCAGCGAGGCGTGGAACACGGAGAAGTTGATCAGGGCATAGGACGCCAGGAAGAAGTTGGAGATGATGGGGGCGATCACGTTCAACTCGGCTAAAAGGAGGAGAAATAAAACAAAAAAAAAAAAAAAGCAACAACAACCATTACATGAGGCTGAATTTGAAAGTTCACTACAACTCAGACACGTAGTACTACACCAGGGTACAACCTGGGGGAACCCACACTATTAGGTGATGCAACAAATGGTGACACTCCATCTACAAAATAGAGAAAATGGAGAAAAAAGGGGAACCAAAAACAGAGGCATCAAAAGGTAAAAAAAACATTTGGGTCTACAACATTCAAATAAAAAACATTTACACAAAATGTAGCGAATAGATCACTGAGTGAGCGTGTAGCAAATATTTTTTCTCTGAAAGAAGAAGAGATGCAGCACTCGTGAACACCCAAAAGGAGGCAGATTGATCACCAGTTGTAGTTCTACATCCTGTAGTTCTCTGGCTGTGGGAATGAGCCTCGTTACGCAAATCTGATTTGTTTATCAAATCACATGTGAAATCAAATCCCAGACTACCCTGTCTACGGCTACTTTCGAGTGACATGCCGGGGCAACGACGTAGCCGTCAGTACGTTGTTTGGTGACGCGACTAACTCTAGAAGCTATGACTGTACAGCCTCCACTAGCCGCGGTGATATCCGTTTAATTCATTATCAGCTGCACAGCCACTGACACTCTGGATGAAAAGTCGCTGCTGTGTGGCAGCGACTACACTCTGAAATCCAGAGTGTCCAGCGTCTGTAGAAATCCTATTGGAATTACATTTCCAAACCACTGCTGAATGTAGTATGGATCCATTTTTTCTTTTTGGCTATGTAAAAATCAATCTAGATTCAATTGGGATATGCCCAAAAAAACAACAACAACAAAAAAAAAAAAAAAGAGTCAGGCTATCTGTTAGTGTCAGTTCATTTAAAGTGCACCAATTGGACGGCGTCCACAAAGTCATCATCGTGCTGTTGCATTGACCAACATTCTTCATATTGTAAAGTGTGACGAACACTGCGGCAGGACCCGTTTGTGTAGTGTTTCTACGTACCGATGAGGATGAAGGCCAGAGCGATGACGAAGGTGAGAATGTAGCCTCGGAGAGGCTCGTTGTTCTTGCCGTAGCCTTTGGCGAACATGCCCAGGCCGGGGTAGATATTGTCTTTGCACAGAGCCTTGTGGGAACACAAAAGACGGTTTGCACACTGGATTGCGATTTAGAATCAAACGTGCTAATTGTCTATGTGTATGAGTGTAATTTTTTTTTTTTTACTTTCATTACATAGTGAAGTTTCCCTGAGGAAGACTAGAACAGTCTGACCTGCTAACAATGAGCTGGTTAAGGCTCTTTTTTGAGAAAGCTTAATAGTTGTAAAGAGAGAAGGTCAAGAGGTGAAATTCATCAAAACAGTCTTCTTAAGTAGCTTTAGGAAACAATGATCAACATTTTACACCATTTTATGAACCAAACAACTTAGTGATTCATTGTTTTAAGGGTCAATGGATTAATAATGAAAACAGTCATTCGTTGCAGCTGTGAAGAGGGTCTTACCTGGAACACTTTGGGGGCGCTGACCAAGGAGGCCAAGGCTGAGGACAGGGTAGCAGAGAAGATCCCGGCGGTGATGATGGGACTGAACCCCGAAACCATGCTCATGACCTGAAAGCGAGGCCGAACACAAATTTAATGATTTGGACCTCGTCATTTCCGCGTCCCTCCCTCTCTAAATGCGGGTCTGCGTTGGTACCTGCATGCTGTTCTGGAGTCCGTAGCGGCAGCCGTCCTTGTCGTTCCTGCAGGAACTGAAGTCGTAGCCAAACTTGCAGGATGCACCGGTGCAGTTTGCCATGAACTGGGAGCTGAGGGTGTCGTTCAGCCCGCTGGCGTCCCTCACGATGCAGGAGCCTGGTATGGATGCCAGGAAGGGATTAGTGCAACCAAGTAAGTGAGTGAGTGAAACCAGAGAACAGCACGTCTAGAGGTCCATCTGTGTACCTGTAGAGATGGCCACTCCCAGGTAGACGATTCCTGTGATCACGATGGCCAGAAGCGTTCCTCTGGGAATGGCCAGCTGTGGGTCCTGTAGAGCGCCAAGAGGAGAAAAACAAGAACAGGCGATCTTTAACTGCACAAACCTTGTCAAATCTTATCAATGAAGGGCTCTCCTGTTAAGTTTGACAAATCTGATTCCAGTGAAGACTTTGGGTAGAATCACTAGGATTTGCTGAATTAGGCCCACGGCTCGTTGGCGATGTTAAAGACACGCGTGACTCACAGCGAGGTCCCCAGAGATGTTGGCCCCTGCCAGGATACCGGTGGCGGCAGGGAAGAAGATGGCAAAGACGGAGAAGAAGGTCTCTGTGCCCCTAAAGTCCGGACCCATGTTCTCCCACATGATAGAACCTGACCAGGAGGAACACAAACAGCATGTTAAGAAGCTCTGAGGTGCTGTGAGGCAGCGCGTGTGGTTATTTTTGGCTTGAGGGCGGCCGCACCGTCGTAGCCGAAGAAGCCCACGGATTCCTTCGATTTGACGGGGATGAAGGTTCCGATGAAGTAGTTGAAGATGGCCGTGATGAGCACGATGAGCAAGAAGATCTGCGCCTACAGAGAAGCACAAAAATAACCATAGAATGAGTCGATCGTGCGAGAGTTGAATCTCAAAAGTCTGCCGTTGGAATAAAACCCGAGAGATTCTGGATCAAAGACGCAACCCGGTGCTTACTTTGGCCTCCCATTCCATGCCTGCCACAGAGATGCCCAGCAGGAGGATCACCGTGATGGTGCCGATGATCCGGATGTCGTTGATATTGTCTGTCATGATGGCGTCGACACTCTGAAATAACAAGAAATAACAGGAAACTGTTATTTAATCCTGGTACTGTCAACTCACAAAAGCTTATTACAATTGAACAGGGTTCCTAAAGGCCTCAAGTTAAATTCACGGCTTTTTAAGAACATTTATATAAAGCTTAAGACCCATTTCACGAACCTGCTGCATAGAAAGAACTTTTTTTTTTAATTTGTTCATATATTTCTCACACAACGCTCAACAATTAACAATGAAAATAAAATACAATAAATAAAATTTAGATCCCAGTCAACCCCTTAGCTCTGCACTCTTTGCAGTGATCTCTTTGTCAAAAAAAGTCTTAATTGATTATTAAGTGAATATAATCAAGTATTAAATGTGTACTACAGTCAGCCATATAAAATATGTTTTCATCACCTGTCATAGTTAGGGCCCTGTGGATATGCAGATACATCTATATAAAAGAATGTACTCCAGCACACAGTAGCGAAAAGTCATGTTATTTTTGCTGTGAACATTTTCATTAAATCGATTCATACTGAAACATGTAACTTGCAGAGAGTCCCTAACACGGACCACGGTGAATGACTGTAGATTCACAATGTTCACGATGAACATAAAGTTATACTATATCAGATCATCATGATGTTGATATATACTAAACTCGTTTAAATGGACAATGCCTTGGTCTCAGATATTTCCAAACATCAAGCCAATATCTAATAAAGTGCATTGCCTAAATACAAATTCCAATAAATATAAATTGCATTTTGGTTCCTGAGGTAAATTATATCTACTTCACGCACGCATAGCAACTACCCTGACAACGACACTCAGATGTTAGAAGCAACTTCTGGCAAGCCAGAACTTTTTGGCCATGATATTTTCTCCACTCTTCATTTAGACAATGTGGTTTTAAGGAGAAGGAGATAAGAAATCAATGCTTTTAAGACTTTTAAAGGCCCAGAGGGAATCCTCTTAAAATGTAAAATGCAAAAGAGTATTTAGGTCACTAGGGTGCATGAAACATTTGTTCGAAAGCCTCCACCGAGCAGCCACATGACATTTGCCTACACAATAGCCACATTTACATGCACGCTGATATTTAGGAACCCATGTAAAAGCTGCACACTGATAATGATCATGTGATTATGCTTGTAGTTACAGTAAGATTTGTGGATTACTCTCATATAACTCTTATTTAAGGGCCAGTCGGAGCATTTCTACGCCTACACACGCTCCGTGTGGTGTAGGGATGACGTGCTGGATCTAAACAACACAAAGAACTCTGCTCTCTGGTGCCTGTTATTGACTTAAAAATGAGACCTCGACAGCAGGAAGTAAACAAAGCTACTTAATGTCACAACAGTCTCTCCTGCGGTATTGTCCATAATCGCATTACTGCGCATGTAAATGTAACAACTGGAGATTAACAATCAGACGTCAACAAACTGTTCCTGTCATCTGACGCTTGGTTTACTGGCAGATTGTAAATCCCAAAGCTTTGCTCTGAGATAGTGAGCGGTTATCACCACCTCTTGTGTTTCCACTGTAAACAACGTTTACTGCTGCTCGCTGCTGCCAATTGACTTTATTGGCTCTCTATTGAAGCTCTGTGTGCAACCATGGCAACCACAAAACAAACAAAAAACAAAAAAAACAAACAAGCAAACAGCAGAGGTCCTGATTTCCTGGTAGCAGCAGTAAAAGCGTCCAGACTTACAGTGAGGAGCTCCACGACGGTCTCGGCAAAGCCCACCACGTACATGGCGACCGCCACCGCGTTGGCGAAGGCGAAGATCAGACCGATGGAGCCTCCGAACTCTGGACCCAGGCTCCTCGAAATCAAGTAATACGCCCCGCCTGGGAAGAGGACAAGATGTTAATGTAATCCGCAACGATTAGTCGCTCAGTGGCCAACTATTAGATTAATCGCAAACTGTTTTAATAATATATTATAGTTGTTTTCAAAAAGAAAGTGTCCCAAAATCTCTGATTCCACCTCTTCTCTGATGATCTTTGAATTGTGGACTGTAGGTTGGACATTTATGTTGCATCTTCAGCTTTGGGAAACAGCAATTGACATTTCATGCAATATTATAAACTAAATAACTAATGTTTTTTACATTAATTGCCAACTGTTTATAATATATGATTCATTTTTAAGAAGAAAATGTCTAGGGGTGACAATGTACTACATTTTGAAAAAAGAACAAAATGTCTGGTTGCAGCTTCCCAAATCAGATTATATTTGGTTTCTTTAATCTATCTAATAGTAAGTTTAGCATCCTTGGGTTGGGGACATCAAGGAAGATCAATCAAAAGCTATTTTGAATGAGTCAATAATCCTTACAGGAGGCCTTGGTAATCAAACAATATCATATTGTCAATACTCACATCAATATAATGAGAAAAGGCTTCAAAATAACATTGATAGTTTCAATCGAGGTTTGTGCAACTTATAAATTTGGCTTATGAACATCATGCATCCCCAGTGACAGCGATGTTCAGGGTTAGGAGTCTGACTCATGTGAACGCCCTCAGACCTTTACTCACAGGACCATCAGAGGTTCCATTAGCGTGATTAGCACTGCTCAATTATGTATCCCACCCACCCACTTAAAGAGCGTGGCATGTTGCAGCACAACAGCGGAGCGGGGATCAAATATCACGCTCCTGATCGGCTGGTTAAAAACAGACGGCGCTCGCGTTCGCCGCTGAGACACAGTTGTCAGCAAAAAAAAAATCCAAACCATCCCTTCAATCTTATCCACACACATATAGATGCAGTAGAATGGTCATGTGCTTGGACAGCAGCTGCAGGCATCACACACAGATGCACACACAGACACACACACACAGGCTGCCTGTCAATGAGAACAGACTCATTTTAACATCATAGTGACTGAAAATATCATCAGAGACTGAAAAGTGATGCAGCAGTGACAAATTAAAGAGGATGAACATGGAATTGTACGGCCGAATGTTCACCTACGTTGGGGCAAAGGCAGCATGTTTTATGTTTTATGAAAGAGAAGAATAATTTCCATAATTCTTTTTTTTGGTTAGAAGTTTATTACCGGTAATATATTGAGTAAACATCTAATATTTGATCAAATCACAGAACAGCTACTATTGAAACTGTAGTACACATCAGGACTTGGTACTCCTACTTTATTCCAATTCCTTACAGCCTTGCACTCTGCACATTAATTAGGTCCTGACGTGCAATACAGTAAACATGTAAAATTTTAATGAGGATAAGTTTAAAACTAAAATGTACCTTTTAATCATGTTTTTACCACTAGAACCTCAGAATAAAGTAAAAAAAGAACACAGAATCTAAACGTTTTTTCCCTCTGGGTCTCAGGAGGCTCATGGGCCCACATTCACGCAGCTTCTGTTATTTACAATAAAGATTTCTACTCGGGTTGAATTAACTTTTATACCTCACTACAAAACACTGAGCTGTTTCGCGGCGTGCTGTGTCTGAACCTTATGTGACCATCACGTCGGGATAGTGTTGCAATCGGGAAACTCATTGAGTTTCGCCTCTCGCTGAGACGACAGCGATGGATGTGTGTGTTTAACCCCTTCTTTTGGTTTGGAGAGGCGCTCACGCTGGGCGAAATCGCACGGGTGGAATTACTGAACGCCGCGTGAGAACTCGGCCGGGGCTCGAGCAGACGCGACACGCTCTCATTGGGGAACACATACCTCCTCGCACAAACCCGTTGGTGGCGATGGCAGATGTGGAGAGGCCCGTGATGGTCGTCACCACGGTCGCCATGACGACGATCAAACAAGCCAGAGCTGCGGGAGGAAAAACACATCGTTAAACTCTTCCTTTAGGAATCAAACAACTAACTAATTCTAATTAAATTGTAATAAAATAATTGACTAGCAAAATTGTCGTTAGTTGCAGCCATAACCTATAGAGCATCATCCTTTCATTATGTCCATTACTCCTGCAACAACTTTTTCGATCGTCAATTATTTGATTTGAGTCTTTTTTGAGAAATATATTTGATCATTTTCTTATTTCCGTTAGTCTGCCATAATAGTAAACTGATGATCTTTGGGTTGTGGAGCCATAGTTGAAATGACAACAATCAAAAAGTGATGGCTATTTGAGAAAAACACTGCGGTAAATCTTTTTTTCTCAGTTTTTTAAAAAACAAACAGAATTTGAGTAGAAGGCAGGCGAGAGCTCTGCGGAAAGTCACAAGACAAGCCTGCGGCGGCGGGGGAGACGTCCGCCACATGTGGCGCCGTGCTACGATATTTCACGTCAGGGCGGCGACTATCAACAAGTGTTTCTGGAGCCCCGCGAGCACCCACGTGTCAGTAAACACGAGCCGCCGGGTCACTTTTTACTAGACGGTGATATGTGAATGTGGCGGCAACGTGGCGTCTTCATCACATCAGAGCCAATCAGGCTGCTGAATGATAACACCCAGTTAATCTGAGGATCTTAAAGGGGCTGTTCATCCATTAGAACATCTATTTATCCAGATTATCTAGGTGAAACCTTTTGAATTTTGCCTGTTTGTCCATACAAGGGTTTTTCCTCTGGCGCTGGGATGCAGCTTGTGTGAGGACTAGAGCAGCAACTAAAGTGATCGAATAGTTGCAAGCTATGTCAATAATCACCACTATGTTGATAACAGATTAATTAATTTGAACAGTTGGTCCAGACAAATAAAACACATTTTAGGTTGAATCTTCATCTTTGGGAAATAGTTTCCACCATTTATGAACCAAACAACTTGTTTGATCATTTCCAAAATAAACAAATTGATCAAAATAGTTGTTAGTGTGTAGCCCTAATTTGTTATATTATATTTCAAATGCAACTTGGGTGAACTGCTCCCAACACAGAAAATGATTGCTTCCTTTACTTCTGTCTGCTCATTGGAATCAATGTAATACTGCACAGTAATTAGAGCTGCAGTGATTAGTCAATTAATCGATTAGTTAGCAACTACACATTAATCACTAGCTATTTTGATGATTTATTTCAGTCCTATTTATGAAGATAATGCCCAAATCTGCTTATTTTCTGGTTTATTTATTCTTCTATAGTAGTGAACTGAAGAGCTCTGGTTTCTGAAATTAGGTTAAATCATCAGCTTTCAGATGAATCAATAACTAACTCAATTAAATAATCGATAATTCAATCAACTATCAAAATAGACATTAGATGCAGACCAGCACTAACAGCTATAAATTCAGCCCACTCTGTTTCTGGTTCTTAGAACAAAGCGTGTGTACAGTCTATAGTTACAGTCGTGCTATGGGATGGGAAATCAATCCGTGAAATGTATGGCTTGCTTTGAAAAGGCAGTAACGCAAGTGGGCATTAATTAGAACAAGGTGTCTGAACCGTGCAAACACAAGCAACCGCCCGCTCCATCAGGCCCGTCTAGAAACGGCGAGCGAGAGGCGGACGACCTCGTCGAGACCAACGTGTCCTCGGAATGTGGCGACTGACACTTTTGCCGTGACCTCTCCGTGAAGTTGCACGTAGGTGCTTCTTTTAACACATCAGATCTAAGGTGTGATCACCTCTGTGCTCTGTTGACATTGCAGTGCAGAAAAGAGCATTACTGCACTTGTGTGAGGAAAAAAAAGAAAAAGAAAAAAGGGAACACAGCGGCATCTTACGCCATCTGTTTCTCTTCTGTGCACCATTAACCGCAGCTTCTCGTGTCCTGAACACAAGTTCCTTCTGAGGGCGGCGTAATGTCCCCACACACGAGGTGGGGGGGGGGGCTCTACTCACCGATGCCAGCTTGACCCACGATCCAGGACATGCGAATGAAGAGCATCACGCCCCAAATGTTCAACATGCAGCGGACCTGCAGACAGAGAGGGGCCAACAGGATTCATATCAGAATATTACAATTTCATTTTCCCCCCCCACTCTCTCTTCCTTTCTCATATTTCTTACCCATTTGTTTATATGCCTGGTTTCCTTTTCACAGATAAGTCAAGTATGTGATGCCTGATACAGATTTGTCATTTCTGTTATGTTACCATACTTCATTGCCATGTATAGATTATATAAAGATGTAATGTACAAGTTATCTGCACTGAGAACAACATGTTTTTTTAGGAAGTAAAGCAACGACTGGACTTTGAATGCATCATTGCAACAATCAAAGGAGGATTTCCACATTGAGAGGAAGACGAAGAAGTATAGAAACGGAAACTAAAGTCACATGTGGCTTTGTGCCAATAAGGTGCAGCGTACTGAAATTTAAAAAAAGAAAAAAAAAAAGCTTGTGAGGTGACAGTTGTAGCGTTTTCATTTTCCATTTCAATAAGAGCTCAGCCGGTGCTGATGCATGTGGACAAACTACTGTCTTTTTAACACTGGACTGTAAAACTTATTATAGCAACTGTGATGCTTTGACCTTTAGCTTTGGATGTAAGAATCAAACAGTAAAGCTACATGTTGCTGTAGCCTCATAAGAATCGGGGAATAAATGGTAACATCAAGCGAACAAGTCGCAATATTATTAGAACATTTGAGAAAAACCTTTTATCTTATTACACTTTAGCATTTCAATATATTACTTTGTCAACAGTGATGATAAATGAGTGACTTTCATCTCATGGGTTTTCATCTTGTAACTTTTAAAAAAAGATTAAAAAAAATGTTACTGAAGTGAAACACAGCAACAAAGTTATTTCAGAGCGAAACTTGACAAGACGGATTGCGTCCAAAAATGTCGTCTGAAACAAACATAACAGGCATGAGAGTGAGGTTTATATTAGAAGGGAAGTGAGGACTTCTTGTGTCCAAATAAAAAGCAGCGAGATGCTATCCAGACGCCGCGCGTCTCAGGTGTTGTGAGTGATTTCTTCCTCCAGTCACACTCGCGCTCCAAACTCCGGAGCGGGGTGAGAGCGGCTCGCACGTACGCCTCAAAAGCGGCACGCTTCGCGCCTGCGAGCCACTTCACCCGCTGTGTTTGCGTGCACCGCAGTGACACATCCAAGTATAGGTACAGGCGGCCTTTCTCCTCTGACCCCCGAGCGTGTTTGTCACCCACGTGTGTGTGTGTGTGTGTGTGGGGGGGGGGCCCTCTCTGTAATCCAGCTGTGCATTCCTTATCCAGAGACTGTTGAAGTTATGCAGGGAAGTGCTTGTAAAAACACAAAAAATATATCCAGAAACTATAAATAAGAAGATGTATTGAATTTCTAAAGTTAACATTCCTGGAAACCAGACATCTCCTGCCACACTGTAAAGTGTCAGTGTTTGTTCACTCGAGGCTTCTGGTTTCCACAACACGGTGGTGTAGGTTGAGTATCGGCTTGGGACTGTGAGTGAGCTCGGAGAAACTCTGCTTCGGCTGTTCAGAGTGGAAAAAGACTACGGCCTATGTCACTATTCTGCACAGAGAGGCTTAAACTGAACCGTACTGAAGGGACAAGATGAAAAAAAATGTTCGTTTTTTTTTAAGACGGGAGTGAGGTGAGCTAGCAAATTAGTCAAGGCTTAAGAATAAAAGAAAAACAAAAAGCACTATTTATCTCTCATAATAAGCAATTTTATCCATATTACATTGGGGGGTAAATTATTTTATTTTATTTGTAGCAGTAAGGTTATAAGTATTAAAGCTCCAGGTCTTAATATTTGGTCTTATTTAGTTTCAGTTTAGTGTAGTTAAGATAATACTTTGTAACCAATACCTTCCTTGAGTCAGATTTTTTTTATTATCATTTTAGAATAAAATCTTACTTTTTCATTACGAGTAGGAACATTATGATCTGCATTGGTTCACAACACTTAATAATAAATGACTGCAATAAGAAGTAAGTGAATTACTGACCAGCACTCCTTTAATCCAGCCGAACTTCACCACTCCTTTGGACTCGGCTGCTTCCTTCCCCGCGGCCTCTTCGGCCGGCGTCAGCTCGTCGCCGTTGGCGAACCCATCCTCGAACGGCTCCTGGGAAGCAGACAGATTAAAACTGTGATTACACCCGGGGACGAAGCAGAGGACACGGACACGCTCGGCAGGACGGCATAAAGTCCAGACAGCAGGTGAGTCCTCGGTGGAACATGGTGATGTGGCACAGCGGTGTGTGAAAGTGGATTCTAAAAAACTACACTAAACTGTAGAAAAGATTCAGGACTTGTTAATTAGTGCTGGTTCAGAGTGAAAAAAATCAAATCAACGCAACATATTTGACTATTTTCCGGTTTTAAATTCAACCCATTTAACCAACCAGCAACTTTAGTCAAACTCTATGACTGACATTTTCTATTTGAAATGACATGATAGACAACTTTGACAAAAGTTTGAAGTTAAAAAAAAAAAAAAGTTGCTTTCTGCAACTTCCTGCCCCTTCCTCCTCAGAACATGGCGAAGACTAACTCAAGAAGTGAAGTCAGTGAGCTACTTTTAGGGCTCCAGGGATAAAATAGTTACAGTTTTTTAAGATACTAGATAGCAGAGTAATAGCTAACATGACAAGCCGCATGTTAGCCAATTCTATGTAATTCTAATAATGCTCAAGTTGCACTTTTTTTTTAATGTCATTTCTCCTGTTTTGTAAATTGAAGGTTAATCGTGTAAATATGTATAGTGTATTCATTTACATAAACATGAGGGTTGCATTCGCAGCTGTTATTTCTATGCTTATTTTTACCAGTCCAGTGGAGGTCACATTGTGCTGTATGTGTCCCCCTGTACAAAAATGAATGCAACACCCCTACTTATATGTATTAAACTTTTGGGGGGGGAAACAAATTTGGGCTTAAATGGGTTAACGCCGACAGACCCAGTGACACAGAAGACATGTGTCCTTGCGTGCTAAAAGCAGTATAACACAGGAAGCCTCCCTCCCTGCGCTCGCACAATGTTGTGACGTGGGGAGCCTCCCTGCCAGGCCTCCGCTGTCCTTCCTGCGTTCATAGCACACGTGTAATTCCATCAGGATGAACACAGGACGCTTTCTGCGGGCCAATCTGGACCGAGGTGTCCACCACAAAGAAGCCAGAACAGCGGGACTTCAGTGTCCTTTATACAAGAGCTGAACAAAAAAAAAAATTACTGTCACGTTGGAATCACGCCGTGTTCCAACTATCTATATGTCTGTTATCCGGGCTGTGCTTCACAACAGCTTATTGAAAACCTTACGGTTGTAAAATATAATTCATGTCTTTTCCTCCAAGGATCATAAATCTTCCCCGAGCACAAATGTCAAAATGTCTTTTACATTACATAATGTTAATTTAATGAGGGAAGTCAAAGCTTCAAATGTTTGTCTAAAACTGGCAAACTATGATAGGAATCAGCAATTATATTTGCCAAAAGAGTTCCAGAAATTTGTGTTTGGTCATTCGTATCTCTGTTGTCACGGTGTTATTAACATTGTATCCTGTATCAATGGAAAGTTTGTGCATTTCGTGATTTGTAAGGATAATGCAATCATGGGATGAGCAGCACAGTTGGAGTTCTAATTAAAATGGGCCAAATTCCTCTTCCATTGTCAAAGTTAGTGACTCCTCCTGCTGGTATTGAGCCCATTGTTAGGAGTTGTCTGAGGGTTTGGATCATTAGTACTTGGCAGCAGCTCCAACATCCTGTGTGCTTAAATGCTGGGTACCCCTCACCCAAAACAGTCATTTGGGGTCTGCTCTAAACAATGACATGCAACCAACGACTTTTTTTATATCAATAATAAATCGTATAGTTGTTTGCTTCATAAAATAGTGTAAAATGTTGAATACTGTTTCTCAAAGCTGAAGATGCAACCTAAAAAAAATTTTGTCCAGACAAACTGACCCAAACATCATCAGTTTACGGTTATAGAAAACTAAAGAAACCAGAAAATAATCAGATTTTGGGAAGAAAAGAGGGAGAAAAAAATGTACTAAAGCTGTAACAATTCTTCTCATTCTAAGCTGCACTGCTTCATCCCATAACTGCGAGATCCTTACAAAACGGGATCATTTTATATCCTCAAAGAATGAGTGAACCAGAGCAGACATTGGATACCAGCTCAATACTCATTGTCCCGCACGCATTTTGGCTCAGTCTATCTGCCTGATAGAGAGTGATAGAACAGTGAGTAATGGCTCAAAGAAAATGTGTCATTCGGAGGACTGAACATGTAACACACATGGTGTCGTACTGAGGTCAGGATAGTGTTTTTCCCCGGGCAGAGTTCGTGTACAGACAGCCGGAGGGACTGGCCTACCCACATGTAGTCACAGTACGCGTTGGGCATTCGGAACGCCGGCCGTGTGTGTGCGTGTGTCGGGTGAACATCGACCTTCTCACTGAGGAGGTCATCGACGCGCTGCCCGGTTCGATACATTTCCACTGACATCAGAGACGCTCGGGATGATGCCATCATAAAGGAAAAGTTGTGTTAATCTCGCCATTTCTCTTTTTGAAATGCCATTTTCCCAGCCAAATGATGGCGGCGTTACCGCCTAGACTTTATATTTATCTACACGTTTATTGCAACGGGCGCATCGTAGTCGTCTGTTTTGAGTGGACATGGGTGACCTTGTGTTTATGGATCCTCCCCTGCTGTGCGGCCGGATTGCGTTAAAGGAAGTACGGTGATTCGGCTCTGGCCTGCTGCGCGCTCCGTTCGATGTCCTCGGGGCCTGATTGTTCACTGATGAGGACGGTAATGCACGCACGTCCCCTCTGTGGCAAACTCTCTGACGACTTGTGCAAATGAATGCCAGTTATTGGTGCATAATATGAATGGGAACCCCCCCCCCCACCGGTTGACCAGATTCCATTTTTAGGCCGTGTCGCATGTTGTTGATGTAACCGGTGTCATTTATTGGGACGTTCCTAGTAACCAGAGACTATTCCATCTGACAAGATGTAATGAATGTGGATTTTAGAATGACAATATGCTCATACGTAAAACATGGACAAAGCATTAGCTATAGTGACAGCAGAAGGAAGAATATCTATAATCATATGTTTCCTGCACATGAAAGATTTTTCACATTTAACACCTATTGTCACAAAAGGTTTTTAATGTGACACATTTACAGGGAGTGATACTTCATAAAAAAGAAAAAAGGAAACAGAAAACAGTCACACCACAAATTAACGGTTTTGAAAAACGTGCAGCTGTAGATTCCCCCTGCTCCTCCTCCCTTGTCACTTTTCCACTGTTTTGTTGCGAGTAATTATCACGTCTGTTTGTTTCCCCGTTTTCCCAAACAATCAGCGTGATTACTTCCAGACAGAGAAATCAATGGACGATTAGGGGCGTCTATGCCTGATAAGGTGAGGAAACCTGAAACAAATGTGGACGAATCGTTTTGGTCTGTTTCTCTGTCACGGCAGTAAAAATAGTTTTATGAATTATACAGGAGAGCTACCGCTGCGGCCCTGGCATGTACGGAGAGCTGAGCCGTGGGAGGGAGGGAGGGGCATCGCTCAGCATCATTTTACCTGAGCCATCTGTCCGTGAACCGCGTCGCATCGCTGACTCAGCAGCACGGAGCAGCTTCTGCTCCATCCGGATCTATACAGGGTTTTGGATGGGAAATATTTTACCTAGCTAGTGTAGTCAAGCCAAGATATACTAGATTTTATAACCCAACGAGCCTAGTTTTGATACAGATGTAACACTTAAAAGGATTGTCAATATGGAATTGCCTAAAACTGCTGTTCCTCAAACAGCCATTTGTGCTTCCAAAAGAGGGTCAGTCCCTACAGACTCATGTTAAAATATCTAACTTTACAAAAGCAATAAACAGATTTTAAGTTTTGTAAAAAATTATTGGTTTTCAAGATAATTTCTCTGTTCGTAACGACTCTTTTGGGGGTGAATTTATATACAACGGCTAGCCGCCGCTCCTCCCCAGCTCCATAATGTCATCCTGATATGGTAAGGCCATGGTGATTCATGTAAAAATTGGCAATGAATCAATGATTCTTCTGCAGCTCTTCAGCACAACATGTTATGTCCATTTATTCTATTAACTCATTATTATGCTTTAGAGCTGCAATAAGCCCAGCTTCACATATCTGATTATTTTTAAGTAATTCTCTTGGGGTTGTGGACTGTTGGTCTGGACAACAATCCATAGATCAGGAAGTCAAATAAAGATGTAATATCCCCTTATTTATCTACAAAACCATAGGAAACCATCACACACCTTCTTCAACTTATCTGAGGAACCAGAACAGAGTTCTTTTCAGCGACTAAAAACACTTGCACAGATCACTTGATGAGGTAATGTTGCTGCAGAGCGCAGGGTCGCTCCCGACTACAAAAGCACACAAACTGAAGCCAGATGTTCCCTTTGACAAAGAATATAGAAGGAGAAGAAGGTATGCGCACAATGAAGAAGAAAAAAAGGGGGGGGGGAGTTTTGTCAACACTTCTCAGCAGGAGACTTCAGAAAAATTTCCAGAGGAAGATTGAGTGAGTCACGTGTGCGTGTTGGAGGCATTTTACAGATTATATGTGCATTAGTGACCGTCCCGGGCGTCTGTTTAATGGAGACAGTAAGACAATAGAAGGATGTGCACCCAACCCTGAAGTGCAGTCATGTCTCGTTCAACGCAGACAAACCCGGCATCAAACCCGACATGGCATCTTACGGGAATCAAAACGGTAAAAGCTAAAGTTGTTCGTAGCCGCTGTGCTGAGATTAGATCAGGAGATAAGAGACGTGCACGCGTAACAGGAAGTTACAGGATGAAGTTGCACGGTTATTTTTTACTCTGCATGAGTCATGCTCCCATCTATGCATTTTACCATCTCCCACATTGCTCCTCATACTAAGACAGGAATGACCCTTTAGAAGGCAGGTGGTGACATCATCTAGCTCCGAGTGATAATGACGCAGAGTTCCTGTTGATGCAGAAGACACACTACTGCTCTGTGAGAAGAACAGACTACTCTGTCAGTCTGAAGCTCCTCTGCTCCGTTATTGATAAGACGAATACAGGTAAAAACTACATTAAAACTAAAACTGTAAAACTGGCTGTGAGGTTACGATTCTCTTTGAAAAGTTGCAAAAATGGTTTATTTGAAATATATTAAAAAGGAGGGATTTACAATGATGCCAGTGTGTGTTAAAACAGTCATTCATTCATTTATTCATGACCATTAGAAGATCCCATCAAGGTGCACATTAGGGCTGCAAAGAACAACTTATTTGGGAGTGGATTAATTTTTGATGATCAAATAATCAATTAGACATTGGTCGCTGTTGGTCCATAGTCCAAAGATCAGTGTATTATTATAGAAAACTAACAAAACCAGGAAATAAAGAGATTTGGAATTCTCTTCCTGAAATGGTTCAAATTGAAAATCAATCTTAAAAATAAATTGAACAAACAGATTCATCATTTGAATTGTAATCTGTAATTACAATAATTATTGTTCTGAAATCTATTATACCATCACTCGTATGGAACCAGAGAATTTTTACATTTTCTTTTAATAAATAATTTGATTTATTTCTTTTGATGTTTGTTTAAGCTGCAGACCGTTTAACATAATATAAAGAACACTGAAACTGTCCTATTTATGGACTCATTGATTTTTGGATTACAACCAACTACTCAGGACTACAAATAATAAAAATTATATAATTTTACTCCAATTCATGCATATGTTTCAACATAAGTGAATGATACTCAAGTTTCTTTTGTTCAAAACACTTGAGAACACTGGTTACATAAGTAACGTAGTTATTTCGTACAAAATCGTCAGATTAAATGAAACACGTACGTCTTTCAGATGAATGTGACTTAGTGACCTTTAGCTGAAGGAGCTCTGCTTTTTTGTGATACGATGATAATTAAAGCTGTATTCAACAGCAGGGTGACGGCACAGTACGACTCTTTTATTTGAGAAATGATGTCAGCCCGGGCCGCTCATGTTGTTACGCAACGCTGGAATCAGGCTCCGCTGCCCTTCTGCGGCATTAGGGACGCAGTCGGCCAGCAGAACATCTGTCCGGTTCGTTAGCGAGAGGTCACGAGTGACGACGAGACCGGCGTGTTTCTTGCCCCTCGCGTCGCGAGAAGCGTTTTACACCGTATATCATCTAAGCGGCCAGCGATAGAGCGACGTGGTAGTTTTTTTAGGCCTGTTTTCCTCAAATGATTTATCTCTATGCGAGTGGCGATGATGACCAGGAATGTGGAAACTCTGGTTTTTCTGCTTTCGCCTCCTTAACCGTCAGAACACATTCTGCAAGGCGTACGTTTGTTTGTTTGTGATGACCCGCCACAATAAAAGTTCGCCAGCCACAAATTGATTTGCTATTTGTAGAGCTGTCCACCCCCCCCCCCCCTCTGATCTGAGGCTTTACCTTAGAGTTGCAATGATTAAATCGATCAGGTGCCAACTATTACATTAATCACCAACTCTTTTGAGGAGTGATTAATCAATTTCAGTCTCAAATCTGATCATTTTCTGGTTTCTTTGGTCTTCTATGATAATAAGCTGAAGATCTTTGGGTTGACATGTGATTAAACCGAATAGCTAATCAATTAATCGTTTAAATATTTGATAGTTTACTTCAAAAAAGTCATTAGCTGCAGCATTACTTTACCTGCAGTCACATCACACTTCACCATCTCCACTTAAAATATTAAGTTGATTGTGCCTCTGCATCACTTTGTAAAGAAATGCCAGTAGACTAGGGGACTTTATGGTGCATTCAATTATACACATTTTATTCAATGAATAAGAGGAAATATGCAATTTTGCTTTGCTGAAATACAGTTGGCTTTATAACCCTTTCCAGACTCAATTTCTCATTTGTTCCCTGAATTTCTTTGAATCTTGGCATGAAGTCTGACTTTTGAGGATGTTTTCGTTGACTTCTTTTTGTCAGGCATTTTGCGTATAGTTGTATCGTCTTTATATTTGAACTTTTTTGATGTTTTAAACATTTAAGTGTGACTAAAATGCAATAAATAAATCCATAATTAATCAGGAGGGGGGAAACCACTCTTTCCACACAAGTGTACAAACATCTGAACTTCACTTCCTTTCACTAAAGCATTTTTAGTTCGCTTAAGCACAGCAAAGATGACAGAGTCTAATCTTCAAAAAAAAAAAAAATCCATCAAACAGCAGTGATTACACTTTTAATAATGCTACAGGAAACGGAAGGAAGTTTCAGACGTTCGGACGGTTTGTCCCGGGGTTCTGGAACCAAGCGAAGCGCCAACTCAAGACCTGGACGTGGCTGAGAGCAGCGCCGCTGAAAGAGCCCGGCACAGAGGACAGTGCAGACGCCACCAGGACGAGTTAGTGAACATTATCCACATGGCTGCAGCCACACAAAGGCCGGCTTCGGCCCAACAATGACCAAGCATCGAGAGCTTAGCACGGCAGCGCAAACCGTACTATGACTCGCCACGGAGGCCGACGATGCTGAAAGGGAACGGAGAACCGCGATTGCGTTTGTTCGGAAGTTAACCTACGGGAGAAAGAAAGGTCAAGGGATGGTTTTTGGGATACTTCTACCCAGACCTGGCCCAGGTTATTGATCGCATTGCTTATTAAAAACGGAAACGTTCGTATCGCGCCAAAGTTTTTTTTTTTGTCTTTGCAGGTCATGGCTTAGCGTACGGTAACGAGACACCAAGCAATCGCGTCGATTGATTTCCAGGAAAACGCTGGCATGTTCTCCCGACTGCACATTAATGAATAATTCATCCGCAGTAAATAACCAGGATTGACGCAACGCGCCTAATCAAAAAACAAATAAAGGCTCCTGTGCTGTGTGTGTGTGTGTGTGTGTGTGTGAGAGCGAGGGCCGGACCTGCCAGTTTTCCCTCCGAAAAATCACATCACGGAAAAACAGACATCACTACAGCGTGGAGCTTGACGAGGAGGAGGTTGTGTAACAGAGCAGCCACATGCTCGGGGATGTTGGCTCTTAGCAAAAAACACCGGATTATTCATTTGGGTGATATAGGATGAGCAAAAAACACGTTATTCATGGCTTCCTATGGCGGGACAATTAGACGCTGTAGTGTAGAATTTTTGTTTCCCCCTTCTGGTGGTGAGAGCTATTACAAAAACACTGGACATGTGCTGCTTCTGGGCTTTATAAATAATGGACCTAGGCACCATCATGTCAACCTTCGGTTTTTTTTTTTTTTTTTTTTTTAAATGGAGCCAGAATTAATGAGAGTGTAGAGCTGGGGAGGTGTGCTTCAGCTAGCAACTAACCACTTAGTAACTTTTAAGCCATAATATGATTTAAATAGGTGAGTTATGTAACCACACCCGGACATACAGTTGCATTAAGGGAAATTATCTTTATATGGTGTAATATTTGTTATTTCTGTAGAGTGCCTCTATGGAGATTATCCTTGAAATTCACTATTGGACTTTGATGCAGGATTTGAGCGGGAATGTTGCCAGGGGCACGAGATTTATAAAAGGAAAAAAAAAAAAAACTGGTGTGAAACGCAGAGAGATTTACCTGGCGGTAATAGGCTTTATTAGCCTTTTGTGAACTTGTTTTGGCTTGAATGTAACAGACTTTCATTTATATATAAAAGTTACACATTAGAGCTTTAAATAAGACTCTTCAAACACTTGCTGCTGAAAACATTCCACTTTACCTGCAGGAAACATATGCATTAGAGGTGCAATTAACAACTTCTTTTTGATAGACTATAGTCAGTCAATCGTTTCAATAGATGGGTTAGTCAATAAAAAAGTATAAAATGTCAAACACTGGTAAAATATATTTTTTAGTCCAGACCAACAGTCTAAAAGATCACTATTATAGGAGACTTAAGACATCAGAAAATAATCAGATTTAGGGACTTGGGCTTTTTATATTTAAAAATGACCCAACTTAATTAACCCATTCTAAAAGTTGTCGATTAAACTAATAGTTGGCAAACGAATAATCATCCACATGATGTTAGCATGGCTTGCCTGCCTCTTAGCATTTGTCATTATCTCAGTAGCAGAGTACAGGTACAGATTAGTTTACATTGCAGGGGGAGAATCTATTGAGCCCCCCCACCGTCCTGTCAGTGACAGAGAGGAACGATCAGATGTCCGCCAGCTCGGACCTCTCTCCATTGTTCGGAAAAACCTCCCACCACTCGCTTCATTATTCTATCACTGCGCTCAAACTCTCCCAGAGTCGGGATCCCCCGCCGCCCACTGAAGCCTTGTTGATGGAAAACCAAAAAAAATAAAATAAATAAATAAAAGGGCCCCAGCCTCACACTGCACTGAGTTTTTTTTTTGTTTTTTTTTTTGGGGGGGGGGCTGCTGTGTCGAGTTACTGTTCGACTCCAGCGCGGGTGTACAGAAAAAAAAGAGGTGGCGAGTGAGGCGCCCGCCAACAGCGAGGAGCTTTGTTACCCAGCGAGGTGAAGTGACTCTAGTGTTGGGAAACGCTTGTTCAGGTGTCGCTGAGGGTGGAGCGGAGCATGTAGGAAAGCAGGGATGTTATCAGCCACTATTCGGCTTGAGCTCAATCTCAAGAGCCCCCCCCCCCCACCACACTTTCCATTACCGAATCTGAACCTTGTACGGGCCGTTTGTCTTTAATTGGTGCGATAATGCTTTTTTTTTCCTGCTCTGGACTATAAGCAGAGCATTGTGTCCCCAAACAGGCCGACATATCAAGTCCTCAGCTAAATGAATCAAGCGCTCTGTCACATTCCTGGTGGTATTTTTGCCATTACGCCTTGTTAACTTTGGTAGTTTTCCATCACATGGGCTTTGTGTACGTGTGTTTACGGAAGTGGGAGCCGTTTAAAACAACTTGATTTCGCAATTGAATGCAAATTGAGCGGACTGGGCACATCCTGTCGTAAAGCCAGCATGTGTGCACGCACATAGTGTATACATCTATATCTTAAAAAAAAAAAAAAAGGGGGCCATCTGCCAAATTTCCATGATGTGAACCAAACTCACAGGAAGTTGATGTTAGCTCCCTGCTCATTAAAACAGCCGGGTTCAATAAGCGGGAGGCCTGAAGTCGTCATCTGTGGAGACGCGCGTCACTGTGAACATGTGGCATGTTAACCGGTCTACGCAGAGAGCCCTCGGCGCCGCCGTCCTCGTTTTCAAGCTGAAAGATTCAGAGGTGGCGACAATCATTTTCTTCTCCGCAGGTGACTGAAAGGGACGAGAAATTGGCTCAAATCTCGCTGTGAAATGCAGCTTACTCGGGGGGGAGAAAAAAGGACACTCATAAAAAAAAGGGACAATTCACCAATGAGTTCCAACAATTAGTCAAACAGAAAATTTATCTGCAACTATCCTAGTAATAAAATAGATTTATTTAATTTAATTTTTTCAAATGTGATGAGTGTCACACGGGACAGTTATGGGGTCACAACAAGACATTTGGAGAATTGTAACATCTTGACTATTTTATAGTCTTTTAATCTATTGATTATTTTAAAAAATAATTAGCTGTTTCACAACCCAAATATCACTAGTCTCCTATATAGAAAACTTAAGGAACCAGAAAATAATGGGATTAGGAGGATTAATTGGACATTTTCTTTTTAAAAGTGACTCAAATCGATTATTGAAATGATTGTCGATTAATGTAATATTTTGCAACTAATCCATGAGATGGACACCGAGCCTACTTTTTTTTTTTTCTAATCTGCTTTGTATTTACATGTCATATGCCATGAGTTCTGAGTCATTTGAGGGGGAAAAAGTAATGTGAACATTCACCTCTCAAACTGACTGAGCCCCAAAGTGAGAACGGTGCGTGTGAAGTGCTGAGCGCAGCAGTGCCGGGAGAGGACAGTTGATCTGTCGAGCTGCACGACCGCGGGCTACAGGAAATGTGATGATGAAGGTCATCTCTGTTGCGCTCCTTAAAGGGGACTAAATCCCCCTGGGAAAGCAAAAATGGGCGAGATATTATGTGAGTGTGTGTGTGTGTGTGTGTGTGAGAGAGAGGGGAGAGAGGGAGGGAGGGGGAGTCCTTGGAAAATATTATTGTAACCAGTGTTTTTGTTGTCTTGAAATTTGAAACAGGAAATGTACTTGAAGGAGCGTTTTCAGATGCTTCGCCCTCAGATTTCACACATTTTTGTCTCATTTCCTCAGTACTCAATGTTCATATTTTTCATTAGCTAACTATTTATGATTTTCTTTTAAATATAGGGGGGGCATTTTATGCTTAAAACCTACTTTCAATACATAAATGTAGGAGAAGGCGATTTAGATAGAACATATAGATGAACAGTGGATAACAATGATTTTTGGTCATTTTTTAATTATCTGGTTTCAATAACGAACAGAACAAATAAAGGCTTTTTTTTCCCCCTCAAAGCTCGACCGCAACCCAAAAAGCCTTTTTTGGCCATTAAAGTAGATTTCTAAGTTTCCAAGGTGCACTTGAATGCGCGACCTTGTTTTCACAGTACAGTACAGTACGGCCATCGCTGTTCAAAGCAATGCAGACGCACAGTAGCAGTGGAGACAGCAGAGGTGGTGCGACGTGACTGCATCCAACTGCTGTTTTGATAGTTGATCAATCTATTGATTATTGAAACAATTCATCGATTTGTTATTTGATTATCCAATTATATAAGTGTTCCATATCTTTGGTTGCATCTTCACATTTTACACCATTTTATGAAACAAATATTAAATAGTTTACCTGTTACAATAATCAATAGATTAATCGAAAAACTGGCAGTGAGGCTGTAGCCCTACAGTCGCCTAAAGAAACCAGAAAATATTCACATTTAGGAGGCTGAAATCTGAGATTTTATTCTTAAAAAGTGACTCCGAAGGAATAATCTGATTAATCAATCAAATGTTTATAAGCTCTTGACTGAGACAAACTGTTAGAAGGTCAGAAGCAGATAAAGGCACAGACCACTGAGCAAAGCTTTTAGCCGGCAGACAAGCACCCAACTGTGACAAATATATATTAAAAAAAATTGGTTTAAATCAACCGCATAGTTTCGTGATGAATAAAAATTCAGCTTCTGCTGCAGAGAGACAAACAGAAAACTCCAAGAGTGGCAAAAAAAAAGCTTCCATCAACATAATATCATCAAGTAAAAGCTACGAAATCTGGAAACAGACGAGCACTCGCGGAATTTTAATGTTCACTTTAAAAAGTGAAGGTTTGACTAAGACGCTGGTTTGCCTCCAGCCTGGCTGCTCATCTGTTTGTGCTGTCTAATAATTTCTGAATACAGAAACAAACTGACAGGAAACGCAGCGATCAAATCTGTATTCTGCTTTATTTATGGTAAGTAAAATGTTATCTTAACTGATAGAAATGATGGGCAAAACTTTGACAGAGACCGTAGCTGCGAGGAACTTTTGGAGGGAAAAAAAAAAAAAGGTAAGTGAAGGATTTTTATAAAAGTGCAGTCAGCGGTTACAAATGATTCTGGATTAAATACTCAGGCATGAGTCTGGCTGCTGCAGGTAAGAGGGAGAAAAACAAGCTCCCCTGTCCTCCCAGTTGGATTACTGCACATTGTAGCTGGTATAAAACAGCCTCTTGGGAAGGGGAGGGGAGGGGGCGTGGCTGTTGCGCTATTTCTGACATCAGGCTCCATGTGACGCACTCAGATGTAGGGATAAGAAGGAAGCCAGAAAAAAAAAATAAAACACACACACACTCTCATACACAAGGCGAGTGTGACTGTGATTGTTTGTGTGTGTGTTACGACAGCTGTAAGGCCGTCAGCGCGATGCTGAGACAAAAGGACACGCTTTTGCAGTCAAAGGCCACGCCAGCAGCTCCCGCTTCCCGTTTCTGTGTACAACCTTTGGTGGAGGAAAGACAAGAAAGAGGAGGGGTAGGGGTTGGAGGGGTGGGCTGAGGAGAAGAAACGGGGGGAGGGAGAGGTTCACTCTAAACTCGTAACACTCCTGTCAACAGAGCCTCCATTGTGCGTGCCGACGTCACGTCTCCGGTAAAGAGCGGCGAGCGCTGCTGAACTTCGCTGTGTGTCAGAAAACACGGATAATCGTTAATATTCAAGGTGCAGGCCTCGACATGAAACTGTCCCATAATAAGCAACTCTGATCTAGTTTCTAGATATATTAGCTATCTATTTGTTTCTTGGTTCATAAAATGGTGTAAAATATTGATCGCCATATCCCAAAGCTGAAGATTCTACCAGTATGTCTTTTTTTTGGTGTGTCCAGACCAATAGTCCACAACCCAAAGATCACCGGGGTTACTATTATAGAAAACCATAAAAAACAGAAAATGGATCAGAATTGACAAGCTGGAACCAGTTAATATGGACATTTTCTTCTTAGAAATGACTCAAATGGACTAATGGATTATAAAAATAGTTGTTGATTAATATAATAGTTGGCAACTATTTGATTGATCGTTGCAGCTCTAGTAAGTGTAATAAAACCTGTACTAAAAAGCCTTTACTTTAATGCACTTGATCAGCAAACATCATCAGAACACTGTTACTGCTCTAAAAACGTTGTTTAATATTAAAATATTAATTATTTTTCTTAATTTTGGTTTATTTAATGTTGTTTTCTATATCAATATATTTGTACCTGATAAGATTCAATTTTTAAAGTGTAGTTTAGTCACCTCAACATCATGAATGTGTGATGATAAGAAGACTCATAAAACCTTAATTCATGACCATCCTGCCTACACATTCTTATTATACATTGTGTTTTCCAGGTTCATTGGAAGCCATGGCAAGCAGACTATGGGTAAGGCCGAGCAGATGTGTGTGTGCACGCGTGCATAACAAAAACGTGAGTCACTGAGAAAAATGTTAATTAAGATCAGGATCAAGTCCAGCAGTGGGATCTGGGCACAATATGAGTCAGACATTACTCAGATTCATGCACACGCTGTGATATCTGGTCAATCAGTGTGATAAAATGAGTGAGGAATGGAGGGAACGGGAGATATCTCACATCTAGTCGTCTTCGGTTTTTATGAGAGAAAAAAAAAAAAACATCAAAAGACCATCACGAAATGATTCTCGTAGCAGCCGTACAGTCTGCAGCCGCAACATGAGGACAGACTCGGGGACTCAGACGTGAAATTGAGGAACAGATAAGTTGACTGAGCGTCGCAGGTTTGCTCGAAAAACAAATGTCACATGACAGACAGATACAGACACAGGCACAGACACACACACACACACACACACACACACACACACACACACACTTCCTGTCCTTGTCCATGGAGGCCGCTGGGCGGTTCATCCATCACTCAACAAGGAGCTTTGAAGATGCTGTTAAAGCTACAGTATTTTATTTTTTCCCCAATTCACACAGATTTAAATATCTGCAATTCACCAATTCTTAAATGTGGGGCTAAATGATACTTGCTTATTATAACAATTAATTGGTTGTTGTTAGGTTCTTGAAATAGTGTAACAGTGTAGATTTATTGATTATCAAAATACTTGGAGATTAATGTAATAGATGGCAAATAGTCAATTAATGGTAGTTCTAATCCTAAACAGATCTTTGAGTTGTAAGGATGTCATCTTGGACTTGTATATGAATGGACTTATGTAACCGTTGGCAACTAATTGATTAATTGACGAACCGCTGCTGCTCTAGTTAAATGCAGTGTTGAACATTTAATCCCCCCCACTAGAAACGGCTACAAGAATTCACAGGCAACATCTTGTGTAATAGCTGAGAGCTAAATCCACATATAGCCACATAGCTTCATCCAAAAAGTCACACACACAAAACTGGATTAAACCAAATCTCTTATCTTGATGGTCAATGACCCGTCGGCTGTTAATCCGTGTGTGCTCATTCTGAACATGTGAGAGCTACACATGAGCCTAACATGCTACTGCTACACGAGAGACCAAACATGATACAGCTACACATGATGCTGCAGCCTTGTCAGACAGTTATTGTGGAGCCGCTCCGCTGGAGCAGCACTGAGGGGGGGCATCAATATTTAAGCACATTTATGCTTGGTCGCTCCCGACTGTATAAATATGCCCTGTCACCGTTCCCCCCCGTCCTGGCTCGTAGATATAGACCTACAGCATGCTGCCGCTGCCTGTTCAGCCGGATCTGAACCAAAGGTTCCTGCAACGTTCCTGCCGGTAAGGGCCGCCTCATGCGGATACCGTCTTTTACGTGGTTACCTCTCGGGTTACGTGAAGCTCCTGGAGGGGCTCAGCCGTCATCAGTCTTTAACTGCCCGAATAGTGCATTGTGGGCGCTCCATTGATTGCTGTGAAAAAGTCCACGGGGCAACCATTAATTGGTACAGTGGAATTTCCATCCCACATTTCGATCTGGGCGCGCTGTACAGAGAAATTGCTGCGGTGTTGGACAAGATAAGTGGAAACAACAGGGTCACCATGACCTTCAAACCAGCATAACCCCCCCCCCCCATGAAGTTGAACCAAACAGTGCTTCTTGTGTGGACAGCGGCCATCACGCCAGCACATTAGATCCTCTCGTCTATCAGTTGATCATCTACTGGCAGCATTAATTTTGTGGCGATGAAACCTAGGCTTGACTCTTGAGAGCATGCAAGAGACGTCAAGACGCAATATGTTCCAACCCAGGGAACAATGGTAGCCCTCTGTCAACCACGCAACCTTGAGAAAGTACGGAGACGCTTTTCATCACAAACTAATTGAGGAACAGTTCATCACCTGCTTCAAAGATTAAGGAAGAGGGAAGGGAGATTACTTTTTGCCATTTTTCATTTACTGTATGAGTGACTGGAGGCAGTAATCGTGGACGGGACTTCCTGCTCTTGTTTGGGGGACAAACTGAACGACCTAGAGTCAACTAGAAGGGTGCTCTGGAAGGCCATATCTTGCCAAGACCAATGGTCAGTCTTCTGACACACAAACATGCCATCATTGTGCAAATTTTGTAAATGGCATCCACCCTAAAATTGAACAGGTGCTTTCTTAGCCAACTCTACATCCTACAACCAGCACCAAAACAAACACCTCAGCCTGACATGCAGGCATAAGCACAATGGGAAAATGCAAAATGTGTCCAGATTAGAGGTAGAATCAGACAGATTCTCAGACTTTTTCCCAACGAAACCCAACACGGTGCCTTCTGACCTGACCCGGCGACAGAAAGCCATTACCAAAATTATCACCAACCTGACCAAGCTCCACTTATTACTAGATTTAGGATACACTCAGCAGCCAATTCTTTATTTAGGAGTGTCTACATTGTTTCACTATAATAAAAATCCCAGTATGCCTGGGTGAGCTTGGTAACGTAAGGCTAACTCATTGTGCCAACTTCCGAGCTAATCTCCTGCACTGTTCCAGCAGTTGGGGAAACGGCAGGCGAAACTTTTCGGGGTCTTGAGAAGCTGTGGCATTTATAAACTGTAAAATTTACTGCCAGACTGACAGTTTACTGCACTGCTGACCTTTTGCTGTGGCCTGCTCACATCACTGTCTCTTTTCTGACGCTTGAAAAAAAACACACACGCATGGACGCACGCAATCAATTGAGGGACACATGAACATCCTTTGAAAAAATGAGGACAGTGAGGATTTTGGAATTTGATGCACTAGTTGAGGACCCAAATAGCATATTGTATTGCATGATTGAATAATAGTACCTGTTGATTTGAATGATTGTGTGCTTTTAGCAGCAGCGGCTATACAAGATAAACACCCGGCTACTTATCCCAGAGCAAAAGGTTCAAAAGGTTTAGATCTAGCTCGGGATGTGGTTGTGGTCTCAAAAATCAGCGGTACTATGTCGAGTTCAGTACGGTTCAGTCAGGTTTGGCCAAGCTGCTGGCTGGAGACCCAAGCCCCCGGGTCTCAGATTAACCGGCCTCAGCTAGAAGAGTGACATTAGCCTTGGCATTGTGAGACCCAGACTGTTCCAGGAAGCCGGATTACCGAGTTATCCCAAAAATCATCGTCAGTCCATGTTCCAGATGTAAGAGTTGCGAAGCTATCCAGATATATAAACATTAAACCTGCTTCTTATAGCAACACAACAACTCAACACTGGTTAACAGCCACATAGACTTTGCTTGAATGATACAAAAACCGAGCTTAGAAACAAAGCCTATAACTCTGCAGAGATAAGTAATCTGCTTCTTAGAACAATTTACACACTAGCGAAGTGTGTTTTTTTTCTTCACTTATCAACATGCATTAGTGTGTGGCTGTGTTTTCACATCCTGTGTATTGATAGAATAAGTGGTCACACAGTGGACAGCGTGGCTCCAGGCACTCAGTGTCGTTCTATGTGCATGCAGGTCAGCATGTATAGGACCGTTTCAACCAATTACAACTCCAACAATATTGTGTTCCTGAGCTGGAGAATATACATCTGTAAGCTGTGACGAAAATATTAACTTTTTTTTTTTTTTTTTTTTTTTTAAACAGCTGAGCAATACATATCAGATAAAAGAGGCAAATTGGATAAGATATCATTTTTATCATGATGCAGTAAAATTCTACTGAAAATTGTTAATACAACCAGGAATGTCTGTTTCTGGCTAATCCAGGGAATTAAGGGGCCCAGTGGAGTTGTGCTGTAAGCAAACAAAACAAATATTTTCAGTGAGTTTGTGTCCTCAATGTCTTTGTCTGTTTATATTTATTTAAACATGTAGGCATGTGTTTGAGATGCTCATATAAAAAAAAAAATAAAAAAAACTAGAAAAAAAACTATAGGGTCCCTCTAATTACATGCAGTCAAGATACTGCAATCGCATCTATGAAACTGTCATTTTGACATTGGAGACATTTGCCATTTGACAAAATAAATCTCAACAAATTGTTAGGCTATGTTAAAAAACGACAGTGAATCACACTAGCACTGCAACTAACAACTATTTAGAGTCGATTAACGATTATAAAATGGTGTAAAATGTTGTTCGCCAAAGCTGAAGGTGCAACCTAAAATGTATTTTAGGTTACTACTACTATTTGCTGCAGCTCTAAATCGAAGTGTAAATGGAAGATAATTTTCACACTTTAAAGCATCATATATCCTTAGTGCCAAGATAAGACTACATCCGCCACACAACCAATCATATGGTGATATATACACAATGCATAAAATTAGACTTAATAGATATCGTGGCCTGAATTTCAATGGTGAATTGCAGGTGCATAATTTCATAGATTCCTGCAAATCTAGCACTCCTATTACAAGCAATTCGTGCACACATTTACAGAGATGAGTGCAGAATGTAAGATGACACATGATCACGGCCTGGTTTTAAGGGCAGTGGAAACAGAGTTATGTTGCAGAATATTTGCATATTAAACAGTCATATTCCTGAGTGATGCAACTAATAAGCTGCTGTTTGGGTCCTGGGTACTTTTTCTTCCAACTCGTATCTTCCTTCGGAATGTTAACATAGCACATACCACACGATGGCCTTCACTTGAACGGCCCGATATTTTAGCTCACCCATTCTGATAAACTGGGAATAAGGTCAGTGGGACCATCACTACTCGCTCAGCTACTACTGCTGCCGCCACTCTTGGAACAGGAGTCCCGACTCAGACCCTGGACAGCAGGCCAGTCACCACTCATCTAACTCATTGCACCATCCTGACAGCGGGAGCTTGAACCTCTAGAGAGAAAAACAAGACTGATGACTTAAAAAAAAGAGCATTTTACCACTTCCTTTATTGCATTTTAAGCCATTTCTTCACAAAATTATGTAAACCCTCTTATTGACAACACCCAGGCAGAGGTTTCAAAATCATTCAGATTATTGAAGTAGAAGTAAACGCCACAATGACTATAATGTATTAATATGCTGCAGTTGTGTATAAACTGAAAAATTTAATTTTGGTGCAGCCATTGAAAATACATTAAAGAACCACATATGTGAATTACTGAGCAATAACGTATTTCATGAAGCCGAAGATATGACTAGTCGCTTGTCAGTCAAAATATATGAGACGCAATCACCTTTTAGCAGGTGTTATTGCTGATTGTGTCGTGTATTGTGTATCTGAACAGGTAGTATTGTAGCGTTACCCATCACATATAACAGCCTATTAATTGTAGACACTTTTGTGGACACAATGGTGATTATTCAGCTGCAAGGAACATTTCACAAAGGCGGTCGCTATCACCGCGGAACATAAAGGTGTGTGCAGCTGCACGTTATGACTGTGTGATGCAGATAAGCAGCCGCAGATGTATATGAACTGGACATTGCAGCTTTACAGCAGACGGCTATACTATCTGCCAGAAGAAGTAAAAACATGGTCCCTGTAATGGTGTTTCCATCATTTGTATCTGTACTGTATTTGTGACACTTCAAAAGGATGGCGATTGGGGCTAACACATTTAAACACGAGTGTCTGTAATGATTTACAATATTCACTACAAATCCCTCATAATCACATTATTGACAATTTTTTTGCGAACTAGACGCAAGTTCAGCCTGCAGAGACGTGAAACCTGGAATCTGTCAAACCTGTTTGTTAGGTTGCATGATGTGAACGGAGATGTTTAGATCAATGTATACTCACAATGATGATAATTTCACACTACCAATAAAAGGAAGACATAATAAATTACCCAACCACAGAAACTTATGTTTGTTTGTGCATGTTGATTTTTGCTGTTGCTCAAACATAAATACTATCCACTGGAGTGGCCGACATCCTCTTTCCATCATTTACCTAGTAAACAAGTGTAAATTGCAGTGAGCCAGAACATCATTTTACTAGTGCCAAACAGACAGGAAGTGGAATAATTGCCTGTCAACCCATTCCAGAGATGACTGTGGCGGATCCACTTGACAGTGGGACCTAAAGGAATTAAATAAACCAAGCTCTTCAGTCATGTTTTATGACATAGAAATAATGCCCCTCCAGCCTCTAAGGATATTGAATAAAGTTTTCCCGCATGGACACCAGATGACTCCTCCTTCACTTCTACAGTCTGTTTTTTAGTGTTGATGTATTATAAAGATCTGGATCCTGGACTGAAAATGGTATATTCAGGCCTATAGTCATTTGTCTGGTGCATACACTGACAAGTTACAACTGGTCGATTAAGTGATTAGTCATCAACTATTATAATAAACGCCAACTATTTTGATATCCAAATTCTCTGGCTATAGCTTCTCAAATCAGTTGGTTTTCTGGTTTCTTTAGTCTCCTATAATAGTGAACTGATCTTTTAGATGCAGACTGTTGATGTGGACAAAAAGAAGATACATTGACAATCACAATAGTTGTTAGTTGCAGCCCTAAACTACATTCGGCCACTTGGGAAAAAGTGGCTGCAAGGCTTCAAGGCTGAGTGGAGACACCTTATCCAGGTCTTATTATGCAATCAATGAATAGAGGCTTCAGGTTTCCACATCACACTTGAGTGAGCTGCATACTGGACCACCATTGGCTCTAAAACGATTGTGATAACACAAATTCTTAAAACTGATTTTAAAATGTGGGAAAAATGTAGACATGATACATCAAACAGCCACAGGCATCATTTTAGGATTTGAGTAGATGTATGATTTTTTTTTTTTTTTACATGGCATAATCAGTGCCTACACTGAAAATGTTTCTATCTTCCTGGTTCTCTTTGCGACAACATAAACATTCTTGCAGTTCTACATACAGTATCTGTCATCAGTAATGATAATCATCAGCTTGAGCTACATGAAAGAGCTGTTTTTTTTTTTCCTTCAAAACAAGGACATTAAGTTAGAAACGGGTGTCAACGATGATACACTGCACACTATATGAATGTCTGCTATTCATAGCCGAGATTACAGTTTGGTCTTTGGAAAAGAGCGCCGGATTCATCAGAGCGGCGATGCATCAGCCAGGCAACGCTGCCAGCAGCCACTTTGAACTTTATCAAAACTTAACCTTGACAATTAAAAGATGCTCAGGGTCAGATAAATGCAGACAAACGCTCACCCAGTTCACAACGCTTAGCCAAATAAAAACTTACTTTCAAAAGCGCGGTCAGGTTACCTACTCTGAAGAGTCAGCATCAGTCAGATTATGACTGAAAACAACACCCAAACAGAATTGAGACAACACCCAAACACACACTGAGAACAACAACCACAGAGAGGGACTAATCAGTAGAGCCGCCTGGAGGGAAAACTGCAAGCGTGAATCACGGTTAAAGCTTATTGCTGCCAAAGAGGATTTATCTCAAAGAGAAATGACAGAAACGCTTCTCTGATTACACCGAGATTCATATTTAGCCACTGACACTGTGTGGCTAAAAGTATGTGGACACCCGGGTCCTTTGTTTGCCAGGATGAAGGGAAATCTTCATGCAGAGGCACAGAAGCCAGACTTCAACCTCCTCCAACACGCACACAGTGAAGCATACCGCATTGCCGGCAGCATTAGTAACTATAAGATCACATCTTCGCAGTCAACTTTCCAGAACAGTGGAAGCTGCAGATCACTGCTCATGTTTCTGTAATGAAGCATGTCCATATACTTTAGGCCACATAAGTGGCGAAGGAGGGGAATGGAAAAAGACCTTGCAGACTTGCTGAAAAACAGCCAAAGAAAAAAAACAAAAAACAAAAAGAACCTGTCCAATCAAAACAGTGCTGTTGGCAAGAGAATCACATGACTAATTACAACCATCCCAAATGGCAAATGATGCTCTTGTAATACTCTGCTGTTCGTGTAAATGGAAACAAATGCACATGTAACAGTGCTGCATCTGATCACTTCACAGCTTCAGGAGACATGTCAGTTTTCTGTCTGCACATGTATGTGCAGAGACTGGTTGAAGTGACTGGGTGTGGGGACATGGGTGATGGAGTGCTGGGGTTTGAATAGGTACTGCACCCAATGATTATTTTGACAGTGTAGTCGATTGAACTACTGATTAACTACAAATTAATCGATTGGTTGTTTGGTTCATAAATTGGCTAGAGATTAATTCAATAGTTGGCAACTAATCAATGATTAATCATTGCAGCTTTAGGTCTAGGGTGCGTGTGTGAGGGGGACCTGGGTGAAGTATGGGAGCTCAGGGTGTGTTAAGGGGGCCTGGGTGAAGTGCTGGGGGTCTGCGGTGTGTGGGGAGGGTGAACTGAGGTCGTCTGATCACGGCTAAGCACCGCTTGCTATTATCACGACGTCTTCCCACCTGCAGCCCGAGGGCAGCGTCTCGTGTGTCCTTCCCCGCCCTCGCGGCCATGTGTGGCGGCTTACCTTGTCCAGCTCGTCGTGCAGCTCTGACAGGGTGGGTCTGATGAGTTTCTCCCCCAGCGGCGCTGCTGTCTGCCGGTAGAAGTCGATGTTGGGCACGGCGTCAATGGTGTTATGGCCAAAAGTCCTCAGGTAATAGGTGTTGGTGTGGGTGTCATAGTGATAGTGATGCTGACCCCCGGTGGATGAATGCAGGCTGGTCTCGCTCATCACCGTGTCTCCGTTCTGCAGCCCCTCAGCCGGCGCTGCCTCCGGGGAGGCCTCGCTCCCCTCCCCGCTCGGATCCGCGAAGTTCACCACCCGAAACCGGCCTTTGGCTTCCTCTCCCCCCGGCCCCGGGTCAGCGGCGTCCGGGTGAGCGCCGGGGGCGGCTTTGTCGCTGGACGGGACGGTGGTGGACGCGTCGGAACTCGGGGACTTGTCTCCGGCGGCGGCGCCCGCCGCCTCCGCCACGATGTCCACCTGGAAGCGGCTCTGGCTGGGCGTCGGACCCAGCGGCCTCTGCCCCGCGTCGGGGGCTAGCAAATCATATTCCGCCGCGGCGCTCTCTGCCGGGGCGGAAGGCGCTGAGGATGGCGCTGACATGGCACAAAAAAAGAACACTCACACCAATGTACGAGGAAGCCGAATAGGGCCCGCAGAACTCAGCAGAGGAAGTGGGGAGCCCCGAGTGTTTCTCTGTGACACGCGGAGCGCGGGCGTCCTGTTCGCGGGGAAGAACACGCCGCTCTGCCCGGGGAGGACAAGCGCCGGGTAGTTGGGTGAGTTATTGGAGGATAGCTCGGCTAGCTGTGTCGGAACATGGGGCTACGGGCTACAAACTTTCACACACTTTTCGCCTTCTTTTTCCTTTCTTCCGCAGTAAATTCCAAAACCGCCCCGGTCGCCGTCGTTCGGTCGCAACCACCGGACAAAATCCCGTCCGCCTCCGGTCTGCGCGTCGCTCAGAGCGGGATGCTGGTGTCGACCTTGCCGCAGCTCCTCCTAGAGTCCCAGCGCTTCCCTCGCTGCTATTATACACACTGCAGTCGGCATCACTGAAGGGTGGGCTCCCGCTGAGAGGAGGGGGGTGGCCTCGCGAGAGCGCGGCGGCGTTCTCCTCGAGCTGGGGGAGGCGCGAAAGTGTCGCGAGAACACGCCACAATGCCCCTTCGAAAAAAAAAGTAGGCGTGACGTTGTGAGGCTCCTATGGAGATGATGGGGACGAGGAGGGGTGAAAACTGCACCAACAGGCTCTTTGTGTGCGCTGCTGCCTGTTTGTCTGTGTGGAAGCTTCCTGTATAGGTGTGCCGGGATAAGTTGTAGAGTGTCTGCCGCCATTCTGCGGGCTTTAACGACTGTTTGTCCCCGAAAGAATTAGCTTTCAATGGGCTCACGTGTATTGTGTCCAGGGGGGCCCCCCAGCATGCCTTTTAGGGCCCGAAACAGAACACCTGTGACCCCCCCCTCCCCTCCTCTCCCCTCCAAGCCCCCAGCACGTGTTCACCTCTACGTCAGAGCAGAGGAGAACATATGTTTTAGAAAGTGTTGTGCACATATGGCGAGCAGCTGTTATATTATAGTACAATATGTTTATAGTTAACCAAAGTGTCATCGGATATGTGGAAAAAAGAACACATCAATCAACCAGTCTGTCAATAAAAAGGAAAAAGAGGTATTTTTAATGAAATTGAAAATACTATAATTTTTTTGTGCAAGCAACTGTGCAAGCAACTACATAGGATTTAAGCCACAATTGCACTAATTTAGATTTTTCTTTGTCCACACACTTTTCTATACAATTCAGTCGCAGAACCACACCAGCACAACACTTATTGACACTTATTGTGTAGTTACCAATCCGTGTCTTTTTTTGGAGTATTCACGTCAAAGTGCGGCTCACGCATGCTCAAAGACAGTGTACAGATCTCACGTTATGTCTGTGCTCTCGATACGTTTTTGCATCATCTGTAGCTTTACAGCTGAATTTAAGATTACTGCATGAAATGCAAGTCAAGATCTACAAAAACAGCCGAGTAGGAACAGCAACAACACAGATGCTACGACAACAATGATGCTTCACATGTCCAAACTGTTCTTTCACGCATGTATTTGAAATTTGGCTTATCAGCCACTACTGGCTTGGCATCAGAATCATAGGCTTTTCGCATTGTGGTCTCATCGTAGTTTGAGACATTTTTGTCGATACAATCAGTACAAATTTTTTTTAATTTTTTTTGACGAAAATATCTATATAATATATTTTAAAACAATTAGAATAGTGTAGCTGGGGCCTCTTTTGGAAACATATTTAAAAAAAGTGCATCCTCTAATTAATTCCTAAGCAATTATTTGAATTTGTTTTTACTTCACTCTGTGCTTTGTTGTCTGTTTGTTTTGCTTTCATCATATTTTTCTTTTATTAAATCTACAAAAGTGCAAATAAAAAAATAATAATTTGACTTTTGGGAAAAAGTATATCCTACAAAACTAGAAATCTGAACCTATAGTATGAGGTTGTATAATATGAGGAGGAAACCAGCAACATATAGAAAAAAAATGCAACATGTGTTGCCTGCTTAATGTTCACTCACATACATAAGGACGTCATAACTTATTGAATGTCAACTGTCAAAATGAGGGCGATATTTCTACCCATATAGCAGGGTTGCGAATGTGAGTGGTTTTATGTGTCTGTTTATGGAGAAAAATGTCTTTAGTATTTCATTTCAACACATTTTTACAGTCAAATTTCAGTCTTGAGAGCTTAAAATGATCATATTCAATTGAAAGCATTGAAAAATCTTAAAGTGATTTCAAAATGATCAGTATTATATTTCATATCTTAATATATGATATTTATTTTTGTTGTATCACAATACTGTTTGTTGGCTATTATTGTATTTTTATTTTGTTTAGGTTTTTGCAGCTGTGTGTAGCATTGTATTACAAATCAATTTCCCTCAGGACAATAAAGTATATCTCATTTTATATTTTGCTTGGAAACCCTAAACCATCTAGAATATAGTGCTGTAGTAGACGTTCATTGAGCTCCATTTGATTTCAGTACTGTAATTGGATCTGATGCCAAAGCTGTGACTTATATTTAGTTAAAATTGTGTCCAACTAACAAGTAGGAAAACCTTATGCCTTATAACCTTATACTTAGCGATGACTTTATATACGTCATGGGTGTCTGACAGGGTTAACAAGGACCAATAGATTTGGGCTCGGGCATGTCCATCGCTGATGGATCAATCTATTCCTTCCCCCCTAATGGAGGGAAACCTAATGATGCAGTGTGCTACAATGTTACAATGAACACTGGGTAAGCTTGTTGTTGACTGCGTGCATAATAGAGCTGTAACAATTAATCGATTATTTGCCAACTATTATAATAATGGCCAACTATTCCATTATAATCAATTAATTGATTAATTGAACTGGTTCATTTTTTGTCACACTTTGTACAGTCATCCAGTAGGCCAGATTAGATCCCAATGTTTGACACCCCTGTATTAAACAATACAGCTGTGTCGGCTGCAGTTTGTGTTTGTGTCCTTACTTTATTTCAACAGGATGAATCCTCATGTGCACGAAAAAGCCAGCTTTAGCCTGGACTTCAACCCCATCCAACACTTTTTCAGATGAGCTGTAACATCGACTGTGACCCCGGGCGGACGCTGTTATAGCAGCACATGTACACCCAATGGCGTCACAATCACACATGGGTGTAATGGAAGCTCTCAGCATTAGAGTTCCCCTCTGAGTTGACCTATTGATCACACTGACCTTATAATAATACCTTTTGAGACATCATTGCTCCACAAATGTAATCACTATAATCAGGTTTGGCTGTTTTGGTGGCAAATTAAATTAGACCAGGGTTAGCTTAGAGACATAATACCCATAGAACAACTTGATACTGTAACACAGGCCATCAAAATAAATGATGATGCTTTTTTTGTGGTTTTTACGTTACTTTCACTTGTGGTAAAAATAAATAATGCTACTCGCAGACTTTATCGTACTTATCTTGTATCTTTGCATTTAAGATAGTGCTTGTTGTTCTTTAAACACAAGGACAGTGCCGCGTTTGCGTAGCTGCTCTGATGCCCGGGGTAGTATTTGTGGCTCACAACTGTTGTGTCAACATGTGAGTTGTGATGTCACACGTGTTCACAGTTAATACCACCAGTAACCACCATGACAAACAGAGAGAGAGAGAAAGTGTGTAATGTCAAGCAGCCTTTTTCTTAATTGCAATGGAAAATAATCAGTTAATTGTGTCCTTGTGGTACTGTGGCCTTGAGGTGCAAAACAGTATAATTGAGTGTTAAAGTGGATAAAGGAAACTATGCTGATGAAAAGTGTCTTAATAACATGAGCATTTTTAAAAAATCATAAATACAAAAATACTTATTTTTTTTTGTTTTTATTTCTTGTGTTTCACTGGGTGAAAGAAAGAGAGAGGGGAAAATCCAATATTATATAATGGAGCTATATATAAGTATATACCATTATATACTTATATAAGTATACCATTATATACTTATATAAGTATATAATGGTATATATTATTAATATGATAAAATCACGTGAATGTATTAATTCCCCAATCTCCAACTTTAATAAAGGCAATAAAAATGGCAAAAAAAATAATAACAACATTAACTTTTTTTTTTTGTAAAAATACCTGTAACATTATTGTCAAATTAAGTAAAGCGATATCGACTCAACTAAATGGTATAAATTTATATAACAAAAAAAAACAACAATATCAAATTCTGTTGACCAGCATTAAAACAATGGTTGATGTAACATCACAAATGTTAAAACTATTCCTTGATATTTAGTTTCAGCATTGATCACATACATTATTGCTGGATCCGCTGAAACTATTCCTGGAAATTAGTTTCAACATTCATGACATAAATGTTGCAACTAATATCAAAGAATAGATTCAACGTTTATGACTGTCACTGTTTCTGATGTAAAGTCATGAATGACGAAACTATTCCTGGACAATCAGATATTCATGTCATAAATGTTGAAACGAATTCTCCACAAATAGAATCAGCGCATCCAGGAACTGCTAGATCCAGCAATAATGTATGTGAAACAAATGTCAAGGAATAGTACTAATAATAGTAATAATTCAACATTTGTGATGTTACATCAGGAACAGTGACAGCAGTGAAGGGAAGATGCATCATCTGCAGAAAGGGTTAAAGGTGTATCTGCAGAAGCTGCATCATGACCCTGCTCTCAGTGACCTTTCGTCTTCTTTCCTGTGCGAGCCACTTCTTGTATTGATCGAGACAGACCAGGCTGCTGCCCGCAGACCTTAAACTGATAGAGGATGATAGAGTGCTTGAATGAATACATCAGATGGCCTGCGTGGATAAACGGGTGCAAATGCCTCATTTCTCTGTTGCAGGTTTTTTTTTTTTCATGTATGACATATATGGTTTTTCATGACCTGAGGACAACATGAGCAAGAAATCATTCTCTCGTATGTTATATGAGGAATTGAATAAAACGAGTGAAAACTCAAAGTGAGACTTTATATTCTCTGACGAAAAGTCAGCAGCTTAATGTCACAGCGGGGCTGTGAATGAATACAACTCGTTGTTTGGCGTGTAAATAGTTCTATATGTGTGTTTACTGACAAACATCTTTTCACTTGTAAAGCAGCTATTGTTTCAGAGAAGGGAGGGAGCGGGGGTCAGCAGCCAATCAGAGTGGAGAGTCTTGGATAACGATGTAACAGCCCACAGACAGCCCTGGTCCATGAGGCAGGAGACGGGTGTGGACATGTCAACCTTTCTGTAAAAGTAACAAAATGTTTACATATATATATATATATATATATATATGACATTATATTTAGTTCGTGTAGTAACATTTTAGTCATGGGATGCAATGAGGTTGATAAATAGTTAGTCAGAATTTTCACTTCGAAATGAAGTGAATGAAAAGGTAATGAGAAAATGTATCAACTGTTAGTTGACTTTACCACGGATTTTTATTTTAGCCTTAGGCATATATAAACACTATGTTATGTTAGTTATAAAACGAAATGATGTTGATGAATAAATAGTCAGACATTTTTTTTCATATTATTTTGTATTGTTCTTAGCCAAGAAAAAAAGCCTCATTACAATTGAGAATAAATTTATATATATTATATATATATATGTAATATATATTTATATATATGTGTATATAGAAGTGGGGGGAAGAGGTCCAGGCCATAGCAGGCAGCAGTTCACTCAGTAGCGTTACAGACATATAACAAGTCTCTCTGACAGTAAAGATTAGATTGGAGTCGTAAAAATATTAAATATTCGTCAGCCATGAACATCCGGGACTACAAATGTCTACAGAAGGATGTGCCTGCCTCCTGGTCATTTAGAATCACTTTATGATCCCAGAGGGATCAGCTCCTTTTTTTTATAGCTGACTCCAGGCTGAGGAAGCAGTTAATACATTCAAGATCGTAACTACAATGGGATTTTCTTCCATCCAATGTTTTTTCTTGGTGACATAATGAAGAAAAAGTCAGCGTTTATCCTCAGGAGAGCACAACTATACTACTATAGCTATAACTATAATATTCTAAATATTTGTGGAGCCTGTGTTAATGAAGTTTAAAAATATGCTTTTGTACAATCAGTCCAAAAGCACATTTTTTGCATTTCAACAGTTTTCCATTATTACTTGATCATTACAGTGCAATAAATTACATGATAATGGACTTAATTCGCCCATTCTTCACTATATAGATTTTTTTCCTGGGTGCAAAATGCCATAAAATACTTATTTGGATTATATTTGAGGGGGGAAAAATGTTGAGGCTCCTCCTGGCGAAGAGTAAAGAAAAAATACAACATACGTGTGTGGATTGACAATGAGTTTTGAAAGTTGCCTTCCCAGTGTGGAGGGTTGGCCGTGCACTGCGGCGGGCCGTCGTACTGATATTCAGACTTGTGGCAGCCTCCGCTGTGTCTTTCCACAGCGCGTACGGAAGGTCAGACCCCCCGGATAGTTTCTACTGCTCATTAGCCGGGACGACTCCTTAATCCGGTTTAACGCTGCTCGGTCCAGCAGGAGATCATTATGGGTATGAGGCTGCTGCTGCTATGACACTGTTGCTGCTCGCGCTGCCTCCACAGCAACACAACCCTGAAAGATTGGAAAAAAATGTAATTTACAATACACTCGATGCATAGTATCAAAAACTCAAGAGATCGAGTTACGAAGGGAAATCAAACTCAATTTAGTTCACAGGCCACATAGAGCACAATTGAAAAGCATATAAATAGCAACAGCTATAAATTTCTCCTATTTATGTGAAGAAATACTTCAGATAAATAATTTTTAAGGAAACTTCCATATTCTATAGTTCTTGCTGCTGGAATCCAATCGATTTCATTAGTCCTATAAAAACTGATGATCTTTTTCTAGCTTATTAAAAAAGCACATACTGTAAAAACAAACAAAAAAATCTTGGTGCAGTGCAGCCTCCTGCAGATTACTGCAAGACTTTGGTAGAAATTAGTCTTTTTTTAGTTTTTCTCTATTACTGTAAATGCTGTTCACAGGGTCATGAAATATGACAGCTGAGTTACTGTAGCTGCTGAGTAAAGCTCGTCGTCACCTCATGTTGCATGAGGATTTTTTTTTGGGGGGGGGGGGGGGGGGGGGAATTTGCAGTTACATAGTACTTTTATTTTACGTTTTTTGCTCTCTTATTACATGAATGGAAAGTGTAGAGTTTTGGTTACTGTGCTTTAACAGAAAAAAAAACCGGTGTAATCGCGTTTGACATGTTACACGTTACATGCATGGAAATATACAGTGTCATTAGAACGTGGATATGGATGGACAAAAAAAACAGAAATCTTTATAAATGTGCCAAACATAGGCAAATGACATTCGGCGGGATTCATGTGCAAAAGCCTCAACCCTACAGGCTGAAACGTGACACTGAAATATGTTCTACCTGCTGCTGTTTGACACACACACATGCACACACACACACACTAATATATGTATGCACTATACAGCACAGCTTTCTTTGTCATTGTGCAAAGCCAAACCGTATAAAGCATGCGAGCGTGTGTAATGATATGAGTATTTGTTGTGACAATCCTCGGTGGAGAAATGCTGGCGGCAGCTTTTAGAGAGAGAGCTGCTATTGGGACTTTCAAGTCACAGCTTGTCTGCTGTTTCTCCCATAATCAGGTCATGATACTTGTACAGACGAGATACACTTCATTATACATAATAAAAAAGTTCACAATAATATGCCGTGACAAAATATTCTATACTTTTTTTTATTATTTACTTAAAGACCCAACTAGCAATTTGTTAGTCCCTTTCTCAATAGGCCTGGAGCCACAGAAGTGGCTGATGAAGACATAAAGCCTTAAACAAAACTAGATCAAACCTAAGAAGTGGCTGGCTGCTTTAGGGGATTCACGAAAGTGGAGCCGGTTTGTTACCACGACAGTTATGTGGCAAACAGCATCATTAAACCGTTGTTTGGAAAAATGCTTGTCTAAATCCCATTTGCACATTTAAATAAGACATATCACGGAAGTCATTCAATGCTGTTTCCTGAGTCTTTTAACCATCCTGCAAACTACCTAATATATACTGCATACTGAACAGTAAACAAACAATTCAGTATATGTAAAAGTTTAAGGTTGTATTTTTTTGCAATATTAGATTACAAAAAATGATCTGCATATTTTGTGGAAAGTGCCTTTGAGTATGTTGGAAACCACTTATAACTATAGTTTACTGTTATTATTTAAGTATTATCTAAGTCTCCCAGAATGCATTTCACACCAACCAGCAGCAGTTGTGGAGATTTTAAATCAGACAAAAGCAAATAAATTTCAACTGTTTACTTCAGTGTGTTTTAATATTTGATAAAAGATTGAATAACTGTATATATCCCTCATTATGTGGTTCGTTTGTTAGAATAAAATCTATTTGGGATTTTACCAGGCTTAGCAAGTCTTAGCCAAATCTAGACACTGGTGGTGTTGTATTATGGAAGTGACCACAGTGGATGCTGCAGCGGTTCGGTTCACAGTGCTGTGGGATGTGTTGGGTTGTGGCCACTTGAAATCCACTGGATGATAAACAGTTAACTGATCCAGTCTGTACTGAGTCTGTACCCTGTTTTTTGGTTCCACGGATTTGTGAGTGAGGAAGGGCAAAAATAGAGAGGTCAAAATATATTTAAAAAATAGTTGGGCCTTCGAACTACATTCTTCCTTGACCCCCCCCTACATCCACACTGTAGAAAGCATATTGTTGCCCACTGACACATACATAAGCTTGCATCCTGTCCCGGAATGGGAATTCCGTGACAGGACGTGCCTGAATCCCCAGCTTCCCGAGTACTTTCCGCAGAGCTTCCCGGTTCACTGCTTCGCCAGCTTTATTCATATAGAACATTTCATACACAAGGCAACTCAATGTGCATGAAAACATGAAAAGCATTAAATATAGAGCATTAAAAAAGACTAAAAGAGCAAAACACATAAATGATTAAAAACATATCATGAAAGGATAACGATAAAATAAATAACAAATAAAATAAAGTAAATGGACGAGTTGATAAAACAGACCAAACAAAAGGCAGCAGTAAAAAGAAAAAGTTTCAGCCGTGGCTCATAACATAGGATTAGAAATGTCATCTCCTTAACTACTCACTGCTTCTATAATGCAGTGATCCACCTTTCTGGTCTTAGTGAGGAGTTGAGCAGCAGCTTTGTGAACCAGCTGCAGTTGTCTGATGGATTTTTTAAGAAGGATAACAAAGACACTTTTACTATAGTCCAGTCTACTGGAAATAAATGCAGCAGGTTTTTCTCGATTCTTAATCCTTGATATATTGTTCAGGTGATACTAGGCTGACATTGTGATTGTTACATCCAGACTCCTGGCTTGGTTGGTAGGTTTTTAATACTACTGCCTGAAGCTAGGTGCTCACTTTTCATCAATCTTCTTTGGCTCTAAAAACCAACAAATTGAGTTCTATATTTTTTAACAAAAGAGGCCCAAGAATGGAACCTTGGGGAACTCCACATATTTTGACAGATTGATGAAAAATGGGTATAGGTCTTTGCAGTGTTTTCTGCATTGGTCTGGATCTGATTTATAGCAATACAATTTGTCAAGGATAGGATGTACCACTAGGAACTCAGGTAAGCTGGATGCTCATGGGGGGATAGGGTCGGGGGATCTGTGAATAACTTGCAAAGCCTTACTTTAATGTTAAATCTGTGGAAATGGTTTACACCAGTTGAGAAAAAGGGATCCAACCACGCCGGCATTGCTAGCGGGGAAGAATGCAAAGTCCCAGGAAAGGGATCAGCATACCGCAGCAGAGGTTGGTGAAAGTTTCCAGATGGCAGGAGGTGACTTCACAATCATGACGTTGGTAAAGGCGCTAAAGGAGAGGCTCCTTTTCCGTAACAATGGTAGCGATTTGTTTTTTTAGCTGTGTTTCTGTCACCTTTGAGAACTGAGAAGCATGGCTAAAGTTTGCCTGATGCTCCACTTATGAAAATATGGCATGTGAACAGTGGGTGCACAGGCTACTGATTGTATAGGAACTGGATTCACAAATACAAAAAGCCCCTGGTTTAAGACGTTAATCTGCTTTTGCCTCTGATTGTGTACGTCATAAATATGTAGTAATGTTGTTGCCAGAGAAGCCAAACGATACCACAGCTTCAGTTTGTCAAGAATGCCATCTCTGTTTGAATGCCGCCAGACAGTTTGTTGTTGTAGTCAAGTAGGCGTCGAGCGGGAGTCGTTCTAACACTGCTCGTCGAAAAATAAACTCCAGCACCACCGAGCGTAGCCGAGTCAGCCGGGTCACTGACCATTATCCGAATGAAACGATTTTTTTTGGGTGGACAGACCACCCGCAGAGTTTGGCAAAATCCAGCATTATCCTACCATGTGACCGTGGAAAACGGCCCTCCCCCCCTCCCCCTCCCACCTTCTTTGTGTCCACTCCGTCCCCCTGTAAGATGAGACGCGTGCCCTGGGTTTTGACCCCCCGGAGTTATTTCTGTTGTGTGAGCAGGTCTAAATCATCAGGATCCCCCCCCTCCGCGGTGTCATCCATACCCATCAGAAGCTCCTGCACCCCCCCGGTGTCAGTCCACAGGGACATGTCAAATTACCACGTACCCTGGGAATGTCCAGCGCTGAGTCCCAACAATGCTGGGCACGAACAGAGCAGCTGACGCCTATTCCCGTTTGTCCCGCGTTTTCTGAGTCATAGAATTGGGCCGCGTTGAGAGAAAGCTGATTTATGAACTCTGAAGTTGCGGTCCGGGCGATAAACAGAACTAATCCAGGAAAGCAACGTGAGTCCAAACTGAGAAAATAAAAAAAGCAGCTTTAATTATATCACCTATTCAAGCCCAAAGTTCTTTTCAAAGTTTGCGTGCATATAAATCTACCAGTATGCATTTTTTCCCCCATTTTCTACTCTGCTTTGAAACTATGCCGGGTATAAAATTCTTTTTTTTTTTTTTTTCTAAAGACTTGAGCAGGATTAAATTAATAAATACATGGGTTGAAAATCTTAATAATTTGAAAAAAAAAGCCTTTTTCTTGTCTTTGGTTTGTCGTCATGTGACAGGAAGCATTCATATACTTTTTTTTAATTACTTTTATTGCAATTATAAACTAAAATCAAGATGTTAAATGGCCCCCGTCGGGAGCGGCCTGCGATATCAAACTGTTGTCAGAGCAACATAATGCGATGTGTCTTCAGCAGTATGAATGAGCTTTTTGACACGCCGCAGGAATCTGTCCGTGACGATGATAAGATTTGCATTCGACACCATGGATCATCAGATCGTACAACAGGGCTTCTTCAATCGCAAAAATCACGGGACAGGATTTATCACCTCCGGCCTTCAAACGCAGGGATGATAGTGACAGATGAAAGAGCTGAGATCTGTCCAGACTCTATTCTTCAACCAACCTTATTTGTGTGTCTTCTGCATAACTGTAGTAACATATTTTCCTATTATCCAAACAAAAGAGGCCCAAGTATGGAACCTTGGGGAACTCCACATATTTTGACAGATTGATGAAAAATGGGTATAGGTCTTTGCAGTGTTTTCTGCATTGGTCTGGATCTGATATACAGCGACACAATTTGTCAAGGTTAGGATGTATCACCAGGAACCCTGGAGGGGTAACTTTCAAAGCCTTGTTTTAATGTTAAATCTTTGGAAATGGTTTACACCAGTTGAAAAATCCAACCAACCATGACGTGTCTTCAGCGGTATGAATGAGCTTTTTGACACGCCGCAGGAATCCGTCCGTGACGATGATAAGATTTCGTTTGATTTGGTTACAAAACTGATACTATGATGGTACCCTGCGATTGAAGGTCACAGCGTCGTCCTGTGGAAGTGAGTTTGCAGGATCCAGAAATACAGGCAAGTGTTTATGATATCTTGACTCACTGACTTGCACCGAAAGGGGAATTCGTTCGATTTTGAGGCGAGGTCTCGCTCCCTGTGCTGAAGAATGGGCACATCTACCCTTTGAGAGGAGCCGTTTGACTCCAGTAAAAGAAAAAAAAAAAGGCAGAGCCAAGGCTATCACTGTCAACGTCAATGTCAATATTAAAACCATCTGATTGTTTTTATCGGTTTTCTAAGAACTCCACTTGATAGGAATTCTGAGAATGGAGATAAAAATTCTGAATGTGGGCCAGGAAGGCGGTACACTCCGAGATATGGGACCGGCTGTAGTGTTTTCCCGAGTCGGTGTGTTATTATTATGGCTGAGGAGAGCGGATTCATTCAGGCTAACGTATTCCTCATGACGCGGCCCGGTTTCAGTAACACAGCATGAATCGATGTTGTGATCTGATTTCAGATCTTTTTATTAATAGAGCTTTTGGATGACGTGAGATGTGTTTAAAGGATCACCGCCCGATCCTGCTGCTCTTGTGCTGTGGTGGTGCAGCCTTGAATTAAGTCACCATTTCGAGCTCGTCTCCTGCTAGTGAAATGAATGAAATGGTCAGGAGGACAGACACGGCTATGAAGGAAGGACGCTAACTCCGCCCCCTGGATTCTGTCCAGCAGCGCTGCATTTGACACAGTTGATCATTGGATCATACAACAGGGCTTCTTCAATGGCAAAAATCACAGGAGAGGATTTATCACCCGCGGCCTTCAAACGCAGGGATGAGAGTGACAGATGAAAGAGCTGACATCTGTCCAGACTCTATTCTTCAACCAACCTTCCAGGACTGGCTTCATTGATTTGTTTTGTCCATCGAAAACCACCTCGGGATCGCTTAAAGAAATTCCTCCTTCGATTGCATCTGTGACGTGTGATTTTGGACTCGTCTGAGGTCAAGTTAAGGGTTAACGGCCTATGCAGTGAACCCATGTATGTGTTCCCCGTGCTGTTTGTCCCTTTTTTTTTTTCCTCTCTTGTCTTGTGCTCCGTCCGGATTTTCTACACCTAATTACTCCTCAATGAGCCGCACCTGGCCCGGGAAAATGCATGCTGGGCCTTTTATCACAAAGCAGCGTTAGTGCGGTTAGCGGAGATCTTCGGTATCGAACGGCTGGTTCACTTTGCAGCATGCACTGCAAAACAGATCTTAACAAATTAAAATGTCTTGTTTTTAATATACCAAATATTTTTTGATTGGACTTTCTAATCTCATATTTATGATTTTTCATCCCATATTTTTGATATCTTATTCCTATCTTGTTTCTGGTACAATTAATCCAATATTGAGTAGAATTGTCTTAATGCTATCTTGTTCCATTGTTATTTGGTTACGAAACGGATATATATCGTGGTGATATTGTGAGATTGAAGGTCAGAGCGTCCATCCCATGCACACGAGTTTAGAGAATTCCGCGGAAATACAGACAGTTGCATGTGATATCTCGTGTGGAGTGATATTCTTTGAAGGCTTGCACCATTCAATGTTAGGGTGAGGAATTACTCCCTATACTGAGTGTGTGTGTGTGTGTGTGTCTGTGTGTGTGTGTTCCCTACACTTTTTCTCATATCTCTTGCTCCGCTCAGGTGTTCTACACTTGATTATTCCTCAGTAAGGTTCACCTGGCCCAGGAAAAAGCATCTCGTTGCTCTATTCTGTTTTTACCATGCACTGCAATGCAATGCAAAAAAAAACAAAATAAAAATATATTTTTTTGGTTCATCTGCATTTTTTTTCCTAATCTTGTTATCCTAAAATATGATATATTGTTTGACTTTTTATATTATGTATGCCTTTTATTTCCTTATATTTTGAATCTCATAATTCAAATTCTCATCTCATATTTTTGAAAAACTTAATATAAGCTAAATCGTTTGCCAGTGGAATGTGTTTTCCTGAAAAGATTTATTTTTTTTTTTTTTGCATTGTGACAACCTATAATGAACAGCTAGTCTGCTCTGGAGCTGCTATCAGAAATATGTGATTATTCAGGCTTTCTATTTCCACTCTGGTTTTAAAACAGCTGTATTTTACCACTAGAACCTTCACAAGGGTCAATTTGATGGGGTCAACCTGGCAGTAAAACCTGAGCTGCTACACAAATCGGATCTTAATGTATATATGTATGTATTTAACTTGCTTTTCTGTCCAGTTTAGAAAGGTTATTATATGTGAATGGAATTGCAACAGTTACCTTGTTTCTATAATTAGCTTTTCTTGACACAGTTGCACAGTTCCACAGTTCAACATATACATTTTTCTTATTATGCAGTGAACAATTTGTATTTCACATATCTTTTTAGTTAATAATAATAAGAATAAGAATAATGATACAAGTTTGAGCGGTTGGCTGCATTATAAAAACACCATTACCTCTTTTTTAAATAAATCAAGTACGGTCACTTAAAGCGGGAGGACCCATAACAGCTTCTCGTGGTCATGAACGTTGAGCTTTTGACCGACGGTTCAAAGGACAACGACCATTAATTACTCCGAGTTTGTGAGCGTCGCCATCACTTCGGTCACCCCCCCCTCCCCTCAATCTTGACCGTTGCATTTGCACACCTCTGCTGGACGGCCTCTTTGCCCTATTTCATTCACACTCCACTGCTGTCATAATCCTATTGACTACAATACCCCCAGACACATGCACCTTACATTACTGTGAGTTATTACTGCTGTGTAATACATGCACCTTACATGTCGCATTATTTCAGTACCTTTAGTCTGTTATGTGTCATTATTTACTGCTGCTGTGTTTGACTTTATCATCTCTTGCTCACGCTTGTCTAATAATCCCCCTCAGACAGATGCAGCTTAGATGGTACTTATTATAGTCCCAGTGGTTAGAGTCTGTTATCTGTCATTATTGCCTTACAATACCTCAACATACATGCAACTCACATATTCTTTTTTTTTTTTTTTTACATGGCCACATGAAGAATAATGCTATACATAAACCTCACTGTAGTCACTGTCACTTAGTCACTGTCACTTTTTCACTGGTCACTTTTCTCTTCTCTTTCTCTTCACACACACCCTGCACCTTAAGTGTGCATTAGCTATGTATGTGTACATGTGGGTATGTGCGTGGATATGTATGTCCATATATATATATATGCAAATATGTGTGTATGTGTATGTATGTAGGTATGTACGTCCATGTATGTATGTATATATGCCTTGCTTATGCATACTTTTTTTCCTACTATTTATTAGCATTTTCTCTCCATTCTGTCGATAATGCATACTGTGTATGCGGATTAACAAATTCTGCGAATTTGTACATTGTGTTGTGTGTTTTTTTATTTTTATTTTTTATAGTTTTTTTATCTTCTTCAACTTTATTTTTTCTTTTTCTTTATCTGTAACGCTGCAGTAACACACAAATTTCCCCGTTGTGGGATCAATAAAGTTTCATCTTATCTTATACTGCCATACTACAGTAATAATCTGACCCTATCGGCTTCTCCAACACTTTGCAACTTGCCGTGCAGGTTGGAGCCCTCAGCCTGTTCAAATGATAGTAAAATTAAAAGAGATATTATTAAAAGTAATAATAGTAGTTGAGTCAGTCAGTCATTTTCTACGACCACTTTTCTTCACTATAGTTATAGGGGTCATCTGGAGCCAATCCCAGCACATTACAGGTGAGTGGCAGATACAGCCCAGACAGTTAGCCTGTGGCCCCGCCCCCCTACTGGAAAACCGCGTCTGGACCAAACCAGTATGAAGATTGTCTCTTTTTTTTCAGTAATTAAAAAACACACTGTTTCACATTTTGTCTGCAGCCAGGAATATGAGAAAGGTCATTCTGATCACTTTGTATGTGCAGCACACGGATTGACAATAAAGCTAATTTTGACTTTGACATTGACCTTGATACCAGAAACTGGCTTGGTGTGTACACGTCCCTCCTCGCACGTGAACTCACTTCGCTCTGTAACTCTGTCTGGACACCAAGGACTCAATTTACCCCTCGGCGATCCGGCCAATCACAGAACAGAGGGAGGGTGCGGTTTAATATCTGGGACAATGCCAAAACTACCATGTGGTAGAATGGCACCAAAACTTGGTACCAGATCACTTAACTCTTTTAAAAAGGTTTTGAAAAAATAAAAAAAACACATGGTATTAACTATTTTTATATTATAAATGTATCATGCTATTTCAGTTTGACTATTTGTTTTAGAAAATTATACAAAATCATGATTTTTGTAAAAAGAAGAAGAACACAAATGGACTTTTAAATGACGAAAGAAAAGACAAAGAAACCAATTTAAATACAAAATGTACATTTTGAGACCTGATGAATGCTTCTTAAAATCGTATTTAATTATATTTGACTTTCTCATCTCATCTATCCATCCAACCATCCACTCCACCTCCCGTAACTCTCCTGCCAGGTCACTGTCGAACGGCGTCACGGTCACTTCCTGTCGACGGCGGGAGCCGTTGACGGAAACAGCCACATGTTCTGTGACCGTTCTGCGAGTGACAGATGTTGTTGCGGCTTCCCCTCCGCTGTCGCATGCAGGCGTGCTGGCGTTGTGTGTATCATCACCGCTTCGTTTGTTTTGACCATACCCGTGGCCTTTCGGGTTAACAGGGCGCAGTGACTTTCACGTCCAGGATCACTCCGCCCGCTCCGCAGACACCTGGGAAGGCTGCAAGGTGACTGGCCCGCTGACACGGAGCGCGTTACGCGGCAAAAAAAAAAGGCACGTTTTATGCTTTATGCTCGGGGCGGCGTCCCCCACGTGCGACATTAAGGACAAACTCGGCTTATGTCGCGGGCCGCATACGGCGCAATTTGATCTCAAGTGGGCTGGGCCAGTAAAAAAATAAATAAATGTCTAAATGACAGCGCTGCAATAAAATGAAGCCTTGCAGGTTTTCTCACTCGCTTTTGGTGCATTTCTCAAAAACACTTAGTACAAACTGCAAAATAAAATGGTAAATGGGCCTGCATTTGTAGATCATTTCAACCAGTCAAAGCGCTTCACACTACAAGTGTGTATTCACCCATTCACACACTGATGCATCATGCCAATCTGGCAAATCTGTGGTTAAGAATCTGGTCAATAGACGCAACAACACACAACCTGAAAGAGGTGGGGATCGAACCACCAACCCTCCAAATGGTGGATGACTGCTCTATCTATGAGCAGAAGCCTGTTTCTTTCTTCTATACTTACCTATGCTAGCTAGTTTAAATGGTGGGTTGATCACATGAAATTCTCTCAGTTTAACATGTAAAAGCTGCATCGCCCAACGTTGGGCTCGAACCCACGACCCTGAGATTAAGAGTCTCATGCTCTACCGACTGCGCTAGCCGGGCTACATGCTAGCCCCAATGCAGAGTGACACCCTGTCACCAGTGTTAATGAAGAAGTTGATGACCTGTCTTTGTCACGTTTCCATAGTGATAATTTACTCTGTAAATGTAAAAAAATCAAATCTTGGTGACACCACCTGGAAGAGCTATTTTTAGAGGCATTTGAAACAGACAGCAATGTGAAAAAGAAAAAAAAAATAGACTTTTATTTACAACAAACATGAAGTCCCTTGCATAAGTAACAATGTCACAGAACAGTACACAGTTCTGAAGATCAGTTCATGCACATCCAACAACTAAAGCTTCACTCCTTCTCATCAGTGAAAAATTAGATTTGACAGATTGTAACTTAACTAGTTCAACTTTTTTATATGTCATGGCTCAGGCAATGAAATAAGAAGTATTAGTTTTATAGGGAATGACTATTCATCAGTCAAAAGACTGGGCATTTTGACTAGGGACCCTACAGGGGGCCGGTTCCGGGCCGTGGGCCACATGTTTGACACATGTAAAACAGTGAAAACCGGCTAAAACTGTGTAGATCTGTTCGCCTGTCAGTAATCCAATGAGCCATACCTCCCCATGCTGTGCGCGTACGTACGCTGCCAAACACAAAACAAGTGGGTTGCCATCACAAGCGGCATGCCGGCGAAAATATTTGTATCCACACGTTACGACCTCCTGAGCAGAATACTGTGGTGCGTGGATTCAGACGCGGTTAAAGGTGCGATGTGTAGCATTTAGCGGCACCTGGTGGAGCGAGGATGCCAGAAACGGAATAGAAGTACGAAATCTTAAGCAAACTAAAGTAAAAACTTTCTGGTTTTTAACAGGCCGAATGAGAACTTGAGATTTTGGAGTCATGCTCAAATGCAACTTAGATTCATACAAGTTGCATTTTTTCAGTCACGGTTTTACGTTACTCGCATTATTATTAACATTTACACAGTTGCAACAGTTAGTTCAGCCTCAACCTAATTCAAAATGAACTGATAAACTATACACTTGACTAATGAATTTAATGGCCCCCATTTTGTAGTTTGAGTCATTACATAGAAAAATATTGAACTAGTCAAGACTATGCATTAAAAAAATATTTACATATATGTATATTTTAATGTCTCCTAAACTGAAAATTTTCTATCAGGTGAACCTCAGCGCTGTGTGTCGTTTTAATTGTAATGAGTTGTGTGCATGTTGTATCTTCAGTTCCAGTATGTTCTGTTACAGTTGTGCACAGCTCCACCCAAAATGGAGTTTCTGTTTGTCGTAAATAAGGGAGCGTATTTGTCTTTTACACAATGCTGTGGACAAATTACAATGACGGGGAGCAAAAATATGAAACTCACTGTTCACTCACAAAATACAGTAATGTGTAACAAATGTGTTTCAAATGTCTGCATACAAAAGTGCATGGTTATATCTTGAGCACTTCCAGGTAGTGTCACCACGATGTGACTTTTTTTTTGCAATGGAGAACATTTTCAGAGTAGATTATAATAAAACCATGACAAAAACTTTTAACTTTATTTTACTTACATTGACATGATTGTGGGGGCGACACGGTGGTGCGGTGGGTAGCACTGTTGCCTCACAGCAAGAAGGTCGCAGGTTCAAGACCGCCTTGGGCCTGGGTCTGGGGCCTTTCTGTGTGGAGTTTGCATGTTCTCCCCGTGTCTGCGTGGGTTTTCACCGGGTACTCCGGTTTCCTCCCACAATACAAAAAACATGCTCAGGTTAATTGGTAAACTCTAAATTGCCCATAGGTGTGAGTGTGAGAGTGAATGGTGTGTGAATGGTGTGTGTGCCCCACGATTGGCTGGCGACCATCTGGGGTGTATCCCTGCCTCTCGCCTTAACGCGCTGGGATAGGCTCCAGCAGACCCCTGCGACCCCGAAAGGGAATAAGCGGGATAGACAATGGATGGATGGATGGATGACATGATTGTTGCTTGTGAGGAATGAACTGTCCATTTTGAGCAAGTGACAGACTTTTGCAGGTTTGCAGCTTGTAATAATTGTTTCGAGAAAATGCAATAACTGTTGTGCAAATGTTAATAGTGACAGTGAGAAATGCATAGAATGCGCTGTACACTGGTCTTCTTTCTTGTACGACTTCGAACTCTGAAATCTGAAATTTATATTTTTTCAAACAGAAGTTTCCATTTGTCCTCAGTCTCCTTTGCTGAAGTACATCTATCATTACGTTATTTGTTCTTTCACCGCAGCATTTTTAATAATCACATTAAATAATCACAAGGCAAAAGTCTTTATAAATCCCTACAATAAAATCCTGATGATTTTCCATTGCCATGTTTTTAATAATTAGATGCTAAAATCTTAAGGACAGCATGATCTATTATATATCATAAAAAAAAAAACTTTGCAAATTGTCACTAGCAATTCATTATTTATTAGTTAGAATCATTCGGATAATATCATGAGTGGAGAGGCAATTATGCAACATGATAAGATGTTAATACATTCATAAAATCTTGATGCCGATGTGGCCCTGGATGAAATTGAGTTTGACACTTTCTGATTTAATGAAACAATATTAAAAAAAAAAAGCACAAAACTTTAAAGAACTGTTTTTCTTCTTTTTTTTTTTTTACTTATGTTAACTGAGACTTTGTCACCTTCAAAGTTTAAAGACATATTAGCGACGGTGCATTGGGTCAAGCTGTTTTTCTATTTCTGGCGGGAGGAGGAGGAGGAGGAGGAGGAGGAGGAGGAGGAGGAGGAGGAGGGAAGATTCAGCCTCAAGTGTCACTACAACCTCTCAGAACAGTGTGAGACTATTAGCACATAGCTGACCCAGATGACCCAGAAACCACGGCAACAACCGCCCTCAGATCTACGAAAATAAAAAAAAAAAGTCTGAAAAAAATCAAATAAAATATCTGACACACTTAAAACGAGATGGAGAAGTGGAACAGACTCACCCCCACAGTCACATATCATATCACTCCATGGTTTTCTATCTGAACACATCACATCAATGAGGTCTACAGGCCTGAAATAACACATAGAAGTTTCCAATCAGCTGAAATGGTTCATTTTAAACCAGAAAATGAATTTACATGGAGCAAAGGAAGCAGGAGAGTCAGGTCGCTTCATCACCAGCATGTAATGAGCAGGGCTGGATGAGCCCATAGGGCTGTGGGGGCCCCTATTGACCCTTCTTTTGGATAAACAAGCTTGAAACTTAAATGTTTCTCCCCAAAACACGGGAGGGTATGTTCACATCTCACTTTGGTTAAGATGGGAATGTTCTATTTGTACTGGTTCTACTTGTAAACGTTCTCTCCACCTCAGATCGTGCAAACTCCAAAACAAAGTATCAAAGGCCCCGTATGTCAATTTTCCACAGTCACATGCTTAAATAAGTAATATTTAAATGACCAAACATCTGTGGCATTAATCATGCAACATTTCACTAAAGCAAAAACACCCACAAGCTCTATGACGCTCTGTAATAACTAGACCACATCTTTTAACTGAATGAAGTATTTTATTATTGCTGGGAAAACATTAGCACCTCTGAAGGTTAAAAAAACTCCTAAGTGGGAGGAGACAACACCTTGACTTTGTGACGTCATGCAGCAGAGAAGTTGATGAATATTGATGAGACAGGTTAAAAAATGACTTGTGCTTTCTGGAGATCCATTGAGAACACTGTAAAACTACGTTAAGTAATTTTTTTTGCACTTTAAAGTGCAAATACATCAAATATAATATAAAGATATGGGGGGACTTTTAACACTGAATTGCTCATTGATTGACAGCCACCACCGATGGTGTAGTGTGTGAACTGGTAATTGTGCACATGCACTTTATAATGATGGTAGTGCGGTCCATATATTTTTTTAATATCTCATATTTCCTCATCAAAATCCTCAAAGTAACGTTAAGCATTTTGTTTTTTTTTCCAACATGGTTCACATCAAGTCATTGCAGAGTCAATGCACGTCTTTGAAAATTCAGACCTTTAGGGTCAGATCAAATTTGACCTTTTATGATTTTCAGCAGTTAATCTAATGATGTATTTCCATGACCTTCAGCTACATTCTCAACACAAATTTGCTCTAATCAAACCAAAATTTGTGCAATACTGCAGTATGTGCTACTTTTAGTTATTTATATTCATATGTGTACACTGTATGTATGTATATGTGTATATTCTATATATTTTCACTTGTTCTTACTGTTTTCTTACAGCTTTCACCAAATCTCATTATACTGTGTATAACAACAATATAGACATTCTATTCTATTCTATTCTATTCTAATCAATTCTATTCTATGTATGGAACTTCTGCCTGCACTATAATAGATTAATAGAAATCCTCTGGCATCAAAACACTTAAGGACTGATCAGTTACTTCTAACGTGATGAAACCACTGATGGTTCACTACAAGCAGGACATTATTGACCAACAAACCATCAGGCCGAGGGTCACCTGCTGCGCGGCGGCAGAGTGGAAAGTTTTCCGCTGGATACTCTGTACACACTGCTGCTTGTTGTCAGCCGACACACACACACACACACACACACACATGCTGGCGGGACGACCGGCATTTATCTTCGCAGCTGGGGCGTGGAGACGAGAGATCAGCGGATGAACTTTCAAATCACAGTAAACATTATGGATGTCAATATTGAGGGTCGCCTCAAATGTCATAAAGGCTGCAGGCCGTCCTGGGGCTGATTTTTACACACGCACGCACGCACACACACACACACACACACACACACACACACACGTGAGCGTCCATGCTTCTTTTCTCCCTGACTCTGACCTAAAGGGAAAATGAAGGATTTAGTGGTTTGAAGTTTTTAGGAGAAAAAATAAAAAGTTAATGGATTAGTCAGATCAGAAAAAATCCCAAATATATGATGAGGTAATTCTACTTTTCTAGTGACTGATACGTTAGGTGTTTAAAAAAAATTATCTTTTAAGCAGACATATTTTATTTTAATGATATTAAAGAGTGACTGCACTCTGTCATGCATTGATATATGGGAAACGTAGTTCTGGGTTGTAGTTACCCAGAATGCAAAATACAGAAGAAACTCCATAGATACGGTAGATACAACCATGACAACCGATAGTAAACAAAACAAAAAAACATACAGCATACATACAAAAGCGCAATGACTACGGTGGTCTACATCCACCAGCTGACGTATGGCGATACGATAAGGACAAAGAACGTGTGTTTAAAAACAACTGACGCATCTCACAATGCTGGCTGTGCGTCTCAGTGTTGAACAAGCTGAACGGTGTTAGCGTGTGAGCTTCTAAATGTTCTGGCTCCACCTGCTGGGAAAAAACGACAGCAACAACCGGGATGGGATGACGAGTGGAGATTTTACTTCTATATGAGAACGTGTACCTTTATTATACATCTATAACACATTAATACATATTATAACAGAGGTGGACAAAATTACACAAATGTCATGTTTCTAATAATAGGGCTCTAGAATCTGAACTCAATTATTGAAATATTGTTGCTGGGAAGTCACATTAACCAACTTGCATCTTTTATTTTTGCTCTGTCTGCACATCTCTTGTGAATGCATGACTATTTCCTTGTGTTTAAACATTTTCTATTCTATTATTAAGATTGTTTTATACTCTATTTGATGTTGTTCTATAAGCAGAATTCTGAAGTGATGTTTCCATTTGATGCTTAGTACGTAGAAGAAAAATGTATTGCTAAAAGATTGGAATGCTACCATTGGTAATAATTTTAATTCAAAAATCTAAAAAAAAGTTTTTGTTTTCTGCACATTGTAAGTATAAAATAAGTAAGGCTGATCTTTGACTTCATAGTATAAAAAGTTCATAGTTAAAGGAGCATAACCTGTATAGAGAAAAACCCACACAATGCATCAGTGTATATTTATATAACTATACAACTGACATGCTGTGTGTTAATTGAATGAAATTTCTAAATGTGAATTTCCTGCTTGTGAGCATTTTATTCATGTAACAAAACTACTCTGGTGACTAATCTTTTAAAGAAAACATTTTTTACATAAATAATGACTAAGAGACAGTCCACGTCTGGAAAATTAGACAATTCTATTAGTACTAGAGTGGCACTGATTAGTCGATTAATATATTAATTCACTACTATTTCATTATTCAATTTTAAAAAATATATATATTTAGTTATTTAAAATAAGAACATGTCTCTTTTTATCTTTTCAAATCTGATTATTTCCTGGTTTATTTAGTCATCTATATAATAGTAAATTGATGACCTTTGACCTGTGGACAGTTGATCTATACAAATAAAATAAATCATATTTAGCTTTGGGAAACAGTGATTCAGCATTTTATCCCATTTTATGAACCAACAACTTGTTGGATCATTTCAAATATCAATAGATTCACTAAAAAAAGTCATCTGTTGCAGCCCTGATATATAGTGCGTATCTGCTGTCTATTGATACAAATCCTACACAGGAAAAACATAATTTAAATGAAACCAATGATCAAAAATGCACTGATTGGAACAGTATTTATTTCTTTTGGTAATTTTCTACACAGTGGCATAAGAACTCTCACATTTCTGTCAAAAGCTCTCACATGGAGATTGATTGATCACAGTGGTGGAGGCACAGGCAACATTACGTCATTGCGCATGGGGGAAAATAAACATAAATATCCACAACTACCGGTAATGCTGTACGTGGTCTCCATGGAAACCTGAATTACCCAACAAAAATCTATCTCAGAAGCTTCATCAGCCAATCACACGCTTACAAACGTATCAATGTTACGACCCCAAAAATCTCTTCTAACACCGACTCTACGCCTTCTTCACTGCTCAGCTCCGTCCGTTCCGCCACGTTCACCGTCACGTCTGCAGAGCTCTCGGACTTGTGGGAAACCTGCGTCACAAGGACAGCATCCGTTTCTTGGGCTTATATCGACTTATCGGATTATCGGACTGACCGGATTTTCAATATGATGGTAGTGCACAGGCCAGATTTGAATCCTAGTAGAAAAAAAACTATTTAGTAGTAGTAGTTTGTACTGTGTAACGTGTCCCATTTCATTCATTTGTACTTGCTTTTTGTGATAGAGTGGCGGAGGTTTACTAGAGCGGCACTGTGGTCTTTAAAGTAGTTCCAGAACCAGTCCAGCACCGGTTTCAATATTCAGTTAGCAAAGTTGTGGATTGAGCCCTTTGACCTCTGGTTTGGTTCCCAATGACACATGAGAACAACGTCTTTAACATCTTCACCCGTTAAACGCTCCGCTGTGGTCACCTCAGTCTGACAAAACAAACTGGCTCATGAGAGTGAATCAAACAGTAAAGTTCAAGGGTAGCTTTAAACATTTTTCACATTATACGCGTCATTCAATCCATTCTATTATCACATCAAGGATCAGTGCACGTTTAAATAAACACTGCTACGGCAGAGTCAAGAAGAAAAACTGGGAAACTGTGACGTGATTCTAGGACACATCGTAGAATTCAAGTTTACCTTTGCAGACGCTCTCGCGTTGTGTTTTGCAGGTAAAACAGTTCAGTTCAGTTCGGTTCTGTAGAAAGAGAATCACTCAGATCTGGCTGTGGAACTAGATCCTGATTAATCTGGAATTTTAAAAAATAAATAAATGAAAGTTGTGAATTTTGAGGGAGAACTATGATCCCGAGGTCAAAAGGTCAGACTTAAAGAACACATTTTTTAGTTAGTAGAAGTTTTAGTATTACAACATGGATTGTATTCAGATCTATTAAGAACCTGAAGAAGACGTTTTGGCCCACATCTCCCCTCCATCAAAGAGCTCTGGGACATGTTGACATGTTGTTTATTTCTCATAGCTGCTGGCTACAGGTATTGGGTGTTAAAAGCAAGAATCTCCCACTCAGATAATTATGTGAATTAACTCCGTTGGAGATGTGGATTCTTTCTACTGGCCTTGATTTCTGAATAATGGGATTAAAAAACAAGTATTGCAGCTTCCACAGGTCTCATGTCTCTGATTATAAGAACATACCAATTCGCCGAGGGGCCAAATTATGAAGAAACAACTTTTAAAGCAAGCGACTTGTAAATAGTTTTGGAGATGATGTAGACCACCCACTTACTACTTGTACTTGAACTTCTATTTCTCCGAGCAACTCCATGTATCTGGAGGCGGTGCTCGGCCAAGAGTGAGTGTGTTGGAAGGCAGCCTGCATTAGATTAAAATTTAAAAATTACTCAGGGAAAAAAAGCTCCCTTTAAATGTTTGTTACATCAACATAACATTAGACCCCAGTCATTTCCTACAGTGTTTTTTTTTCTTGTGCAGTCAACTAAATGAATGACCAAATGTGCAGTTTTTAATGTGTCTACATGAAACACGTCATAAAAATCAATTTCAACCAAACACACTTCTAGATGTTATCTGGCCTGATCAGCTCAAATCAGATACTGCATCATCATGACATGATAAAAAGAACAAAAGAAATCTTGTTATCTCAAGATACAACGTACTGTAATTAACAAATTCATTGACAAATGACAATGGCGTCAGTCACTTCAGTCCATTCAGGTGAGCATCAAACATCTTCCTTCATGCTGGTTTTGTTTCTGCATCAGATGCGTAGGAATGTGCCTCCGAGCGTCTACAGTGAAGCCTCCTTAAGGCACCTATTGTGCACAGGTATCACCTGAGTCACTATGCAACGAGTCTACGGTGAAGAAAAAAGTGCAAAGTTCAGTTGCACTTCTGAAGAGCCAACCTGCAACAGGGCTGGTTTCTGGGGTGATTTCCGTACATTCTGCCTGATAGTAGAATAAACCTGTTTGCTGTTGTATCTAGGGTCAGATGGGTTCACCTCGATGAGATGGGACTGTTTATTACAACATTATTACAATGAGGGTCTTCTATAAGAAACACTACATCAGTAACACCAAATAGCTACTGAAGTGGTTCTTCATCCTCTTTAGTGAATTCCCACTGGTTGTTATTATGGCTTTAAAGGGATAAAATTATATAATTAAAAAAATAAGACCAGAGTTGTAATAAATCCTGATCTTTTCATTTCACACGGCTCAGACCCCCGTATTTCAGATGGTTCATCTCGACACACGTTGATGGTGGATGTCCCAGTACTCCCAGTGCTGCACGCTGACAGGAAACGAGCCGCTACCAGTGTCTGTCCATAAATTACCAACATTAACGGCGAAGCAAAGCCAAAGCCACACAGTTAAATTAAAATTAATAAATAAATCAAAAAGTGGAATGGGGGGGAAAAACTGTATGGCTAATTATGTGTATCTGGGCACTTTTAGGTTTTTATATTTAACGTAAATCAATGCTAACAGGTTATTTTTATTTCAAGAATAAATAATATGAACTGATCAACACAACGTGTGTCATGTGATTGGTCACAATTTGTCTCATAATTCAAATCTGATTGTCCGGTGTGAAGCCAGAGAAAATTAATTATATGGGGATACATTTTTAAGTTGCCAGTTATCAACAAAAATGCATTTTCATACACTATGGAACTTTTACATTTTGACCTTAATTAAATAAATATATATTTTCCAGTGCTGACATAAATATGTCATTTATATGCGTTTTTAAGGGAATAATTCAGTTAAAGATAATAGCACAGCTGAAGTGGATTTAAAGGTGATTTACAGAGATGACCTTTAGAGATTTGATTTATTTATTTTAAACCAAAAAAAATCAATAATCCGTGTATATACCGTAGTATAATCCATTCATTTTTGCTGAATTGACCTGAAATGCACCTAAAATGAAAAACAGCACCTTATTCAAGTTTGAGGTATCTGGTTTGTTTCAGGGGAAAACTATCATTAGTATTTTTTCTTTTTTTTATGGTACTGTTGTTTTCAAAGTTCATATTATTTATGTTGAACAAAAACAACTAAACATTACCTTGCTTCTCCCACTAATTGGCCATTCAGCTTATTCAATAACTGGATATCAGCTTTTCATTCAGACCGCAGTAAATCACTTGACTTGATTGTAAGTGCACAGGTTTCCATTCAATATAAAATACTAATTTCACGTCCGTCTTTGTGAATGACAGTGGAGCCGCGCCGTCGCTGCTCTGCTCGGGAGTCCTATAGCTTGCGTTCTCCGGACAGGATTTTCTGGTAGATACTGTCTGTCAGAGGGACGTAGCTCTGCTGCTGCTGGTCCAGCACGTACAGGGGGTCAGCGATGGTGGAGGGGTTGAAGCCGCTCTGCACCAGCTGGAACTTCTGCTGCTTGAAGGTGCTCGTCATCTCCATCACCTCCTGACACCACAGAAAACCACAGCAAAAAAACAAACTTAAAGCAACAGAACTTAAATGTTATATGGCATTATTAACTTTGAGCATGTATGTTTCATAGCCAGTGTTCTGAATAACATAAAGGAGTTTATTAACAGGACAATCTGCTGCTTTTAAACCTGTGTATCATTTGTTCATGCAATTTCAATTGGTAATCAAAAATACAAAAAATGAAAAGCTGAATAGTTATTTTGTTATTTATTATTCTAACTAATATCAATTTAAGGCTCAGGCTGAAAATATGAATTAAAAAGACATGGAACATGAATGAATTTGAATTTAATATTCATAGGTTGGGTTTGTGTGATCTGGAAATGTGCCACAGTCATTCGCTGGGGTTCGTGTCAGGGACCGTCTGCAAGTTGCACGTCTGGTATGAAATAATTGATGAAAAATGTTGAAAATGTTCACCAAAAATAAACAAAATTACTTTTCACTACTGTGGTTCCTGTAGGTAATCTCTTTCCTAATGCTCCAACTACTACAGTTGATTTTTTTTGGAGAAAAATCATTTGGACGTAGTATGCATTTATTACCTGTTGCATATGTTATGAATTATAGTCTATTGTTATCTAATGTGATAAGTTCCAGGGTGGTATGTGGTAGCAGTAGTGTGGTTGTATCTTGTTTGTATTGTTTTAAATACAATCATTAAAATACAAATAAATTAATAAAAAATCAATATGTGCATTTACATGTGTAGTATCCTGGGTTCTGATTATATTCCTGATATAGTGTCTACATAGAAAAACCTGCTCATTCAGACTCCTGTACACATGGTCATAACAGAATCCAGGGTTCTACTGGTCAGAAGTCATCACCAGGATATTAAATTGCATGTTAACATGTTAACATAACTGGCTTTCGTCTGAGCTGCCAACTGTTGAGGTTGAGATTGCAGGACCCAATTTTGTCCACCAGGGGGCAGCATGATAATAATTATTCACAAATCCAGCAGACACAGAGCAGCATAATTACAGCTGATGAATCTAAGCAATATCCTCTCTGCTTCAGCTCTGGTTTGGCCTTCTGGGTGAAATATCTGGCTCTTTAGATGCTAAATGTTCCCCTCTGTTCACCGGTCGTTAAATGCAAACACGCGCCAGTTTCACGGCGACTAGGGAACAGAACGTCTGCTAATGTATCAAACACGTGTTGCTGCTTCCAGCGGTGATCTATCATACCTACGTCGCACTCTGCAGCCTGCCACGCTCTTTTTTAGACGAGAACATGCTGCCAGAAATCACACACACAGCCAGCACACACTCTGGGAATGATTTGTTATAATGGAAAAGTTCACCAAAAAATACTTAAAAAAAAAAAAGCCTCTGAAACACTCCACATTGATGCTGATGGAAGTTTAATAGAAGATCCTCTCCTGCCTGGGCCAGTCTAGCCGGGTCTCTATGAAGAGCTAGAGGAGCTGCTGTGACATGTCGTCACTTTCACGCCTTTGTGTAGATAAGGCACCGGGGATGCTAGCGATAAGATAATGACAACACTTTAGCGTCTGAGCGAATCGAGCCGTCACAAGTGTCACAGTCTGAATCCAGACGTCTCACCTGAAGCCGTATGAAGAGGGGCCGCGCGTACGCCGGCAAATCCCTCACCACGTGCCCGAACAGCTTGCTCCCGTCAAACTTCATGCCGGCTCTGACGATCACGGCGGCCATTCCCGCTCGGCCTTCGTGTCCTGCGGGGCGACACGGTTCGGTATTCCCTCTGTGACGTACACATTTTCAACGGTCTGAAGGCCGGACACACTACGCGGGCATACCTGTTATTTCCACGCCGTACACGTTGACCTCTTGGATAAAATCCACCAGGCCGAGAGTTTCTGTCACCTCGGTCGTCGCGACATTTTCGCCCTTCCACCTGAAATCAAGTAAACATGTAGTTTTATTAAGAGTGATTACCACTGTAAATATAGCACACTTTGCATTATGCCTTGAAATAAAAAGGACGTTCTCTCAGTTTTACAGTTAAGCGTAACACCATCTCACTTGCAACAGCTCAAATCTCTCCAAAAACTGTTCACTCATGCTTTAAATTAAATTTCTTTCCCATATAAAAGTCAATGCCCCCAAAATGTATCATCCCTCTGGCATTTATTAAGCACTGCATGTCTAATTTAATAATTAAAATAGGGGTAATTTCTATTAATAACTAACACTTATTCATCATTCATGATTGCTTTCTTTGCTTTGTTTTATGTCATTTTCCATGTGATCCACTGAGTGTAACAACACAAATCACAGCTCTGTACGGATTTGGTACATTTGAATCCATACAGAGTGTTTATTGAAAAGTACATCTGCCTTATGACTGACCTCAATTTCATGGCAATTTAAAGGTCCCATATCATGTAAACAGATACTTTCATGGCTTTTCATTATGCTACATAAGGTCTCAGGGTTATATAAAACTGTCCCATGCATAAAAAAAATGCAGACTGGCTTTAGAGACTTTTCTCGGCTTCTTTGTACTTCCTTGACTTTGTGATGTCAAACTGTGGCTTCCTCTGTCTGTACAGGCTCCCAGCACGGCCACCCCCGCCCCCACTGTCCCACGCACGTTTGTTTTTAGTCTTACAAGCTGAAGTCGTGACTTTCATTTGTAATCTATTAGAGCAAATGTCAGGGAAACGCTGCAAAATAGAAGAATGTCAGGAAAATACTGCACATCCTTCTAAGGATTTTACTATGAGACACTGATAGAGGATTCCTAGAGGTTTCCATTTACCTTTCCTTATTTGCATTTTCAAAAATTGAGAACAAATATGTATGGAAATGCCAGAAATTCTAAAAAAAAAAAAACAGGCAGAAAATTTGCATACAGATTTTTAGACTTGAAAGGGGTGAATTTGTCGGTGTATCGATAAAAGGAAAATGCAGCTTTTGGCTATCGAGACAGATTTTATGAATAAATTCTCCACTCTTTCACCCAGCGTAATCACACGGCGAACTCTCCCTCTAATAATTACAAAATAATAGCGAATTGAAACAGATGTCCGTTCACATTTTTTTTTGCGCATTTCATATAATCTGCTCTAAAATCTCACTACATTTAGATGGAAAAAACAGTTATTCCTCCATCATTATTTAAATCAGTAACCTCACAATTTCTGATCCATGTGATGTTTTTGAAGGTATACCAGTTTTTCAGCTATTTTCGTTTCTATGGACAAGCTAGTTGTTTCTAAATGCTGATAGATAGAGATAAGGTTAAAACGTGCCCCTTTAAAGGTGTGCATGTACCTGAAGGTGTCCCCCACTCTGTCTCTGAAAGAGATGAAGCCCTCCTGGTCTTCCGCCATCAGGTCGCCCGTGTTGAAGTAGGCGTCCCCCTTCGCGAACACGTTCCTCATCAGCTTCTTCTCTGTCAGCTGTTTGCTCCCGGCGTAGCCGAAGAAGGGGCTGAGGGCGCTCACCTTGGACAGCAGGAGCCCCGTCTCACCTGACGACGCACACGGGACGGATGGCGGCGGATTGGTACAAAAGCCCCTACATTTTTTGGCGATTTTATTTATTTTTTCCCAGAGGAGTTCTTACCCTTTTTCACCCGCTGACAGAATCCGTACTGATCCTTCACCGGCTCGTCTTTCACCATGTCGTACTTAACCAGGTCGTACTTGAACAGGAGCTGCACCCAAAGAAAGTTAACGAGGGACATTAAGCGGCGTGAGAGCTAATGAATGGAAGGATCCAACCTGGACTGAATGCAGCCTTTAAGTGCTAAATGTCTGCTGGGAAAAAAGGGTTAAGAGACTTTGCATTTTTCAGACAAACAAAAAAGAGTTAGTTAAATCAATACATTTACATCAACATTGACTTTTTGATTTGATTTATTTGGACAATTGAAGCTTCATAAAATCTGAGATCATCTTGCAAATAAATGTGGATTTTGACCCTGTGCTAGAAAACCCCTCTACACTTTAAACACAAATAAGTAACCTCTAAAACATAAAAGAACATATCCATAGCATAACTAGTATATAAAAAGGTTCATAAACCTTAGCACATACACACAAAAACAGCTTTAACGAGTTGATTAGTTTAAGAAAAAATCCTGTCACACAGAAAATAAAGAGAGTATTTAAAGGCTTTCCTGGGATTAAACATTGACTCTCGGATGTTCATGTTATAGAACTGTCCTGTGACCGCAATTAGGATGCGTTCTGAAATCATTTGTATTTATAACTTCACTTTTGTAACTGTATTTGTGGGCCAGCTGTATTTGTGGGCCTAAGAATAGCTGAGGTCAGGGCTTAATGCTTTTGTAACCTCTCTGATGAATGGCAATCCTCCAGACAAGAATTAGGCCGTTTAATACCTACACCACCGCTCATCCTCTGCTAACTTATCTACGCTGACTAACAGCTTAAGCTCTGGCTCTCATTACACAGGCGCGCAAACTTTACACAACAAACACCTCCTCAAGATTCAGACTTCCAGTCTTTAAATCACACTCAGCACATCCTCTGTACTTAGCTGAAGGAATTTAATAAGACAAATAAAACTGGAATAGTGAAAGATTTGAAATAGAATAAGAATTCTTCAAATGCTTACACTATACTATATATAATACTATATTACTAGTGTGTAGTATAATTCGACAATGTCAGCACAGTTTTACTGATTTTCTCTTTCATGATATTTATTCAGCTTATATATGCAGTCAGCTGAGTGACCCCTTGATGAACCCTGTGGTGGAGGCCACAACCTGGCTAATGCTCCACTTCGACAGATCCCCTCCAAGCTGTTCACGCCTCGCCCTCAGCCCGGCCACACTTAAGTAATCGAATTCAACTCTTGGCCGCGGTCGCCGTGGCGGTCAAAGACGAACCCGGTTACCTGGCGTAACTCGTTCGGGGAACGCACGGGCGCCGTATGGATGCCACAGACGTGCTACCGATGTTTTGAGGGTCCCCCGCGGACACATTTTAAGATAAGAAGCTTTTAATCTCAGATAAACCTTCCTCCTTTCATAAATTAGAAAACTGTAGGAACAAGGATATATACATTTTTGAGTGGAATATATGTACATACTTCATACATGTATTTACCTACTGTAGTCTGCATGGTTTAAAGTAAAGCTTTTTTATGATTATTTAATCAGAGCAAATCAGATATTACTGCATAAATGCTTATTTTATAAGAACATTCTGTATGTAATATTAACACGTCTCTGATGGTTATTACATTATATGAAAGTGTAAAAACATCACAGTCTTGAACTTAAATTCTTAACTGGTTATTTTTATTACTGATTAATGTGTTAAGAATTTCCTGGAGTAACTGATTAGTTTGCTCTATAAAAGCCGACACTCAGATTGCTGTAACAGAAGCTATGGACACAAGACATTCACACTCACATTTGAGAAGCTGGAATCAGAGAAGTAAAAAAAGACTCAAAACAATAAATGACTAATTGTTGGAGCTGTAGTTTGAGTCTGTGTACAAGTAAATAATATGACATGCCTATCAGTTAATAAAATACATAACAGAAATCCATAAGAGTACGGTTGTCAGAATGAATTTAGGAAGTCGAGTATAGCTTGAAAAGTTGAACAAAAAAAACACTAATTGGATGCTAAAATCACTATGAGAGTGGCAGTGATGTGGGGGCCATATCCTTTCCTCACATTGGCCCCCCCAAGTGTGAACAACGCAACGATTAGGTCTCGTCGAGCACTTTATTGCCGTTAAAAGTCATTTTTACAGTTATTTGTAACGGTTTAAAAAGCATCTAATAAGAACGTAAATGGGTTTACAATGAAGTAAATAAAGTAAGTAAAAGCAAGTCTCTTATGTGTCAGCATCAGACCCTGAAGAGAGTCAGATGTGCACTATTGATCAAGAGTAGGCATGGTAATGTTTTATTAATAACAGGCTAAATATGAGTATTTAAAATAATAAGGAATTATAAGGACAAACCTAATTGAGCTTATCTCGCAAAATGTTAAATTGTTCCTTTAAGTAGAGAGCTGGTGCAGTCAGGGCCACGCTGCCTTACAGGGCAAACAGGAAAATCAGCATTCATTGTCACTCAGTGGGATTCTCGACTGCCGCTGACAGCTACGCTCGGGGTTCCCTCGGTTGTAAAACCAGCTGCAGAATAATCTCTGTGGAATTCAGGCAGTTGGGAGACGAACGGTGAACTGACACTCGGAATAACAACAGATCACCGAAACGCTTACTGGAGGACGCAGCCTCAGGTTGAGAGACGCGACCACGCGCACACACACACACACATGCACGCACAGAGGGTCAGAGATGTCTATGATTCATATCTTGGGAGTGTTCCTGGAAAGTGTTGTATTTGCAGCCTCGTGCTGTCTGTAAACACTGATGCTCTGCTATACCACAGCAGTATTGTGGAACCAATCAATACATCACACAAAAAAAACACATGACAGATGTTTAAAACACATCACCTTCCAATTAAATCATTAGGAACTAGGTCAGGGGTAGGCAACCCTGGTCGTACCAAAACCAAGCAGTTACACCTGATTCTACCGATCAACCATTAGTTCCCTTGAGGACATTCAATAGTAGAATCAAGTGTGTTACTGCTTGGTTGGAATAAAAGCCTGCACCCACAGTGGTTCTCTGGGGTTGGGGTTGCTGCATGCTCCCAAGAGGATGAACCCTTCAGATTTTCTGTGTAGCCACCTTCGATATATGTGTGGTGTTCCCTGTGGCGAAAGTCAGCGTGTGAGACGCTCACCCTGTAGAAGAAGTTGGAGCGTCCCACGGTGCCGACCTTCCCGATGTGGTTCATGAAACACAGGTTCCCCTCCGTGGAGCCGTACACCTCGCACATCTTGACGTTCCCGTAGCGACTCTGGAAGTCCCGCCAGACGTCCTGCCGCAGCCCGTTGCCGACCCCCATCCGCACCTTGTGAACCTTATCCAGGTCCGTCTGATGGAGGCGGAGGGAGAGAAGTGATCAGCGGAGGTCTGAGAGGTGAGAGCTGATCATTTCAAGTATGGAAACAAGCAGTGGTGCATTCAAATACAGCCCTCAGGAAATATATTCTGTATCTGTGAGTTACAAAGGAAGACCATCAATCTACAATGCGAGGCATCTCTGTCATTCTCTATTTGTACCACACATGTCAACCAGTGCACACTAAGTGGCGATATTGCTGTGTATTGTCATTTGTCCTGCTGGTGGCCCTATAATAAAAAAAAGTTTACTTTGAATTTTGTTCAAGTTATTATTATTATTTTTTTTTCCACTTCTCCTACAAAGGTTGACCAATCGTTGCCAAGAATTATAGTTTTAGATTTTTTTGATATTCCATACAGTTTTTGTAGCTGGCAATACAAATGCTGAAATACTGTGGCCAGAGGTTACATTACATGAGATATCTCACATCTACCAAACACTTTGTGCTATTGCAACCGCATCTAGTGGATGTGACCATTCCACATAAAGGAAGGGTTCTCTGTCCGTATATATGTTAAAGTATGACTTTCCTTTGCATATCTCCAGAACCATTCATCTGAAGAACTTCACATTTGGTGAACATACATATTGCTGAGAGTTCAAGGAAGTGCAGGGTCGAATTTAAAGTCGACTGGATGAGGGGTTGCAATTCTCTGCAACCGCTCATTACAACAATGACTGATTGGCTAGTACTTGTTGTTTGACCCTTGTTTGACTATGACCACAGTAGCCTGTGTTCATGTGAGGAATAAAGTAGCAGCTAAACCTACTACCATGTTAGCATGTGGGTTTTGAGAGATGTTACAATACCACGTGTGGGATGTAGATAAGTCAGGGGGGGGGCATTAATTGGAGAGGCCGCCTTGCCTATAAAATGTTGCTGGAAACCATGTGATCTACAATGGCAAAGGTAAGAGAGGAATGTTTGAGCCTGATGAGCTTTCAACAGCCTGATCTACAAATGCAAAAAGAGCAGCGTCACCACATCAATGCAGCTGATTTCAACTCAACACAACAACCAATGTTCAATGGAGTTCCAAACAAGCCAATCAGTCCTATGACCTGTCAATCATTCTGCAATGGCGGTGTCCATATATGGATATTTTCTGTTTTTGACTAAATACTATGCAACTGTTTCTAATAAATGCTATGAACAGGCAATGATTAAACATGAAAGGAAGCAAAATAACATCTGACATTTCTAGGAGCTGCTACCAACACATTTACAAATGTAGATATTCATGTTTCCAGCAGCTCTAAGGTCACGTACTGAACATGGCTGTAGATGTTTGGCATTCCAACAGCGCAGGGCCGAGTGGAGACATCGCCCACGTCTCAAGCTCGACTGGAGAAAGGATCTTTTATCAGAGGGGGGGGCTACTGGTTAAATTTACAATTAGATGACATCACTCTTTATTCAAACCAGACGCCTGCCGGACGTCATCCGTCCTGTGCTGCTACTGAAAGTAAGACAGCTCAGCACTTTTCCCCCTCGCATACCAGTGAGCTGGACTCACACACTTGTAAACTGACTCTGGGAAACACACACTCATTATTTCATCATAGCGAAATGGAAACCAAGGAGCAGGATAATTGTGCGCACGGAAACATGAAACAGCCCTTTCCATGGCCCGGTCCAAGAAGTCATTATTCCATGAGAACATACGAAAGTGTTTACTTAATAGATGCAGTTTCTTTCACACCGTTTCCAAACTAATCCTTTTTCTATATCTACTATTTAGCAACATCTGCAGCCCAAGAGAAAGGATCCCTGCACTGCCCCCCTCTCAGGGTTTTTTTAGCCAATTGGACGTAGGGTGTTGTGTGCATGCTGTATTGATTGCAAAACCCCTGATATTGGAATGACATAATAAATGTTCAATCTCACAATGTCTATTGAATTTTAAATCTATTTTTGGTCTACTGACAGATCATCTGGATTATCTATCCTTTTATTTTGAGGGGATACAAAAAGTTGTTCCTTCTCTCTGCTCGATTTAATCGTGGAATGTGTATTAGGCCCAAATAGTCCCAAATAGTTGTGTAGTACGCTGTGTGTAAAACATGTTGTTTTTGCATTTGGCGTGCACTGTCGGCAATGGAAAAACAATACGAGGGGAAACTCCACAGTATCTATGACAACTACAATACAAACCGGTGATTACAGATGACATGTTTATTTATTTGATGTCTGTAGCACTAAATACGCCAAAAATAGCATCGGAAATTCAGTTTGATATAATAAAATCTTCACATTAAAAATGTTCAATGAGTAATAACAGAAGCAGTAGTATTTTATTTACAAATAATGTACTCCTACTCAAGCAAAAAAAAAGTTTATGTAATGATAGCATGCAAGCAGTAATTAGTGCCCACTGTTTTGTGCACCTATTGTGGAATTATGAGTTGTTTGTGTGCATATCTTTAATTTCCCAGTTAATCGGTAGGGAGGCGAGCCAAGGCCGGCCTTTCACCCACCAGCCCAATAACAGAACAGGCGGACAAAGAGGACTTTGAGTCCGGCCTCAATAAGAACGCACTCTGCCCTCATACTCTGTGTGTGTGTGTGTGTGTGTGTGTGTGTGTGTGTGTGCCTGCACGTCTGTGTGTCCAGCTCGGAGGAGGATGCACATACGGAAACAAAGGCCGCGCTTGTCTTTCTGCCGCACTTGTGCACAATTGAAACTGAAACGATTCACAAGGAGCAGCCAGCGCAGATAGGACTCTGCAGAGATGAGATGTTGTGCTGCTGTGAGGGGCAGTGATGTTTTTCTTCCTCTGCTCCACTGTCACTCACGCGGTGGAAAAGCATGTCGATATATCTGGTGCGTGGTTGTCGGTGTGTGTGGAAGTCGAATGCAGAATTGTGTCAAAAGTATAGATTTTATGATTTAAAGACTTTAGGTTTTAAAAATACTTCTTAGTTTTCTACTAAAGTGAAAGTCAAAACTGATGGAAATACACCAAAAGACCTGCAGCTGTACTTGCAGTGAAAGGTGGTTCTACAAAGTATTAACCAAGGGGGGACTGAGTAATAACCCACTTTTTAGTTTTTTTTTATTTATGAAAAAATTAAAAATATATGTGTTGAGTCTTTACAAAAAATTCCAATTTTATACCTTTATGAAGCCTGAAATGTAAGAAAAGGTCAATGTGTGCAAAGGCCAAGTACTCAAGGGAAAGGTTTTGGTGTCAGAAACTTATAATATATAATTATAATATTACAAAGGGCATTAATCTTAATATTATTAAATGATATATAGATATTGAATATTTGTTTATGCTTCTGCAAAACTCTATTTAATATAAAAAATAGTTCATGCAGAGATGACCCTTGAGATTATTATTAATTATGTTATTAACACTCAGGATTACCTTGGGCTGGTTGCAGAGGTATCTGCAGAGTTCCCCGATGTACTGGAAAACAGTCACGTTGTATTTTCGACAGTCGTTCCAGAACTGAGAGGCCGAGAACTTCTTCTTCAGGACGCAAGTCGCACCTGTGATGGAACAAACAACCGCCATTAAACAAATCTCCCCTTTTCAATACCAGGCTGTTCTGATATCTATAGCGTTCGATCGATTGGTTGCATATGCTTTCATTAGGTTTACACTGGGTGGCAGGAAAAGGAAGGAAGGATACACCAAATAAACACTGAAAATGTACATTTCACAATTGTGGGCTTAATGTTTTTTTAATTTTGAAGTAAATTCTACCCATACTTACTATTTTTATACTATTATATATTTATATTGTATGAATAGGTCTAATTGTAGAATTTGTATTAATTCCGACTTACTGTCACTAACTAAACCAAAAAAAAAATCCCAAAAGGCATGAAGTTTGTATGTTAGGGAGGTCTAATGAGTAAATGCATGTATTAAAACTTCAAGGAAAAATTTGGGATTAAATAGGACAATATAGACAGAAAAGCTACAATGAAAAAATGACCAGATGACTGATCTCACGTCACCCTGCAACACCGCAGAAAAGGACAAAGATTTACAGATTTAATGTCTCAGTATGTTTCAAACAAACTAGTACGTATGAAGTTTTATCCAAACTCACTCAACAAAGGATTGAAATCGATAATGTGATGAGTCGTAACTTTGCAGCTCCCACAAACAAATCAGAAAACCTGTTGCCATTGTTTAAAACGCTCGACCTGACTTTAATACACGGACCTTTGTCTCACTGAAGATGCTCAATGTGGACCTTTAACATCTGTGTTTGAGCAACCCTGCTTACATAATGACAGCAGCTGAGATAAAGAAAACCAAACAAAAATTTGCTGATCTCTGTGAGTGCACTCACCTACAAACAGTTTATCAAAACAGAGATACGCAACTTAAAAACAGCTCGCGGTGCGTCAACAGCTGACTGAATCAATGGCTTGGCGCGCTCCTTCAGCCGATTACACAAATCCACTAAAAAACAACCAGGACGCTCTGTCTGCCAATGTTTTCTCGTCGCAAATATTCAAGAGACAACTTGTTGTTTTGTTTGCTTCCAGTCCAACAAGTTAATTTGACAACTGTATAAAGTATTTAGGATCACTCCATGTTGTCCCATTAACATACCTACATGTACGTGTGCCTGCAGAGTTTTTTCACAATTATTACTCAGGTACAAGTGTAGATACTCTGATTTAAATAATACTGCTGTAGAAGCTAAAGTATCACCTCAAGGTTTTGCCGGTAAAAATATAAAAGTTATAGTTTCTGATAAGAAAATTGACTCAATATTCTAAAATACACATTTGTGTCTCCTCTGACCCCTGCAGCGGTGACCCTTTGCCTATAAAGCACAAAAGCTCAGTACGATGCAAACCAAAGAACCATACACTGTATAATAATGCTATCTTTCTATCTAATATTTTTTAGTTTTTATCTGATAATTTTGACTTATCTCATTTCTGAATAAGAAAGAAAACTGTAGCAAACATGAATTGTACCATATTGCGGATTGCAGATCACAATCACTCAAGTAATTGATGAATTGACTATCCTTGCAGCTCTAGAAAGAAGACTTATATTATTATATTATTTGATAAAGAAATAGAAGTGAAAGTTAGAAGAAAGTTTAACCAAAAACAATTTTTTGTTGTATTCTCTAAGTCTTCTTTTACAGCTGCAAAGATGAATCAATTAGTTACCATTTTATGCAGCGGGATTTATCTGAATAGGTTTTTGGACGAGGCTGTTTTTATTTTAAAGAGTAGAATAATTATGTGAAGTAGAGATAAAAAGCGGCTAAAAGATAATTACTAAAAATCAAAAGTATAGATACCCCGAATTTCTACTTAAGTAAGTATTTGTACTCCTTCTGCTCAAACAAATACGAATCTATACAAACTGTCATCTCTGCAGACCTCATGGTGTTAAACATCCAACTTCACAACCTCAGCTGCAGGCAGAACCGTAGCTCCAGTTCCAGATCTGCAGTAAAATACGTGTGTGTAAAATCAACAGAGGCTGTCAGCTTTCTTGCCTCCCTCCCTCTCACGGGGCTGCAGGTCACTTTCCAGAGTCTGTACGCGTGTACAAAGTTTAGTATATTTCAACATCTAAACCCGTCTGGACCTTGGCGTCATCAGTGTTCCTCTATGGGACAATCTGCCCGGGACATTGATCTCGATTTCTAAAAGCAAAGGACACCGAGTTTTTAACTAGTGGCCAGAACAAACGGAGAAAAAGGGGGGGACAAGCGGTGACCTAAAAAACAATAATGAAACTGCCCGATAACAGTGTCCGGAGTCCTCTTCCTGCTCCGAGGCCTCTAATTAAGCTGCTAGTTGAAGTGAAACTGGGCCGGCAGAGGGGTCACATACTTGGCCCGGCTGCAGTATGATGACTTTACCCAGAGAACCGCTCCTCTGTGTCCAACTGGGACTCAACGCTTAATAACTGGTGAAAAGAGCACGTGGGAGAACTCCATGTAGTGGGGACACATGCGTTCATATGGATTCAAGGTTTTTTACTCAGTCTATTGTTTAGAGAAATAATTTTATCTCTTGATTATCTGATATAACATTTTTATATTATTTGTTGTTCTGTTGCATGCCTGATGAAGGCATCAGAGGGCGATGGCATCATGACGCCAGGCTGTTGGGGACAGGCTGAATGAGGCTTTACACTGCAAAAAGGAAATTTAACAAGTGAAAAAACCTGTTTAATCCAATATTTAGTAGAAATATCTTATCCATTATCCATTGTATTCCACTGGCAGATAATTTTAATTAGAGCTGGGTGATGTTTAAAAAAAAAAGTCTTGTTAAAAAAAAATTCAAATTGATTGATGTTGATAATTATCGATGGTTGTCTTTTAAATATTTGGGGGCATTTTTTTAAAATAATAAACTACTTTTAATATGTAATGTAGACACAACATAGCCAGAACATAAATTGATATTTAATAGTAGATGATCACTGATCTTTTTCAATTCCATATCTTGTATAAGGTTCTGGAGAAAACAAGTAGAATGTAACTACTTAATAGATTTTTTTTGCAGTAAATTTGGCATTTTTATGTTTTTTTTGTTTTTTGAGTAAGTGAGTGAAACTATTGAGATTATATTGAAAAAAGTCAGAATTCTGAGATTAAAAAGTGTAAGAAAAAAAAATCTTCAGAATAAATAAATAGGATAAATTATTTGTCACTTGAATAAGATATTTCAAGATAAATTCTACTCAATATTGCTTGTTCTGTCCCAACTGCAGCGCTGCTTCAGGATGTAGACCCCCTCCCCCAGCCCTCCTGTTCCAGCCTCCGGTTCATGAGCCGTGTCGTCTGTGTCGGTCGAGCGTTGCTCAGATTTGTTCCAGAGCATCACATGAGCATGAGCGCCGCCGGTGAACTGAAACATATGTTGCTGCAATAACTCAACCTGAGACCTGGGCATCCTGAGTAAAAACTGTCAATTCTGTCCCGCCGGCCTGTAGAAAGGGTTACGACATGTGATAAATTCAAGAATGCACCGCCCACCGAGCTCGATGGTCCCGCCGATGCCGATGAGTGACGCCGCGCTGTGGTAGAGCGGCAGAGGGATGTACATCACGTCGTCCGCAGTCGCCCCAAACGCCCAAAACCCTCCTGCTGCCTTCAAGCTCTGGAGGTGTGTTATCACTGCAGCCTTGGGTAGTCCTGTGGGAGATTCAACACATGAAGTTACCAAAAAAAAAGAATAAAAAAATCAATCAATAAATAATTGGGGCCTGGCCTCCTCTGTCGTGTTGCTGAAAGCTGGTTTAGAAGTGGCTCCTGTTGTGATGTCACAACAGGAGTATAAGCTAAAGAGCGTATAAGCTAAGGAGAGTAGAAGCTGCATTGTTGCTATAGGTCTAACTAGGTGATTTTGGAACACAAAACTTTTTTATTATTATCATTATTTTTTTTTCAGTTTTATTGATCTGCTGTAATGGATGAATTTCCCCTTTGTTTTAAAAATCATAACTTTCAATTCCATTCCTCTCGTTGTGCGGTTTGTGCTATGTGTTAAAGCCTCTCTTCAGGTCACCATGATGTGCATGTGATGGAGATGGTGAATGCTGCAGTATCAAAGCATTGCTGTTCTGGCAGATGGATGATGTCCAGGGGGACAGGGGAATGTTTCATTTAGTAAAAACTTTTAAAAAAATGATTGAACCATGCAGTCACTTAAGAAAGGACATAATGAGGCTACTGTTTCAAAATCAAAGGATGCTATTTATTAATCAGAGCACTCACTTAAAAACGAACAATGACTTTATCTGGAGTAATTTGCCTCAACTAAGAAATGAATATTCTTTAAATATAAATCTATATAGGTACATTCACGTGGAATCCACTCTATTCTACACACAGGGAAACAAGGGCACATAAATCATGTTAATTATACAAATAAACGCGTGTCTAATCACATGTTGCTGTCATGTATCATTATGCTCTGTACGTTGCCATTACACCCTAGCTGCTCCATTCTGTAACCAAGGAACTGAAACATTCCACATCTCAACGCCAAAAAGGAGCAAAAACTGGCGTGAAAGCACCTGTGCGAGACTTCTATGGAAACAGCGATCTGGTGTTTACTGACTCAGCTGATATTGACTCCAGCTCTGAGCTCAGAGAGCAGACATGAAACTACTGATGTGCAAAATAAGCGTTGAAATATTCCTTTTTACTCACCAGTCGTCCCGGAGGTGAAGATGTAGAGGGTGGGGGCTTTGAGGGAGGTGGCGGCTCTCAACGCCGCGGGCACCGGCCGATCCGAGGCGGCGTCGATGGCGTCCAGCAGCGTGTTCACCCCCGGCTGCTCGCTCTGGCCCGTCATGGCCCACACGTGGATGTCGTCCTCCAGCAGGCTGGGGAGGATGCCGTCCAGACTTCCCACCAGATCTGCGGGGGTCAAAGTCCAAGATTCAACGCAAATATCATGATGAAGATGGCAGTTGAGTTTTACTTACATGTGTTTCCTGTGTGCACATGTGGGCTAAACAGGGGAGATTGGATCTTAAGTCAATATATTAAATACATGATAAATTCACCTTCAATTTGCAAAAACAACAAATTTCAACAATATATCTCAATTATTCCACAGTCAGTACGTAATTTATCTATCTCAAGAAACCATTTATAAATCAAAGCTGGAAATATTTTACTTGAGCTCTGTAATATGCTCACTGACTTCACATTTCTGTGGAGAAACAGGAACTGCTCCACTGCTCCAGCACTCTTTTGTAGACGCTTTTGCTGATCATTATTCTGACGTCTCCCAGGGATAATTATAACCCAGGCAAGCTGCCACGATACATCTAGGAATCCTACTCCATTTGCCAGCTGTGGAAAAACAACACTGGAGGCTCCCGGAGGGAGGAGCACTAGTAAAGTCCTGAAGGGATCCTCGAGCAGCGGGAAGATGGGGATGAATGGCGCTGAACAGCTGAGCTGCTTCCCATGTTTCTTCTGAACAAATATATCAGCATTCCTGAATGTGTTATGACTGATGGTCAACATGAACAGGACGAGTTATTACAATGGGGGGAAAAGAAATGCACGGTATTTGGCTATTGACATCAAACAGTTTTTTTGTCATCTTCGAAAGTACATTCATTCAAGAAAAAGAAAAAAACGGAGAAAAGCTACATATATCTGTTGTATAAATGCTAAGCACTTTCTTGTGTCCCAATCAAGTGTGCAGATTTGACTCAGATCCCACTTGTAACTGTTCACACCTCTAATAATTTGTTTCACTGGGATATATATCACAAGATTCTCTAACCTGCATTCCATGGAGCCTTTAAGATGAATGGTGATGTTGTGTACTCCTTGTGTATGTTTACTTTGTGTTTTCACATGTCGATGCCTTATAACCGTCTGTACATATACAGTATATGCACTAGATTTGCTTCAATTAACCCTGAACCATTCTCAGTAACTTAGAAATATTTTTAAATGACACAAGTCTGTGATCTTTTTTTTATATCCAATCATACACATTGTAGTCATTGGTTTCTTTTGAATGTGCATATATGACAATGTAAGAAGACACTGTTGAGCCCCTTCTCAAAGACTCCTTTGCAAAGACAACCTGAACATGGTGAGTTCTCTGTTTTCACGGTCAAATTGTGACCTGGGGGGTTGTTAATTGAAGCCAAACTATTGAGCCAATCACAATATTCTCCTATTGGCGTCCAGACTGTGGACTGTTTCTCGTGCTGTTGGGTCGTAGCGAGGCCAGCGCTCTTGTCGTCCTGTCACATGGCTCGGGCATGGTGAATCCTATTAACTTTCAAAACAGGATTCTTCCGGAACGTTGTTTTGTTTTATCATTGAACAGCCAAAAAAGGCAAATATCACAAGATATTGCATGTTGAAAAATACTTCATCTGGGTGCAGGTTTAAATAGATAATGACACTGTGTCTTTAAACTACATAATATTAAATGCGTGTATCTACCTTAAGCATGTGTCCAAAAGTTAAAAAAATAATACAATTTTTTTGCTGCAAAATCTCACAAATTGGAAACAGTATCTTAAAAGTATCTTATTATTCCAATACTGAATAGGATTATCCTAAATTATCTCATTTCATTGGGGAATAATTTTGCAATAAAAAAGCCAAACGATTAAACACTTTAAGAAGATTCAAGGCTAAATTGAGCAAAATTCAGATAAAGATAGCATAAAATAAATTACCTGCCAATGAAATGAGACAATTAAATAATTGTACTCAACTTTTGGCTAATAAATAACTTGACATTTTTTTATAAATCAATTGATTTTCATGATCATGACTTTTTATTTTTGCTGCCTTTCAAAGCATTTACATTGATTTTGATCATCATTACTATTATTATTATTATAATTATACAGCACAAAAGCATACACACTTTTTTATTTAAGAAAATATGATAAGGTGTGTTCAGACTTTGGACTGGTGCTGTATTTAAACACATGGGTGTTTTCTTTACCTACCTAGTCATACATTGTGGTCACATGGTAGGACTGTACTGGATATGGTGTTCTGACCCTAAATCTAAGTACACATTGAGTTCATGTAATTGTGATAATGGTCAGTGACCTGGCTGACGCTACACTTCGTTTAGTGTCTTCCACTGGACCCACACTGCTTCCGATGGGAGGGGGGTCTTTTTTGGATTCTTTGTGTAAACTGGACCACTTCTGCTCTCAGATATTGATAGGGGCGTTGATGTCCCATTTAGCAGGTGGCGTACATCGCTGGAAGCTTTTGTGATCTCTACTCTGCTGCCACCTTTCCGTCTCACCTCTGTGCAACGCAGAGAAGATGCTGTTGTTGCTCAGGCTTCAAGCGACCAGCGATGGAACGGCAGGTGTCGTTCAACGCTCAGTCTAGAGTTTCAGCGAGGGTCCGGATGTCTTCATTATCCGACGAAGCTCGCCCATGTGCCCGCAGTGACTGCATCCACATTACAGATCCACCATTGTAGCGACACTGCAGCGACCCCAGTTCCAGGCCCCCCCACTTCCCCTACCATTACCTCCTGTTTGGCTAATATATAATTAAAAACAACAATGGCACCAAGGAAACCAAATAGCGTTTTCGAAGGCTTATAATTTTGAAATACAAAGAACATGTGTTTGTTTTATTCAGGACTAATGCTGATTTAACAAAAAAAAAGAAATTGAAAACACAGCATTATAGTATGAGGCGCGTCTCTAACATGCAGTGAAAGTTAAGGGTGCATGAAGGTTAAAGGGCCAGTTTGCTCAAACCACAACTATAATTCTTGCCATCCAATATTATATGTATCAAGTGTTTCACATGGAATTTACCAATACTTTACAATATCTAGTTTCGGGGTACAGTTAATCCAAAATTAGTAGAATTATCTTGAAATATCATATTCCATTGTGGAAGATAATTTTTTCATTTTTCAGTGAAAATAAAAAATCTGAAATATGAGGGGGGAAAAAGTCCAGAACATGTGATAAAAGAACAGAATAAACGAGGTAAACAGTCCAACAATGTAATCTCATCAGACACGCCCACTTCAGTCAGACGTGAATTCACTTGAGATTTAGCCACACCTGGGTTATTGTTAACCAGTATGGGCTTCATTACACACTCTGTGTAGCCTCAACGTGAGCTATTCTGATCTAAAACTCCACCAAAGCTTTGGGAAACTACTTCTATTCTTTAAGTCCTCGTTAGCCTAATCACTTGGCTTTTTATTACTTGGACCGGTTCGCCATGTTCTGTGTTCTCAAGTTACTTTTCCTCTATTTGTGTCTGATGTTTATTCATTATCTTTAAAAAAAAAACTAATTTTATAATCTGGCAATGGAACATGATAATAAATGATAATTCTACTAAATTTTGAATTGGATCCGAAACATTTTTCTATATAATTTTGCTTATTTCAATATATATATATATTTTTTTAATTTTGGTCGATTTAGTGTTGTTTCCTTTTTTTGTGTAATTATTGGACTGTTTATCTTCATGTTGTCTTTTTTTTAAAATCTCACATATACATCATGCAGTTCCTATATAATTTATCTTATTATCATAATTTAGTTTTTTTCTTGATTTTGCTCAATTAAGTCTTGTTTAATTGTTGGACTGTTTATCTTGTTTGTCTATTTTATTTCATGATTATAACCAAAGTTTTGTTGAAAAAACTTTAAATAAGCACACATATGGAATAATATAATTCAAGACAGTCCTACTCAGTATTGGACTAATTGTACTAAATATATTTTGTGGTGCCCCCCCCCCCTAAATAAGATTGCAGTATAATTGAGCCTAACTAACCCTTTAATGCACTTTAATAGACACATGGAAACATGCAGATTGCAGGGATTAACTAGTGAGATTTACCTGCTCATCACTAACCAGGTAACGAACAGGTGGGTTTTACCTGTTCATCACTGAACGAACAGGTGGGCTTTAGAACTGAACAGGTGATGAATAGTTGGGCTTTACCTGCGCCCACAATGAGCGTCTTGGCTCCGCAGCAGTTGAAGCAGTGCAGCAGAGACCTGGACTTGATGTTGGTGTTGAGAAACGCCACCGAGCAGCCGACCTTCGCCAAGCCGAACCACGCGCACAGGAAGTCGGGCTCGTTGCTCATGAGCAGCGCGACGCATTCCCCTTTCCTCAGCCCGACCCTGTCGAGGAACACGTTGGCCAGCCTGTTGCTGCGTCTCTCCACGTCCCCGTAGGTGTGGACGGCTCCGTCGTAGATGACGAACGGCTTGTCGGGGATGCGCTGCGCCTGGTGGACGAACCTATCCAGCACCGTGCGCACGCGGGACGTCAGCTTGAAGAGCTCCAGCCTCACGCCGTACCTGACGACGGTCAGCAGGAACGCCAAGTCCCTCCAGAAGTACGGGAACCAGAGTTTCTGCAGCACGTGAGCGGAGAGGAGACCCGCGGCCACGGCCGAGAGCCAGCCCAGGGGAGACGTCATGTCTGGCGGCGCGAGGGCAGAGACGACACGGAGGTGAGCGCGCGCGCCGCTCACTACATGTTCCAGGTGGCGACACGGAGGGTGTCAGTGATGTGAGGCGGGAACGACCTGTGGTGCGCACGAGACGAGTCACACAGCACAGGAAGCGCCGCCTTCAAAATAAAAGAGGAAGGCTTGACGTGAAGACGCCGCGTCTCTATAATCATCTGCTGATTAGAATAGAATAGTATGATAATATAGTATATTACTATAATATACTCTACCATACTATGAGCTACTGTAACTTTTTTTTTTCTTGTGTTGTATATCTACTCCATGGTATGTTTTGTATATAATCTATATTGGCTATACAAGAGGGCGACAGGGTGGAGCAGTGGGTAGCACTGTTGCCTCACAGCAAGAAGGTCGCAGGTTCAAGACCGCCTTGGGGCCTGGGTCTGGGACCTTTGTGTGTGGAGTTTGCATGTTCTCCCCGTGTCTGCGTTGGTTTTCACCGGGTACTCCGGTTTCCTCCCACAATACAAAACATGCTCAGGTTAATTGGCAAATCTAAATTGCCCATAGGTGTGAGTGAGTGAGTGAATGGTGTGTGAATGGTGTGTGTGCCCCACGATTGGCTGGCGACCATCTGGGGTGTATCCCTGCCTCTCGCCATAAATGCGCTGGGATAGGCTCCAGCAGACCCCTGCGACCCTGAAAAGGAATAAGCGGGATAGAAAATGGATGGATGGATGGGCTATACAAGATTTACTATACTTTAGTAACTAACTTTATATTACAATATAGAGCTATACTACATATATAACAATATATACTATACTTTACACCAACCTGTCCCCATCCCTTTTAATGTTTAAATTTTATTTTTTAAAGTTAAGAAGTTTTAGAGTTAAGAATATAATTTGAACATTATTTTACTAGTATTATTATCCATCCATCCATCCATCCATCCATTTTCTATCCCGCTTATTCCTTTTCAGGGTCACAGGGGTCTGCTGGAGCCTATCCCAGCGCATTTATGGCGAGAGGCAGGGATACACCCCAGATGGTCGCCAGCCAATCGTGGGGCACACACACCATTCACACACCATTCACTCACACACTCACACCTATGGGCAATTTAGATTTGCCAATTAACCTGAGCATGTTTTGTATTGTGGGAGGAAGCCGGAGTACCTGGTGGAAACCCACGCAGACACGGGGAGAACATGCAAACTCCACACAGAAAGGTCCCAGACCCAGGCCCAAGGCGGTCTTGAACCTGCGACCTTCTTGCTGTGAGGCAACAGTGCTACCCACTGCTCCACCGTGTCGCCCAGTATTATTATCATTATTATTATTTACTGCATTTTTAAACTTTGTAACATTTTCAAGTGACTAAGTACTTCGAAAAGCATTTATAAATAACATGTATTATTAATATTTATATATATATATTTATTTGTCCTATACAAACTATATCCTATATACAATGATAATACTTTAAAGTTTTTGAACTGTCGTGAAATGTGTTATTGACAAAACAACATGTTGCATCAATGAAGTTGACCTATGACCTCCAAAATGCTGCTGCTACTCTCTGCCTTCATATTCCCATAAACATTTGAATAGGTCTTTCTAAGGCATGTCATGAGGTAATCGGATTTTTTTCTTTTCTGAATTATGACTTCTTACTACTTTCTATTTGTAAAAAAAACAACATAATTTGACTGTGTGCAAGTTTGAAGATTGACCTAATTGAGAAAAATTAAAGGAATCAAGAATTTGTTGTTGTTATTGTCTTGCAGTATACACTTGTCATCATTGTTAGAATCATCTTCATAACTGGTGTTAATCTGGTCATCATTCATACACTATAATTTAATGATCATGGTATTTATTAGATAAATTCCTACAAGAATGTCATATTAAAATATTTTGGATAGAATCATTACAGACTCAAGAATTTCAATGCTGACAATAATGCCAACAAAATAAGATGTAAAACATTACTTTTTGAATGTGTAAAGCCTCCTGAGAACGATGAGCTCCTGCAAACAGAGTGCAATACCGACACTGCACTTTGGAATCAGATAATCCTGGGCAGACTGCAGCAACAGCACGATGACTTGCTTTTTGTTTGGATGTTGTGGTTTCTGCTATTTTTATATTCCATTTTCTCAAAAATAGAGCAAGATCAAATTTAAACAGTCTGTCACAAGATAAAACAAACATTTAAAAGTTAGGTTTATGCAATAACTCAATTTTGACCAAAATGGTATTTACTGCTGTTTGGCTTTGTATGGCAGTATACATTCTGTATACTATATACAATACTATATTCTCTATATAGTATATAATATGTGTATGTATATATTATAGTATATATACATTCTAAAAATTAATTTAGGTACCTTTTGTCAAAACTTAAATATATGTATTGCTATGAATTGATAAATCAATTTCTAAAAATCAGTTTTTTTGTGATGGTTATGTTCTTTAGCTCTCATGACACACATTATTCTTATTGATTATTTATTTATTGATTATTTAATCTGACCTTCAAATGAGCAGCTCTTTAACAAATACCTTAATTCTAAGCTCTAAAAATGTAAATTCAATAAATAGTCAAAGTCAAAAACCCAGGTCGAAAACATTGTCTTGGTCGTAACAAACTTAAAATGGTTTATAATATAATATAATGGTTTAATAATAGGTTTAATCAACCTAAATATTTGAATTCATGATCAATTAGTAAGTTCATGCTACTTAGAAATTTGCTTTATTGTACTTTATTGTGTGCATCTACTAAATATTATATTGGATCAACTTAGCAACTGTCATCATGTGGTTAAAAAGGTCAATCTACTTGAAACATTATGTTGGACCCATTAAGCAACTCTCTACACATACATTTAAGATGATGTTCCTGAAAATGTATTTATTTTGGCCAAAATCAGCACTTATTTTGTCATCACGTGACATGCACAATAAAGAAATAAATCCTTTAGGCTTTAATTTATTTTATTGTATTTCTTTACCATCCTTTTTTATTTTGTCTTTTTCTTCTAAATCTATTTTGTTGAGTTTGTTTTTTATTTTACTTTATTTTACCACTCCTATTATTATAGGCTTTAAATCTATTTATTTTTTATTTATTCTTTTTTTTTACATGTTTATCGTTTGGATTTTCTGCATTTGCTCTCAAATAGTTTTTTTCCTTTCTTTTTTGTTTTCCCTTATTATTCCGTTTTTTTAACCAGCAATAAACTACATGGAAGATGCTGTACAAATAGAGCTTAATTCCTTGCTTGCTTGATTGATACTGTACAGAAAAAAAACAGCTATTTAACTCGAATATATGTTTTTGAGCATCAACCCCATCTCGACAGGCAGGCAAATATATACAACTTTTTCAACAGCCTGTGACAGATATCACACAACCTTTTATTTTGAAGGGCAAACCATTTCCTGTAGGACTTGTTTTCATGGTGGAAATCTCTCCAGAGTGTCTCTGGACATGGAATCATGTGACTGTTGTTGTGTAGATGAGTGGGAGGGCGCGCTGAGGCACTCTCCTACTGTCTGGTTCGAACGCAGATAACACAGTTAGGTTAGTGTTCTGGCAGTTAACAGGGGAGCCCAGGCTCTAACACTGTTTTATGAAGGTCAAAGGTCACGGGTGTTGTTGAAATTCACTAAATTCAACAAAATAGACTCTGTCCACTTCATTGAAAGCAGCATTTGTACTTTAATTTTGTTTTTTAATCAGCCCGATTACTTTGTTAAAGAAAGAAAAACAAAAAAACAGATTTGTTGGTCGTGTCTGGAAGCGTCTAACGCTACCTGCTGATAAAGAGAGGAAAAGTGTGTCACTGCACATTCAAAAACTCAATCGTGTTTTTTTTGTGTTTTCCTGCAACTCACAAGAAATATAGATATACCTGTATAATAATCTAATATACAAATGTCATAAATTGGCTGAACGTTCCTTTTTTTGTGGGAGAGGATTCTTCTTTTTTATGATCCTGAATATGTTTAGCCAGTATCATCATGGGTCACCAACATCACTAGGAAAGATTCGTAAATATCCGAACAGAATCTCATAAAAATCTGTACAGTGGTTGAGGAGAATTGTTAACGCAGGGGCGGAGTGGACGCAGGGATCCTGTGGCGAAACTCAAACCACTGTCACATGACAGTCACGCCGCCTTAAATTATGCTCTGTTCGGGGTTTGCAGACTCAATTTAATTTTGCTGTCATGGATCCGTCTACATTAAGTTTACACAGACACTGACTCACACAGGCCTGACCAGAGCTGTCACCCTCGGAGGCTGAAGACATCTTTAACTCTTCCTTTTTTTTATACGGAGCTGTGCCTCACTAACATTCCTAACAGCCAATGCTTCCTTGTGACAAAAGTGACAGCTCGATTTACCAAAATGCCATCTCAGAGGACCGGGTGTGTGCTACCTGCCTTTCAGGTTTGAATTCTTTGGAAACAAAGACATGGCGAGGCCGCCACTGCTGCAGCTGAATCACCTCGGCAGGTTTACGAACCTCGGTGACCTCTGAGACACTAAGAGAAGAAGTCGTACAAGAAGCCCACAGGTTTGTTCACTTTTCTGTTTTTTTTTTCACACTTTTCAGTGACATGATGGTTGACAACTTGTTTCCTAAGTGTTTCCTGTCGTATGACGTCACCTCCCCTCCCAGAAAGAGAAAAATGTATTTAAATTATAATGATTTTCAACAGTGAGATGCATAATCTATTTACTTGTTTGTGTCTCTATACTAACTTTACTACTTTTTTTGTTTAGGGCATATATTATAAGAGCAGTGGTGTTTTTTTATATAATATATATATATATATATATATATATATATATATATATATATATATATATATATATATATATATATATACAATAATGAGTTTCAGGTCTGGTTGTAGGCACACACAAACACACACACACCCACACACATGTCCATTATATTATCTTGCAAGTTTAGTTACTAATCAGCATTATCTTACACATACACAGGGAGAAAGAGAGCACTAGTGTGTGTGTGTGTGTGTGTGTGTATGTGTGAAAGAGAGTAATTGCGCAAGTAAGATTACGAACCGAAGAAAGGGGCACTTGCCAACATGAGGATTGACATCGGTTTACAAAGCCATCTGCCAAACTGTTGATCTACAATCCTCAGAGAGTTCACGGCCTTACAAACAGTAAAATATATAACAACGGTAAATGTTACACATGCAACCTCTGAGGACTGATCTGTCAACATTATTACGACATCAACCTAGTTTTTTAAGCATTTACTGTATGACACACTGTCATCACTATCTAAAAATCCTTAAACAAGTTGTGTAAATTGTGCACCTATAAGCTGAAGTTATGACATAGCAACTAGTTTGGAGCAGGTCATGGTACAGCATGCAACTTTACACTAAGAATAGACTTTACACTGAGGGAGGAGGCATCTGGTGTCCAGCAGATACAAAATGAGGGAACCTAAATGGCAATGACAAAAAACGAATCACCTGAGAGTTAGATAATGGTAGAAAAGCAGCAGATCAAGGAAATTGGCCTGAAGTAACGAATTGGATCAACCATCTTTTTTTCTTGATCCTATTTGATTGATTACATGGTTAGTGTAAAAAAAGACAATATGTTCCTTAATAATCTGTAACTAAAAACCTCAACAAAACTACAAGGAAACCATTTTCCCTAGTTCTCCTGTCTGTTTTTGATGCACGACATTGCTGTCGGTGGCTACTGAAGAATGAGCCATGAAGAGAACGGCCAACTCAGCATTCGATCAAGCGATATAATCTGGAAACCCTCCAACTGCCTGTTAAACCTGCCACTCCCAGGCGCTGACCACTGAGGACCCCACGCCACACGTCTTTGTAGCTGATGAGGCCTTTCTACCCATTCCAGGAAAGGTTTTCTAGGCCGTTCCTGGGGCACAAACTGCAAAGAGAGCAGGCCTCAAATAAAATACAGATAACTGGGCAAGAGACACCTGCAGGGTGATGGATTATAGATGGTTATCAAGCAACCCAAGCTTATCAAAGGCTTGATGTTAGTGACTAGAATTAGGTGTGTTTAAGTGGGGTGATTCCTAAAACATGCAGGATGCTAGCTCCCCAGGAGCAGGATTGGGCACCCCTGCCATAGAGGGTGTTGGAGGGGGACCTATCCATCCTGTAACGTGCTGGCGTGTTGTCTGCTGCCACTGGAAGATCTCCTCTTTCTGACCCTGGAGCCAGTCTCGCTGCAATTGCAAATCAAGTACAGCTTCTCTTCCGAGCATCGCTCCCTTTAGATTTCTTTTTACAGGAGAAGCATTTACATTCAATTGGCCTCCAGGGATGTGACACCATGTATTCGGGTTCTGTCAAAGGATTCCACTGTCTGGGATGGCTGAATCTTGGCCTTTTCTCCATATTTACCGATTTATTGAATCCATTTTGCCACTCCTTTAGAACTCCTAGGACCTTCATGGTGTATCTTTGTTACCGGGGAACTCGTGGTCTGTCTTTCAGAATATGAAGGGATATCAAGGTTTGCATCTCCCTAGGGGTCAGGGCCAAATTTGAATGAGTGTTTCTTTGGTTTTGTAGTCAATCAGAGCCATGTGAGGTATGCTGTGTCTTTTTGGATCTTGACGTCAAGCTCTTACCAATTTTCCCTGTCTCAAATGCTAACATCTCCTTACTGTATTGTTTTTTCTCTCTTGACATCATCCTTGATTTACTTTGCTGCCTTTCAGACAGTAGTACCTTGCTCTAGCCATCTCCCTCCAAAGTTGGCAGTCTGGCCCGAAGCCCTGCCCGCTTGCCATTGTCAAGCGTTATGCGCATTCCTTGTATTCTTACTGAAATTTCACAGCAACAACGGCAAGAGGTCTCTTTCTCTGGGTCAGAGATGAATGAGGGAGAAATGGTGATGACACAGATGTGTTTCTTATTCACGACCTGGAAGTATTTATTCAGCAGTGAAAGGTCATTTGTATGAAAGGTTCCTCACCCCAGGTAGTGTACTTGCATATCTCCCAATGCAACATTGATGCTATCTTTGAGTCTTTATCACAAGAACAGAAGAACACACAAAGTGAAGTGATAGAACTTGATTTAAAGTCTTTTTTTTATTTATAAAGATTAGCACACTTCTATGGTCCAACAGCAGCGAGTTAGACCTGTAGCAGCAATGCAGTCTGCCTTCTCAGACATTTATTCTGAACAACCCCCCCCTCCACCCTCTTGTGATTGGCCTGGTACTGTTGGAAATGTCATGTCCCTCAGATAGCTGGAGTCAGTCAGAGAAGCTCAAGTCAACTACAAACACATGGATCCAGGGGTGGTTACTAATAACTTAGACTCCAAGGTGACACTTCGAAAACACGTAGAAAAGGCGTTCAAAAAGCATCAGTTAACAAACTAGCTGAGGTCCATCGTGACTTTGTAGTGTGCATCAAATTCAGCCTCTAAAGCTTCAGTTGCTGTAAACCGCACAAATACGACGTGACATTTAACTAAACGAACTGACTTTTATAGAGAGAGTGTTTCTGCTGTGTCCGGTCACCGAAAGCAGACAAATGCAGCGAGACTGTAGCGGCAGACGGATCCACCATGATACATTGATTAAACATCACATTTAAAACAGGACAGCCCCAGGGTGCTCCCACTTACATTCCAGACTTTACGGCCTTTTTAATACCACTTTAATTTAATGCCAACTTCACGGCTCTACCAACAGAAGTATGACAAATATAATGGAAATCAGTATGGATTTGAAGCACTAGAAGGGAATTTAAAAAGTACCTGCGTTTAAGTGCTTGAATAAATGAATTCTTATACAAGAATAGCCACTGAACTATTCAACTAATATTCTATTAATCAATACGTTGGTTTCCACAACTTATGCATTGTGCATTTCCACAATAAGACCTAACTCTATTAATTGACTCATCGACTATGAGATGTCAGTTTATTTTTTACCATGCTCACATTCATCAAAAAAGCTGCAGTGAAAATACAATTTCAAAATAAAAGCACAAATGTTAAGTTACCATTTTTTTGGGGGGGGTTGTTGTTGATTAAATTGCTTTCATCATGATTGTTATTTAGATTTAGAGCCCTGAGTCAGGAGCGCAGTTGCACGGCCGACCACAGAGAGGCACCGTGGCTCTGCGCGAGTTCACTGGTGGCGTTTCTCTCCTCGTCGGCAGACTTTTATCATCGCCGTGGGATCCGATAACACAATTAGAGGAGGGTAAATTTCACTCCTCATGCAGACGAGATGACTCAGTGCTTCCCCCCCTTCCCCCAAATACCAGCAGGTCATGCGTGAAAGTTCAACTTGAAGATGATTTAGAGTCTGTGAAACAACTGACACAGCCTGTTTTTTTTTGTTTTTTTTCACCAGACCTTATACTGCAGCTGAATCTAAAACGATGTTCCAAACCTTCTCTGGCTGGATGAACATGAACCATAGAGATGCTGAGATGAACCTGCGGCTTTTTTTCTTTAAACTTGCAGACATATTCGCCTGGTTTCTCATCTTCATCTCTTTGCATTCTTTTTGTTTTAGCTTTTTCCACTTCTACTTTTGAGGTAAAGAATGCACCAACCACAACTGCAATCACTGATGCAGCGACACGGCGGTTCATTGAATTAAGACGCAGCCAGGGCATAGATGGATTCACACATCTTTAGAATAATATCACAGAAACAAGCCGTCTCTCATGGACGTTTGACTGTAATGATGAAATCTCCTCGTGCACAGATTGCATCATCGGGCTGAAACCGGCGATTCTAAGAGAGTTGGAGGGAAGGAGAAGGTTTACGGAGAAGAAAATAAAAAAGAAATGTTCTTGCCTGAGGAGGAGCAAGAAGGCAAGAAGGAGCTTCAGTGGTAAAGATTCTGTTTCGTGTTCAACTTGAGGTTTCTTTTTTCAATAAAACAGTCAAAACCAGGGATTCACAGGGAAAAAAAACAACACCAGTTCTGAAAGGTTCTCTGCAGAATATATATACGGCCCGAAGAAACGCGGATACTCTAAAATCTGAAAGTCTTTTTTATATGTGCATGCAGAAGAGAGTCCACCTGTGTCTCCACCTGTTCGTCCACCTGTCTGCGTCTCGCCGTGCCGGGGGGGGGACCTGCATGTAAATCAAGTTCCCTGCACAAAGTCTTTGAGTGCATTTAAGAGATTCTCCTCCCCGAGGTCAGCAGCACTCTAACCTCGACACACACTCACGCTCTCACACAAAAAACAACACACACTGTTATAAAATAGGAATAAATAATCCGATAAATAATTAATTCGGTTGTGTTCGATGCCTCCTCTCCGCTCTATCTTCGTCCTCCTCCCGGAGGATTATCAGAGGCAGAATTTGGAGGGCGTGATGGAGAACACGCGCCAAGTCGTCTAAATGGAAATGTCGCAACATCAGCTGTCGTATAGGGGTCCGTTTTTTTGGTTGCCAATAACCCGGGTCGCCGTGGCGCCGCAGCACAGGCCGATTGTTTTTTCCTCTGGATGCTGAGGTCTATTCCTGCCAGAGGACGGACATTCACCCCACCCAGATTCTGAGTTCATTCCGCAGCCCGCTGCTTCTGGAGAAGTGTGGTTCTGCTGAGGAGGCAGATGTGACAGTGTTGGTGCACGGTCGGTCCATGAGGACCCATCCATGCAACAAGGTGACGCCACGCGGCATTTCCCTCACCAAATCCTAATGTGTTTTTGTCAGGCCGGGACTCAAAAAGAGGACTCAGATGCGGAGTGGAACAGCAGGTTTTATTAATAAATAGGCAACCTCTTCCACAGGGAGCAAAAGAGGGCTATGACTAAATACAAAGAAAATATCTATGGCTATAAATCACTATACTATAAGGGACTAGACTATGACTATGACTAGGGGGAGAAATATCTATGGCTATAAATCACTATACTATAAAGGACTATGACTATGACTATGAGGAAACTAAACTATCTGCGAAAACGCTGAAAATCTACAATTAGCTATCTAGACTAAGGCTATGAAAACTATAACAAAAAATCGCTCCGAAGAGGACAGCACAACAGGCAAGGCAACAAGAACTATGACTAACGAAAACTATAACAAAAATTCGCTCCGAAGAGGACAGCACGACAGGCATGAAACTACAACAAAAAATCACTCCAAAGAGGACAGCACGACAGGCAAGGCAACAAGGACTATGACAAGAGGACTTCAATGGCTTGGGTGAACGCACGGGACGAAACACTTCGGCACAAGACAAGGGGAGACACAGACAATATATACACAAGGTAATTGGAACCAGGTGGAAACAATCAGGGCAGGGCAGACAATCAGACCGGTGACACATGAGGAAGGGCAAGTGACCTGAAACGAGAGGAGAGTCAGACTTTCAAAATAAAACAGGAAGTGACAAGACAAGACAAACCTCACCGCGGTGTGACAGTACCCCCCCCTCTAGGGCCGACTCCTGACGGCCCAGGCTGGTCAGGGTGGTCCCTGTGGAAGTCTGTGATGAGCGTAGGGTCTAGGATATAACGCGCCGGGACCCACTGCCTCTCCTCCGGACCATATCCTACCCAGTCCACCAGATATTGTTTTCCTTGGCCCCGTTTGCGAACTGCCAGTAACCGCTTGACCTTGTAGACCGGACCGCCGTCTATCACTTCTGGGGGCGGTGGAGGGGCGGCGGTTGGGACCCTCGGGCTCTCCTTGGCGGGAAGCGACACTCTCTGGCCTGGCCGGTAAGTTGGGGCGGGTCGCCTCTTGCGGTCTGCAGTTTTCTTGACCCGGTCCCCTTGGCGAATTAGAACCTCCCTGGCAGCTGCCCAGATGCGGTGGCAGCGGCGAACCATGGCATGGGCGGAGGGAACAGACACCTCCTGCTCATTGTCTGGGAACACAGGAGGTTGGTAACCAAATACGCATTTAAACGGTGATATACCTGTGGCTGAGGTGGGCAGTAGGTTGTGGGCATACTCGACCCAGACCAGGTGTTGGCTCCATGTCGAGGGATTCTGAGAGACCAGACACCGGAGGCCGGTTTCCAGTTGTTGGTTGAGGCGTTCGGTCTGGCCGTTGGCCTCCGGGTGATAACCTGAGGTCAGGCTGGTCTTCGCTCCGACGAGTCGGCAGAACTCCCTCCAGAACCTGGAAACGAACTGGGGGCCCCGGTCTGACACAATGTCCTTGGAAAATCCGTGAACCTTGAAAACATTGTTCATCATGATCTCTGCCGTTTCTTTGGCGGAGGGCAGTTTAGGCAAAGCAAGGAATCTAGCCATCTTGGAGAATCTATCCACCACGGTGAGGACCGTGGTGTTACCTTGGGAGACCGGAAGCCCCGTGACGAAGTCCACCGAGATGTCGGACCATGGTCTGGAGGGAATGGGGAGTGGGTGCAGCAGGCCCATGCGTGACCCGGAGGACGTCTTGTTCAGGGCGCAGACCGAACATGCCTCTACGTACTCCCGGACCTCCGGCTCCATGGAGGGCCACCAGAACCTCCGGGAGATAGCGAACATCGTCCTTCTAACTCCCGGATGGCAGGAAAGCAGTGAGGTGTGGGCCCAATGGATCACCTGTGGGCGCATATAAGCCGGGACAAACAAACGGTTCTCTGGGCACCCACTAGGTGACGGAGCCTCACCATTAGCCTGCTTAACCTCATTTTCTATTTGCCAGGTCAGAGCTCCAACCACACATGTACGTGGGAGGATCGTTTCTGGATCCTTGGCAACAGGCTCAGGGTCATTGGGGTCTGTGACGGAGTTAGCAGAAATCTGTCTATTGCCTGTGACCTCTTTTCCTTGCCGTGGGAGTTCCATACAGACCCTCACACAGTCCGCTCCCCACCTCAGGATCTCCCCTGATCTCCAATCTATGTGGGGATTGTGGCGGTGTAACCATGGCTGTCCTAAAATGAGAGTCTGAGAGGGTGACTTGACTACATACAGACGAATGCTCTCCTGGTGGTTGTCGATAATCAATTTGAGAGGTGCTGTGATGTGTGTGACGGTGAAAAGGTCCTGTCCATTAAGAGCTATAGCGCGGATGGGCTTAGCTAAAAGTTCTATTTCGAGGCCCAGTTGTTCCGCAAAGCGCCCGTCTATCAGGCTCTCGTCCGCCCCTGAGTCTATGAGTGCGTTAAGCTCAATGGTGGTGTGGTGTTTTACCTGGACGGTGGTGAGAGTACGTGGTGGGGTGCTTGCACCCTTGAAGTTTCTCACCACCAGGTTCTTCTTGGCAGGGCAGGTGGCGACGAGATGGCCGGGTTCCCCGCAGTAGAAACAGCGACCCTCCTGTAGCCGTCTCCGTCGTTCCTTCGGCGATAGTCGGGCTCTCCCCAGCTGCATGGGTTCTCCGTCTTCTTCTGGAGGATGACAGTGACGCGGCTCTGGTGATGATTGACGGGTTACCGGCCAACCTGGTGTTAGTGGGTGTATGGACCCTTCCATCGGCGGGGTTCTCGCAGTGCGTAGCTGCCTGAGCTGGCGGGCTCGGTTATCCGTCCGGATAGCGAGGGCGATGAGTGCGTCGAGGTCCGTGGGTAGATCCAGAGGAACCAGGAGGTCCTGGATCGGAGCTGCCAATCCCTTTAAAAAGACGTCATATAGGGCTGTCATATTCCAACCAATCCCCGCCGATAGGGTGCGAAACTGGATGGCATAGTCACAAACTGAGTTATTGCCCTGTTTCAGCCCGCTCAGCTCCTGAGCCTTCTCCCGGTTAGTCGTGACAGGGTCAAAAATCTTCTCTAGAGTCTGTTCAAATTCCGAAAAAGAACTGCAAACCGGGGAGTCTCGGGCCCACTCTGCCGAAGCCCAAGCCTTTGCTCTCCCGGCCAGGTGGGAAATCATAAAGGCAATCTTAGATCGGTCAGTGGGAAAAGCCTGGGGGTTTAGCTCATAATGTAATGAACAGTCAATGAGGAAGGTCTTGCATAAGCCCGGTTCGCCAGAGAATCGGGCTGGTGGAGCTAACTCACATGCTGCTCCCACTACCGGCATCGATGGAACGGGATTCACTGGGTTGGTGGGCGCCACTACTGGAGGCTCAGGTGCTGCCTTCGTCTGCACTAGGTGATCGTGCAGATCCTGGAGTTGCGAAGATAGAAGCGCCATCTGGGAGGCCAGGGCGGTCTGGAATTCCTCCTGACGGGAGAGCCGGGCCTCCTGGGCTCGCAGGGCTGCCGTGAGCTGTTCTCTCTCCGCTGAGTCCATACTGGCCGAAGTGTACTGTCAGGCCGGGACTCAAAAAGAGGACTCAGATGCAGAGTGGAACAGCAGGTTTTATTAATAAATAGGCAACCTCTTCCACAGGGAGCAAAAGAGGGCTATGACTAAATACAAAGAAAATATCTATGGCTATAAATCACTATACTATAAGGGACTAGACTATGACTATGACTAGGGGGAGAAATATCTATGGCTATAAATCACTATACTATAAAGGACTATGACTATGACTATGACTAGGGGGAAACTAAACTATCTGCGAAAACGCTGAAAATCTACAATTAGCTATCTAGACTAAGGCTATGAAAACTATAACAAAAAATCGCTCCGAAGAGGACAGCACAACAGGCAAGGCAACAAGAACTATGACTAACGAAAACTATAACAAAAATTCGCTCCGAAGAGGACAGCACGACAGGCATGAAACTACAACAAAAAATCACTCCAAAGAGGACAGCACGACAGGCAAGGCAACAAGGACTATGACAAGAGGACTTCAATGGCTTGGGTGAACGCACGGGACGAAACACTTCGGCACAAGACAAGGGGAGACACAGACAATATATACACAAGGTAATTGGAACCAGGTGGAAACAATCAGGGCAGGGCAGACAATCAGACCGGTGACACATGAGGAAGGGCAAGTGACCTGAAACGAGAGGAGAGTCAGACTTTCAAAATAAAACAGGAAGTGACAAGACAAGACAAACCTCACCGCGGTGTGACAGTTTTAAGTTTTGTGCGTTCCTTTTTCAAAATAAAAGTCCGAAAAAAGTAGGTAAGTTTCCTGAACCTCAGCCTCATACACACACATACACACACGCGATTTGCAGGGAAATAACAGACTTTTTTTTTTTTTACTTACAACTAACCCTTATCCTAATAAACAGAATCTTGAGTAAACAAAATGCTAATTTGGATTTTATGGTTTTGTATTACTTTTCTACTCGGGGGCAGAGACAAACATTGTGAAAGTTGATTTAGTTTTACTCAGTTATTGGATTTGACTTTTTTTGAATTTCACTTCAAAATGAAAGTAAAAAAAGTCCATATGCTTTTTTCTGAGGCTACATGCAACACACACACACACACACACACACACACACACACACACACACACACACACACACACACACACACACACACACACACACACACACACACACACACACGCACATACACACTCACACACACTCACGCTTATAGGTGAATAACTTTTTTTTTAAACTTGCATCTACCACTAATCCTCACCACGATAAATAAGAATCTTTAGTAACAGTTTGTTTGATATATGTTTTATACATCTACTCAAAAATTGTAAAAGTTGATTCCTGTTTAATGTCTTTAGATGTGTTACATTTGGTGGGGGGAAAAAAATGGAGGACGTTCAGTCTGCGTGTGCCATTACAGCCGTGACAGCCACAGAGACGTGAGAGGAGAGAATGATGTCATGCTGTGAGTGATGTCACGCTGTGAGTGATGTCACACTGTGAGTGATGTCACACTGCCAGCCGCAGCGCCACGCGATGCCGGCTGGTCGCTGAGTCAGACGTGCTTCAAAAAAAAGTGTTTCTCGCCAGAGGTGCAGCCTCTGACAATCGAGGGATGCCGTCGATCCGGGTCGATCATTTCATCATAAGTGAAAATCACTCGTGCGATTCCGTCCGTACGAGCTGGTCTCTGCATGATTCCCATTGTTCTTGTTTTTTCCTTTTTTTTCCCTCCTCTCTTTTTGTTCTTCTTTCTTTTATTCAATTGCGATCGAGGCGCTTTTGCAGCTCGCTTCTTTTGTCTGAACAGCTTTTATAGTGCCTAATAAAGGGCTTTGTAAAACCCCCCAAAATCTCTCCTTTTCTTGATTTCCTCTCCTCTCTCCGTGTTCCCCCGTCTCTTATTTCCTCCCCTCCTCTCTCTCTCTCTCTCTCTGGTTGACAGGAATGTGAGTCGACGAGTGCTGACGCTGTGATGTGGATGGATGTTGGCAGGTATGTGGCATCTCTGTCTCTCTACACAGCTCTGATTGCATACAGTGACTGGTCCTCTGCCATGATGTGTGTGTGTGTGTGTTTCACACGTGTGTGTGTGTGTGTGTGCGTGCGGTCTTTAACCCTGAATCTCTGCAGTCAATGTTAAGCAGTGGGCTCATATGTTATTTATGGCACACTGGCAAACCTGCAGACAAAAAATATGTATGTATGTATATAGTTATATACATATATGACACACAGTCATGCGTCACATCACAAAATAACATGACAACAGGTTGTAAAGGCAAGACAGATTTTTTTTTTCTTTCAACAGGCCTGTTTTATAAGTCGTCACCTACAATAAGCCGAGGACGCGAGCGTGGATCCGTCCTGACAGGAAGTTCTGGGATGAAAATGCAAACATTGTCTCCTCCCAGCGGCCGCCTCCACGCGCTCATGATAAAAAAAAAAAAATCGAAATCAACGCCGCAGAAGCGCCTTTATTATCGCCCGCATTCTTCCCGCTCGTCAGCATCCCCACCACGTGTCAAATATGGAAATGAACGATATGTTCTCGTTACGTCGGGGTGGGGAGGGGGACATAATTCAGCGGCGTTAACGTCTCCAACAAAAAACATGTTCGCTCTTGCAATTAATCACATAGGAAAGTCTTTTTCTCGGAGGCAAAGAAGTGATGAAGCAATTTGTTGTTCTTTACAGTGGGCTACAGTAATTGTGCGAAAACTAAACAATTAATTCTTTAATGTTAACACAATATTGACTGCTAAAATGTCCAATAATTAAAATGTTTTTTTTTCTTTTTTTCTAATTTGCCAACTCACTCTTTGTGTTTGACCTCTTTGACACCTTTTCCTTTCACTTTTTTTTTGTCCTGTTTGCAGTTATGTGAGTGGAGCTGTCACTTTTTTTCCTTCTTTTTTTACACTCGCTTCTTGTTCACATAAATGTTTGCCTGTCGAGGACCTTGAAGTCTAAATGTTGCAATAAATACTTGTGGAGGTTGCAAATTTGTGACATCGTCTCCGTTTTCTCCGTTTACCTGTACACAACTCGAGTTGTAGACACACACACACACATACCATCTATTTTAAATGCATGACACATCATTTCCTGCCACTAAATCCAAAACAGTAAGCTGGAGTCTGTGCATTATCTAGTCTCTGTTTGGATTCTGTCAGAATTATCTCCTCTCCAGAGCAAAACCAGTAAAAACAATGAATAACGCCGATATGCTTAAAAAATAAGTCTCTCTAACGCGCTCGGGCGGACACACAACGACTAGCGGAGTGGCAGCTGCAAATATTTGCACAGCTTGCATCTCTAATAGTTTAAGACCCAGACATTCAGGAAGATGGATTGTTTGCAAATTGCCTTTTTCCTCTCCAAAGCAAACGAATCCCGGGCGATTGAAGGTGAAAAACACTGAATGAAGCAGTTTGATCGTAAACGTGACGGTGACGTGAAACTGGATAGAAAAGCTAAAGTATTCACTGGGATAAATATAGATAGCATTGGTATCAATGTATAAAGTATCAATTCAAGCTTTTTCTTCGAGTAAAAGTGTAAAAGTTCTGGTTTCAAAACTACTTAAAGTATAAAAGTAAAAGTAATATAAGGGGAAAACGCCTTTAAGCACATTGCAAATACAATAAAGGAGGATATAGAGGGGTTATCTCATACTTTTGTCTTTGTATCTAATAAGTTAGATTTCTTCCTCTTATTTTTGAATAACAATAGCAAAAAATAAAACAAGTTTAAATTTATAAAGATAAAGAAAGAAAACTTGAAATAAATAAAACTATCTAAAAATAGGTTTTCTACTTAATATTGGATTATTTTACCACATCATTCATTTTTTGACTAGCAATGAATCTGGAAACGTATGTGGTCAAGGTTATTATTTTTTTTTTAATGTAAGGAGTAGAAAGTTAAGAAAATTGTGTGAAACTGTAAGGAGTAGAAGTAAAACGTCATCTGAAAAATACGTTTTTGTACTTGCACACCTCTGATAAAAAGTAAATGCATAGCATAACACCAAGGCATGCAAAATGCAAAATTGATTATGTAATAAATGTGAATGATAAACTTATTTGAAAAAATACTAGATTGTTGGAAGCATTTGGAATAAAGAAAATAACCAATTTATCGCAGGGTAAGTCATCTGTAAATGCCTTTTGTCTGCAGCTGACCCCTGTGACCCTAATGTTAACACAACTGACCCAAAGTGCTAGTAGTGATTACACTGATCTGATTGAGTTAGAGATGGCTAAAGATTATTTGAAGGTTTCAGTAGTGACAGAGATTCAGATGAAGGAAGGATGGAAGGGAGGAAGAGGATCCCATAATTGTAGAGCAGTGATTAAAAAAAAAAAAAAAAGCCCTGTCATCGTAGCACTTTGTCCTGGATCTCAGAGCAAGCACAAGTCTTCGCTCGGATAATTGCAGCTGTCCGGCAGTATGATATGAGGACAGTAGTTCCACCGTTTAACACCTTTTGTGCACAAACAAATGGATTTTAAAATCAATTGCGTGGCTGACAGGCGGCCGATGTCGGCAGGCAGGAGTGGGACCTCTTCTTTTGACCTTGTCAGAGCTCCTGCTGCTGCATTTTGTGCTAGTTGGAGATGGTGCAGAATGCAAGAGCAAGTGTTTCAAAACCAACGATACACAATGTATATATATATATATATAAACATCAATGCACTTGACATGTTCCTCCATCATGAAGATTTTGGTCATATTAGTTTGTTTAGAAATGGTTCTAAACAGCAAAAGCAACCCACTGCTATGCAAGACATGGTTTATTTCTATAGCCTGAAAGATCACAAATCACAGATTCGCTTCAATGGGCTTTTCAGTTCGTTGCAGGAGCAACGAAACATCCCCTGTCCTTAAACCCCTGACGTACAAAGAAGAAACTGCTTTGGACTTTGTATAGCATCATGTTAAAGCAGGTAATATTAATAATAATAATGTTCAGAGAACTTTAGTAGAGAGATAGCAAAGCAAAAATTCCATCATTCTAAATCATAATTTTTCTTACATTTCTGTTTCTGGCAAATGCATTCATACTCCTCAGAGGATACGCCGTGTTCATTTCGTGTACCAAATGTAGGGGTGGGGCAGCCAGGTGCTTGCATTATTAATATCATCATTAGTGGTATTAGTGTATGTCTGGATTTGCATGCAAAAAAAACATCTAAAATGTTGTTGGGAATGCACTTTTATGTTGGTTTGCCGGAAATTTTATTTTCTAAGTTTAGTTCACAAATTTCAGAATGAACTGGTTTGGGTTATTGTTCATAATTGTTAAAAGTCAATAGTTTGTTCATAGTTCCCAAAAATGAACTGGTTTGTGCTCACTTGCAAAACTTCATATAATTGTAATACAGTTTCACTTCAGGTAGAGTTTTTTTTAAAAGGGGCATCATTTTTTTCTTCCTAATATTAAGGGACAAATCTAGTTAAATGAGCTATTGATTGCATTGGGTGACATTTGATTATTCACGGTGTAATACCTCGGCAGCTCGCGACCCGAGGACGACAAAATACGAGGCATTCATCATATTTTTTTTCTTTTTGAAGAAGTAAACAAAAGGACAAATTTAATCTTAACGAACAGAACGCAGCTTCGGGGAGATAACGCAGTGCGATCCCACCGCGTGTGTACGGGATGTGATTTAAACGGACTGCTCTGGAACCACCCTGATGATCTTCAGGAGAATCTCAGCTTCTCGCTCGTGATAAATGTTTGTGGCTGCGGGTCAGGAGCGTTTTCTACCGGGGATTGCATTATTCATTCTTGTTTATTTATCTGTGTGTGTGTGTGTGTGTGTGTGTGTGTGTGTCTTATCTGTGAATGTGTGCAACATATGTGGCTGTATTTTTTTCCGTGCGCATTCATTTTCATTTTTGCAATTCAGTATCACAATTAGTTATCTGTGGCATTATAATTCCAATAGAACTTTGTCTGTGTGTGTGGTGTGTGTGTGTGTGTGTGTGTGTGTGTGTGTGTGTGTGTGTGTGTGTGTGTGTGTGTGGGTTTCACGTGTACATGTCAATAAGCAGTTTAAAAGTAGATAATATATTCTCTACCACACCAGACCAAACAATCTGAATCCACACACACAGTCCAGTTAAAATATAAAAACTTTACCCTGAAATATTATATAAATAAATAAAATATTTATTCTTTACACCAAAAATAATTAAATGGTATTAACTATTATTTAAGTGAAATATGTTATATAATATTAACATTGACGTATTATACTAATATAGTTAAGATTTAAATAAATGAAAAAGATAAATGATTTACATTGAAATAATAAAGCTGTACACTGACATATTATATTAATTCAATATTATAAATGCATTATTAATAAAAAAATCATAAATGATAAATTGTTCATTAAATTAGAAAATTCAACTATATTCCGATCTAGATATTATTTATACTGTTACAGCTGTGTTGATGATGAATTAGTGTAAGAATCCTATTAATGATGTATTCACCTTCATAATATCATCTGACTGACAAACTATTGCCGATAATCTATGAGAAATGGAGAAGGTCAAAGGTCAAACTCCATTATTGATGAGTCGGTGACCTGAATAAGGCCGAACCCTGAGTGAAAAACAACTGGGATGACATGAGAGAAAAATAATGAAGCTCTCAGGAAGCAGGAGTGGTTGCACCACGGGAACGGTTCTCATCACAGTTTCATGATTCTCAGAAGCATACACTTAATTTAAAGATGATGTCTTCTTCTGTGTTCTCTCCCAGAGGTTTCGCTGTGGAATCAGCACATTAAGATTATGGGCTGCTCTGCTGGTTTCATGTGGAAAATATGTCATCGTTTGCAAATGTATGTACTTTTTTTTTTTTAACCATCAAAGAGATTTTTTTTTTCTTTTGCGTTCTGTGCAAAAAAGGATTTATAAGTAGATCTGGAGCTTATATGAGGCATCAGCAGTCTGAATTAGTCATGTTCATATGTTAAATTCCTTTAAAAAGCATCTTTTTCATCATCTTCCCTTTCTGACTAAAACAAATCAAACCCTTCTAGTTTTTAAGTCGAAAACAAAACAATAGCTATGAGGCAAATTTCTTTAATGGGATCGCATATTCGCATCTTGAAATGTTGTTTGTGCCTTTGTATTTGTGATTTTCTTCCTGTAGGAAGGGTTAGGTACAGATTGATTCTTGGCTTTATTCGTTGCCATGATAATCGAATGGCAAAATATGTACTTGGGTATTCATACATATAAATGTGTTTTCCACACCAGTGGTCTGATAGGATCTTGGGGTGAGGAGGGGGACAGAGGGGACGACAAAGGGCGGCGTACGAGAGCGAGTCCCAGTGCAGGTGCCTCCTAATCCTTCCCCCTTCCCTGTGTTCCTGGTGATGACAGTCTGCCCCCATAGCAAAGCTTTGAAAAAAAAATGTGAGTGATACGAAGCCCAAAAAGTCTTGAAAAACATCAGGGCACCTTTTTTTCCCCTCTTTTATTATAACAATATGATGTTGCATCTACATGTGGTGAATATACCGATGAGTTTCCATTCACCAGTTTTTATTCCAATTTTCGTGTGAAAAGAAAAAGTTTATGTTAAACTTTAATACTGATTACTCAATTAAACCTTTTAGTAAATTTCTTGTTGATATATAATTATATTATAGAAGTTTTGTACCTGTGTGGTGATGCATGTCTGCTGCTTCGTTAAATGGCTGATTTGGCTGAAAACACCAGAATGGACGATGATGTGAGGGAAACAAAAAAAGTTAACCTTCTAGTCTGTCATAGATTAAAAATATATCAGCGTGTTGTCAATGAACATGGAAAACGCTCGATATTCAGCGAGCAGACGTCTCTAAATAATCTGTATTTCAGAACGTCTAACACCTATTAATGTCAGCGGAGTGCTCTTTCTCCCGCCTGTCTAATTAGCCGCTGATCCCATTGATCTCCTCGCTGCTCTGTACCTGCAGAGTGGATGTGACAGTAATTTGGATGGATCTTTCTCTGGACCAGCAGGCCGCAACATCACAGACCACGCATCCATAATCAGCAGCAGAGCGCCCCACTCGCACACAGCCGACGTAATGTGAACCATATTTCATTTTAATGCAATTCATACAGGTTTATTTGTATTATTATTAGAGCTGTCAAAATCCTAAAATGAGAATGATAAACGCATTACTGTCTTTCGCTGGATGTAGCGGGGGGGTGGGCTCGGATTTCAAGCTAGAGGTAAGACACTGGTATTATATGAACAACCTGACCAAAATAGTACCAACTGTGTAATGATACCTTATCTGGAAGGGGGTGTAATAGAGCTCCGAAGTTAAGCATCATCTTGTTGATGGGGAAGCTTTGAACTCTGTGCGTCTTAATGTGTGACACACTGCAGGTGCATCTATATATATATATATATATATATATATATATATATATATATAGATGCATCTCGTACATGGAAAACATGGCGGTTAATTTCCACTTAGCATTAATGACATTAGTTAATGCAATGCATTAAAACAGTTTTACTAAATTTTTCCTAAATCTGGTGCATTATATTTCAAGTGCATTGCATCGGCTGTTTGATTCCCAGCCAGGCCGGGCTGCATGTCAATGTATCCTTGGGCAAGATGCTTAACCCCAGATTGTTAGCCACTGGGTGCGAGTGTGTGTGAGTGATTAGACCTCCTCATGACCTGGTTGGCGTGTCATGCGGCAGCCACCGCCATCGGGGAATGGAAGTGTGTGTGGTATGTTCCCTGCTTAGTTTTGTGGAAGATAGGTCCCTTTTTTTTTTTAGAAAAGCCTAACCCCTAAATCTAACCCTAACCCTTAGCCCTAACTCCAACTCTGACACCTAATCCCTAACCCTACAATGTTGGGTTAGCAGGGAACATAGGACCCTTTTGTAGAAAAAGGGTTCCTGCTAACCCTAACCCCAACCCCTAATCCCTAACCCCGACCCTTAACCCTAACCCCAACCCTAACACTTAAACCTCATCTCCTCACCCTTAACTTTACCTAAACCTTACTCTAACCTCTAATCACTAACCCAAAACCACTAACACTTACACTTAATCCTTTATCCCCAACTCCTGAACCCAACCCTGAACCCCACCAAAGCTATAACATAGAGAATAGGGAATTTAGGACCTACTACTGTATGTATGCACATCATGTAATGTATGTATGTCCTATGAAAGCTGTTCATGTGTGCCTGTAACCAGGCAATGCAGTGATTAAAAGCCTGCCAGTGCTTTAGACATTTCATGGTTTCGAGATTATCTTGTTAAGCAAAATGTAGCTGTCAAAGAAAATGCATGGAACGGCCTTTTTTGTAGTAGTATGTTTTTGTATTAAAAGGCTTTGCTGGTTGTAACCATCCAGCCAACGCCCGCTTCAGTACTACTTGTCATTTTAACACCAGTTCACAATGTGCTGAGGCAGATGCTCTCTGGACTGGTGTGTGTGTGTGTGTGTGTGTGTGTGTGTGTGTGTGGGTGTGTGTGTATCCCCCCCCTTTGCCTGTTTCCTCGCCGCGTGACGTGCGGCGTGAACGCTGAATCAATGTGAAGCTGCAGAGGTCACCGCGCTCTCCGATCCAGTTACGGCGGCAGGATGCGGCGTAACGTGAGCGCGAGACACCGGACCCAGGCTCTGCTGGATAATAAACAAGTGCTGTTACTTATCGGTACGTGTGTTTGCATATATCACCGTGTGTGCATGCGTCACCCTGCATGTGAACTATAGAGCATTTAGGGCCCCGGGGTTGACGGCGCCGGGAGCTCGGCGCTATCCTCAATCCATCTCCAATCCCCCTCCGGCTGTCTCTCCGCGAGCCTTCGAGCGGGGAAGCATTGTTTGTTTTGACAAGCGGCGAAATCCATTTCCAGTATCTGTCATACGCCGGATGAATCCATTTGAACTCTCTATCTTGTGCGATTTCGTCGGGAGTATCTGTATGTGACGAGAAGCCCCCGACGCCACGCTATAACGTGTATGCGCGTCCGTGTCACATTTTCCAGACAAACCGGCTGCACCCTCGTCCCCAGCGGAAGAAAAAGTAGCCAAGCGAAACAAAAAAGAAAAAAAAAAGGTGCACAATGCATAAACACACAGCTGGGCATGTTGGAAGGTTATTATCTGTCCTTATTCTGTCATTATTCAAACATGAGGCTGCTGCTGTCCTGAGGGATGGAGCAGCAAATGAGGGCTTGTTAGGGGAGCGAACTAACAGGAGCGAGCAGATTGGAAACAAGGAGGAGGGGCGGGTCCGTGGTGGATGAGTCTCCGGTTTCCTTGTTTCCTCTCCACTCGGCGTCTGTCCTCATTGTCTCCTCCTCTCTTCCTTTCCCCTTCCTATACTTCCTTCCATTCTTAGCGTTCACATTATATCCTAATTTGGTCTAAATTTCAACCCGATTTCCAGAAATTCCGCAAAAGAGTTCAAACTAACGTGTTACCAGTCACTCCTGTTGTTTAAAGTTTATTTTTGAGGTTTCCAAACTTATGTGTGCAGCTCAGACAAGTGCAAAAACTTTAATGCATCAAATCTCATCCTAATATTTCTGTTGTTTTCAGCTCTTCACTTAAAGGTGCAGTGTCTGTTTTCGTGGTGACACCTAGTGGTGACGTTGCGGATTGCAACTAACTGATCAAAGAATCAACTATGGTGGCCACAAAATTCGCGATATTCCTGGAAAACATGAGAGGCGTCTCTTGCGGGCTCCTGTAGAAACATGGCAGAACAGATTCCACGGAGGGAGAATAACATAAACCATACTAATGGGTTTTATATTTCATTTCTGACATCTTTGTTCCACGAGATGCTGCTTAATCCTACTGTAAATCTTACTGAATGTAAAACTTTTAAGATATATTTCAAACATTTTTACTTCTCTTCACTTTTTTTGGCTAGTGGGATGGAGGCCATCATTTCACCAAACACATTACCCTCCAACCTGATTTTTATATATATATAATAGAGTTGCAGAGGGAAGGTTTTAGTAGCTTTTCCCAAACGGGAAGTCTGTGATTTAATCTGACCTGTCGTCAATATGTCGCCCTGCAATTTATAGACGATTTGTTAAAACGAATATTGATGCTCAACACTTTGACACGATCACTCCCTAGTTGGGACCTACAAGTATGTGGATTGCAATTTTAGGAAAAGGCTTTTCCAGCCATATGGACACTAAATGAAGAAGTTGTTCCACATGCCGAACCAACAGAACCACTACCAAAGCACATGAGAGCTAGGAGGAACGCAATTCATTCATTTCCAAGCCTTTCAAAGCAAATACATATAAATGAAAGAAGTGGGATACATTAGAAGAAACAGCTTACTAAGACATGATTACACACCAAGCGTCCTACCGGTGTTTATCCAGTTTTTTCACAAAGTTAAATAGGTTTTTCTACTAGGAAACTTCAAACCTAGTGCACTTACATTACGTTTAAAATCCTGTCAGAGAGGCAATTGTCCAAAGCTCAGTCCTGGAGGGATCTCTGTGTTTCAGATACATGCCAGGGACGTGGGAAAATAGGGGCTAGATGTCCAAAAATGCCGAACGATCCACTTAAGCTCGTTCCTCTTCTAAGCTAAAAAAAAAAATAGCAGCGAGGTTTGTAAAAAATAAAAAGGAAAGCAGGTGCCAGCGGGACTACCTGGCACTTGCCTCACTCGAAAGATAATAATTATAAAATAACAGGGAGATCAGTGAGTTGGCCTGAACAGAACTGAATAACGTCCAGAAATCTGTGGCCACAAACATTCATTCTGAACCAACTCCAGATACACCTGCTGTATCATCAAAATGAAACGCAGCAAACGTCACGTTCACACAATATTCCTCGTTGCGTCGAGCTTAGCTTAGTCTCTCGTTTTTCTGCTAGAGCTGCCAGCTCTTTCCTTTCCTCTGAGGTACTTTTTGCATATATATATTTTGCATTTACATTTTGTTTCTCCTTCCCCGACTTCAAATTTGCCTGCGTCTTCTGTGTCATCTCAACACTGTGCATAATTCTTCACTGTTTGCCGTAGACATTTATGGTCAAGCTTCTCTCCTTCCTTCTCATTAGTACGTGTTTTTCTCCTTTTTACTCTCCTTGCTCCTTTTCGGGACTTGCAGGGGTCCAATTCGAAGAACTCGTTTTGCAGCAACTATATTAACAATGAACAATGAACACTAATAGGAAAAAAGTCATACGAATCCCAAAAAACACTCCTTCAATGTGATTTTTTTTTAGATGAGCATTTGGATTAGCAATGAGAATTTGCACATTTACTGTAAATTCATCGAGGATTTGAAAGCAGGAGGCTTTACTAATGAGAAATGAAGGTTGCAGAATGAACAACAGGCTCACCACAGAGGATGAGTCCTTTGCTGTATGTAAGTGCAGAAGGGTAAAAATGCAGAGTTTGTGTGTGCAAAATGCCAGATTGCTACTACTGAGTTCATGGCTTAGTTTACAATTTCAAGGGGTATAGAAAAGAAGTTATATGTTAAATTTCAGAATTCAGAGAAGAAAACGTCAGAATTCTGATAAAATGAATAATAAAAAATAACGTGTCATTTTTTTTGTTTTTATCTTAGAATTCAAAGGGAAAAAAAAGATTATTTTATTTACTTTTAGAAAGAAATGTCAGCATTTTGACCTCTTTGTTGGAATAGTGTGATCTGTGATTGAAGTCAGAAGTCTCACTTTGATCAAGACTACTTTAATCTTAAAAAATTATGATTTTTTTTTTTTTTTAAAGAAGAAAAAACTTTAAGCTGTATTTTTTGGGGGGGAGTTTGTTCCAGAACATGTAAAAAAATAAATGACTTTAATCTCAGAATTATGAGAAAAAAATCACAATTCTGACTTAAATCTCAGGATTATGACTTTAATCTTAGAATTTTGAAAAAAATAAAATCTGCATTCCACTATTAAAGTAGACAGTTTTTTCTCTTTTCTAGTGGTTCTACTACTCGTCCATAAGCTTAAGATAAGATAAGATAAGACTTTATTGATCCCACAACGGGGAAATTTTTCTGTTACTGCAGCGTACAGAGTAAAGAAAAGAAAGGAAATAAAAGCTAAAGAAAATAAAAGCTATAAAAAATAAAAATACACAACACTATATACAAAATTCATAGAATTTGTTGATCCGCATACACAGTATGCATATGGACTTCAGTGTAATACAGCATTTACTAACGAGGTTAAGAGCATTTTACTATGAACCAACGCTTTCACTCGTGTATTTTCCAAAATGCCCTGCTGGAGTTTCTTTCTTTCTTCATGTTTCGCAGCTCTTGGAGTGTGAGACAGCGTCTTCCCTCCTGCGTCACCCGTGTGAGGGCTGATATTCTCCAGTCTCCCTCGCTGTGTAATTGTCCAGCAACTTTGACTCCCCGAGCGCTGCCACGCTCCATATTATCAGCATCAAACGGCTTCTTGCAGAACTTGCACCGCGGCCCATGTGTGCGTATCTGCTGATCTTTGGCCCCGACACCGTCCCTGAAACGTCGTCTCATGCTTGAACCCTGACATTCTGTCACTCAGTCCTGTAATTAGAGGACAAGTTGTATATAGAAGTATTTCCAAATACAGTCATAACCTTCAATGACTTACTATCAGCACTTTTACTGCTATCTCATCCTAGAGCTGTTCTTCTTTATGCATTTATTTTTAGCATTGCAGAATAATACAGTGAATAATTGCTTCAGGTCTCAGAAAGAGGATGCATTTTAAGTCGTATGCAGTGTGTTAGGTATCATCGTTTTTTTTTTTCTCTCAACCAGAAAACAAATGTGCAAACACAACGTGGAAGAGCCAAAGAAACATCACAAGCGGCAACTGTAGTAGTTTCATTTTTTTGCTCAGACCAGTCCTGGAACATTTGAAGCATGCTGCAAACATCAGAATGTTACTAAATCCTGCTTAATTTGGCATCTGGCATGTACTCTTTTCTACTTTTAATTTTGCTATGTTACTCTTTTTTTCCCTGCATCTTGCTTTCTTTTTATGCTTTCTTCCTCCCTTTTTCCTCTTTATTTTTTCATGCCTCTCTGTTTTAATCTCTTATTTCCATTAAAGCCCTTCTAGGAACGGGTGTTGAAAATTACCATTCGCTATGAGGAGCATGATACATGCACCAGATAGCTAGATGTCCCTATCAAATAAACCATAAATAATAATAAAATCTACTAACCTTGGCACAGAGCAAACAGCCTCTAAATTTGTGTATTCACGCGATGCCGCTCATTGAGCCTGTGTGACATCACGGACATCGACGTATCTATATCTCTCATATATATATATATATATATATATATACACCGGAACATAACTGAAGTGGCTGATCTCAAGAAATCCTACCAGTGGCTCGAAAGGGCTGGACTGAAGGACAGCACAGAGGCACTCATCCTGGCTGCACAGGAACAGGCCCTGAGCACCAGAGCAATAGAGGCCCAGATCTACCACACCAGACAAGACCCAAGGTGTAGGTTGTGCAAGGAGGCCCCCGAGACAATCCAGCACATAACTGCAGGGTGCAAGATGCTGGCAGGTAAAGCATACATGGAACGCCATAACCAAGTGGCTGGAATAGTGTACAGGAACATCTGTGCGGAGTATGGGCTGGCAACCCCAAGGTCAAAGTGGGAAACACCTCCAAAGGTGGTGGAGAATGACCGAGCTAAGATCCTGTGGGACTTCCAAATCCAGACTGATAAAATGGTAATGGCAAACCAACCAGACATTGTGGTGGTGGATAAAGAGCAGAGGAAAGCCGTGGTGGTGGATGTGGCAATACCAAGTGATGGCAACATCAGGAAAAAGGAGCACGAGAAACAGGATAAATATCAAGGGCTCAGAGAAGAGCTGGAGAAGGCTTGGAAGGTGAAGACAACAGTGGTGCCCGTGGTGATCGGAGCACTCGGGGCAGTGACCCCCAAACTGGAGGAATGGCTACAACAGATCCCTGGAAAAACATCAGACATCTCAGTCCAGAAAAGTGCAGTCCTTGGAACAGCAAGGATACTGCGGAGAACCCTCAAGCTCCCTGGCCTCTGGTAGAGGACCCGAGCTTGGAAAGTGGATGAGACCACCCGTGGAAGGGTGAGAAGGGAATTTTTTTTATATATATATATATATATATATATATATATATATATATATATAGTATTTGCTCATCTGTCTTCATCCCATCCTGAGTCCATGGGGTTCAATGTGATGTCGGTCCACCGCTTGCAGCTATAACAGCTCCAACTCGCCTGGGAAAGGCTGTTGGCGAGCTTTAGGAGTGTGTTCATGGGAATTTTTGACCATTCTTCCAGAAGTCGTCAGGCCAGACAGTATATATATATATATATATATATATATATATATATATATATATATATATATATATATATATATATATATATATTTATATATAAAAATATTCAGTTTTATTAGATAATCTGTGCTGGATGTCACCCATGAACTAAACAGAGTTTGATGCCCCTGTCATTAAACATAATTAACAGCAGATATCTGACATTTGGGAAAATGGGTCCAACAATGGCGTTGAATGTCGATCGAGGATCGATCCGAAACCCAGACACCCGACGACAGTCTAGCGTCATCCGTAGCCTCCCCACCCCCGCCGCAGAGTTTCCCTTCGCACCTCATTCTGCTTGCGCTGCAAAAAAGTCGGCAGCTGGCCGCCGCGCAGTAAACCTGGAGTTTATGGGGCCCCCAGGGGTCTTTGTCCAGGTGGTGTTGACCCATTCGCGCCACCGAATCTGCTGAGCCCATTGGCTTCGTCCCTGATAGATCCTCCCCTGGCTCGGCGTAAAACCCTAACCCCCCCTCTCCCCCTCCCCTTGAAGTGATTGTTTGTTTTTCAGCTGTCGCTTTCAAGGTGACCAACTGTGAATAAAACATAAATGGGAGGGGGGGAACGAAAAAAAACCTGTCGACGGAACATGCTGAGAGCTAAAAGGCGGCTATTTGTGTGTGTGTGTGTGTGTGTGTGTGTGCGGCCATGTAATGCGAGTCACAGGTGTGTATTTGCGTATTCCCGTACAAACATCTATCGGGACGAGCACCGAGGAGCTGCCTCGTGCTGACAGAAAAGTGCTTGTGCGCTTGTCATTGTTGCAGCGCGGTGATGGATCCTGACACACACACACACACACACACACACACACCGACATCACACTCCCATCCCGGTCCTTCAAAGCTGAGGCACGGGAGACTCGCCTAAAGGATCACAGGCTTGAATGCTAAAGCGAATAAGATGGCCGCCGCTCCCGCCGCCTCAGATAAGATCACACGCCGCTGATATGACAGAGAGCGATCGGAGGCTACGCGTCCTATGTCCCGCGCCTCGGCCCCCGGGGGGTCCCCGCTCGGGCCGCCGTGGCCGGAGGAGAGTCGCGATAAAGAGCCTACAGAGGAGGAAGAGGGGGGGGAGGGGGGGGGAGGGGGGCGCGCCGGGGAAGTGACAGACGATGGCGAGGCGGACAGAAAAGTGATGAAATGTGTGAGGTTCTAAGTGAGAACTCGTTTTCTTGTCAGATGACGCTTTTCCAGCTTCACACCGTCTTCGTTCTCTCTATTCCACTCACACACACACACACACACACACACACACTCTCAGCCGAACGTACGGCTTGGACAAACAGTGACGGATGGGCCTGATGGTCTATCTATAGGACTGCTAAGGAGGCCAAAAGCCATGTAATTGCGGCCCAATTAACGGCGACAGAATGACTAATGGCGACTTTGCCCCGTTTCCTAACACCCCCCCATCCCCCCATCCCCCCCCCCCCCCGTTCCGTCACCACCGCGCTCACCTTTTCACAAATTCCCCGTCTATTGTTCAACAAGCTGCTCCCCAACTCCGCCAGCCTCCCTCGCCTCTTTCCTTCAACTCTCCCCCGTTCGCTTCTGTGTGGATGTGGTTCCCTTGACCTCGTCTCCTACTTCACGCTGATGAGAGGCACGAGGCCAGAGCTGCTGAATTAGCTCTGTGTGTGTGTGTGTGTGTGTGTGTGTGTGTGTGTGTGTGTGTTTGCTGCCTCCGCTCCCGGGGCTTTGCTGATTTTGCAGTTTGCCCCTGTAATATGCAGATGCTCCTGGAGTGTGTGTTTCTCTCTAACAACCACACAGCGGACAGGTCAGCGAGAGTGGGAGGAACTTGTTGATGATGAAGAGGAAGGATAAAAAGTGAAGCTCAGCTAAACTCTGCTGCAACAAACTCGTTTGTATGGTACGGTTGTCGGAGATATAGCCCCGTTTCCCATGTTCCTGGCATGTATCTGAATCATGGAGCCAGGAATTAGACCGATCCCTCCACTATTGAGTTCTGCAGTGATTTCCTCTTTTCAATATAATGGAAGTGCACAGATTTTCAGTAGCTCTTTCCCAAATGGGAAAGTGCAACGGGAAGCTCCTGCTTTAATCGTACGTGTTATCAATATGTTGTCCCGCGCGTTGTAAAGGACTTGCTAACCTTCCTCGCTTGAAACCAGAGCTTTATTTGTCCTGTGACTATTTTGAGGACCACTTTATGGCACTTTATGGTCGCGAATAGGAGCGTAACAATCATTTCAGAGCCTTTAAAGAAAGTAGAATGAATGTAATAGATGGATACTATTACACACCGGGATTCCCGTCATTGCTTATTCATTTTTTTTTTAACAAAGTTAAATAGGTTTTTGTTAGTAGGATTCAAACCTGCCCTGTGCACTCCCATTAAAAGCTCAATACTGGAGGGATCTACCACATATGTTTTACATAAAAGCCATTAAGATGGAAAATGGGGCTAAGTGTACAAGTACTAAACTATCTCTTAAATCAGCAACTATTTTTTTTAATCAAACAATCAGTTTTTTTTTATTCATAATTTGCAAAATTTGCCTTTTCTGGCTTTGTCAAATGCAAAGATTGGCTGCCTTTGTGTGTATTTATAGCTGTACTTTTAATGTTTAACTGTAAATTGGATACTTCACATGTATCTATCTTACATTTCATATGTTATTTTAATCATTCCTTTTAGTGTTTATCAGAGTCAGAAAAAAGATCAGACTTCTCAAATGCAAAGATTTTCTGCTTTTATGATGATGTTTTTTTTTGTTAAAACTTCAAATTGAATAATTAAAGTGTAACTAACTTATCTTCCCAACCATATACCACTATAATCATCTCACTTTAGATAATATTATATTTGGCTTTAGGTCATTTACATTCACAAAAGGTCTTGATGGTGATATAGTGTCACTAAATCTATTTTTTTTTTCCTGCCACCAACCATTATAAGTTTTATTTTATTAATAAAGCTGTTTCTTAATGCTCTTGAATTCATGCCTCATAAAAAAGGGAGGTTGCACGCAACATGTGACTCTCATTTCTAATCTGAGAGACAATCGTTTGTGAAACAGGACCGAGGTGTCTGCATCCACGGGAGGCTGCGGGGTGAGAGAACTCATCCTCAGAGACACGTGAAGGCGCTCAGACATCTGGAAGCAGCTGATGTTACCACACGCCTCCTTCTAACACGCCACGTCTCACGCTCACTTGTCTGATCTCCAAATCCTGCTTCAAAACCCCATTGAATTCCCTTTTTTCGCCGTTGACTTGGCGTTCACGGTGCCACCGCGCGCTTCACACGGCCTCGTCCTACAAGTAGCCCGGCGTGTTCGCCATCCTCCGCTGAGCCCTTCTCATATTTCTGGCACGTGTGCGTTCAGCTTCACGGGCTACAAAGCCAGACAAGATATTCTGTGTGCAGAGTTAGTTTTTCTCATGTTTGCGTTGCTCCTCTGTCATGCAGGGATCACGCCGTAGTTTCCGTTTCTGCGGCGCTGCTTTAACATTAAACGTGAAATGGATTGTGATGTAGCTTGACTCATAGCATTAAAAAAAAGATGACTTTAAACGTGCATTTTGTCAAAAAGTTGATAACACTTATTATTCTAGGGCTTATATAAAGTGTGTCCCATGCATCAAACGCTAGGAAAAAACAAAGAGTGGATTTAGAAACTTTGCACGGCTCATTTGAACATCCTTGACGTTGTGATGTCATGCAGTGGCAATTCTGTCACATCCGCCCTTTTTTTTTCGTAATTTTCATTATTAAACATGCAGCACAAACAACTCGGCCAATCAGAAGTGAGGCTCATGAATTTTCGTCTGAAAATGTGTTTGGATCTCCAACTACATCTCTGTAAAACGACAATGAACATTTTTTTTTCCACTGTAAATTGCAAATAAATCACATTACATGTTAGAATTAAAATAACGTTTCAACAACCACCAGGGTCGTGTATATTAGGTGATTTACACCATTTAATAGCGTTTCATTTAGGGATAAAAAGGTCCACTCTTCTACTCTTTATGTATGTTCACTAAAAAAAAAAATATGAGAAATTGCATTTGCTCAAAAGCTCCATCTGAGAAGGAATGGATCACTGAGGCATTGGAAATTTTCACATTTTAAAGTGGTCTTTGAGTTGGAAAGTGATAAGGGCTGCAGTAGAAAACTACTCAATATTAATGTGAATTACATGTGCTTTTCTATATTTCATATTTCATAATGTTGCTCACTGGCATGAAATGGCATGCAAAGAGAAGAGAAGTAGTGTAGCGTCCCAGCCGAATAAGAGTGGAGAACGTATTGACTGATGGTTAATTAATGTCCGTATTCATCCAGCGGTATAATCAACGTAAGAACCGAATAAAAGGAGGAAAAACAGAAACGTTAGGTTTAGTGCAGCACAGGTTAATAAGCAAAAAAAAAATAGTGATTTTAAAATAAAACAATAAATTACTGCAATTGTCCAAAGTGAACAAATGAAGGGTAATGTATGTGAGATGTACTAAAGTAAAAAATTAAAAGAGAGTAACTGTGTTGCTACACAAGCTTGCATTTTTTTGTCATTTTTAAATTATAATGTTTTATAAAAGAAAACGGAAAAGTGCATGATTGCAAGCGCATGAGTCTTAAAAAAAAAAAAAAAAATATATATATATATATATATGGGGGTGTGGAATTAGAAGTGCGACCTTTTTTTTTCCAGACTCAACACTTCTGAAACAAATCAAATGTGCTAAATCGCTAAGCGCTACAGTATGGGTGAGCTGCTTTGAACAGAAAAGTATCTTCTGATCCTGTGATATAGCAATATATGTTCAGACTCCATTTTGTTATGTCTGTAGTTTTGGGCCTACAGAGGATACCGGAGGTGACAGTATGTGGGTTGTAGAAATACTAATGCAGAAAACTCACTGTTAGAACTGTTTGCTTGTATTTTTTTTGACTTGTTGGAAATAAATCATACTTTTACTTTTTAAAAAGGGCTGTTCCACCTGGAAACTGGGATATGTATAAGACACAGACTTGTCACTGTTCATGTGCCAACCTACAGTGTAGACGTTTCAACTCTTTGAAGCCTGCAGTTGTTGGTAATGGTATGCAAAATCTTTTTTTTTCCCATTGGAGTCAGGAGGAAAAAGTTATCGCCTTTATTACCTTTTACACATCACACTCTGAAATAAACGTCATGAAATACTGCAATAGTATGACTCAGCGTGGCCCCCGGAGCCAACTGTCAATTACAGCTGTCAATCAGCACCCACATGACAGACGTCACACCTACTATAAGCCTTCACATTGTATTAACGGAGCGTTAGCTTTTCCAAATTATCCACCTGAATTCCTTTTAGAGGGCTTGATGGTTGTGGCCTTTTGAATAGGAGGCAATTAGAAACTATTTTTTTTTGCAATTGGTGATAATTCTTTTTTTGTACTTCAGTATCAAGAAGTGGCAATCATGTACTAAATGCTTAATACAACACTGGGAGAGAGAACTGATTCTATCCTGCGTTTGCTCACATTTTATCAAATAGTCGCCATTAAACATCATATAAATCACCTATTAACAGCTCTGGATTACAACCTGTAGTTAGATTAGCATCGTGCATGCATGCCTTCTTAACTAACTTTGATTAGAACATGTTTCAGAGTGGCTCTTGGCTGGATAGTCTTTGCACTCAGAAAACCTAGGTAAGATTTATTATGACCTTTTGGCCATTCCCCCCCTAAACGTGCTCCTTAGGTCACAAATTCTGGGACAAAATCAAATAAGTTTCATTGCTCATATTGCACACATGTATAATATGTCAAGATGCACTGAAAAGTCCCTTGAAACGAAAGCCTGACGCCAACAGGACGTCGGCCGATTTGATTTTTTTGAGCTTTTCAACACATCGTATTTGAAAGAACTAGTCTGAGGCTTTTCATCACATTGACTTGCGAAACATTCAGTACATCTTCACACTGAAAGATGAAAAGTTATCAAAAGCTTTTTCCTGGTTGCTGTGAAGATGAGGCCAATTTCCATGTCTCGCCATGACACAGGACGCTTTTTTTTTTTTTTAATAATTTCAAGAATTGCACCAAATTTCTCTTAATTAGTGACCGATCACACCTATACAACAATATTGAGTCATTGCACCCACCACTGGTTCTTTAACTTGGACATAGATGAACATAATCTGCTACTTACTCGTATCAGGTTAAAGACAAAAAGTCTCTTGGACTTAGGTGCAAAAGGAAATCTGACATTTTGAAACGGCTGTTACAGAAATCAATATTTACAGACATTGTACGAACTCCTCCTAGAAAATTGATCAACTTCAAAATCATCAAAAGACCTTTGCTGATTTTTAACTGGAGGACATTGCCGGTTGCAAAATTCAATGCTTTGCCAAATAACTGGAAGTTGTTATAACTTCTGCATACTTTGCCCAATCTGCACCAAATTGCTAATGCATCACACATGGCCACTATGAACACAGAGTGAGTTTATTACTAAAAAAAACTAATAATTCTGAAAAAAACAGTGTCCCAAACAGGTTGTCACTCCTTGGTAGCAGATTAGCAGCCATCACCCACAGGATATCCAGCACATTATAGAATCTTTTATCACCCCCCGCCCCCCAAGATCACCCTTACGAAAATTAACCATGGCTTTACCATGGGAAATACCGTGGTTTTACCATGGTTTTTTGGGTAACCATGGTTAACCATGGTTTTTTTGTGGTAACCATGGTTATACTATGGTTTTTATGTAGTAACCATGGTTCTACCATGGTTTTTGGATACCATAGTATTACTATGGTTGGTTCATGGTACTTCCAAAAACCATGGTAGAACCATGGTTACTACATAAAAACCATAGTATAACCATGGTTACCACAAAAAAACCATGGTAAACCATGACCCAAAAAACCATGGTAAAACCACGGTATTTCCCATGGTAAAACCATGGTTAATTTTCGTAAGGGCACTGGAGGCTCCAGCATATTATAGGATCCTTTATCTCCACCATCACTGGAGTCTCCACACATGATGTGGTTAATGTCACCAAAGTCCCAAGGTAGCAAGCTGCCTGATACACTGCTAATAGGACTATACATTCACAGACTATTTCCTGGAGGTCTCAGCGATGGCGCTTTATTTTCATCTTTGGCCTTTCCATGTCTGACACTCTCAGGATGTGACACATATCTGTCAGACTGTGTTTTTCACAGTTTGAACTGCTTTAAGTTCGGAAATCGTTGTCATTTATTTGATGGACACTAACCCTAGGAGTTGTAGTTTTAACTCATGGTCGCTTAAAGTTGTGCAGAATGCACGCATGCATTAAGAACTTTTTATTTATTTTAATTGTTTTTTACATCGGTCACTTTGACAATGTCAATCGAGCCTCTAGCAGCATGAGAGGAATTAGGATGATTTACATACATATATATATATATATAATTAAAAAATTTAAATTTATTCTTAATTCGGTAATACATGTTTTTTTTTTAATGAAAAATGATTTAGATTGCTTAAAATTGTATTTTTAAATGACAAAATATACATTTGAAGAATGGTTAAAATATGCCAGCATAGAAATACATCAGACCGATGCTTTGAGTAATTCGCTGTCTCTCACTCATCACCAGATTGGCAGCCATCCCCCACAGGATATCCAGCATATTATAGGATGTTTTATCACCTCCAAGATCACTGGCGTCTCTACTGCAGGGGAGGCTCCAGCTTATAATAGGATGTTTTATCCCCAAGATCACTGGATACCTCCACACCGCTGTGGTTAATGTCACCAAAGTCCCAAGGTAACAAACAGCCTAAGACATTACCTATAAGGCTAAAAATTCCCCAACTATTTAAAGAGCTCCAAGGTCCTGGAAGTCTCAGGGATCATGCATTTATTCTTTGGCCATTTCTATGTATTTGCACAGATGATCAAAAAAAAACCTTCAAGGAAATTTGCTTGAAATGTTATTTTTTCACTTTCCTCTTTGGGCTGATAAAATAAAAATCTTGCACTCCTGAGGTTCAAATTGCCAGTGTAGGACTAAGTACACATACATACAGTCCCTAGTTAATATTTTTGCTGTGTTGGCGAGTTCACTTGCTCACCTATGTTAGGAAGTAAAAACACCTACTCCTCCTATGTTTTATCCGTGTGTTCAGATTTGACTGTATTGATTTGACTGCGTTTTCAATCGCTCATTATTGGATCTGTTAACAGGTATAACTTCCACTGTGTTATCTCAACAGCCTGTTTTTCTTCTATCATATACTTTTATGCAAATGTGCCTGTTGAGCTGCGGCGGTGTGGTTTTTTTTCTTCTTTTTTTGTCCGTTCGTGTGCTTGTATGCAAATCAAGTTCAAATAAAGGACGTGTGTAAAGACACTCAGTGGGAACGACAGCTGACCCGATGACACCAGCTGAGACTATATATAGATTTCTGTATTGTTGCAGCATGAGACCGGAGACAGAAACACAGCCGCACACAGGAACGTTGATGTCGGACGATTCTGCAAAACTCAGAATTACCTTCAATGTCATTTCATAATCTGCGGTATTTATTCAAAGTGTCACATTCGAATCAGCTGCGCTTATAGACTATAAGGCCTCGAGCCCTGCCTGTAATGGAACCAGTCCTCTTTCCTCTCACGCCTGGTGACAGTTCACCCTTGAAGGAGAAACTGTTTTCTAGGCTAGCTTCTAAACGTTAACATTGGCATGCTAACATGCTGGTGTTGGGCAGCAACAATGTCTTCCACATGCACCATCCTGGGTTAGCATTTGTCATTATTTTTGCAGGTTTTTGCCCATAGGCCAGAGTGTGGGACACGGGAAAGACTGTGACGTGATGGCGGTGCTCGATGAAAAGTCGGGGGATCAACAAATCCATCCTGGAGGGAAACATGAAGTAGGAGCAAAAGTAACTTCACAAAGTGTCTTTTAATTTGCATTCGGCTGATATGTGTCTTTTTTTTATTGTGTCAGAGTGAAGCGGAGACATTTCCACTGCCAGCGAAAAAAAAAAATGTTGTAGTAGCATTGATGTGGAAATTCTTTCAAAGCACTCACATGAAATTAGTTGTGACGCATGCGAGACACTCATTAAACGGGAATTATTTTTCGAACACCAAACTCCTGATCTCTGTCATTTCATTCAAATGTGAAACGCATGATGCAGTGAAGGAAAAAGACAATGCACACCACTCGGAATTTCTCATATTAGTCTTCATTTAAATTGAGTTTGATGTCTTTTTTTCAACATATACTCGCTTCTACAACATCTTCTGGGAAGACTAATTGGCAAAGGAGCTGAAATAGTAAATCCTTTACAAATAATATAGAGATATGGATGTCTTGCAATTTGTATTTGACTTAATTCTCTCACCCTTGGTGCATGTCCAATAATATAATAGTGCAGCATTTTCTATCTGTGCAACACTTTAGATGCTGCAGTGATAATTCATGTGCAGCACATAAACCGTGTAGACATTTCCCTATTGTAATTTGTGTCTGTAAACAAGGAATGCCAGAAAATATATATTGCATGCCAACAAAGACAACTTGCATTTCACCTATCGTGCCTATACAGGAGAAGAAGAGCGAAAAGCTTTCATTTTTAGTTAGAAGCTGTGTGATTTTGCTTTCCAGGCATGATCTGTGGAGCCACAAATGATAACACAAGACAGGGAGATTTAATCCACAGTTAATAAACACAGTCCACATGTCTGGTTCCAGACATGGCAACAGTGCAGGGGGCCAAGTAGGCATTTATATTTAATTTATAGAATTTAATAATATAATTAAATTGCTTTTATATGGGCTTCATAATGTAGTTATATATATATATATATTTTACATGTCATTTGAATTGTATTGCAACATTCTTTTAAATTATTATTTTTAATCTTGTTTTAATTTATGTATATTCAGGCCTCTCATGAAAAAGAGATTCCATATAAGTGGGATTTACCTGATTAAATTAAGGTTAAATAAATAATATATTTCAGTTCATAACATCTGATTACTATTAACTACAGGGTTCCTCCTGATGATATAAACTCATAAATCTGCCATCACCATTGGACCCTGCTCAACCTCATCCAGCAAAGTAGAAGTCGTAAAGTGTTTTCTTTCCATCTCTGGTGTATTTCTCTTTATTTTGCTGACTTTAACCGTGGCAGAGCTGCTACATACTTGGAAGGTGAAACCGGGAAAAACTGTGTGACATTTATGATTGTGGCCATACAAGTCAACATCACCACTCGACTGAACACACATATTGGTATGTATGTGTGTGTGTGTGTGTGTGTGTGTGTGTGTGTGTGTGTGTGTGTGTGTGTGTGTGTGTGTGTGTGTTAGTGAGTGCACAGCTGGATTCGAGCCCAGTCCATGATGTAAGCTATGATGGCAGCCAAATACACGATGCCACACCACATCATGACTATATCACCAGTACCATCCTCACCAATAACACACTACTGTTCCACATACATTCATATGGATCTGACTTCCACAACTCCTGCTAACAAATAAAAGGAAACCTAATTAATTTGAAGCCAATATAAAAAATAGATAAAAAAATAGAGGAGCCATACCAATGCCTTGATAAAAGATGAATGACATTCTCAACATTGAGATGTTTTTATTGGGTTATTGCTAATTTATGTCCTCCATGGGAGACAAGAATTTTTTTGTACTTCACGCAGGAAGTTCCTGACAAGTAATTTAAGTTATTATTATAAGTATGGATCTGTGAGACTCATGAATGACAGCCAATATGATCTGATTTTAATGGTAGCCTTCATTCCACATAATCTAGAGGCCTTAGGTAGATAACGTCATGGTCAAGGTGGGGACAACTTACAGCTCGTTCTCGTTCATGACAAGGTTAGTCATTGTCATCCTTTGGTCCCACAGATCCATAGCTATACTCATAACTCATAACAACCTCACTCTGACCATCACTGTGGTTTTACTTAGATGATTCATTCCGAAGGGTCACAGGGAACAAAAGGATCTAAGTGTCTGAACCTCACTGGGCAGACATTAGTACATTAGTACAAACATACAGGGAGTAGACCTTGATGCTGCAGTACAACTGTCCCTCAAGGCAACACCCTTAATTGCAGCCCAAGAAGTGATGACACTCCTGGTTGAGTGGGCCTGGTATCCCTGTAGGAACCAAAAACTCCTGCCTGTCACTGGAAACGACATCAACCAGCCAATGTGACAAATGCTGCTTAGAAAGTGGCATCCTCAGCTCAGTGCTGCCATAGCCGACAAAAAGCTGAGAATGAGACTTCCATAGGGGCTGTACCGTCTCCTTGGAAAGACTTTTAAAAACATGGCGTGGTTGTCTTTTAATTTTTTAGTTGAATGAATATGTCTTTTTGCACCCTGGTGATTCATGTTACGCCACAAAGGTGCTGTCTGTTCTTGGCAGAACATGCCTGTAATGTATGAAAAGCAACAAACTCTTTAAGCAAGATTAATGATTCTCAGCTTAGGAAACATTTATTTTATACGTTGTGATGACCATGGGGGCTCCCACCTGCCCCTCGCTGTACTGCCATCTCAGATGGCTCCCCAGCCTGTTGGTGATACATCTGTTGTCTGCTACCCTCCTGTGAATCAGGTCCCCCAGTGGGAAGGAGAAGGAGAAGGAAAGGTTTGTGTCAACCAATGTGACAACCAGCCTCCCCCTCCTGTCCATTTTGGGATGTTTATAACAAGGAAGCCTGAAAGATGCTGCTGCTATCAAACCCTGTGAGCAGTCAACACTCTCCCCCATTGGAACGGATGCAAAGCCTTCTCCAAAATGGCCACCTTCAGAGAAGTTGGGGGCTTATTAAATGGTGGACACCCAGAAGCGTTACATGTTGGCATGGCTAAAGATTTCTTTTCTTCATTGGAGCCAAGACCACCCAAGTAAAGATCCTCAGTGCTATTGACAGGTTGACATGGGGGCTTCAGGGCCTATATTTTTTACTGTATTCAAAACTGTATTGACATGAGCAGAAGTAGACTCTTCCACCACTAAAGATTCTTCATCTGTGTCCACAGATCTAAAATGGGTCTCTTCAAATTGGACAGGCCACAAGCCACACTGGATATTGCAAATGAGCCATCTCCAAGCATTAAAGTCATTCTTGGTGCCCATCACAAGGGGTCCCTATCAGACTGGCAAGGACAGACAATCTTTGTCGCAATCTGTGTCGCAGTGTAGTGATGTCACAACACAACCCTGTGGACTACAACTGGTGGTAAAGGGTGACCGAGCCCACACAGAAAAATGGCCCACCCAAGTACGCACAGGTCCAATACCAACTCCACCACCATGAACAGACTAGAATACACACCATCTTTACAATAAAAGCATCATGCAATGTCTCACTGTTAAAAGTGGTATAGGGTGCAATAAAATCTCTATGGTACTCATCAGTTTGCCAGAAAGGTATATCACACCAACATGTCACTGGTGCAAATCCCAATACATCCCATCTACTATAGGGCTACAATACACACCAAACATTTCATTGAAGTGTCGCAGTGTAGCCACAACCGGGCTAATACACATCATACTTTGCAATGAATGGTAAACAGCGTTACACCGGTATATACTCTCCTTTGAAAGAGACATTAAACCACAAACACAATGGAGTCTAAGCTATCACTACTAGAAATCAGCTTCAGGCATGAAACATGCAGCATGTAGCAGTATGTTGCAAAACCACCACAGGGACTAAAGACACCTACAAGAGTAGTGAACTGAAAGGTATTTAATACAATTCTTTATTCTGTGTTTTCGCCGGTTTTAATCAGTTTGTTTCTCTTTCACCACAGGAAGTCTCTTTGTTTTCGCCTCCCTCATGTCAGCCCCCCCCCCACCTCACAGTTTGAATGCCGCTACTTTAGAGGATATACTGAGGACTGTTGAAGCTCATTCATCAAAAGGCGCGTGTCATGAGCACTCGGTTTTTTAAATGTGTCTTGTGCACTGATTGATCACCATGTCAGGTCAATGAGCGGATATTTAATCATCATCTGCTGTCCGGAGCCATGCACGGAGCCTCATTAATAATAAACCACTCCTATGGTGGATCCCTGAATATTTATCGGAGGCCTACGCGCTGCTGAACTCGGAACATCATGCCAAATCCACAGCAAACTCTGAGGGGACCCCACCATCCTGCAACGGAGAAATCACAGCTGAAGAGATAATCTGCTCATCGGAGAGTTTTAGCCCCGAGGCTGCACACCATTTACCAACAAATTAATTTGTCAAGACTGACTGATTTTATTGATTGCAGGGCTGATGAAGAAGAGACTTATTGAATGAGAATGTGAGCCGGGGAAGGGGTGAGGAGAGAGTGAATAAGAAGCGGGGCGGCGCTGTCAGAGAAAGAGACATTAGTGGCTTTGACAGTTCGGCAGCGGAGAGAGGAGTGAGAGGGGTGTGCGGAAAGAGACGCGAGCCGAGCTGACAGCTCACAATCAGCTGCAGTGTGAAGCGAAGCAGAGAGCATGCTGGGAGCCACACTGACAGTACTCTGTCAGCATGCACAACACGCTCATTTGTCTGTCAAAGCAAATGTATCAGCTAATTACAGAGTCGGTGACAGTGAGTCAACAGGTGCAACACTTCTGCACTTCTGTCTGTTCATAAAATGAACACAACCGGTGTTTATTTCATTAAAAAACAGCTTCTATCGGGTCAACGTAGCTCAAATAAACAGCGACCTCGGTCTCACCTCCATGAATAAAACTGTACTCAGAGCTACAAAAGTGATTATACAATAGCCCGAGAACTAAACGTGACAAGCAAATGCAAGTTGACATATTAATGAGGCGGCGAGCCTGAAAGGCAGGACACAAAGGCTGCAATAAAAGCTTTAAAACACACTATAATGCAGCTGTAAACAGACACAAGGCCGCCGAAGACACGGTTGTTGCGCCGTTTTCAAAGTCAAATTTAATGCTTTAAGACATTTTACGATATATATAAAAAAACTATTTAGTGCTGGTGTGTAAATATTTAGGTCTCTGGTGCTTCTGCTGCAACCTGTGAAATAAAGCCACCCACTCATTGCATGCTGCTCTGGCCTCTTCTGTTACACATTTAGTAATGGGCGCTGTTGCGATATCACACCTGGAGTAATTGCTCCTGATCCGTGTAGCCGCCCCCTCTTTCAGGAGTGTTGGTTGGTACTTAACTTCTTCCTTTCTCCCACTGACCCCAGCTCTCTAAGGGGGCGGGATGTTTACGACGATGCTGGGCCAATCACAATAGGGTGGGAGGGGAGGGGAGGGGAGGGGGCGTGTGTTCATCTGGGAAAATGGCATAAGTCCTCAAAACAACCTATCCAAGCCACCGAGCTAAAAATGAATGCATAAAAAAACAATATACATGTTACTGATGAGAAACCAATGAATAGAGAGGTCAAAGGGTCACTATACCCAGGTGTCATTTATAAATGTTATGTACCACTACTTTCACTTTGATACCAGTTCCTTAATAACCAGTTTTGTGAAATCCATTTAATGAAAGAATTTTGCAGTTTTATGGTGCTGGTTTAAATATTTGGTCTGCACCAGGCAATAACATTCTTACTTTGTAACGTTCACATCTTTTAACAAAGTAAAATTGGCCTAATTCATGTTTCCTCAATGTTTATCCTCAAACAAACAGTGACGTTCAACCATTAGTATCCCCTCCATTGATGCATCTCCTGGTTCCTTCAGGGTCGAGTTTATGTTCTCCCCAGAGGGACAGCACCAAGGTTTATATTGTACAGTTGCAAAGATGACCTGGATGACAGAGACATCATGGACGGTGCGGAGTCAAGTGGACCGGGGCATCTGGGTGCGCTTGATTTAGTCTGCAGCCGAGTGCGAGTGATGCTTTCACACCAAGGAAAACAAAGTGAAAGAAGCTCCCTTTGGTTCCGTTAGGTTGCGCACCAACTGCTTCTGCCATGAAAGCACCCATTTGACATCACATATAAACCTATTTAGTACAATGTCGCTTAAGTTGTCTGTTTTAATGACTTAGTTCTATGTTTCACCTCTTTGCCAGTTTTGCACTCAACATAAAAAAAGAAACCGATGTACTTCAATTTGACTGCTTCTGTCCAGCAGCTAATTTTACATTTTTCTTTTTTTAGATTTTTCTAGGGTGACAGAGCCCTGCTTTGGAGTTAATAGCTAACACACAGCATTATAAGGGAGCATAAAGGTGGGTGCGGCCTCATGAACCCTGGATTTCCAATGAGTGAGAAAGAGTAGACCTCCTGTATAGGGGAAAACAATGGTAAATTCCATATCGCATAGCAACGTGTATTATACATTATTTAAAATGTGTCTGGTGCTGGAATTCGATCCCATTTTCAGACACTGTCCAGTACTCCGATGTACCTCCCTCACACTTAACGACTGCGTATCTACCTATTTCTCTCTTCGAGCAGGTGAACCCGTGTTCTCTTCCTCCTCGCAGGGCGATTCAGGCTCCGGTAGGAAGTTTAACTTTGCTTGACTTTCCTGTCTCCTACCTCCAGGCAGCCTGGTGTCTGATTTGACTGGTCTATTTCTGGCTTCAGCATTGAAGGACGAAGCCTGTGCGTGTGTGTGTGTGTGTGTGTGTGTGTGAGATGGAGAGAGGGATCACCATCCACCCAATATTGCTCTGCCAGCAGCGACCGTACCGCTGCAACCGGCCCAGTGACCAGGAAAAAAAGATTGATTATTATTATTATTATAATGGTAAATAAACTATAATTCAGTGTCACTGAACTGTCCGTCTACTTGTTCCGTCTTTTGAAACATTTGCTTGTTGTCTGAGGTGTAAAAAAAAGAAAAAAAAACTCCAGTGGAGACGTTTTAAGTCTTCTTCTGTAATTATCTCAACATGATTGACACAGTAAATAACAAGGAAGCATAGGAGCAATGATAGTACCGATACAGCAATATTTCCATCAGGATCCCTGATGACTAATTTCACAGTCGATTAAACTTAAATTTTTAATTTAGACGAGGTGACAAATCTGAAAGTCTAAAAAAAAAAAAAAGGAAAAGTGTTTGATTCCACAACATTTGATTTTTCAGCCTTGTATCTTGAGATTAAATTTGTTTTTAAATTAGCTCTAATTTATTGTCCTTGAAAGCACCATTAACAGACACGGGCTGATGAACTGGAAGTCAATGGCTCCCAGAAGATTTTGAAGGTGCTCCCCAAAAATAGAGAAAATTAGAAAAAAAAAACTATCAATGTGTTTTTTTTACATTATATCACACACTCGGATGGAGGGAGTTAAGGTTGGAAATTGGCAGAGTTCCCCTTTAACAGTGTCATGATTAAAACGGGAGGGGGGGAATAAGACAGAGCCGAACAGTTAATAATGGCTGAAACACCGTTTTAAAACCCAAGTGGGAATGCAGTCTGAAAGGCATGTGGCAGACTGTTTTATCTGTCAAAAATGGTAATTTATGGAGCATCCTGCCACTCACAGTCAGGGAGAATCCAACCTGTAGCTACGGTTTTTATCAAACCCGAGCCGTGCACACTTTTATATGTGCAGGGAGCCTAATTACTATTAGCTGTACATATTATTAATTCACTGCCATTCTTCTCCTCATTATAATAGTCATTATTCTCTAAGTGCTTATTATAATAGCTCTGTTCATTATTTATGAATTCATGCACTTTCGGATTCCTGTGCTGCACGAAAGCTGCTCAAAACTACACGATGTTGCACAAATCTCTGTCAGCACTGTACAAAACTGTACGCCCTGTGAATCTGTGAATCTTTATCTTCGCTATCTCTCTCTCTCTCTATATATATATATATATATAGAGAGAGAGAGAGAGAGAATAAAGATATAGGATTCAATATAATGTCTGTGTAATATGTGAATCTTTTGATGTGAACATTTTATGCAAATGTTTTCCAAAGAGAATGAACATGAAAAAAAAAAAATCATTGTGTGTTTTATTGTTCACATGACAATAAAACGCTGAATCTTGAGCGTAGCTCATTGCCTGTGATTATTAATTATTAATAACCCACAGGGTGTGTATTTGCTATACATGTTTCCTACATGTACCTTCTTTTTGAGCTTTTAAAGTATCCTGAATGAGCGCAGTGTGTTACTGCTGAATGTACAGTATATTATGTATAATCTTGCATTTTATTAGACGTCCTTGTAGACATCTTTGCTCTTTATTATGCATGTCTATGCTCTTTACTACTTGGATGTCTTGCACTTTATTGAATCCTGGATGTATGTAATGTCTTGTAAGAATGTGATAATGTGTTTCAATTTCTCTCTTTTTATTCAGCCAACCTCCATTGGGGACAACAGATGGAAATTAGCCGATGGCTATGATCTGGCTCATTTACATTACCGGTTGATGTTCATTAACTTGCACTGTCCCTTTCAAATAAATAAAATTGAAATTGAAATTGGATGACTCCGAGAGTGCAACAGTGTGTTCCTGGCCCGCGTAGAGAGTTTTCATTGAAGTGGGTTAACTAACTTACCGGTCCCCGACTTCCGTATTAAAATGCTGCATATTCGCCACTATTCTGTTGTAAAAAAATAATAATAATTAAGCGCCTCACATCTTTCTAGGGGGGAGATCTTGCCGGCTGGCTAGGAGGAAGAAGAATGTAATAATTAAGAGTTTTAGAACCATGTTTTTGGGATTATGACTTTCCCTGATGAGTTTGACCTTCCCTTAAAATCTTAAAATCTCCATTCAGTCACGCCATTAAGGGTTTCCACTTCTTATACCTGATCGGGATATTTGTTACTCTTTTTTAATGTCATCATGCATTTCTAGTTTAATGGTTCATCTGCTGATATTATATTACATTTCAATACATAACCAACAAGAGTGGAGGGAAACATGGGTTCATTTCCATTGATATTTCAAATTCATACTGAATACAGAAAGGCACAATTCAAGAAAATAACCAGGGAAACATTAATGAAAAAAACAAAAAACATATCAATAAAAAAACAAACCCATTTCTTCTCCCCCAATACCAACCTCTTCCCATCATTTACATCATATATTATTGAATAAACTAATGAATAACAACTATAACAGAAATACAAATACAGCAAAGCTCTTTAGTTTCTTTGGATTAAGTTTTAATACATATGACAAGAAAAGGTTCCACATGTGATGAACTTTGTCAGCTGAAATAAAGAATAACCCTTTCAATGCCACTTTACATTGTGGCCGTGTCACTATTGAAAATGTGCACCCATACCTATACAACCTTGACATAGTACGGCTGTGTCTTTGCTATTGTGAAAAGCCGACTATGAGGGAGAGCTCAGTCGCCCCCATGACGACTGCTTCCACCTACAGAGAGAAGAGATCAGCCCCCGTTGTCCTGCTCGATCATTTGGCTGTACGGGCTTTGTTAAAAGTAGCAGCAATTATGCACCCAGCGGAGTGGCATGTTAATGACGCACGGCCACTTCTGCTTTTGTAGGGTTTTTTCTTTCCATGGTAAGTAAAGGTGGTAAGGAGCGGCATGTCAGACATTCAAAGTGAAAACGTCACCTGCCCCGTATAACTGAAGCGTCCGTTCTGGGAGGTGACAGTTTAACCATTGTTATCCGCAGACTTCCTGTGTGGATGCCGCCTCGGCTACGGACGCTCGAGTGACCGAAAGGATTTGTCAGCACAAAAAAGTTAAAGCTGTAAAATGCCACCTTAAGCAGATGGATGCTCACTTAGATGATTGTTAGAGGTCCTATATCTGCACTTTTCTTGGCTTTATTAGAGGATTTGACAAGTTAACTCTTTTAAAGTAGAATAATAATAGTAATATATATATATATATATATATATATATATATATATATATATATATATATATATATATATATATATATATATATATATATATATATATATATATATGGCCACCAATATGTATGTAACACTAGACACTAGAATTAAGCTTATGGTGGACATGCAATTAAAATAACCATAACTTACTCAAACCATTATGTGATGCTATGAACATCATTAATGTTGTTATGACACAAACTATTATAATCATGAACTTTCACATAAAAGTACCATCATGCAGATAGTTGTAGTAATATCTACATACACCACAGAAGAATCCTTACATAAGTAAGAGCAGAAATACCACGAGGGGAAAATGCTCCGCTACAATGGAATGCGTTGCAATGACAATTCAACGAAAAGTTGCAATTTCCAAATAATCAATCATCCTGCATCTTAGCTCTGCAAGAAAAACGAAGTTTCAACAAAATATAACTATATATTTATAGTAAAAACCAACAGCATGAAACCGGCTATCATATGGGACCTTCAATAACGCATCAACATCTCGAGCCTCCAGTCACTGTTGTCTCCTTATTGTCTATTAAACTACAGTAAGAACACTGTCTTTACCAAACCACACACCTCTGCTGCAGAACACCATGGGGGAAACATAAAATAATAACAATAATTCGACTCTAAAATGCTTCATTTATGTGGTAAAAGTTTGGCATGACAACAGGGGCCAACAATATATTTTGTGAGTCTGTCTGGAGTCGCTTCAGATATATGTCTCACTGCAAATTGGACCCTGTTAGGCCCAATAGTGGCGCTACAATTACGATTTAAATTCTTAAACATTGAAACCCTATTGAAAATCCAAGTCCATCAACTGTCAAACCTATCAAATATATATCACATATAGTTTATTTTTTTCATTAAATGACAAACCTGTGTCACTGCATCATCAGATTCTTATACTTTCTTGTGCTTACTTGTGCTACCAGTACACAGTCCACACAGAAACTATAGTCTCTTGCTAAATAAACCTCCACTGTTCAAAAAAATGTCACTATTGCAAAACTATTGTGTTGAGAGGTTTTGGGGAAAGATTGACTCAAAGCTCGACAGTGAGCTGTAAAATCTGCATCTATTTTTAATCTGGTGGAACACGGATAGTTTAGCATGGATAGAACGAGGCCTGAATTGAGACTCAACTTCCAAGTTGAAGTGTTTTAGTCCGAGTCGCCATGACTTAAACCCTTATCTGTGACGCAGCATGAAGCAGCAGCGTATTACACTCCTCTTCCAATGGGTTGATATGCACCTACGAGCAGGTGCAGTATGCCCCGTCTGAAGTATTATAATGGTAGTGATAGCAACTGATACCAGCCATTTAATTGGGCTGATAACATTCAAAATGACTATAATTCATCCTGATGGGAACATGCTATTGTCATTTATACATTTAGCATTCTATAATAAACCCTGAGTGGCATAGTGTCTCTGAATTCAACTCGCCTCCGTTGTACTCGTGTAATTTATTCTCACTGATAACAGCCTTTTCCCACTCGCGTTTTTGTAGTAATAACTTTTTTTTTTTTTTTTTTTATCTGTGAATTAAGTAGGTCCCACACTTGTGTTTACCTTAAGTTAAACTAAATTACTTATCTGCATCCAGAAGTCTGGAAAAATATATTTTTTTTGTTTTTTTTTATGTGATTATTATTCAGTGTTTTGAGGGTTATGGTTGAGGTTAAACCAATTAAAATTCACTGCATGTGCTTTTTATTTGAATGATATGAACCTGCGTTCTCAGAATGACTCATATTCACGCTACATATAATATTAATAATAATGAGTGGTATTAAACAAGAAGTGGGCTTCCTCTCTGCTGAGGTCCTGGGCTCACTGGGATTCCTATATTCTGAACCAAAATGGGCTGAGTTGAAGTGATTATACTGAAGCACCTTGGGACCCGGAGACGAGAGATAAATTAAAAATGTACAGTCTTTCTCTGGAACCCAGCCTCATTAATGGTAAATATTATGTTCGCACTGTCGAGATCCTTCAGACGAAGGCAGGTGGCCAAATCCCCTGGGTCACACACACACTCACACACACACACACACACACACACACACACACACACACACACACACACACACACACACACACACTATAAGAACTTACTTTATTGGGTGCACGATTCATACAATTTTTAATTCAGGGGTGATTTCCTGATCCAGTTCATTTTGTAACTTTTCAAGAGCAAATGACACGTCAGTACAGACTGATTCCTCATCAATCATTTTGTTTTTATTCTGGAAAGTGTCACAATGTTCGTGAGCAATAAAATGCATTTAATTTCAGTAAATCTCAGCTTGAGAAGCCACTTCACTGTTTGTCTGTGATTGAAAGCCCCCCTAATTTAAAAAAAAATATGACAGTATAAAAGGAAATCTGTCTTTTTATCAAAGGGGTGACTCAAAAACATAACAAATTTTGTTCTGTTTGTCAAATGTAAAGATGACAGGCTTATTCAAGGAGGGATTGAATAGAGGGGAAATAACATACGTATTGTTGCTGGGTTTGGTTGCTAGTGCTACTGAGACAATATTACTGAGATTAGGCATGGTGTTTTCTTTGCTACCAGCAAAGATTAAATATGTAGTGTGTAGTTTCTGCCAGGTGCCCCACGATTGGCTGGCGACCATCTGGGGTGTATCCCTGCCTCTCGCCTTAACGCGCTGGGATAGGCTCCAGCAGACCCCTGCGACCCCGAAAGGGAATAAGCGGGATAGACAATGGATGGATGGATGGATAGTTTCTGCCAGCCGAAATAATGCCAAAAAAATGCTCAAAAAACACCCAAAAGGCCATCTCTGTTGCACTAACAAATACGTCATAAAACACAGAGCAACAGCCAGGAGCATGGAGGAAGGCAGCACCACAGCTATGACCAATAACAGAATTTAATGGAAATGTCAGTACTTCATAACAAAACACATTTAAGCTGCAACTTTTTCCTTAATTTTTTGAGGATATACTGCAACTGAACTGAATGGATGGCATCAAAGTGTTAGGGAAATGCCAGAATTAAGAGGGCTGTCACCTCAAAACTAAACTCTGGTTGTACAATAATTAAAATTAGATACAAAGATAAATCTGACACATAGTTCAATGTGAAAACCAATTAAAATTACCGTCTCTGGTTCTTTATGGGCTGTGAAAATAATTTTGACAAATAATAGCTCCCAATATCATACTAGAAAAAAAGACTCTCAACTAGTTCATTTTTGGAACCATGAACATAGTTCAACATTTTTAATTAATAACTGAACTGGTTCAATTTAAAATTTGTGAAGTGAACTGTGAACTAGTTCATGTAGAAAGTGAACTTTCCCAACTTGTTTCAGATTTTTATAATGAGTGACCGAGAGGACACGATGAAATCACAAGCTTCCACATTGCATCAAAGATCTTCCACATATTATCATCTTACTCCCACAGCTTCTAAACAAGAACTGTGTATATAAATATGAATTTAGACAATTTTGTCATCCCTTCTCCAATTTTGCTTCTATTGAAATAATGCATTTTATCCAAGGGGGCAGTGAGCGCTGACTTAAAGTGTAACTGACTCCCATGTTATCTGAGCTGCGTATCAGTATTATATCTTACATCAATTACCACTGAGCCTATAGCAACTTTAGCTGTACACTGTAAGACTATTTTTAGAACACTGACACACACATAAATGAGGTTGTCTGTCTTTGTGTGGACCAAACTATGGTAAACATCTGTGTGTGGTTGTGAGTGTGTCATTGTTTGTATTTGTGGTTGTGCGAGGTATGGAGATATGCACTGAGCAGCAGGAACACTTCATATTCCCTCTTTGTATTTTCTCTGACAGTGTTCCCCTGAAGTGTGGTGGAAGTATATTAACACAAAGAAGCACTTTGGCACAAAAAAAGACTACCATTAAAAGGTATCTACTCCATTTGACTCATCTGGATAGCTTAATCTGCTAGACGACCAAAATAGCAAGACCATAGACGACACAACTAAATCACAAAGATTAATTAACTAGACAAGGACAATGAAGGGCTACTCATAGTTAAAAAAAAAAAAGTGTTTTAAGTCAGGATTTAAAATAGGCAGTGTGGGGGCTACCCTAACATCCAACTCATTCCAGGTGCTGTAAGTACAAAGGAGAAAGTCCTTGCTTGAACCCCGACCGCGGAACATCCCAGGAACTGGAGAACAGAGGCCGAGTGACCTTGATGGAATGTGTGGCGGTAAATGTCATATACTCAAGCACAGGCAGCCAGAGAAGGGAGGGTGGTATGGGTAAAGATGTTGTCTTATCTGTGTGTCCCCGTTAAAAGCCGGCATTCTAAACCAACCGCATGTGTTTACCCATTGGCATGCTAATGTCAACCTAAAGGGCATTACAGTAATCAAGGCAGCACAAGATAAAAGCATGTTTTAAAAGTCATTAAATGGTAAAAATTACTTGACCTTTAAATACATTTTTATTTGTGTGTTTACCCATTGGCCCAGTTCAAAAATCACTATTCATTATCACACCCAGACATTTGATAGTGGACTGCAATATGGCTCCAGGAAATACTCATATAAACCTGGGGGCATGGCAGGCACCACTGTGGGTCCAGAAAGGTAATGCCATTCAGGCTTTAATGTCCAACCAACAGCGTTTTTTTTTAAGCGCTAGCATCTTCACGTTTCAGGCTCAGGTAAATTCGGGTGTCATCTGCATAATAGTGGAACAAGATGCCACATTTTCTGAAGGGAAATAACATTGGCCTGAATAAAACCTTGAGGGACTCTCACAAGTGAGAGGTGCTGAGGAATTCACAAAAAAGGATGGCCAAGTTTCTGTCAGACCAGTAAGACTTGAACCACCAAAAAAAATCCTCAGGTCCTAAGGTTTTAATGCTCCAGGCAGGAAGTATAAACACATTGGGCAACTGCCACTGTGAGATCTAAAGGGCATAAGAATGCTTCTTAACAACTTTTGAAACTGCCATAGCAAAGGGCCTTAGAGATTAAGAGAGACTGGACCATCCCAAGAATTACATGTATGTCCTGATATGATTGCAATTTCTTTATTTAGTTGCTTCCTGGCTATGGGGGAACCACTGAAGCACTGAATATGTGCAGTTTGCAGAAGTTTTAATGCCATTATGCACACATAGATTTTACGATCATTTCACTCAGTTCAAGGAAAGTTATATGAATATGAAATATCCATCTATCAATGATTGTGTGTAGGGGAAAATGCTATCTACCGCTGGACTCTGGCTGTATGGCTCAAGGGTGGCAGCATGTCCGTCTGAATGGGGCCGACAGCTGAGAGGGTTGATGACAAGTGGGGCCAATGGTAGCACAGTAGATGAGCTATATGCTGCAAATTAGCTGCTAGAATATAAACTTCAGATAAACATTTTTTTTGAGCAGAAGGAGGACTGTGGAGGCATGATTGCAGTGAGAAAACACGTTTTTACTGTTCGCCTGACTGTGAAAACTCAAAACATTGTGAATCCTTTAAAGGTAGTTCAACAAGACATATAGGACATATTTCCTTTATGTCGATATACTGTGTCTCAGTTAGAGCCATTAAATCATTCCAGAAACATGACAAATCTTTAGAACCACTCTCTCTCTCTCTCTCTTTCTCTCTCTCTCAATTGCTTTCTCTTTTTGGGTGTGAGACTGACCGATCTGACCTTAACTCTATCGTGGATTGATCAGTGACTATTGGCTTTTAAACTTTCTTTCTTTCTTTCTTTCTTTCTTTCTTTCTTTCTTTCTTTCTTTCTTTCTTTCTTTCTTTCTTTCTTTCTTTCTTTCTTTCTTTCTTTCTTTCTTTCTTTCTTTCTTTCTTTCTTTCTTTCTTTCTTTCTTTCTTTCTTTCTTTCGTCTCTCTGGTTTAACCCTCGCCATTTTTTCTCTCTCCTCCTCCTCCTCCTCCTCCTCCTTCTCCTCCTCCTCCTCCATCGCTGCGCTCTGCCACTCTTCTCCTCTCTTCTCTACTTATTTCTGACAGTTGGACAGGTCTTTACGATGCCAGAGCATTTCACACAATGATACCCATTTACACTGTGGAGTGCTCATAATGACTTAAAATTGTCTATAATGGCTCATAATAGGCACTTCTGTCCTACTTGTGCAGGCATTTCAAATAGATTTTTTTCCCTTTAACGGGAAAAAAAATCCAAGTTCTTAATGTATATACACACACCCTAACACACTGTATACATACATATGGCATATGACTCAATTCTATTGATATACACGTGTTATTTATCTGTTAGCTTTGTCTTTCCTTCTTTTCTTTTGTTATGACACACTTGATGGCGTCTAATCTGTCACACCGCGGTGAAGTTTGTCCTGTCTTGGGGTTTTTGTCTTGTCACTTCCTGTTTTATTTTGAAAGTCTAACTCTCCTCTCGTTTCAGGTCACTTGCCCTTCCTCATGTGTCACCGGTCTGAGTGTCTGCCCCGCCCTGATTGTTTCCACCGGGTTCCAATTACCTTGTGTATATATTGTCTGTGTCTCCCCTTGTCTTGTGCCGAAGTGTTTCGTCCCGTGCGTTCACCCAAGCCATTGAAGTCCTCTGGTCATAGTTCTTGTTGCCTTGCCTTGCCTGTTGTGCTGTCCTCTTCGGAGCGATTTTTTGTTGTAGTTTTTCATAGCCTTAGTCTAGATAGCTAATTGTAGATTCTCAGTTCAGCCCTTGTTTTCAGTTATTTGTAAAGATTTTGTTTTATAGTCATTGAGTATAGTTCCTCCAGTTTTTAGGAGAGATTTTGTTTCATAGTTGAGTTTTTTTTCCCTCCAGCCTTTTCGGAGATAGTTTAGTTTCCCCCTAGTCATAGTCATAGTCTAGTCCTTTATTGTATAGTGATTTATAGCCATAGATATTTCTCCCCCTAGTCATAGTCATAGTCTAGTCCTTTATTGTATAGTGATTTATAGCCATAGATATTTTCTTTGTATTTTGTCATAGCCCTCTTTTGCTCCCTGTGGAAGAGGTTGCCTATTTATTAATAAAACCCGCTGTTCCACTCTGCATCTGAGTCCTCTTTTTGAGTCCCGGCCTGACAGCGGCCTGACAGTACACTTCGGCCAGTATGGACTCAGCGGAGAGAGAACAGCTCACGGCAGCCCTGCGAGCCCAGGAGGCCCGGCTCTCCCGTCAGGAGGAATTCCAGACCGCCCTGGCCTCCCAGATGGCCCTCCTATCATCACAACTCCAGGATCTGCACGATCACCTAGTGCAGACGAAGGCTGCACCTGAGCCTCCAGTAGTGGCGCCCACCAACCCAGTGAACCCCGTTCCATCGATGACTGTAGTGGGAGCAGCATGTAAGTTAGCTCCACCAGCCCGATTCTCTGGCGAACCGGGCTTATGCAAGACCTTCCTCATTGACTGTTCATTACATTATGAGCTAAACCCCCAGGCTTTTCCCACTGACCGATCAAAGATTGCCTTTATGATTTCCCACCTGGCCGGGAGAGCCAAGGCTTGGGCTTCGGCAGAGTGGGCCCGAGACTCCCCGGTTTGCAGTTCTTTTTTGGAATTTGAACAGACTCTAAAGAGGATTTTTGACCCTGTCACGACTAACCGGGAGAAGGCTCAGGAGCTGAGCGGGCTGAAACAGGGCAATAACTCAGTTTGGGACTATGCCATCCAGTTTCGCACCTTATCGGCGGGGATTGGTTGGAATATGACAGCCCTATATGACGTCTTTTTAAAGGGATTGGCAGCTCCGATCCAGGACCTCCTGGTTCCTCTGGATTTACCCACGGACCTCGACTCGCTCATCGCCCTCGCTATCCGGACGGATAACCGAGCCCGCCAGCTCAGGCAGCGACGCACTACGAGAACCCCGCCGATGGAGGGGTCCATACACCCACAAACACCAGGTTGGCCGGTAACCTGTCGATCATCACCAGAGCCGCGTCACTGTCATCCTTCAGAAGAAGACGGAGAACCCATGCAGCTGGGGAGAGCCCGACTATCGCCGAAGGAACGACGGAGACGGCTACAGGAGGGTCGCTGTTTCTACTGCGGGGAACCCGGCCATCTCGTCGCCACCTGCCCTGCCAAGAAGAACCTGGTGGTGAGAAACTTCAAGGGTGCAAGCACCCCACCACGGACTCTCACCACCGTCCAGGTAAAACACCACACCACCATTGAGCTTAACGCACTCATAGACTCGGGGGCGGACGAGAGCCTGATAGACGGGCGCTTTGCGGAACAACTGGGCCTCGAAATAGAACTTTTAGCTAAGCCCATCCGCGCTAAAGCTCTTAATGGACAGGACCTTTTCACCGTCACACACATCACAGCACCTCTCAAATTGATCATCAACAACAACCACCAGGAGAGCATTCGTCTGTATGTAGTCAAGTCACCCTCTCAGACTCTCATTTTAGGACAGCCATGGTTACACCGCCACAATCCCCACATAGATTGGAGATCAGGGGAGATCCTGAGGTGGGGAGCGGACTGTGTGAGGGTCTGTATGAAACTCCCACGGCAAGGAAAAGAGGTCACAGGCAATAGACAGATTTCTGCTAACTCCGTCACAGACCCCAATGACCCTGAGCCTGTTGCCAAGGATCCAGAAACGATCCTCCCACGTACTTGTGTGGTTGGAGCTCTGACCTGGCAAATAGAAAATGAGGTTAAGCAGGCTAATGGTGAGGCTCCGTCACCTAGTGGGTGCCCAGAGAACCGTTTGTTTGTCCCGGCTTATATGCGCCCACAGGTGATCCATTGGGCCCACACCTCACTGCTTTCCTGCCATCCAGGAGTTAGAAGGACGATGTTCGCTATCTCCCGGAGGTTCTGGTGGCCCTCCATGGAGCCGGAGGTCCGGGAGTACGTAGAGGCATGTTCGGTCTGCGCCCTGAACAAGACGTCCTCCGGGTCACGCATGGGCCTGCTGCAGCCACTCCCCACTCCCTCCAGACCATGGTCCGACATCTCGGTGGACTTCGTCACGGGGCTTCCGGTCTCCCAAGGTAACACCACGGTCCTCACCGTGGTGGATAGATTCTCCAAGATGGCTAGATTCCTTGCTTTGCCTAAACTGCCCTCCGCCAAAGAAACGGCGGAGATCATGATGAACAATGTTTTCAAGATTCACGGATTTCCCAAGGACATTGTGTCAGACCGGGGCCCCCAGTTCATCTCCAGGTTCTGGAGGGAGTTCTGTCGACTCGTCGGAGCGAAAACCAGCCTCACCTCAGGTTATCACCCGGAGGCCAACGGCCAGACCGAACGCCTCAACAAACAACTGGAAACCGGCCTCCGGTGTCTGGTCTCTCAGAATCCCTCGACATGGAGCCAACACCTGGTCTGGGTCGAGTATGCCCACAACCTACTGCCCACCTCAGCCACAGGTATATCACCGTTTAAATGCGTATTTGGTTACCAACCTCCTGTGTTCCCAGACAATGAGCAGGAGGTGTCTGTTCCCTCCGCCCATGCCATGGTTCGCCGCTGCCACCGCATCTGGGCAGCTGCCAGAGAGTGTCGCTTCCCGCCAAGGAGAGCCCGATGGTCCCAACCGCCGCCCCTCCACCGCCCCCAGAAGTGATAGACGGCGGTCCGGTCTACAAGGTCAAGCGGTTACTGGCAGTTCGCAAACGGGGCCGAGGAAGACAATATCTGGTGGACTGGGTAGGATATGGTCCGGAAGAGAGGCAGTGGGTCCCGGCGCGTTATATCCTAGACCCTACACTCATCACAGACTACCACAGGGATCACCCTGACCAGCCTGGGCCGTCAGTCGGTCCTAGAGGGGGGGGTACTGTCACACCGCGGTGAAGTTTGTCCTGTCTTGGGGTTTTTGTCTTGTCACTTCCTGTTTTATTTTGAAAGTCTAACTCTCCTCTCGTTTCAGGTCACTTGCCCTTCCTCATGTGTCACCGGTCTGAGTGTCTGCCCCGCCCTGATTGTTTCCACCGGGTTCCAATTACCTTGTGTATATATTGTCTGTGTCTCCCCTTGTCTTGTGCCGAAGTGTTTCGTCCCGTGCGTTCACCCAAGCCATTGAAGTCCTCTGGTCATAGTTCTTGATGCCTTGCCTTGCCTGTTGTGCTGTCCTCTTCGGAGCGATTTTTTGTTGTAGTTTTTCATAGCCTTAGTCTAGATAGCTAATTGTAGATTCTCAGTTCAGCCCTTGTTTTCAGTTATTTGTAAAGATTTTGTTTTATAGTCATTGAGTATAGTTCCTCCAGTTTTTAGGAGAGATTTTGTTTCATAGTTGAGATTTTTTTCCCTCCAGCCTTTTCGGAGATAGTTTAGTTTCCCCCTAGTCATAGTCATAGTCTAGTCCTTTATTGTATAGTGATTTATAGCCATAGATATTTTCTTTGTATTTTGTCATAGCCCTCTTTTGCTCCCTGTGGAAGAGGTTGCCTATTTATTAATAAAACCCGCTGTTCCACTCTGCATCTGAGTCCTCTTTTTGAGTCCCGGCCTGACAGCGGCCTGACATAATCCACATAGGTGCTATATTAACAAATGTATATTTGGCCACAGAAAGTGAAGAAAGACAATTACTCTTTACGTGGTCCAATGATTATATTACGATCCTGCCATGTTTTTTGTTAATTCGCTGTTCGAAAGATTGAAAGCGAAAGAAAAAGTTTTGACGGCTTGCATAATGTTTTGATAGGCTGAAGAAAATCCCCTTTTGTCATAACAAATACTGAATGTTTAAAAATCATAAACTGTAACTCAAGAGTAAATAAAATCTTTTCCTAATCATATCAATGTGTAATTAATGTTTGATGTTTTCTATTTGTGAAATGTTGGATGGAAAAAATGGAAAATTGAAAAGTTAAAATTGTGAAAGTATGTATTTCTGTTTATGGTCGCCTAATTCTACGTCTGATTGGCTGGTCAGCTGTCCCGCCCAATTCAACTTACATCTGATTGGCTAGCAGGCCAGATGTGTGGGTCGATGTTTTTTTGTAAGATGCTAAACCAGAGATAATGTTATATATGTGATAGACACATTCATTTTTTTTGTATCCTGAATCTTTTTTGACTACTGGATGGAAGTTTTTTATGTTCACCAACACATTATGTTCACCAAGACATTTTAAAAAAATGAATGACAATTTCCAGTTTTTCATAATTTATTTCTCATATTGAAAAAGAAACTGAGAAGCATAACATGGACTTTCTGTAATGTACATCTCTTTGTATTAGTTTCTTCTTTAAGTTTGAAAGTTTGCGAATGGTGATCTGAAAGCTGGTTGTGCATATGTTAGAGGGGGAAAAAAGTCTAGAAAAGTTTAGTCTTAAGTTTTTTGAAAAGGGCAAATTAGATTTTGAAACTTGTTGTTGATGTGCATTTGCACTCCTATGCAGACCTCTTCTGCTTTCTTTCACTGCTTGGGTTACGACGCACGCTTTTTCAGAGAATCGCCCACACACTTGTGAGCTTGCGAGTCAAGTCATTTTTCTGGCAGCATTGTCTTCCAGCTGGGGGAGGACGGTGGGGGCCGCTGCACAACAGCAATGGAGATATAGGATATGTTTAACACAGACTAATAAACATTAGTCAAACACACACAGAGGACCATGGATTTACTGTACTGTAACATTTATTTCTGATTGGGGTGACAGTTGACTCACAGATGCTGTTAGCCTGGTCTGGAGCTGCACAGAATAAATCTCCATGGGTGACTTATGTGCCTCGGCCTTCATGCAACAGACTCAAAGCTAAATTCAGCCAGAATACCTGTGAAATCCCTTCCTAATGCTATCTAAGTTTTGTGCAGAGGAATTCCCACTCTTATCTGTAATTAAGTCCAAACCAATGTTTTTATCGATAATGAAGACCAGGTTCACAATGCTCTTACCGTTGTGAATCTCGTCCCTGAAAAATACAACATATTACATAAGAAAAATAAATAATACAAATGGTAAAACTAATTTAAACGTAACTAAAACTGAGCAATTTCAAAAAGTAAAAAAGAGCATTGCTCTACAAAGTTTTTTGGGACGCAGCGATAGAAAGTTAGACTAAACTTTTGTCCACTTGAACAAAGTGTGATAAGCAGATGGCTCAAATACAATCCTTGACAAATTTAGAAAGTTCAAACCAGTGGGAGTGCCACTGAGGATAATGTACAGTAATTGATGCTGACAAGACCATCACTGTGAGATGCAAAAAACTGTTGATGGAAACTAGAGTGGACCACCTGGAAAAGAGAAGCTGTTCGGCCTTTCACCACCTTTTTGGCGTCATGGAGAGTGCAGCAAAAAAGATATTCCACATTTATCCAACATCTTCAACAGCAAAAATAGAGCGGTGGGAATAATCTACTATTTCTTATCTAAGTTCTAAGTGATAGAATCTTGCATGGAGAGATAACTATTTTTCAGGGTCATCCCTATGTTCTCCAGGTCCTATGATTCCCACTTTGTTCTGTGACCAGGGAACATAGGGAATATTTTTTTAGTGTTAGTGGTTAGGGGTAATTATTAGGATTCAGGGTTAGGGTTAGTGGTTAGGGGTAATTATTAGGATTCAGGGTTAGGGTTAGTGGTTAGGAGTTTGAGTTAGGGGTTAGGGTTAGGTTTGGGATTAGGGTTGGTGGTTAAGGGGTAGTGTTTAGGGTTGGTGGTAGGGGTTAGGGTTAAAGTTGGGTTTAGGGTAGATGTTAGGGGTTAGGGTAAAAGGTAGGGTTGGTGGCTAGGAGTTAGGGGTTAGGTTTAGGGTTGTAGGGAATATAAAGGGTTAGGGTTAGGGTTAAAGGCAACATAAAGGGAGTTTTACCTTGTACGATGTGAGGGTCTAAGGGCAGGGGATGTTGTGTTGCTTTTATACAAACTGTAAAGCCCGGTGGGGCAAATCTGTGATTTGTGATTCTGGGCTATACAAATAAATTGAATTGAATTGAAAGGTGAACATAAAACTCTCCTATGTTCTGTGACCAGCGAATATAGGACCAGGGAACAAAATATACTCCCATATTAGACATAATATGTATTATGGTTAAAATTGTTTCGTTGCTAAAGGTCATCAGGCCTTGAAAATCCTGTTTACTAAAGCTTCCCACATTGATATACGAGAGAGTTCATTCACTGACATGTAACCTACAAGTTATGCTTTATTTGTCTGATTCAATGTAGCATTTGTACTGTTTGATGACAGATGAGAAGTTGGTGGCCATAACTCAGAAAATTACACAAAGCAGGCATGCGAGTCCTTAGCAGCTTTTTAGCACATTTTGGCTGCACGAGCTCCAGTTTAATGCATTTTTTTCCTCTGCTTAATCTGTTTCAGGGGGAATAAATCAAACAAAGCGTTTCATGTCAACGGATTGTTGCCGCAGAGCTAATGTCAGCTAGCCCACCATGGCTCTGGGTGGCTCGCCCACACGGAAAAACAGGAGCCAAAATTCTAGGAAGAGAACACTTAAATGAGGACAAAAGAACGGAACCGTGAAAGCAAAAAAAGGATCTGAAGTGTTTCTTCTTTTAAATTGCACTCTTAGAGGTTTTTTTCCCGATGATTACACTAATCACAGATTAGGGTCAACTTGTGCTTTATTATCTCATTTAGGGGTTCTGTTTTAATTTCATAGCTTGTTGCGTTTTCGTACTACAGCAAAACAGTGACTGACATGTAAATAGCAGGTGGGGAACAAGATGGTAATAGGTGCAAAATTCAAAAACCAAACAACTGTTTGTGCCTCATCACATGCCAGGCACTTCACCACTGATCCAGGCCATGCTACTGAAACACACTCTTTGCTGGAGGCTGTGGATCTTTTTTTCATGGCGTTCTGAGTGTTGGACATCAACTACACCTGGGAGTTTCAGCAGCATTCCATGTACAATATTGATGGACATGAGTCCTGCATCTGTGCATTATATATATATATATATATAAAACCTAGCAACAGAGCAGAGTTAATTTTACATGCAAGTTTGGGAACAATTAAAACAGCTTGCTGGGTTAAGCAGGAGAACCTAGCACTTACTGTAAGCCAATTCAACCTAGCACATGTTCTGTTCAATAGTTCCCCAGAGGCTGAATTATTTTTTTAGCCTGGCAGTGTTTTGAGTTTAAAGCACTGCAATAATGTAGCTGCAATTTGCAAAACTCTTGCACATGCACACTTGACTCTGCATGTGCCAGCAATACAAAGCGAAGACGGAGAGCTATTTAACAAACAAAATCACATCTGCATGATTTACATGATCTATATGATGAAATAACTATTCATCTGTGATCTTCCTGTCCTGATGGACACAATTATATACTATTAAATCTTTAAATTACCCAATCTCACTGTTTTTTTTGACTGAATCCAGGAGGTTAGGTGGTGTAAAAATGCAGGGAATTTTCTGGGGGAGCGCCCTATGCACCTATATCTTTCCAAGTTTGCTCCTTTTTTTAAAAAAATAAAACCAGGAGCCCAAGGCGAAGAGCACATACAGTACTTGGTATTCTATGCTTTGAAAAAACAATGTAATATATGGAGTATGTATCACAATTTCTACCTAATACAAGTAAAATAGACATGAAATAGCATGCATATAGTAATATGTGTTCATTTATGAAGCTAGAGAGGGCAACTGGGTTATTTAACCACAAATAATGATCATACTATTATGATAGAAATTTAGGAAGCCTACTATAAAAGGACTTTTTCAAAAGGTTCTGGGTTCATTTATTTTCCAAAACCTTTGGTCTAGCCCCCTTTCTTAAATGAAACCACTAATGATCCTGCATGTATATCGGAGCTGGACCTATAATAATTAATGTGGATGTTCTTCTCCTCGCTGGGCAGAATGACGTGTGTCCATCCATTTTTAGTTTTTTAAGATTTATCTTCTGCTAACGGGAAGTTTCTCTGGGCTGAGGAGAAGGATTTGTGACATCCCAAATATTTTAGTGCCAATCCTGACCCAACATACACCTGACACTTAAATGTCTAAAACCTCCAGTGCACAAACTCTGAATAAAGAAGTAATCCCTGATGTAGCGTTTATTCCACTCTGAAACGAAATGAATTGTTTTCCCATGTGTTGAGTATGTGTCTGTAATTTAGGATTTATTACAAGTGATTATACACCTGAATACCGCCAGGCGTCTGTCGGATCCAAACATACAAAATGAATGGATCTGATTGCCTATATGTGTGTGTGTGTGTGTGTGTGTGTGTGTGCACCATGGGTGTACGCTAGGCTGACAAATGATGAGCATCTCTGCCGTCTTCTTTTGTTTCGGCCATTTGTTTTTTTTTCCCCCCTCGCATGCTAACAGGTTTACACAGGTGACGCGTCACCGAGAAAGACGACGGGCCGCGAGGGAGCGCGAGATTGAGGAGGTGTGAGGAGCTACAGTCAGCAGGAGACTGTGTTTGGCTCAGATCCCTGTGTGTGTGTGTGTGTGTGTGCGTGTGTGTGTGTGGTGTGTGTGCGTGAGTTTGTTCGTTTCCTCTCTCCTCTATGAGCTCATGCCAAAATAAGCTCATTACCATCACAGGAGCCAAGGCAGGAATTCAGAAATTCATTAGCTCGACGATTTGCATAGTCTCGCTTTCCCCTCAGCTGTGTGTGTGTTCCTTCTTCTCCCCTGTTATACACACACACACACACACATATATATATATATGTGTGTGTGTGTGTGTGTGTGTGTTTGGCAGCGCTTGCTGCAGGCACTCAAGCCCACTCCTGCCTCCTACCTGCGTCTCTGTCATGGTTTCTCTTCCCCCGTGTGCGGCTGAATTAAAATGTTCCCCCTCGCTCTGCTGAAGGTTTGAGCTCCGGCGCGATTCATGTTCAAAGAAGTGCGGGCCTTGAGAAGCGGAGACTGACAATTACCGCAACAAAGGCATGACCGACAGGGAGAGGAGCTTTAATTGAGTTAAAATTGAGTTTTTGAATAGATCATTGTGTTAATTTTAGAATAAATATAGTTCTTTTCGAGCAGGGTGCACTCCGGCTCTGGGGTAGTGGGAGATATGAAATCTTTCTCATGGCCCTTTTTTTTTTCCCTGTCTCTTTCATTTCTCTTCCGGCAGCATATTCATTTTTCTGTCCAATGCTTATCTGCGATAATGCCGTGATCTATGCCGCGCCCGAGGTACAATATCAAAAATTCAGCTGAGTAGAGCTTTGCGGCGTGATACGAGCGCCGGTTTGTTCTCATGACTTTATCAACCGTAAAGCTGGAGTTGTGAAAAGCGCCGCCCTAATGTGACATCTGTGTTTGACGGCGTTCCCCTCAGCCAGCAAACACGCGCGGAAAAAACTCATGTTTCTGTCAGGGACAAGTGGTGAACTGTGACACGTTTGTCATCGACGGTTTTCTTGTTTCCACATGTGGCAGATGCGGAGCGAGTCCGATTATTCACGTGGAGTCGTGCAGCTTCTGCCCACCTGCCGAATAAAAGTCCAACATTCTCTCTGTTCGCTCCGTTCCATGCACCCGAGGGAATTATCTTCTCTTTAGCTGCTGAACGCTCCGCTGTGTTCTCCCAGCTAGTCTTCATCTAGCCGTGTGTGTGTGTGTGTGTGTGTGTGTTTCACGCTGAGCAGGTAGCGTACAGTGGCTTTTTTTTGGGGGGGGGATTTTCTCTCCGAAAAAAAAACGGCCGCCCGCTGCGGCCCAATATGACGCTATGGAAGCGCGGAGAGTGAAGCAAAAAGCAAAACAGCACAATTGCAGCCGGACAGATAAGCCACAAAGCGTCAGAAAGCTGAGAGGAGCTGCCCAGTTCCTGATAATTCTCTGTCGGTTCATCACTGCGAAACAAACACACCAACACACACACACGCAATAAAACACATCACACACTGACAGCTACATATAAATATATATTACACATTTCTTCTTGATCCCTGCTACCTTTAAGTCTATGTGTATGGAACTGACATCCACATAGATACATACAGTAACACATCCAGGTATTTACAGGCGATATTCACAGAGAGAACGACATAGAAACAAGACATACCATTCAGTGCAGTTTCAATTTCAGTCTTTTAATAGATCTTAAAAAGGGCCTATTATTTTTAAAGTGCATATTTGGTCATTTGTACTGCCTTTATTATAGTAGTCGTGTAGAGAGACAGGGGAAGGGAAATGGCCACCTGATGCAGGACTCAAGCTGGGGCCTCCTGCGGTGAGGACAGTGGGCCTTTCTCCGTGGGGAGGCCGCTCTACCCCGCTGTGTCATTGGCCGCCCAGAGAAGGGGTCACTGTTCTGCCATTTCCCCCAGTATGATATTTTAATTTGCATAGTCTATTTGTATTAAATACGCATGCTTTCATGTATCTGTTCTACTATCTAGTTAGATCCGTAGCAGCAATGCAGTCTGCCTTCTCGCACACTCGCCCTGTCTCCGCCCACCCCCTACGTCTCGCTACATGGATCCAAAGACGACCGCTACTAACTTCCCCCTCCTGCTGTGACATCACAACAGGAGCCATTTGCCTCATGTTCGACCAGGTTTCAGAAGCATGATGGGAAAAACCTTTAATTATATGAATATGTTAATTAAAAAAATAACAGTATAGTGACATTGACCCTTATACTCAAATAAATTAGTATATAATAAGTGAATAATTCTTGAAGCACCATTGCCACCAGCATATCGCTGACTTTTCACCGGTATAAATTTGTAAAGTTATACCGAAATGTTGCTGTGTGGTTGGTTGCACCAACAGTAAAGCCATAGAAAAAGTTAATTTATGATTAAAATGGATCCTGCCAGTAGCAACCTGTGTAGCCTGAGGTGATCAGAATAAGTATGAAACTTTGCAAGATATCCAGTGAGGATAGAGGAGTCCAGAGATGGGTCCTGGAAGTGCTTACAGACCTGTCTGATGCACCTGTCACCGCTTAATTTAATGCTGATGATGATAATGCTGTCAGGTGATGTCAGAAATGGATCATCTACGAAAGAAGAAGGGCGGCGAAGCAAGAAGAAACAGAGACAGAGAGAGCTGCTGCGAAAGGGAAAATCGGTCCAGAGAGCGTTCGAGTGCCGATGAAGTGAAAGGGCATGAAACTGCATGCAAATGTAACCCACTCGAAATAGCCGTGAATCAGGGGGAATTCATTTCCATCACTTGATTTTATTTTGGTCTGTTCTGGGCAGCAGAACAAACACAGTTACACATGTGCAACATTTTTTATTAAACTTTGATTGAATGTATAATGAATCTTGATGATACTGTTTAATTCATTTGAGAGATGTTAGTTCCAGATCTGGTAATATTATCATTTGGTAAAGAATAATCAAATCTGCTTTCACAAGGAAAAAAAAAGAACTGTGAACTGCACATGATGTTTATAATATACAGTTTTTTAATAGAAATTCAATTTGCTTAGTTGATTTTTTTTACCTATGCAATATTAAAAGCGTTGACTGACATGATATCAATAAATGGAGCCCATAATTTAACTGTTTATTTAATTACATAAATATTTAAAAGGGCTCTATTTAGCAATTTTCTCAGTTTAATATCTTTATTTTCTTGAAATAAAAATTAGCATGTTCTAATGGTCCAACAGCACCTAGTTAGCTGTGTAGTAGCAATGCAGGCCGCCTTCTCACACACTCACTGCCCGAAATGTCACGCCCTTCAGGAAGCTGAAGGGAGTTGGAGTGAGCAGGAGTCAAGCACAAGCACTCGGGGTGGAGGGGATGGAGCGTGCATCCAGATCCAGTCATTATCAGCCTCCACTTCTGCTGTGACATCACGACGGAACCATTTCTAAACGGCTTGTGTTCCAGCCAGCGTTGCAGAGGGAGCCAAACCAATAGAAAGGTTGGGTGTTCTTCTTTCACAGTTTAGATGATAGCAGGAACACCAGAGACCTTATACCTTTACATAAAAGCACTGCAAATTGTTTTTTTTTTTTCCAATATTACAGGGCCCCTTTAATACTGTGCCGTATCCTCTCACCAGGCTCGAATCCAATTAGAAATGGGTTTACTTATTATTGAAATGCTTTGACATGACATATTCACAAATTAGAAGGTCACAGCATATGCTATATATTTTGACATGTATTATTATGCTCCAAATATAAAAAAAAAATAATAATAATAAAGTGAATTTCATGCTAGTTAACCTTTAGTACGAGTTAAGTAGCTGTGTTGGCACGCTGCTTGTTTTTCTTTTCAAGAATTAAGGCGACCAGAATTGAATACAAAAATAATCCATCCAGCTTAGGCAATATAATGCTTTGCCCGTTGCCCACTTCATATATTCCTGGCACTTTGTGAAATAAAGTGCCAGGAATAGAACAGGCTATATGTTCACGCGTGTCTTAAGCATCGAGAACATGGTATTGTATTGCACGCCCTCATAAATGAAATAGGGGAAAGTGGTAATGCCTTCACACAGCATCATTAACAAGCTTGAAGTGAAGAGATCAGTTCTGCATAATGAATAATTATATATTCAGCAGGTACATATAGTATCCTGGGCACGCTGTATTCTGAGTTGAAAGTCCATATTAATTACCACAGTGCAGAGGAAACAGCACACATATAGATGTTGTTTATCACAACAATGCAATCATTCTTACATGCAAACAAGTTTTTCATGATTCTGTAAAGCTGATATCCTATTAAAAAAAAGGCAGAATTGATTTGCGATTCTCGGTTTTCATTCTGTGGCACTGCGCCACAGATTGGTAAATTGACAACATTTCAGTCATAAATGCTATTTTCTGTTTGTTTTAGCATCGACTTTATTATTGACTTCATATGAGAGCCAAGTATAAAAAGAGCTCATTCAAGAGTTCACAAACAAATGAATGATTTCAGCGATGTACATTTTGTCATCACTCAAGTGTGTGATCGGCGCGTTGAGTACACGCTTTACATCCTCAACAGCCCACTTCCTTTAGTCTGTCAATTCTCTGCTGGATGAAAATCAATACGTCAAGTGTGGTGTTCCACCATGACATGGTTGTGGAGGAGAAAGCACAAGGCATATATGGAGTCAAATTATATATTGTGTTTATTTTACTCTAACCAGCGCCTCACTTAAGCTGCATGTGTCTGGTTTTCAAATGAGTCCATGTGTTCTGCATATTTGTATTGCTCTACCTGCACATTGTCACATATTTTTTGTAACACATCGGCAACAAAGCCGTCAGTAATGCAGGAGGTCACGTTCATAAATAGCTAAAACCCCCTTAACCCACATTAAACCACTGGTGGACTTGTTACAAGATTTTTATTTATTTTATCTCCAATAAATCTTTTACACTTTCAATACATAGGCCACACATTATTTACCATGCACTTACTTATGGTGGTGATGGAGATAACTCAGTGGTACCATTAGCAGTATTTCATGTATGTATAATATTTGTTAGACTGTGTTGTTGTATGTGTGTAGTAAACCCTGTGATCTGCCCCACCTGATACAGCTAAAACTAAAGCTAAAACTTGGCGTTTTGTTTCCTCCTCCACTTGAGAGGCCTGCTCTCCTGTAAATCCTTTCATGCTGTTGAACCACGGTTTGGGGATAAAAGTAGCAGCATGGCTCTCGAGAGCGCTGAGGTTAAATGGAAGCTCTCGCATTAGTTGGCTTCCTGTAAGCCAGTCGCTTTCAGACGGATTTCGTATTTCGACCTTCCCACCATGGAACTCGATCGCCATCGCCGGTTCAGCGGTTTTGGTCGAATGCTAGTACATGCAATTCTAAAAAAGAGAAAAATAATTAAAATCAGAGTTATTGGCCAAGTACATTTTCACATTGCAACAAGGAAAAAGGAAAAAAAAAATCAGTACACACTGAAAACTGCTCAGAGTAATAACTCTGAGTTAAAAAGCCAACACTGATGGGTTAATAACTAAATAAATGAACGTGTTGTAGCTATTGTGCAAATGCAAATACTGTTTATGATATAAGGTTGTGTTCACTGACTCCACTGTCAATGTTGTACATTATTTACGGTAATAGGCCAAAAATTACATAAAATATACACACAATATGTGTTGGGGATGAACAAATGTCCTTGCTGTAGCCTAAAACATAGTTTACATATAGCCTTTATTCCCGGCTATGACAATTGGGACATTAGAAGAGAGTGATGTGAGAATATACAGATGTAGAATTGCATGCTTTGTTATTCACATCATTACTCGGCTTGTTTTTGCTGGGTCTTACCCTGCGATATGGTCACAACGGGCCGTCGGCATCAATTCTGACGAAAAAAATTGAGGTCAATTCCTCAATTAAAATCAAAATGACAGAATTAATCTTATTTATTTTGATGATGTGGATATAATTAGTAAAAAAGTACAGAAGGGTGACTTTAACACGTACAGTCAAATTGGTATTGGAACAAGGTTTATGGTAAGGAGCTTCCCCTCCCATGCTGGATGTGTGCGTGAGGTGAAAAGTTTAAGGATATAAAAAAAGAGAGAACAGGCACTGATGACAGTAAGAGGCACATTTAATGGCTTTGGACAGAGTTGGGCTGGAATTAAATACAATAAACCAAACAAGAGTGCATGAATGAGAGGCCTGCTGGCCATAAAGCTGCTACAGCACTGCTTTGCCAGCATATGAAACGAGTCACCTGTGTTACATGACCCTGTAAACTCAGGTGAGGGTCCAGGGAAAAAAACATTTTACTTTTAAAAATTTTATGGTAACAGCTGCATCACAGTGTGTGTGTGTGTGTGTGTGTGTGTGTGTGTGCTCATCTGCTTTGGGAAATCAAGGTAGCTAATAATTAAATAAAAACGCATGACCTCCTGTGACCTCACTGTATAAAAAAAGAGAATGTAGTCGGGCTGTTCTATTCCACTAATTTTGCTTATTTCATTGCTGTTTTTTTTTTGTCCTGATTTCGGTCTATTTAATCTTGTTGTCTATCGTGGGGCACACACAACATTCACTCATACCTACAGGCAATTTAGAGTCTCAAATCAACAACTGCATGTTTTTGGACTGTGGGAGGAAGCCAGCAAACCTGGAGCGAATCCAAACACAGGGAGAACATGCCACCGTGTTGCCTGTAACTAGACAATTGAAGATAATTCTAATTAATGTCATACTTGTTGTACCAAAATCAATCAGTTTCTGCAGTGTCGGGTCTGTCTCATTTATAAGCTATTTCACTCTAGTGGGCTTCTGTTGTTGTTGTTTTATATTCCCTTTGCTACTATCTGTGCCATATCTCTTGATGAAATATGTAATTTGACTACAGATGGGGCTGTCCCACCTGTTGCATGGTGTAGTCACTTCTTTAGCTTTATTGTCATCTAATATATGCATTTACTTTTTTTTTTAATTGAGAAACAAAGTTCCCAGATGTGCGGGAACATCTGTTAGGACAGCCTGATGACAGCCTTAGTTCCTCCTCTTCCTGTTGCCCCCATGGTAGTAGCTACTGTATTAAACTGAGAGAGACAAACATTTTTTTTTTATTTCTGTTTCATGTTTGCAAATCTAAACATCAGCCACCCAGAAGCACTGAAGCAATGTTAACCCAGATATTATGAAGCTAATTATCCCACAGACTGAAGCGTCCGATTAGTACGAACTGTCCCTTTAATCTGTGGTACACTCACGCACACACACACGCGCACACACACTGCTGTCACCTACAGAGATTTATACAGACATTGTGTTTCCAGTCAATTGACACTCACAGCCTGACTCCAGAACAAGCTGGACCCCACCTGAGACATTCAAGGACATTCAGAGGATGTCATGACTAGTGATGAATCTGCTGAACTGAGCCATGAACCTTGTGTGTGTGTGTGTACTCTGTCCTGTTAAAAAGCATACACGTAGTGTATATATATATATATATATATATATATATATATATATATATATATATATATATATATATATATATATATATATATATATATATATATATATATATAATTTGCAGGGTCACAGGGGTCAGCTGGGGCCAATCCTAGCACATTACAGGCAAGAGGAAGGGATACACCTCAGACAGGTCACCATTATATCTATAATTAACTATAATTACCATCAGTATGTCTTCAGACTGTGGGAAAAAGCTTGAGAACCCGGATGTGTGTTAGACGGGGGGGTGTCTGGAAGCCAGCTTAGTATGCGTCTCATCACTTTCTCGCTCCTCATGTGAAATTGTTCTGGTCCTCTATCACAAAAGAAACAGAGCTTACTGAGAGTGCATGTTACACTTACATCCAGCAAGTGGGCACAAACACAACGTAAGGTGAATGATAACGTGCATCACTGCTGGATGTGGAAATAAGCGGCTATTTCCGACTCCCGACAATACCAGGGCAGAAAATCGAGTGATTTTATCGTGGGGTCTAATCATATTGACATCTGATAACAGACTTTGGAGGATAGGAAACACGGAGTTGGTATCTAACTTTTTCTAGTTTTGCATGGGGTAATCTGGACATCCAAATAATGAGGCAAAAGCCTTTTCAAAATGTAGACCTTCAACCGCCTGATAATAAAATTCTGACATCACATAATGCGATTGTTAAGCTTCTCACTCACAGTGACTGAAGGACTATAAACAGGCTGTTCAGGATGATGGATCACTATTCAGTGTTCGCCATTAAGTCTGCAGAGCTGTGATTCCCAGGTTGGAAAAATAAGAAAATCCAGAATCCGACAATTACAGAATCAGGAATATGAACTGATTGATATGAGTTGATAGTGACACACATGTTTGAGGGTGATTTCAACGTATGTTAAGGCAGCTGTTTTCTGGCGTACCTGAGTGCTTTCTCTGTTTGTTCCTTTTCACCGTGAGGAGGTTGATCCTCGCCCACACACATGTTCCTGCAGGAGAAGCCCTCTAATAGAGCTGAGTCACGCTGGAAGAAGATTGTTATTATCGTTCTTTTTTTTTTCTCCCCCCTCCACTGGCACATCAAATAACTTTGCCCTCCACGGGTAACTTTTTTTTTCTCCCTCATAACCCTCTGTGATGTATAAATGCCATTGTCTGCACAGAGCTTTAGCCCTGTGTTTGATCCTTTATCGCAGACTATAGTTCCGTTAACGCCATTTTTTTAATTCCCGATATTGATTTCTCAAGTCGGAATACTTGCTGATAGAAATGCATTGACCAGGCTGAGCTGTATAGTGTTGATATCTGTACTGGAATAGCTATTTCTTTAGATAACTCAGAGAAAAAGTTATGAAATTCCATATATATAATCCTCCATGGTGTAACATGAGGTTTTAATTCACAGCGTCTGAATCCAGAGATGATTAATGCATGCGTGCTGTTGGATACACAAGTCGCCGTCGAGTACAGAAACTGCATTCGTCATTGAAATGTAACAACTGTAAGAACAGTTTATTTTTTTACCCATTCAACCTTTTGTCTGCTTCTGTCACCCACGTCGTTCTTTGTTGGTTTGAAAAGTGAGAAAAAAGTACAAAAAAAAAAAGGAACCCGGAGTGTCCTTCGCTGACTTGAAGTGTTAAACGTCTCCATAGCGTGACAGCGCTGTCTGCAGAGTTGTACAACACGCAGAACCAACCGCTATGTGTGTGTGTGTGTGTGTGTGTGTGGCAGCATTATCGGGCATTATATAAAAGAATTAGCATGACTTACACGGAATATGTAACACTGCTGTCTGTTAAAGTGATGGCCTCGTGGCATCTAGACAGCATTAATGTATCCAGGCGACACGTGCAACATGACTGTGGTATATGATAGCATATTGTATTATGCTTGAATTAAAAATGGTCTAATGGGGAGGAAGATGTCTTTATATGCATCAAGCTGCATATGGAAATGAAACTGCTTTCTTTGTCTTCTACAACTACGATTCAATTATGCATATAACTCCATTACTGGTAACTGTTTGTTGACCCTGTGTCCTACTCTTACTGACAGATACCCTTGATTTTGCATAATTTTAGAGAGATTTCTAACCAAACCTTAATCAGAAACTCTATTTCTTACTCTATAACGATTTATTATTCAGATAGAATAGCCAGGAAATACTCGATACATTATACTTGATAATAATTAATATCATTGTTTTTATGTATTTTTTCAGTTCCTCAGATATGAAGATTAATTGCTTTGTTTGATATAAACTACAACAAGAAAATATATATATAATATCTATGTTTTTTCTACACAACCTCAGAATCAAGGAAATCACAACAGGCATTTTTCATTTTCTTTTGACAATTAAGATCTTTATTGAGAGCTGACTCCACCAAGGCTTGTTAAGCGGCTCAAACACATTTGTGTATTCAGAAGTCACATTAAAAAGCCGCCAGACTGTGAAGAATCACCGTCCTGATTACAGAGGACTGAAAACGGAGACAAATTGCTTCTAAACTAAAATATCAGATGGAATAAACTGGGCGAACGCTGTTCCTGGTGTGCATCAGAAACTGCTTAACGCACGTGTAGTTCCGCTGAAGTTTAATCACCTGCCTTAAATTCACCCGCAGCTGTCAAACCTACCTGTTATCACCTCTGCCACGAGCACAGCTGAGGAGTGATAAACCGACGACTGGACCGTGAAGCAAAACACACACCGATGGCCGATACGAACGATTCTTGCCGTGTATTTGGAGAATGCAGCAAATTCAAAGTGTGGGACATAGCAAGTAGCTATGTCTGTTATGTAGCTTCAGGTGGAGAAGTTGTTAAGGGTCTGTCCTATTTACTGGAGTAGTGAGGACATGGCATGGTCATGATCGGTCCAGGTATTAGTCAGGGCCTCTCGTGGGCTTCTGAAAAACTGAACATTTTGATTGAAGCACACATGAAAATATAAATTAAAGGTCACAATAATGATTCTTTGGCAAACAAGTTGTGCGTTAAATGGCTTTTCATTTTATTTTTACGACATCATGGATGGAGCTACTCCTCGATCAACCCATACTTATCACTGTAATGTGATATGTGAACCAATACCTTTCCAAGATTTTTCCATGACCTTCACAGGCCTTTGAGGTGAAGTTTTTGTATCGTACATTCTCTTGAAATGTCTGCCTCTACATGAGCATTTTATCATGGATTCTTATTCTTATTTTCCCAGGTTAGGGTTAGGGAAGACCCTAATCCTAACCCTAACCCTAACCCTAACCCTATGGTCTGGTATCAACCAATAGTCATCATGACTGAAGACATTCAGATAAAAAAACCTTCATAAACCAGACAATCCGTCAATCAAAACCACAGTGCAGCAAAGTCTGATGAATTCACACCGTTTGCCCACCTTTTGTCAAGCAGTGAAAAGCAAATTCAGAAATGATCCCGCATGACAGGAGGACACCGATGGCGTGGAGATAAAACGACAAAGCAGCACAGCGTGTTTCCAGCCGCTCCCGTCACGCTGTACACATGCAGACAGGAGTCAGACGCCCGGTGATTGTTTTTTTAGGTGAACCGCGAGGCCAATTCATTCATCCGATTCGGATGCTGCAATCGTTGACATTGAAGATGACCTTATGGCGGGAGAAGCGAGTCGCTCGTGATTTCTTGTTTGAAACTATTGGATCTGCCGTGCCCTGCCTTCTCTTTTTGGACAGGTAAAGATTTTTTCAGAGAAAACCCACAAATATACACTGAAAAGTTAGACAGAGTAAGAAAATATGTAGGAGGCTAGGTTATATATGTGTTATCCTACCCTTTAAAAAAAGGTGTAACATCTGGTGTGTATATGGAAATACTTGGTAGAAAAATACATTTAAATGGAAAAAAGATGTTGGTTCAAAAGGCTAGAGAAAGGATAAGTGTTTTTTTATGACCATAATTAAAGCCCATTTTATTATGAACCAATCACTGGGAGGCTGATAGCCAGGGTACCTCCATAATTTGGGATTTGTTCCTGGATGGGGCACCCAAAATGGCCTGAAAATGTCTAGAGTCATATGGAATTGATGAGAAATGTAAAAGATAGGCAGGAAGTGATGTGCTAAGATGGACAGATTTGGTGTACAGCGCAAATCAGAATCAGAATCATGAATTCATCAAGTCTCTTACGGCTGCAAAATATAAGGAGGTGTTTTTTTCTTTCTGGGTTTGTGCAGCTGCTGCAATCAGGACTAAACACAGATCAACGTTGTACATTGTGGCCATCTCAAACCAGCAACCCCACTTTTGCTAAATAAAGCAAACCCACACAAGTCAATGAATCATTTGTAGAAATAGGAATGTACCCATGAATAGAAACAATGCAGAAAAAGCACAAGTAGTTAGCACGTTTTTTTTTTCAGTTTGAAAGACAGAACAAAGCAAATCATTACTGGATGTGTTACTTTCTTGTTTGACTTGTTCAAAGTTATTTTTCTTTTACATACAAATGTCGGAAAACAATTTACATGTATGAAAATGAATATGCCTAAAAATAGGAAGGTGATCTGTGCAGAGAAAGCAACGAGTCACCTGCACATCTTGTAGTGGGAGGCGGATGTTTCATTACGCCTACCTTATTATGCCAATTTTCTGTTAGTCATCGCTGAAGTGAAAACTGTTCTTCTAGGAATAGTGTGTGTGTGTGTGTGTGTGTGTGTGTGTATAGTACAAATCAAGAGAAAAAATAATTACAGATAATAATTAATCGTGTGATCAACATATTGTGACAATTTTCAGAATACGTAAGAAAGAAAAAGAAACTAACTAACAGAAAAGAATAAAGTTGAATGGAAATGAAAAATGAAAATAATTAAAAGAAAGAAAAGGTAAATAATAATAATAATAATCTACTCTGTCAAGGTGTCTGTTAAGATCTTTTCAGGCATTTCCTCTTGGATAAATTGTCCTGAGGAACAGAGAGTTTTTTTATTCGCCACCTCCCTCTGTAATAAACACACTGATTTGGACGCTTTGGTTTCCGTCCTCATGAAGTGTTTTATCCTCACCTCTGTGTGTCTCCGAGTTAATGCGAGTACGTCTGTGCCAAATCTAGATTAACTTTACATACTTAAGTCATTGCCCGAAAGGGCGAAAATAACACTTGGCTCTCTGCAAAGGTAAACAACCAGAAGAAGTGAACGACAAATCCTCCTTCTCATCCTGAGAGACAGCAGGTGGTTTGCATTTGCAACTTTTTTATTTTTTTATTTTTTTTGCAGGTGTGCGCCCGTGTATGAATATGTGCAGGCAGTGTGATTGTATTTGCAGCTGCTACACAGCATGAGACAGCTTCTCTCTCTCTCTCTCTCTCTCTCCCCCTCTCTCGTCCCACCTGTGCTCATCCTTATCAGCGGTTAAAAAGCTTGCCGTGGTATCGGCGCCGCTCCGAGGCCCGCGTGCGTGCCGCCGCCGCCGCCTTTGTTCTCGGTCTCCCATCTCAGTCAGACAGGATCCGGCGTCTAATCACCTTCACCCTCCCGACCTGTCTCCGCTCAATACGCCCCCTCTGCTCCTCTGTCTGTCGTTGTCTTTAAAAAAAAAAAAAAAAAAAAAGATCCCTGCTTCCAAATTCACCTCCACGCCGCGTCTTCAAAGGCAGAGCCGAACGTGGCTGCGCGAGCTTCCTCCTGCGGGATGTGCCGGTTTTGTCATTGAACGTGATGTTTTGTACCCGGACTCACAGCCGCCCGCTCGAAGCTCCGGCGACGGGGCTAATGAAGTGCTATTTAAAGCGAAAATGTCGTCTGTTTTATTGCATCTAAAGGACACGACGGAGCCTTTTCCTCCCAGAAGTGTTGCTCCACCAGTGGACATCTACGCTCTCATTTCCCAGATGTAGATATATTTTTCCGCTGACAGCCGGTCGACTGATGATGACTGCAGATGACGAGATGCCGGAACATCAGTTCTCCATATACCTCCTACTCCGCATGGCAGGGCTCCACTGGGCCCTGCCATGCGGGGCCGTGCATGTTATCAACTGCATCGACTCCCCGTGCGGCTCCGCTCTAGCTTTTCACAGCTGGTTTATTTTTCGTCACGTGTCGTGCTGCGACGCTGCCCTCCAACAAAAAACGTACATGAAAACTGTCTAGGAAATAAGCACAAACATTAAATTCCAATAGGAACCATTTAATGCACAAATGAGTGAAATTAACATGTGTATTTATCTATGAGAGATTTAGTTAGTATGTCATATTAATAATGTTACATATGCATCTCACTGGCACAGCCAATAGAGGATTAGGAGGATTCAACATCATTATTCCTAAATAGTACCTATTTAAAAACCTGAGTGTGTGTTTTTCTTTCGTAATGTAGTACTTGGTTATCATTTTGTGAGAAAGCAAACAGGCCTTGATATTTGGCTAAAGGGGTGTTGTTAACCACAATGCAAAGCATAACTCTACAGATATTGTTACACAAGCCTTCAGAAACTCTTTTTTTCTCTCCCTTTTCTTTTTTACTGATATTTAACACATGCATTGGATTAAAAAGAAATGTCAAGGAGAATTGCGAAAGAACTTTCACGAGTGTCATTCACAATAGCAATTTCTTTACAGTCATATAATAATCTACACACAATGCACACACATCTACTTGGCCAAGCAATTTTTCATTAATATAAAGTTTATTGAACTGGTCAGATTAAAAAGATAAAAAGAAATTATTCTGCACTTTCAGCAGACTGTTTGATACTTCATGTTCTACAGAATAGGACTAAATTTGGTAAAAACAAGTTCTGAACAAAGGTTAAATGGAAATTATAATAATATAATAATAATATAACACACTTGCTACGTCTGAGTTTATTAAGTTATAATTTTTGCGTTGAATTTGTTTATTTTCCATACTTGGAGAGTCTATGTTTAGTTCTCAAGGATTTCAGGTGCTAACCAGGGTCTGAATGTTTTCTGAGGCCATAAGCTAAATATCAGACTTAGAGGAAAACATGTATTATAAGCCTTCAAGGTAAAAGCCTTTTCGTGATGTAGAGATTTGCCACATTGAATGTTGTCTTATGTCTAGAGTGTGGATGAAAGCTTATCTAATTCTTTAAGTGCATAGAGTATGACAATGGCAAAGCTTTAAAGTTCAATAAGTAACATGTAAGAATGTTTCCACTGTGTGAAATAACTGCAACTACAAATACAACTTCTATAAAACCTCTAGTGTATGACGTAACTTAAGATTGTTTAACTTAGAAAGTGCAATTGACATGTGCAGAAAAACTGTTTAGGTAAACCTAATTTGCACATGTAGATTGCACTTTTTAAGCAACTATGTGAAGTTGTCACACGATTGAAGTGTTCTTGTATATTTTGATGTTTACTTGCACATGTAATTGCAGTTTTATAGCAACTTCATCAAGTTAGTGGAAGTGGTGGTGGTGCAAATGATGAAGAAGACTGAATTTATTTTGAAGAAAATACCGTAATATCCTAATTAGTTTTTTTCCCCATCCATTTTTAACCATGAGAAAACCACGTGTAACATATCAACATATCAAAGTCAATGTGCAACGTGCAATGTGCAAACATATTGGTAACTATGATGAGAAACTAGCAAGTTGGATACCCGATCCTAATGAAAGAGAATGCACAGGCAGGAAGCTGATACTTAGTTAAAATGCTACGATTAGATGAATCACTAGCTCACCTTCATGTCCTTCCAACGGCAGGTTGACAGGTAGGCGACGCAATCCAGTTGTCGGATAATTAGTTTCACAGAAAAGCCAACGGCAGATGGCATGGTAACACATTGAAATGTTGAAACGCCATCATCATGTGGTCCTATTGTAGCCTACTTGTGCGTGTGGGGATTTGGAATACATTTTGCTGCACACATTGTTATGAATGAGGGAGAAAACTTTTCGTCCCTTTTCTAAAAGGCCAATCTAAGATTTAATTTCTTCCTCACGTAGTAATCTGAAGGGCCTTGTATCTTTTTGTGCACAGCAGTTTGTATCAGGGTCATTATTACCTGTATTAAAAAAAAATTGTATAAAGCTGAGTCTCTGCATTTATCCTCAGATCCTTGAAGAGTAAAAGAGGAACGATCTATCAAAAGACCATTAGTCAGACACTGATTTGCAACCAGATGATGTCATGGGGACTAGTAAGAGTAGTCGCCATCAACATGAGTGCTACTAGTACGTTGGAGTTTTTGTTGGCTTATTATCAAGTCTATCATAACTAATGATATCATATTTCCCTTGATCTCTGCTCTATTGTTAGAATGATGTTTGCTATCTTTTAGATTCATTAGATTAGATACCTTATCAAGTACTGGTATGCTTCCAATGGACAGAACTTGCTCACCAAAGTTTGGTAACTGGTTATTGGTACCATTTTTGGCACTACTTCCTTGGGGAGGTTCCATGAGAGTTGAGCACTTACATTAATGTGACATAACCAGGCTGCTGGCCAACAGAGATTCACCCCACAGGACAAGTCGCGACGTGTGCGGCGTCCGGCATCAGAGATCGCTCAACACTTGGTGATTGATTATTGGGTTAACATTGAAGGGACATGGAAGGAGGTGGATAAATACAAAGCAGTTTCACAAATGCCTGTTACGACAACCTTGTCCCTGATAATTCTTGATAGAATTTACGATGCATCCGAATACACCATAACCAAGTTGTGCTGCGCTAGGTCACGGTGGGTCAAACTGGCACCGCCTATAGAAACAAGGATTAACAGATCTATATCGTTCCACCTAAAGAATTTCACTACATTTGGACTTGATTTTTCTTGACTACTCTCTAGCTCTACGACAAGCGTTCATTCACCAATTCACACACCGAAGGTCACGGCTTCCGCTCATCAGGGGATATAATCAGTCATCAGGAGCAATCAGGGGTTAAGTATCTTTCTCAAGGATACGTTGACATGCAGCCTGGAGGAGCCTGCGAATCAATCGTTCAATTGTCTTCATCAATAAACCCGGATAAAACCAACCACCTAGGAGAAAGTCTAGCATGTGTTAAGGACATGAAGACCTGCGTGACCTGCAATTTCCAGCTTCTAAACTCAGATACCCCTGAGGTTAATGTGCTTGGGCCCGTACACCTTAGAACCGCACTATCTGTGCCGGATGACATTATTCTGACTTCCAGCACCGCTCGAAGGAATCTGAGTTACTTGAAAAAAATTTCTAAACTATGTCCTTCAACACACACACAAACAAATATAATGGACAGTTTTCTTTCACCTTCATAACATAGCAAAGATCAGGCACTTCCTGTCTCTAAAAGAGAACAGAAACAGAAAACCCCTTTCATAAAATCCCATTTGTAATTTCTAGGCTGAATTACTGCAATTCCTTATTGCCTTATAATTATGGAAGTCTGCTGCTATGTAACTATTGACAGGCACCACTTCTCTACACTCATGCTGGTAAAACCATGAATATAAATTAAAATCCTTAATTAAAAAAAAAGGTAAAAAAAAAAAATGACAATCAAAAGTTGTTTTCATTTTAAAAACCACAACCTCCTCTTTAATTTAACACCAAATTTGTGGCTTCTTGGATACAGTCTCATTCAGCACGTCTATATTAATAAATATAATAACATACAAACAGTAAACTATACAGTAAATGTAACATCTGCTGTTTGAGGTTAAGATGCATGAGGAATAGAGTGAGAATGATTAAGTACTAGGAACACGTTTTATACCAAGTAAATAAGTTAAAAATAATTCTGGTCTATTGCTTGTACTAAAAGATTTTAAATTTAAATTTAAATTTTTTTAATTAAAAAATTAAAATAAAGTAATACAAAGAAGCAATATAAAAAAGTAATTTGTAATTTTTGTTTTTCTGTGCAATGCTTTATCTTTAACATGCTGTGAAACCAAAATGTAGGCCTAGCAACCAATGTGCTACGACAGTCTATATATTTATTTTTTTTTTGTTTAATTTTACAGTTTGCCTCTATTTTGTCACTCTGGTCATAGCTATGCATGTGAACTGCTCCATTTTAATCATTAAACTGATGCATATACACTCTAAAATATTATAATTTTATTATGCTATATACATGAATTATTGAATTTTGTTTAAGTTTCAAATTTATGCTCATATCTCGTGAGGCCTATGGTCCTCAGACGCCCATGACTGCATTAAGGAGCAGCGTGTGTGTGTGTGTGTGTGTGTGTGTGTGTGTGTGTAGAGGAGCAGAAGGAGAGCAGGGTATCGAGTGCAGGGTATTTAAAATGGGAGAAAGTGGAACTGGCACAAAACCAGGTGAACAGACGTGAACAATGCAGAGAACACAAGGCAGCGCGAACAGAAAACAGCACTTAAACAGCAGAGCAGACAGGTGAGGGAACAAGACACAGTTTTCTTCCTCTTCTTTTTTTTTTTTTCTTGCCTGAGTTTTCTTGGGAGTTTTTTTTTTTCCTTTTTTTTCCCCCACACAATGTTCGTGTCTAAGGTTAGGCGTTGTATTGCTGCTGTACAAACTGTTAAGTCCCCTGAGGCGAATCTGTGATTTTCCGATAGTAAAAGAAAAAAATTGACTCGACGTGACAGGTGCAACACGTGAAAAGAAACCCGAAAACACACACACATGCACACACACAAAAGAAAAAAACACACAGGACAGTGACAGATCATTACATTCTTGTTACTTTCCATAACACACAGTGGATCAGGACCTCATTTAACACAATCCTTTTCGAGTTCAATGTTACGATATGTAATTCTTCCAGTTACGGTTGAATCAAAACTCAATGAACTAACTTCATGTACCCACAATACAAAGCTCATCATATTATTGTATTTTGATACAGCAGAATGATTTTAAGTTGCAGGGCGCTCACAGATGCTACACTGAGATATATACAACAGTTTCCTCTGCGGTTTGTTGTGGCTTCCACATTATGCAAAATAGCCAACGACAACCACCATGAAATGATCAATTTGGTGCATTTGGATAAACTTTTAAATTTACTCTATGAAGGCCGATGATCCGTGAATGTTAAGTGATACAGGAGATTCAATAGGCTCTGATGGCTCTTTATTGATTTAATAAAACTGACCAAAAACTGCAAACTGATGTTCCCCCTAAAAAAACAGGCCTTGACAGACAATCATAAATAAATAAATAAATGAAATCTAAAATTAAGGCCGCACTAGGGTGCACTAGGCAGCACGTATTTAATAAGAAACTCCAAAAAAAATAGGGAAATGCCTCTAAAGACCCTTTAACCCTCTAGACAGGGATGTCAAACTCAATTTAGTTTATGAGCAGCATAATGCACAATTTGATCTCAACTGGGGTGTGAAGAAATACATTATAAATATTTACATGATTAATTAACGTTTAATTTGAAAAAGGGGAGAGATGACAAGAAAAAAGTTTCAATAACATATCTCATTTATTCCATATTCAGTCAGTTGACTGTTACATCCATTTCTATTCAAAATGCATTTAGTCACTGAACATCATTTACTTTTTGAAGCAGCAGGTGAACTGATCTCCTGCCTTGCAAACAAAATTGTAAATATTTTATCAAAGATTGTAAATACTTTATCCCTTGAGCCCAAAAAATGCTCACTTACTACCTTTCTGAGAAAAAAAAAAGAGAACCGGCCCATTTTTTGTCAAACTTTGTCATGGGCCAGATTGGACCTTTAGAAGGCTGGTGCTTGCCCCTGGGCCATATGTTTGACACCCCCTGCTGTGGACCCTGTCTGTAATAATTCCTCTGTTACCTAACTAGAAAACTGTGCACCCAGAATGGCTTATTAGAGGTTCCTTCAGTTTATTAAAAGTAAGTATTACAGTTTATTAGTAAGTAAGTACAACGGGAGGATGAGCCTTCAACTATCAGGCTCTTCTCCTGTGGAACCATCGGCCTGTTTTTGTGTATTTGTGACTTTTGCAAATGTGACACGGAACGACTGGACTGGACTGCACTTGGTTAGCCAGGCTAGGTGATCTGCATATCATTTGTGTGGAGTCCTTTGTTGGAAAGAAACAAAAAAAGTCAACACTCCCGATAATGCGAACTTCAACCCCACTTAAATCTGTAACTTCATGATAAGTTAACAGGGCAAGGTTGAGGTGGGGCAGTAAATTATGAAAAAAAATGCCGGTTTAAAGTATGTTCCTTCAAAAATGTGAGTTAGTAAGGTACATTCTCTAGGGAAGGGGCTCTTCTCTCTCCCTCGCCTCTCCTCATTCTGCTGCTGGCAAGTTCCCCGGTCCTGTTTTCATTAGGCAGCCTAAGCACCTACACACGAGTGTTAATGCATGCTGGGAGATGTAGTGTACCACCTTGTTTTAAACAAATAAACTATTTTTTTTATTCACAAATGAAGTTTGCTTTTGCAAATGCAACTACTACTTTTTGTTTTGGAAGTGTAAAACATACTTTTTGAACAAATGTAGCACGTCTCAAAAATGCAAAAAAAAAAAAGTAGTAAATAAAAGTGGATAAGCGTATCCGTTAAGGACAAAACAAAATAACATTTTTTCAGGTACAAAAACAAAACGCTTCAAGAACAAAAAAAAAAAAAAAACATGTGGTACTAATTTTCCGCCGTATGTGCTGCTCTCCTTGTACCTGTCAGCCAGCAGACTTGCGAATGTCCTGAGCAATTCACGCTTCGCAACAGCTGCTGATGCCGCGGAATCCATTTGTAAAACAAGATGCGAAGAAGTTTTTTTGTGCAATGGTAAACCACAGTATATTTACTTGTGAATGGTGCAACATCTGCAAAACATGTTTTCTTGATTTAAAACAAGGTGATATAAGTAGAGTGTGCTCCTTGGAACAAAGACCTGCACCCACAGTGTCTCTATAGGACCAGGGTTGGACCCATGATGTAGAATAACATCATTTTCTACTAACATTATCTGGGATGGGAGACTTCTCTTCCAATTATTATTTTTTTAATTTTATTTATTTATTCAATTATTTATTTGAATAAAATGCATACATCTCAGGGCATTTATCGCCTCACACAGCAGGAGTTCATCTAAATCCATCCCACCCTGGCAGGACGCAATCATATTTCACTTTTGCAGTTTAAAAATGATGGACTGCTGCAGTAATAGGCAGAACTTTTTTTTTTTTTTTTTTGTAACATGGCTGTAGTGGCTGACTGCTAATGAGCTGTGGTACCCAAAAAAAAGTTGAACTCCCTGCTGGCATGCACGGAAGAAGCAGCTAACGAGTCGGTGTAACTCTGAGACAGGGGCTGTGATTATCTTGTTTTACATTATGAATGTCCCGGCCTAAAAGCATCATGCATCTTTCACAGGACAACATGATACACCACCATGTCTACATAAGTGTTCAATGTGACTACTGCACTCATGTCAGAGTTTTGTAGCTTAACCATCATTTAATTGTATAATAGCACTGCAGCTGCCAATCAAATACAGTTTAGAAACCATATTGAGTCACATAGAGTAAGTCAAAGTTATAAACTACACAGCTCCAACATGCACACAGACAATTTTGAATTATGAAGACACTTTATAAAGCCACACTTTAGGCCGATTGCTTGCATTTATCTCAAATGGACTTGTACATGAGTATATGTCGTGTGTAGCTCTTGGAGACGTATGGATGTAATTCATTAGGTATTCACACGCGATGAACAGCATTCAGCTTCAATTATGTTTGCCTTAAACCTTTTAGTGTTTGTGAAGAACAAATCGATTTGGCTGTCCAACAAAAAACTGTCTCTACTAGTGAAAGTCAAAATTAGAATCTCCGCCCTTGTGTGAACCTGGTGTAAAAGTCCTGTTGCTGTGATGTATCTACTGATATATTTTATATAAATGTGAGCGTATTTATTGGAGCTTACTACCGGAAAAAGCCCTAAATCATCACTCACGAATAGAAAAACTCTGCCCGGCTGTGGGATTTCTCTTAAAGGTGCAAGCAAACCTTCGTTTCTGTGGTAACAGCCCACCTCATGACTTAGAAAAACACAAAAAACATGGGCAGTGTGTGTGTGTGTGTGTGTGTGTGTGTGTGTGTAGGGGGGGTTTCTGAGATCGGAAGGCAGGAGACTATAGAAAAAGGTAACATTAAGTCGGTTTTAGCTTCGGGGGCAGTGACTGACTCTGCTGCCCGCTTAGATGTGGGTGTCGATGGCGTCGGCTCCGGTAACTAACGACGCAGGCGGCGCTCATGCCGGGGGAAAAGCTGCTGCAGTGGTGTGCCACCGCTGCGGCGAGTCCTACCAGCTGATAAATATAGCAACAGAAGGCTCGTGTCCGCATTCACAGATTCACACTCATCACACAAGTCGTTAGTTGCCTTTTATAGATATTTCATAACCAGTGTCGGTAACTCTTGAAAGGTCCAGAAGAGCAGTTTGGCCATTTTAACACATGCAATGCAGATTTTTAATTAAAGTAGTTACTTTATTAATACTAAAGGGGAATTTTTCCTCAATCATAGCAGCAGAACAATAATACACATCAACAATAATAAAAACAAGCTATAAAAGTTATTTAAAGGGGCCCCATTCTGAAAATTTTCCAAGTTTAATATTTGATTTCTCATTATCTTTTCTTTTTTAATAAAAACTGTCCTACCTCTCTGAGATCTGGGGTCGATCAGAGATACAGAAGTCAAATACGAGCACTCTGCAAGGAGCGGATCCAGTGGCGGTTACTGTCGACTCCCGCTGTGATGTCACAACCAGAGCCGTTTCTAAAATGGCTCGTGTTCATCGACAATGCAGAGGAGGCCACAACACAACAGAACGAGTGGGTGGTTTTGCTCAATTCACAGTTTGTGCGTTAGCAGGAACACCCGGGATGTAAACATTTACACACAAGCACAGAATAAAGTGGGTTGAAACTGTATAAAAAATGAAAATGTTTAAATTGTAACAACATTGTAATAACAGAGTACTGTAATAACATTTAATAGAAGGACCTGATGTGTCTCTGTGGACCATTGCAGCAGAATAAGTCTATTACTAATTTGGTTGTTGATGTCATTATCTGCAGCTTTGAGGTGTTTTATTACAGTTGAGTCATTTCATTTTGCTCACAGCTCTGTGAGCGACCGTGTGGCCTCCCAACAAAAGGGATCAGGGCGGCCAGGCGAAGTGGAGACAGGAGGCAGCAGAGCGCTATTTAGCCATGAAAAGGCTATTTATGAATGGTGGTACACTTTTAAAACACAGTACGTGCTCACACCAGCATTATGATCCGGGGGTGATAACCTTCTCACAAGCTCAAATAAAAAAAACAAAGTTTAAGTGTTTACCACGTCTAAAATAACACTTGTGGAAAAAAAAAAAGAAATGATCTATTCTCTCTATCTGAAGTACGAGGTGGTTAGGCAGCTCGGATCAATGCGACATCTTTAAATCGTCTGATACAGGAGAAACGACTTGCAGTCCGCTTCCTCTTTTTTTTTTTTTTTTTTTTTTTTTTTTGCACCGCCAGTAAAGTGCTGCAGATGAGAATCAAATAAAACACAGCGGAGAAATTGGCTTCACGTCTTTGTAATACATAGAGGTTAAACGGGAAGGAATTGGCTGTAGATTGAAGTGATTTGTGTGTTTTAGCCTGCAGTTCCACCGCTACAGCTGCAATAATTGAATTACTTCAAAATCAGACCAGACTGAAGCAATTCCCCACTCAACACACACACACACACACACAGATACATGCACGCACATCCACATCCACACACACACACACACACACACATACATAGAAGAGGCGTTCCTTGGGAGATGCGTTCTTCCCTTCATCTCTTTCATGAGTGAAAGGCTTCAGAGGATAAGTGTGAGATCAAACACAGTACCGGTTAAACCCAGCAATTACACCATCCACCTGAGGGAGGGAAGGGGGAGACGTGGGGGGGGGACAGATAAAGAGGGTGAGTGTGAGAATAAGTGTAATGAGAATAGATTGGAGATCAGGAATTCAGAGCACCACTGAATTAGATGGGTTTTGGGAGACAGGGATTGTTAAGGTAATGTGTTTTATTAAAATAGGACTGGCAACGGCCTCTTGTGTCTACGCTGGTGTGTGTGTGTGTGTGTTTTTACATTATAACTTGATATTTCTTAACAGGAAATGCTTTCTGTTGCATGGACAGCACATCAGCTGTACGTCTCCACCGCTCCATCACGGCCGCTGGTTCGCTGACAGCGCGTGGAAAACACATTAATTCATGAATAATGGATTTTAAAACGCTCAGGAGTGCGACACGCTCAGCAGCCGCGGCTTTGCGGCTGGCGTCCGTAAAGTGTTTGTATGTGCGCGCGTGAGAAAAGGCGGCGGAAAGTTTGCGAGGCGACGTGAGCGGTGAGAGCAGGAACACAATAGCCGCGCGTCAACAACGGCATCATGAGAGGCCTCATTTGAATAATTTGTGAGGAAGCTGGATTTATAAAGGCATCATTACATCTATGTGTTCCGTCAAGATTGTAATGAAGTGTTTAAATGTTTTCTGTGAACAGTTTTTAAAGGGGCCCTATTTTGCGATTTCCTATGTCATTGCTTTAAATTTCATGGAATTTTAAAAAAAAAATATGTTTTTAGGATCCAAGAGCCTTTAGATATGTAGCAGCAATGCAGTTTAATGGACTCTCTAAAAAAGAAAAAGCCTATTGTGATTGGCTAAGAGCTGTCAGAAACAGCTGGGAGCTGGGGTCGGTCAAGTCAAGTACAAAACACCAACCTTCACTCCTGTTGTGACATCACAACAGGAGCCATTTCTGAACGGCCTGAGAACTACATATTTACACACAAGCACTGAAAAGGTGTTTTTTTTTTTTCCTGAAATAGGGCCCCTTTAAAGGAGCAGTTCATCATTTTGTGAAATGTACACAAAAAAAAAAATCATCTGCTTTTCCCTTCATAAATCACAGTCCGCCGGGAAACGTGTGCACATGTCAAGCAGCCTCAAACCGTCTCTGTTCTGGAACACAACACATTATCACCCGTCGCCTCAGGTCTGACACTAATCTATTCAAACCAGCCCATCGGCTCTGAGCTCAGGACCCGGGGTAACACAGCCTCTGCTGTACACTGTAAGAAAACAGCAAAGAAAGTCATTTTTGACGGGTTTGTAGCGGATATGTTTTCTACAACTTCATGTTTTGAGTTTAAAATTAGAGATAACTGACTATAATGTAAGATTACATTCACATTATGTTTCTGTATTAGGACTTTATTACTACATCTTTACCTGTAATTCGACACACCATTTTCTATATTTTTACTAACCATTATTAACCATATAATAGGCCAATTTAAGCTAATTTAACATGTTACATGTTAAACCCATATATGAATATAAATGTGAATATAGGAATTCACATTTGAGAAATTATAATCAGATTATTTGAACTTTTTATATTAAGAAATGACTCAAATATTGAATCCTGTATCAGAATAAATGGAAGATACTGTCTAGTGACTTTAATAAGAACTGAGCCTTAGTATTAATGGAGCCAAGTGAACTAAATACATGAACAATACAGTTACTGACAACTTAAATTCTCATTATGTTATGATCTAATGTTTTTAGGCTGCTGTGTTGCTGCTGATCTGATAGTGAAGTCTCTGCAGTGAATCCAGATCAGCTCCTATTTTATCGCCCCGCCACTACGAGGAAACAGGCATTTGTTGATTTCTGACATTTCCTACACTGCTTCTGATTAACAGTCACGGTCACATCAGAACGTAACTGTATTTTACCGTCTCACTCATCACTCACTTTTTTTTTTTCTCCCCCTTCCTCTCTGACACTGTGCTCCTGCTCTGTTTTCCTGACTTTAAACTCCTGCCAACCTGTAATCATCACTGTCAGGTACAGAAAATCATTCTCACCCACACCGTGTACTGCGGGCATGCAGGTACACACACACACACACCTGCACACACACACACACACACACACACACACACACACACACTCACACACAGTGTGAGATAGAGATGACACGCAGGTGTCAGATGGGAGAAATGGCAGCCATCACTTTGATAACGCAACTCAGCGAGACGCGATCCCTGTTGGCTCAGCCTCGTCCTCCTCTCTGATTCTCTCTCTCTCTTTTTTTTTGGAGACTTAGCATGTTGTTCTGCTGTTGTTCTGCTTCTATTCAAAGAGAGAGAGAAGCAGAGCGATGCATAGACGCCGCAGAGCTTTGTCACCTCTGCATGGAGGCCTTCAGTAATTACTGCAGGGCTGCCAAGTTTTACTCAGCTTGAAGTAAGATTTTAATAATATTTGGATAAATGGTGTTATTTGATTACTATTTTTGATGCTATACATTAAATAGGGCACTTCAGAGGGCTTCACGCAGGCTTCCCTACTTGTTTTTCCTAATCTGTATTTTCGTCAAAAAACTAATTAATGGAAACATTCGACTAAACATAATTATATATCAAGACGAGGTTGATTCTTATCTCACTGAATGAAGATTTAACTATAATTATTAAACTAATAAAACGATGCCTATCTGGGTGAATTAAACCAAAAACAAACTTTAATTGCTTTCTGGCCTTAAACCATGAATATAAATTGGAAAATCTCTTCTTTATAATCAGAGATTCTAAGCAGAAGATGGAATGACCAGTCTGGGCAGAGCTAAAGGACGATACAAGAAGGGGTTGTTTAATTCATGGAATCAATTAGCTTGGTTGATGTCAAAATATATAGAGAAATATAGAATATGCGTGTTCTTACTTCACAACAAATTAGCTACATTTACTATATTATGAAATAAATATATAGATATACACATACTATATATATAATAAATGTTATTATGTATGTGAAGTGAAGTGCCATTATATGTTTGAATTATCATAATATTTCCTGTTGTAACTGTTACCGGTTGATTAGATTAGAGAATCAAGGAGGTGGGGCTTAAGGGTTTTTTTTTCCTAAATATTAGATATTAAAGATAATGCTCAAAAGATGATATGCTGCAGACAGTCACAATGCAACCGGTTGGCTTTTATTAGCCATGTTACCACGCCGCGCCACCCCCATGCAAGTGAAGTGGATGTTCCCGGCATCGCTACCACCCCTGCAGTCATCACGCTCTGCTGCTACTATACAATATATAATATAAATATACAGTTTCACCCATGCTTGCAAATAGCAATGCAGAGGATGCTTCTTTTAGAGATGGATGATTTCTGATTCAAGAGCTATATATGTAATATAATATAACTCTCTCTCGCTCTCTCTCTATATATATATATATAAATATATATATATATAAATATATATATATATACAATGTAAACTGTTTAAATTGTAATAACAATGTCATAATAATGACACAAAGCCCTACAGTACTACAGTGTGTACACCAAAATACTTTCTTAGTTAATGTAGTTATTGTATTATGAGCAAACAGTAAATCAAATGTAAAGTTTTGGATGAGATCAAAGTTATTCGTTATCTGTTCGGGAGCCCTTCGAGACGATTTGTCCTCCCCCTCCCTTTGATGAAATTACATTCTTTTAACAGTTTCTCAGATTTCTAATAGAAACTACTATCGGGAAGAGGAGGGACACTGACGTGATTTGCCCCTACAGCTTCAAACGCTGTTATTCTCTATTACTCGCCTCGATCAATAGAAGCCAATCTGACACTGTTAATATTTCTTAAATGCTCCCCTTAGTGCTGCCTGTCCGATCGCATTGTTTGCCACGACCGTTATCTACACTGGCAGCTTTATGGGACAGGACTCCTGATGCGGTCAATAACCGTTGCCCAAATTTCATTTGAAACCTGAGCTTTTGTTTTCTCCTCTTGCTGCAGCACTACATCTGGACCCTCATGGCTTCTTTGCCCTTATTCTCCTTTGGCCTCTTTCACCGATGCGTGCAAATAGCATCGCATAGGCTGCTTCCTTATATAGACGGGTGATTGCTGATTGAAGAGCTGTGCAACTGAGTTTCACGCAGGCGTTGAAGACATTTAAAATTATGCAAGAAGTAATTTCTGCCTGTTTTCCTGTAGTTTTAACGCAGTTCACCCTCCCATGAGAACTGTGTTGGCTGTTGTGACAAAACGTGTGAAACCAATGAAAGTCTATCACATCAGATGATGAGAAAAAAAGCCCAGATTCATTATGCATTGCTTAGCAATCTAGAAGACTGTACAACTGTCACACTTTTTCTATTTATTTAGAAGCTCCTGTATCAAAACACAATAGCAGTCCAGGCAGAATAGAACCAGATCTTGTATCACCTGCAAAATACAAGTAATTGTATTCAGCAAGTACATTTGAACAATATCATCTCAATACAGTTTTACAGCTCCTTTCTCAAGCTTCTTTCTGACTCTCTCCTGTGATTGGCTGATTTGAATGGCTGTGAACGGGGTGGGGTGGGGGGTGGCAGTATTGTTGTGACATCACAACTTCACATGAGTCACGACTGCTTGTTTTAAGGCAGAATTTATACACTCCTCCTGTCATACTGCATACATGTCAAACTGCTTACATTTCAATAAAATGGAAAAAAGTGTGTTCTATATATGTAGACTGTGTTGCAGTATAATAACATTGTTAATACACTGTTATTACAATGAAAACTATTTTTACATTGCTTTTATCATTTTCCACTATGGTATGGTGTTGCTATATGGCAAAGCACATTGAAATATACAAAAAGACAAACATGCAAAACATTTTTTTTTTTGCATCAAGGTACGTAGCGGAGAGGGCTGGAGGCCTGTGTCTGTATCCACTACAGCAGCAGCAACAACAGCAACAACAGCGCATGTCAGAGTCACACTGTTCCGTGACCGGTTGGGTCGGTGGTGTGCGACCCGGTTGCAGTGTCTCTCTATGTCCCGTATCTTGATGTAAAAATAAACAACCCTAGGCCGAGTCCATCTGTGGTCCTTGTTCAGCCAGACGCCTTTCGATTGTCACGGAAGCGGGTAGCATTGGCCGAGCTAAAAAGCTGCTTCACCTGCTTCCTGCTTCCTGTCTTGTCGTTGGTGACGAAAAAAGATCAAATATTTTGTCTTTGGTGGGGAATGAGTTAATGGACACTCACAAAAAAGACTTAATTAATAAATGATGTGAGCAGGACGCCAACAGATACTGATACTGTGTACAGACACAAAGTAGGACACAGAATCATGAGTGTTCAAGGACATCCAGCTTATCCAGGAGAGTGGACGTGCACACACACACACACACACACACACACACACACACACACACACATTGGGACACACACATGCCTCTGCGTCGGGGGTACCAATGAGACAGTGAGCTAATTCCAGCTGGAGTAGGATTAGTGTGTTTAATGGCTTCTCAGACACCAAAACAATTAATTGAGATATTAACAGGATATTACACAGCATGGCGCCAACTGTGTCACTTTTTTTTTCCTTTTTTTCATCTCACTGTGACTGATATGTAGATTTAATAGATAGATTTTCTTACAGCAGTGACATTAGCCCGTGTGTAGTCGACCGGAGCAGCATTTGTCAGATGGCGTCATGTCGCGCTGGGGGCCCTGTGCCAAAGCGTGTGGTAAATGTGTATTTGTTAAAGAGGAGTTTAAGGCCCCTTGGCATACCTCAGTCACTGTCCTGTTTAAGATAACTTTAAGCTAGCTCAACGGAGATGCTAGTTTGAGGCCACATGTCCCATTTTGGGATTAGATTACTTTTTTTGTCGTTCAATTTGATCTTGAATTTGAGTTTAAGGAAGCAAAAACAGATATTTGACATTGCAGCTGTTCTTAAAGATTTCAATGCAGTGCGTGTTGCCATGTTATTTTGTGTGATAGTTTTTTGTTTATTGCCCATGTTCAATGACTTCCAAGCTCAATCTTAGTGATAAACATTTTCTTTGCCTGACGCCAATGTTCACTTTCAAGTTTTAAAGTGTGCAAAACCAGAGTGACATTTCATCCGTTATGGTGCCTTTCACTCTGCACTGAAACCAGATATATCAAGAATTGATAAGAATACAAGACATATACATGAGACTTTGGTATTTTACACTTCATTCATATATGACATACTGATTCCAAGGCAATGAGAGAGCAAAACATGTCTCCCTTACAATATAACTCGGGAAAAATAATTATATCAATGAGGTTCTTCGCATAGGCTACAAAAGTAGGCCCCAAACAGGGGTGTGTAACTTGTTGTGCATATGTGCATGAGATTGAGTCCTTGTGATGCTTCATCCTTCTGTCAGTGTGAATGTTAATGACCTTTTTTAGTCGGTGGCCCCTTTAGTTACTGCAGAATAATGACTAATGGTAAAAAAGGGAGATGGAAAATGCAAAGAAATAAAGGAGAAAGAGGACAGACTAGACCCTCTGTAGACGGGGAAGAACAACATGGGGAGTTAATAATCTGAATATATGTATTAGCTTGTTTGTGCACGTGTGTGTGTGTGTGTGTGTGTGTGTAGCGCTGCAGAGGCTTCACAGCTGCGGGATCCTCAGAGAGATGTGTGTCACTGATAACTTTGAGGTTCAGGAAATTAATATTTGGCAAGCTGTTAGGTCTGCGGAGCGCTCGTCCTCATCTGTGTGCACAGGTTGTGTTCAGATTATGATGCTCAGCGGTGCCTGTTTTTCCTCAGCAAAGTCCATGTCGTGTTTTCTTCCCCGCGACAGCTACTTATCTGCTTTACTGTAAGACGTGGCGGTGTAGTCGTGACAACTTCAGTCCACTTTAAAGCGCAATTTATGCATACAGGCAGGGGGGGACAATATCCATGTCACAACTTGACCAATCCTATAATCACCAAGCAATTAAAATCTCCCTTTCTTTGGGTGACCTTTATAGCATGGATTCACATTTTTTCCAGTATGCGTTTGAGCAAAGCAGGGGTCCATATGAACGGTGAAAAAAGTTTCAGTTGCAATCATTCCTCCTCTGTTAAAAGATTTCCACACAGTCATTTAAAAGTTCTGCTCAGTCATGTTATTTATTTCTAACATGATTTAAAACAAAGGATGAATATAGAAACGGTTAAACTGTCCAATTGAGAACATTAATTTAAAACACAACTTTTATAAATTACATAGTGTAAATATTTACAGTATTACAGTAATTCTTCATTCTTCACACTGAACAACCCACACCCCAAAAAATTACATAATGACATGTTTAGAATAGTTAACTTCTCCTTATTCATAATTGCTTGTACATGGATATTTATTTTATTGCTTAGTTCATTTTTATGAACATTTGACATTCAGTGATAATTTACCAGTGTCAAACCTTATTTTAAGTCTGGATAATTCCGTCATCATAGTCTCTAAGAGTGTCTTTGATTTGTATTTGTGTCATTTGCAAAAAAAAAAAAAGAACACATTTAAATAACTCATTCAAAGACGGTTGTACCTTACAAATGTAAATGCAAGTGAGTGTGAAGCTCAGCAATCTGAGTTGTTGGCTGCTTGTGGGCATGAATATGTGGTAAAACAATTAGAAAATAATCTTCCAACCCCCTTTCGCTTTCTTAGTTGATGACATCTAACCGGAAATGAATGTCATTGCCTTTTTCAGCTATGATCTTGAAATTAACAGCAAGCGGCAAATTGAAAAAAAAAATTGTGTAATGACGTAAGAAGAAGCGTAATAATGCCGCTAGTATTTTCAGGAGATCTAGCTGGAGCTCTAATGGAAATCATAGACATTTAAGGTCTTTGAAAAAGCCTGTCAGGGCTGCTCTGACACTTTCACATGTTGTCCTCATGGCGAGCGCACGCTCACAGGGAGCCCCCACTTCACGGACTCAGATTCGCTGTCAGGCCTCACCATCAACAGGTTAACTGTCAGACCCCATGGCGGTGCCCTGCTGCTTCAGCGGCGCACTGCTGCACTTTTTAGAGAAACTACTCAGGCTATTCTTGTTTCTTTTTTTTCCCAGTTGCACAAGAGCGCTGCTTGCTTTCCTCTTACTCTATTTTTTTTTATAAAGCTGTTGCTCCTCACTTCCTCTAGTTATTCCCAACTGTGAGTGCAGGTTTGTTGCCATGGTGAACAGCTCATCAGTGGCAGGATCTTTGTATTTTATTTTATTTTATTTTTTACTAAATACTCCAGGACTCTCTTCTTGATGTCTTACAGTCCTATTCATCTTCTTCTGGCTTTGAATTGATTGTAATGAATGGGACACTAACATGCTCCTCTCCTAATAGGGCACCTGAAAAATCAGTCAGAGACGTCTGTGCTTTGGTTATTTCCTCCAACACCTCCATGTCTACCCAGGACATACATGATCACTTCAATCCCTTCTATCATGTTGGTGAACTCCCTGTGCAGTGAACAGGGGCTGTTCTTTGTCTTTTTTTTATACTATAGAAACATGTGCTGACCCTCTTTTTGCACAAAGAGTTTTCTTAATACAGCGTTGACTGTAAAAGAGCATTTATTGTGTGTATACACAGGAAATTTTGCACTTTAAAGACAAATGTTGAAGGTATCTACCTTGGTTGACTCATTTGGACAGCAGCAGCTTCATATTAGATTTGGATCCACTTTTTAATCCATTTTGCACATAAGGAATCGCTTACATTGTAAGTGCATTATGGAGGGAGACAGCTGCTGGTTTAAGAACCGGTTATTTAAGAAGTAGTTTGTGTGCGTGCACGGCTTTATCTTTACACGCGTGTTTCATCACAGTTTGAACGTGTTTACAATGAGGCTCGGTTACGGCGTCTAGATACCAGCTATTTGCTTCCTGCTCTGTCTCTTCAACACCGCTCCTGCAACACTTGCAAATCTCTTTAACGAACAGCGCGCTAAAACCGCCGCCACGGCGAGGTAATTGCTACCTTTCTCTTACATACCCTGCACCGGTTGCTGCGCTGTATTCTAGTTCGTGTTTGATTGCACTCCTGGATGCGGATTCTGTCTCTCCAGGCATTTCATTCCACTGGGTTCCAGTTTAGTGTCATGATTGTTATACTTGGCAATAATTGAATTTTCATAATTGGCAGGAAATGGGAAAACAAAACAATTGTGATTGTGTGTGTGTTTGTTTGTGTGTGTGCGTGTGTTCCTGCGTCCATCAGCTTTTTTTTTGCATGTCTGTAAACGTGCTAGTTGATGTGATTTAACTGTTGTGAGACGAAACATGAATAAAACAACATGTTTAACTGTAGTTTGTAATGAGACAGCTCCAGTAACGAGCTGGAGATTCCACGGATGTTTTTTTTTTGTTTTTTTTGGAATATCATATATTGCACACAACCCCAACGCACACACACACACACACACATATACATATGCACACACCAGGATATCTTTCTGGGTTCTCTACCATTTATACTTATTATGCAGAGGTCGTGCGCACTTTTCTAATTGGTTCTATCCGAACATGCTGGCATGTCAGGGAATATTTCTCTAATTGGCTTACAAATGTTTGTTCTTTCCCCCCCTCTCCTGCCAGGTCACCTCCATGAAAATAAAGCCTGCTGAAATATAACCACAGTTATGTCCACAACACATGCAGACATCTGTTAGACAGGCTTTACTCCGCAGATTTTATTGTTTGCAGTCACTCGCGTCCGAGCGTGCCTTTGCTACATGCGCGGAGAGACAGTTTCGCTTTGTTTCCGAAATCCAGCCGGACGAGACCTTTCTTTATCGCCACGGAGGAGATATGGAAGTGTGTGTCTCGCAGAATTGCCCTTTCATTTCTTACAGGCTCGCAGAAAGAAGAACAAGTGGGTAGAAGTTAATTGATCCCCCTGTGGAAGCTGGTTCTCAGTATCATTTTAGTTGGCGAACATACTGAATGCACACACCTAAAGTAGAATCACATTCCAGGGTGTAATTAGCACCATTTTGTTTTAATCATATTGCGACGCATAACATCCTTGGGTGTCGGTGTGAGACACACCTGGGCTTTCACTTTTCCACATAATTCCTATGCTGCATTCACTTGTCATTGGGTACATCGGAAAAACTGACTGATTCAAGTGAACGCCCTCTCATGTTCATTTCCATATGTGGATGGAAGTAAAGCTTGAGTTCATGGTAAGAAAGTTACATTTTCAAGATATATTTGTAAATAGTATCTTCTTTATGGTCTGAAAGCCAGTGTTTAGACCTGTAGTACCAACATAGTCTGTGTCTCGCCTCCTGTCTTCTACCTACTAAATCACCCATTCTGTTGTTACCGGCCTATCGATGAGAAATAATAAGAAATGTCACACCCCTGAGAATGCTGTGGTTGGTACAAGCCCGAAGAGTCCAGGAGGAGAAAATGTCCTCATGGATCCAGTGGGGTGATTGGGATTAGCTTCAACTCCTGTTGTGACATCATAACAGGAGCCCTCTCGAAATAACTTGTGTTCAGCCAGGTTTAGCAGCACTACAGCAGAGGCCAGACTACAACAGAACGAATGGGTTGTCTTATTTCACAGTTTTACAGTTTTCACACTCATCATAGGGCTCCTTTATTCTTACAGAACAATACTACATTCATATAGCAAATAAAAAAAAATAGAAATGCATTAAATTTTGTTTGAAGAATGTTGCTGTTAGAGATTTTATTAAGTCACATTAGCTTTTGTTTTTCTGTTTCCTTCCAGTTTTATTTTGAAATAATTTATTCTACTGCTGCGTCCCGTTTCACATTCACAGTTGAGCCAAGTGAAAATCAGCCAATCAGAAGAGAGACAGACCAGACATGACCTGCCCTTTCTGGAGCCTCAGTGACGCGCTTTAGATGAACAGTAAAAACTATATCAACAATCAACTAAGTTGATTTGTCTTTGCTTCTTAACTGCAAATATATCATATTATGGGTAGTCACTAATAACTAAATCCATAATCGCTCTTCAAAAAATCCTGTATTTTCATTTTAAAAAAAATGAGAAGAAATAATAAATATATAAGATTCATTTCAATCCACACCAAAATCGAATCACGGCCTTGGATGGAACACATGTACCACGTATGAACGTCACAGTGTTATTTGTTTTCAAGCAATCGTGTGAACAAAATGCTCATTCAGCCACCCACATACCCCCCGCCCACACACACACACACACACACACAGCAGTGAACACCCTACCTTCGCCTTGATGATACATGGAAAAAATTTGCAATAAAGCAGCAATAAAACGTCTGTGTTGTTTGTTCATATGTGTAATGTATACTAATCATTGCATGAGAAGACTATTAGCTTCAGCCCCGATCCTTTAGACACAGTATTAGGTAAGCATCCATCAAGTGTGTAGTTAAGACTCATCCGCTGCAGTTTTCAGGCAGTTTCAATGGTGAATGAACAATGACTGCATTTAAGCGACAATGAAGAGGCTTAGCAACAGCACGGACCCAACAGACAGCCCTTAAGTGCTCACAACCTTTCTGTTCCCCTCCCATTATCCGTGCAGCTCCCCCACTTCCTTTAAGAGGAATCACATCAGATCAGGTTGAAAATTAGTGAGCAGCTGGAGCAGATGAAAGCAGCCTTCCCACTCTCCCCCTCTCTTTCTCTCTTTCTCTCTATCTCTTTCTTTCCTGTCCTTATGTCTTATACTGATGTACTGCTCTTCTGTTTAATTTAATCTGGGATGTCTCTTTATCCTACTGCTCTATCCACTTATGGCTCATTATTGTGCCTGAGGAGATTCATGCTATCAGCACAGACCTGTTACTCTCTAGGCCCACCACGGAGTAAAGCAAAAGATGGCTTGGAGTTTCCATCCGTGCATCTGCTTAGGCCTAGTCTGGATCGAGTCAGGGTAAAGAAACCCAGACTTTGGCTCTTCCACTGGGAACTCCAAAGCGTTCCTAGTCCAGCCAAGAGAGAGAGAGGCTCTCCCACGTGGGGCTTCTTACCAGGGCGACGTGCTCGGAACACCACGTGCAAGGAGGCATACTCGCCAGATGCCTGAGCCATCGCATCTGGCTCCTCTCAATGCCGAGGAGCAGAGGTTCTACTCGGAGTGCACCTTGGATGACTGATCTCTAAGGGAGAGTCAAGACACCCCGTAGAGGAAATTCATCTCGGCCGCTTGCAATCACAATGTCTTTCTTTCCTTCACTACCCCGCAGGTAAATTGTGATTCCCCACCCTGACGAGTCTTCATCGCTGTAGCTGCACACCCATCTGACTGTGAATCATCCTTCCCCAACTCATGACCAAGTATCAAGTAGTTCAAATTAGTAAATCAAGTTCATAGAATACAGCCATATTGAGGAGGTTTAGTGATGCTTTTAGATTCTACTGACGAAGTTCTAGTAAAGTTAGAAGTGGTTCTTCTTTAAAGGTTTTGGTGGTTATTGAGGAGCTTCTAATGATCCATTGTTAAGGTTCTTCTGGGATTAAAAGAGGTTCTTATGCCCCTTTTGAGGTTTTAATATCCATCTAGGTCAATAGAAACCTTAACATGGTTCTAATGTCCATTTGGATGTTCTATTGGACGAAGGATGTTCTATTACTTATTTAAGACTTTAAGACTAACAGTTCTACATGTTGAGTAAAGTTGAGGTTCAGTGATTCATTTAAAGTTGAAGTCATCAATGAGCAGGTTCTACACTAGGCTTTGTTAATTGGGGATAGTTTAGTTTTATTAGGATGTTTATAAGCTGCCAATTCGATAACCACTAGTCGTCCTTAGGGTCTACACACAAAGCAATATAATATAACCTCTGAATACAACTAATAATACAATATACTACATTCATACTATTAATAATTAATAATGAACATGATAAAATCCTGAATGAAAAATTGGAAAAAGAACATTTAAATAATAAATTCCCATTTATAGGACTTTCTTTATCGGTTCACTCTTTTGTATGTTTTTTTTTAAACTGGATTCATTCTTTGCCATTCTGATGGATATGCATAGTTTAATCCAGTTGAATATGGCTCTGTAGCACACTGTGGCTAAGTAATTAGTCCTCAGCCAAAGAAGTGCAGGGTCGTCACTTATTTTCTTTGGGGTAACAGTGGACTACGACTGTTTTTAATATATTCAAACTGATCAGCTGAGAATGTAAGCTCTGAGAGGATAATACCTTCCTGAACAAAGAATGGAAGCCTGTGACATTTGGATTGGCATTGGAATCAGTTGAGTCTGAAATACAATTCAAAATTAAATATTTAGCTGTTAAAATAGTAGATTTAAACATATCGCAGGGTGGACTGTTGGGAATTAAAATGCATTTCAGCTATTCTGCCTTCGACATTTGAAGTGCACGTGTGAGTGAAAGACTAAAAACAACAATCTGTTTGGACTATTGTGTCACTGACTGTGTTCACACGGACAGCATTCTGCATATTCCACTGTTCCCCTTCTTACTTTTAATGAGACCTTCAATATAATTAGATGCCGAATATAAAATTCATGCCCTATTGCATGAGAAAGTCTGTTTTGTTTGTAAAATCTGACATAGAGATTCTGTGCTTATTCATGTGTGAACTAATGATAAATATGTTTATATAAGTATTGTCCACCTTCTCCACGCTGCATTGACTGTGTGTATAGAGGAAAATAAAGAGGAAAATGAGGAGGGATTACATTTTACCTAATAGTTCAAAGATTATTCTCAATTCTAAATTGAATATAGGGCAGACAAATGGAGCTGCTGGTATTTTTTAAATACATACTGTATTTATAAATCTGACTGAGGAGTGGGATTTGCTCAACCACACGCTGTATTTAAAACTGCTGGTGCTTCCGCAAAATGATGAAGAACAGAGAGACTGGGAGAGAGAGAGAGACGCCACAAGCAGACATGACCTTATTGTGGCGGCTGAGACTCCACAAATTAATTTCATCTCCTGTCACATTGAAAATTCATCGCCTTTGTGTAGCAGAAATGCACTCAGAAAAATAATACAGTTTATCGTCATTTCGGTTCATGATCTGAATTTTACTGAGCAACGCGTCGAGCCGGGATCCACTTAGGAGTCTCTTTCTGCCTCATGCGAGGGGCTGAACAGACACAAATTAATGCTAACACATGCACGGGCAAATTTGCATTTACATAATGTGCACATGTGAGTGAAAGGTAATAGGAGTGTGTTTCTTACATTTTTGTCCAGCAGCAGAGAGGATGACACCAGGAGGATACAACAGAGATCATCATGCTGTGAAATTCAGTCTGGACACCAAGGATCCGATTTTTTCCCTCATCTAGGGAACCAAAGAACAGGGCGGGTGCAGCAAGGCAACTTTGTTGATAACATGGTGGCAGACCTTTTGGTTTTTGTTGCATCTTTAGAAATTTCGACTTCAAGGTAATTTTGAAAAATGCACAACTTTTAGCTCTAAACGAATTCACCGTCGTCGAGTATCGGTTACATCATTGGTTACGTGTGACGCATTTTACAGACATTCGTTGCGGCTCTGAGTCTCCAATAAGATGCAATGAACAGATGGTTCCCAGACTCAACATCAGTCTCCATTGACATGACGTATGGAACACATGGCCCTGGAAAAATTAACATGATAAATACTAAAATGCTCATGTAAGGAGCACTTTTCCACAGAATGCAAATATTACATGGAAAAAAGCAACATCATTTTCTCAAGGACGATTTCTATGGGCTTCTCAGACGTTGTCACAACAGCAACATTAGTGTGTCATTATCCTGTCTGCGACAAAAGGGAACAAATGTTATAAAGACAATGAACTCAAGGACAATATGGCTCGGCTATGTGAATAGTAAGTGCTTTTTGTAAGTTTATTGTTGGATGTTGTAGATTTGGCAGCTAATGAAAGCTAACATCAACAATGTCATATTATTCACATATGAACCTACATTCTAAACTTGTCCAGAACATGCCCTTCTTTCTTTGATTTGTAAGATTAACCCAAAATTCTCATTTTTCTGTCAACTGAGAAGGAAATGGACAAGATTATCATCACCAGATGATTTTGAATCCAACCTTGTATTGAGAATAAACTGTCATTGTAAATGTACTGTAATTTCTTTGTAAAACCTTTTGCAATTTTGCGTTTCTGTGGTTTTTGCTGCGAATTTGTATCGCTGCTGTGTTGTGAATAGTTTTGCTGCAAAATATTCGCAGGCAACAATATTACAATTTCATGTCATTTGTTTGTGATGGGACTAGTGGTTCACAAATCCAATGTTGGGATCGCTACAAGGGATTGGAGGATTATTCAACAAAATCACAAGATTGTTAGATAAAAAGGATACAGAAAAAAAAAACATTTAGAATGCAAAAAAAAATGAAAAATTCTCTGGTTTCAGTTTTTCAGATGTGATGAGCTACTGTTTATCTTTGTTCTACATGGTGATAAATCAAATATCTTAACGTTTTAAAGTAGTAACTCTAGACTGTGTGGAATTTTAATGGATATTTTTCACTGTTTCCAGACATTTTGTGGCCTTTTCTTTATTGAAATGTGTCACAAGCCAAAAATCCTGGGACCACAGAGTATCCTTGAGTGTAATTAGACGTTCGATCGATTCAGTGCCAGACTCCAAACCTTTCCTGCCGTGACGCCAACGCGAGGGCACTATCGGGGTGTTGAGGGGAGATCCAATCAAGTAGAATGAGTGAAACCACCTGTGTTCATGCGTGATGTCTGTGCAGGAGCATCTGAATATTTATTCCAACTCTGGTAGGAAATGTGTGTGTGTGTGTGTGTGTGTGTGGTTGTGTGTGTGTGTGTGTGTGTGCGTGTGTGTGTGCGTGTGTGTGTGTGATTACAGCACATCTCCTGAGGCTGCGACTGGGAGTGGGTGCATTACAGAGTGTAACAGTCATGCTCCACTTTGCTTCAGATATGTTTTTAACATTTTGCTTTTTTAACTAGCAATGCACACTTTAATTAAATCAAAGGCACCGTTTACTTGTACTGTTAGCATTTGCACATAGCGTATACAGAATCACATAGATAAAGACAAATCTGCACAACAGGGATAAATAAAAATTTTTGAAATGAAAAGTAAAACAAAAAGCTTCTGGGAAAGATGGTGGTGATAGTAGTAGACGTGGAGTTTGGCTGACAGCCAGACTTCTACAGATGCAATAGAGGCTTGGTAAATAACCTGAACATTTTGCACTATTTGTGTGAGCCTAAGATGGTATGAGACTTATTCTGTAGTGGAGAGAAACAGTTTTATCACCTGCTGCCTCCTGCAACAATGCCTGAGGGCAGCATTATACTACAACTGTACACACTCGTGGAAAAAATGACTGCACTCAATGAACAAAGAGCTCAAGGTCAAAATCAGAAGATATTTAATTCAGGCTGGTGTAGCCAGGCCAACTATCTACCCAGTGCACAAAGTGCACTAGCAGACTGGTGTAGCCAGGCCAACTATCTGCCCAGTGCACGAAGTGTACTAGCAGACTGGTGTAGCCAGACCAACTATCTGCCCAGTGCACAAAGTGCACTAGCAGATAGTCGGGCTGGTGTAGCCAGACCAACTATCTGCCCAGTGCACAAAGTGTACTAACAGATAGTCGGGCTGGTGTAGCCAGGCCAACTATCTGGTCACTGCACAAAGAGCACTAGCAGATAGTTGGGCTGGTGTAGCCAGATCAACTATCTGCTAGTGCACTTTTTGCACTGGGCAGATAGTTGGGCTGGATGGTGGATTTGGATTGGCGAGCGAACACTTTTGGAAATATAGTGTGTATCACCTGTATGTTTATGGGAAAAAAAGTCAACATTTGAGGATAAATTGAAGAGAAGGGGTCACACACACAGCATATTGACCGAAATGTCACACCCTTGTTTCAGCCTCTTACAAAGATGCCGCCGTGAAACAGCTGATCCAGCAATATCACCACCTTCCCCTCGAGCTGTAATGGCAGAACATCTCTGACCCCTCCCCACACCCCGCTCCGCCCTCTTAATCTTTTCCACAGAAAAGTGAGATGGTATAGCGTCACAAAAAATGCTGCCTTGAAAAAGGCAGTGCGAAAGCGCCTTTTGAAAAGCAACCCCTCCTTTGAACATCACATCAGTGAAATCACAGATGAATTCCCCCTCCAAATCGTAGCCCACCACTGCCCACACCGCTCCTCTTCCCTGCTGCCAAAACCCTTGTCCATGCTCTCATTACATCCAGAATTGATTCTATATGGCGCGAGTTGTGCCGCACAGCAGCAGCACAACAGCTCCCCAACCTCCTGCTTTCATGAGCAGGAAGACACAACAGAGACAGATGACCAAGAGTCAGTTCCAACTACTGATACTGGTGAATTTTAATAATAATAATTGCAAGAATATTTCATTTATTTAGAAAAACATATTATTTATTACAACTATGCCCTGTTTTTTAATGGTGAAGCATCCTCAGTCGTGCTGAACTGTGCTAAATGGTAACAAAGGACCTATATAGGTAGAAGAAATAATTTACCCTCAGAATACACACTAAAATCCATGCATATTTGGGAAGGGATATTACGATATGACCATGAAAAATAGGTACAAAATACCAAGATGGCTTCTATATTCAGTCAACACAGACTCAGTCTTCTGTTTTGCATGCAAGGATTTTTGGGAACCTTGGACAATTCAAACACCAAAGGGGAGAATTTAGAAAATTGGAAAGACCTAGCTTGTCATTTAAATGAGTTTTCAAAGACACTAAATGCCAATATGACAAGTTGGCAGGAACTCAAGACGAAGCTCAAAAGTGAAACATTGATCAGATGAACCCAGATTTAATGCATCTGGAGGTAGAGACCTAAAGAAGTGTAGTACGCTACTGCTAGTGTACTACTGCTAGCCATCTTGTGCTATCTGGCTGAAAGAAACCACGCTTTGAGTGGCTATATATGACCCAGATAATAGCAAAGGGTGGAATTGATGGCTCATTTTGATCCCATTGTGAATGAACATGTGAGAAGGGTCCAAACCAAATAAACAAAGGTGCACCACCTCGGCAAAATCATTTTATTGGTGGGAGACAAAATAAGAGCAGAGATAGCCAGACAACAAAAAGCAAAGTACTTTTCTGTCATAATGGACTGCACTCCCGACATAAGCCACCCAACAACGTCCTATTGTCCTGAGAGTGGTGAAAAGCGAGCCATCAGTGGGTGCATCCATCTCTGCACATTTCAGTGGATTTGTTGAGGTTCAAGACACCACTGGAAGAGGTCTATGTGAGACACTTTTAGAGAAAGTTGGATAAGCTCAACTTGAACATCAGAGACTGCCGCGGACAATCCTGCGGTATTGGGAACAGTCGCACTATTAATCTGGTTGTAGCAGATGCTGTCAGATCTTCTGTAGTGTCCATGTCCTTTCAGTGTTCTTCAGAGATTGTACAACCTGCTCCTCTGTGCGACAGCAACACGTAAAGCAAGCAACAGTGAAATCTGTCGGTGACCAGATGCACTGTCGGGCCAAGACGGTGCAAGAAGAAGGACTCTGAGACTTTTTTGGGGAAGCATAAAAAAGAATTATGGATTTTTCCATCTATTCATAACACACTAATCACATCTGGCAATCAGGTCTGGCAGTTGACCCACCTTTTGTAGGATGTTTTTGCAAATTTGGTAGTTGTGGTGAATGACCCAACACATTTGGCCCTATAATATGTGTGATGACCAGCAAGAGAGAAAGAGCAATGAATGAGGATAACCCTGTAGTTCATACATGCACCTCAAACAGGATTTTCTATCTATCAACCAAAAAGCATCAGGTTCTGTCAACATGACGTTAAGTTATTGCACATCATGCTAAAGTAGCATGATAAAATGATGACCCAACCCAACCACATAAGACAATTATATATACTAGAAGCTACAAGTTACACTTTGTTTAATTTAGCAGAAACAGAATCAGGCTTCCTGAGTGCAGCATAAAGATTTGTGCACTGTAATCTGGTACAATATTCCATATCAGATGAACCGGGTCAGCAACATTCTGCAGAGCTCCGGTGTTTCTTTAGAGCAGAAACAAGCGCAGTGAGTGAGTCTGTCTGGGGAACGCCAGGGAAAGTGGACTCGCTGCCTCTTCGCCGACTGATGCTCGACGGATAGCGCGGAGCCTCCAGATTGACGGGACATTTTCTGCAAAAAGACAGCGAAAAACAACCCAGCGGTTCCTGTGTGAGGGCGGAGAAGAAACCCAATCCACACCCCCTGTGCCAATGTGGACACATATTAATGCATTCATCAGTCATTTTATTGAAAGATCACTCACACTGATACAATAAATCCTTTTATTATAAATAGCATTTGTGCAAACACTTTCACACATGTTCTGTCTCACACACACACATGCTCATATCATATAAAACACAAAATAAAACAAGTCAGCACGATGTTTTTGAATACCAGACGAAAAAAAAAAGTCAATTCCATATTACCGGAATCATTTTTTAAACTGGGATGAAATTGTTCATGATTGAGGGGCTGGGGAAGCTTTTCGTGTGGGACAGTTTGGGAAACTGATTGCTCAGGGGAAAAAGAAGCGCTCCTCGCTTGCATTCGACCGAACGGATTGACAAAAGCCGAAATGGAAAATAGGAAAAATAATTGCATCCGTTCATTTGGTCAATTGTGAACCCAATTGTTTATCATGCCTTTTTTTTTTTTTTTTTTTAATTCATTTTCAAGTGGATTTTAAAATAATAATACAAAAAATCAGTCATGAATTAATGAATGTATTTATACATGTTATATACTTATTTATGCATGTTTTCCCTGACCTTTGTCCATAGTCTACAGCTGCTTTTGTGCTTTTTTTGTGTTTCAAGTGTACAAATGACTATGGTGGACTCATAATTTAGCCTTGAATTTAATGAGGCATTTCTATCACCTTTTGTCTCTTTGACTGCTGCACATATAAGTGCTCTACTGTAATGCATATATACACATTATGCAAAAAAAATGTAGTTTTACATCTGACACATGTAGGTTTAAATACACAGGGCTGGCTGGTGTGATCCGTTGACTTCGCTGGAAACTAGCAAGTCTTATTTGCAGGGTTTGATACTATCCTGCTGTTCGAAAAGCGAATGGTGATTAAAGAACAGAGAAGAACTGAGTTAAAGCTGCAAGATGCTGAGTCAGAACATAAACACGCCCTCACTAAACAAAGCCGCAACCAAGTCTCGATGGCTCGATCTGCACTCAACGCCGGAGAGGAGAAGAAAAAGGCTCTTTTTTTTCCACATGAGGTATGGATACAGAAGTAAATCAGGGCTATCTGACCAATTGAATCAATGAGAAAAGACCTAACAATGCAATCTGAACATGGTGTATACATCCAGATCTTGAATGTCTTCAAAGATTTTCTTTCCTAGCTCAGGAACAGAAAGCAGGATGAATATATGTATGTATGTTCAGAAAATAACAGATACCTGAATTCAGTATTATTTATGGACTGTGATTTTCTCCCTTTTGACAGAGTGGGTGTTCTTTGTATGCTCTTTTATATCCACAAGTGAAGCCTTATTAAACTGTACCAACGAATAATCACCATTCACCATTTTGTATTCATTTCTGGACAGGATTCATGCATAGATTAAACTAGTTGTGGCATCTACATTTGCAAAATTCCATCTTGATTATTTTCAATCTTCCAATCCAACACAGTTGAGCAAAGCTAATAAAGGAGGGGTGTTAATATTACGTTTTTTTTTAGCAAATACTAGAAATAAAATCCATTTTTTTCTATTGTTTGTGTGTAAATATTAAGATCTGTTGTTCCTGCTGACACACAAATTGTGAAAAACACCCACCCACCCACCCACTCTGTTGAAGCGTGGCCTCCTCCGTAGTGTCGCTGAAACACAAGCTGTTCAGAAACGGCTCCTGTTGTGATGTCACAAACAAACCATTAAAACTAATATATTAAACTGGGTCCTAATGATCAAGGCCCATAATTTGGGAATATTAACACATTTTTAGAACAAACGTAATGGCGAATACGTCCATTAAAGGTAATTGATTACGACACCTGTCCTGTTAGCAACGGGTTAGTTAAACGTTAGCTTGGGTCCAATTATCACTGTGGTTGTAAATAAATTAATCTCTCCTGTGTTGAGGCAGAGAGGAAGTGAGAAGAAGGAAATGAAGAGAGAGAGAGAGAGAGTGGAGGTATGGGAGGAAAGATGCATCTCAAAGGGAGGAGAGAGGGAGGGATCCAGGGAGGAGATGAATGATCCTGCATTTCTTATCACATCCTTGCACATGGTGTGTACTTGTGTGCGTGTGTGTGCATGTGTGTGTGCGTTTGTAGCACTGTGTCTAATTCTTTCAGTGAATCAGTTTTTTTTTTTTCCCCCCTTCGGTCCAAACACACATACACACGCGTGCGTGCTCTTGGTCCCGTTCTCTGCTCACAGGCTGATCTTGTTGTATTGAATCGCTTTTTGTGCACGGCGTTAATGTCGCTGATGAATTACAGCGTGTAAACAGCGCGCGTATGAACGCTCCCTCTGCAGCGGGATAATGGAGGACAGATTCAGCACTTTATTCAGTGGTTTTCATCGCTCGCGGCGAGCTGTCCTCTCTTCTGTCATGGCTGTTGTGTTAAAGACAGTGAGTGTTTTCAGTGTGTGTGTGTGTGTGTGTGTGTGTAGCCAGAGGTAAAGGATGCATCCCTTTGTTAGTGACAGTGTCTTATTTGGCAGCGGGTTCGGCTCTTTGTGTGCAGTATTAATCTCACCCAGGGTGACAGAGGTGCTGCTGTGGTTCAAATGAAAGATGCTGGAAGGAGCAAACAAGCCTTCTCTTTCTGAAACAGAAGGTACAACGACCGCATTCATTTTATCTCTGTAAAATATACCGGATGATATTCTGGAGAAGGCAAGAACAAAATTACGTAACTTCTTTGATGATTAAATTAACATTTTTATCAACAGATTAAATGATGATGTTTTTTTATCTATTTAATTTGAATTACTTTACACACTTCTCTATATGGATGCATGCTTGTGTGTACGATCTTGTCTTTGTTCTGATATTTTCCTTTTCTTGTACGGTTTTTTTTTCTTCAAGAAAGGCAGTTACGCCACACAAAGCAGGACTACAGATAGAAAAGATCAGAATGATAACAATAAAACTAAGGAACCAAGAAATCTAATAGTATTTCCAAAAAAAAAAACCTTCCTCCTTTTGTTCAATTAAAAATGAGTTGTTCATACTCAAAAAAATTCTTTTTCCTGTGTCTGAGCAAAATTGTACAACCTGTGGTGAGGGTAAATCTGCAGCATGGAGTCTACCGAGCTAATAATCTCACCCCTTCTGCTATTATACCTAATAAGCAGTGGCAGGGCACTGGATAAAATCTAATGCTATTATATGTTTCAGTTTGTTTTTTTTTCATTAAAATTCCCTAGTCTAGACCTGTAGCAGCAACGTGGCCTGCCTTCTTGCACATTCACTTCCTGTTTCACCTCTTTTTCTCTCCCCCTCCATACTGAAATCTGTTCTGATTGGCCGAGAGCTGTGAGAATCTTCAGCCTCCTCGGAGAGCTGCAGCCAACCCAAGTTGTAAGGAGGCGGGATCCAAGCGAAGCAGGTGGTCCATTTTTCGTGGTTTCACGTATTTGCGGGAACACCTGAGATCGAAATATTTACCCATAAGCTCTGAAGAAAGTGCTTTTTTTTTAAAAAATCAAACAGGTCAAAAACCTAAAGACGTCCATTATGAGGTTAGACCAGACAGGAAGTTCAATAAGTTAGAATAATGCACCACAAATGATTAAAAAACACAATGGTATATTATAAGAAAAGGAAAATATAATATTATTACATCACACACTGTCACGTCTTGCCCACTGGAGAAGTTATTTATAATATTATTCTTTTCCTCAGACATTAATGGTGTATGTGTTTTTTATTTCCTTTTCTAATTGAGTGTGCGTTGGAGAGGATCAAACCACCTTTTTTTGCACCCATCCCGCTTTTGATGTTGTTTATGTGTATGTCAATCTGTAACTTAATATAGGTCTTATTTAATTAGCTGCGCGTATCCATCTATGGAATCATGAGAGACAGATTCATGGACTAAATTAATCAGAGCAATAGACATGAGGCAGCAGCTGGATCACTTCATATTAGCTTGCAGATTCATTTGAAGCTCTGGGAATGCTGGTGGATAGGATATCCAGGGTTTCATCCCAATGATTGGAAATCATTTTTTTCTACATATCATAAGGACTGAACATCGGCTGTGATCTCTCACCAATCCCAGAATCCATTACAAATAGTTCAGTTTAATTCTCGATTCTGTTAAATCAGATAAATACAATCCTCTCATCTTATGTTAAAAAAACTGTTGTTTCCTTGAATAATACAGGTCAAACTGCAAAAAAACATTTCCTGGACTGAAGATTTTTTTCTTGATCTAATGTAAAAAGATTCAAAGCTGTCAACCACTGATAAAATCTATTTCAACCCAGTGATAATATCCAGTGTGTGAAGTGTGTGTCATTTAATAGTAGTTTAATAGTAATAGTAAAATCCCTGGATCCATGTACTTGACTTCTGGGGTGGGCGGGACATTTTGGACAGCGTTGGCCAATCACAACAAAGCGTTCTGTAGGGAGGTGGTGAGAATGGCGAAATCATTTTAATTATTCACACGGTTGACTTGTGAATTGAGCAGCTTGCGTCTATGTTTGACTTCAAACTTAAATAAGGTTTCCGTGTACATTTTAATAACTGCTTCTGCACAAAAGGAACAGATCAGCCTTTTCAGGTGAATCATCCTCTCGAGTGAGTATAAGCGGAACAACCAGTTTAAACCATAACTGAAAATACTACATCGACACTACATTAGATGCCTGTTATAATTATTGACATTTATTTCCCTCCACAGTGGTATTTTCTCTGCTGGTGCCTCTAAATTCTACACCCTTATTATCATACATACTTTTGTCCCGCAAAGGCTTCTGTAGCAAACAGTGGCATTACTGTATGTGTGCATGGCTGCGAGTGTCTTATTGCTCCAAGAAACGACACGGCAGCAGGAAGAGCGCCTCTGCTCAGTCGACAGGACGGCGTAATCGCGGCATTATGATTATCCCGCTCAGCCGCTCTTTGTTGACCACTGTGTGCAGGCTTTGCACACATGCAGATGTGCCGGCGTGCGGCGTGCACGGAACGTGAGCTCGCGCGGGCCTTCACACAGACTCTCTGTGGCAGGATACAAAGCCGGTTCTGGGTTAAAAAAAAAAAAAAAGGCTTTTCGTGGTGCGTTGGCTTCCCACCAACACGACTGGTCGCAACATCAATGACAGATTTGTACTATTTCACTGGAGCTTAGAGGTGGCATGGTGTCGGGTAATTCCGCCACCGGAGGAAACACCTGGATCGTTCCAGGCAGGGATCAGGAGGAGCTGATGTGACAAAGGGAAGCCGCTGTTCCCTTGTCCTTGAAAAGCAATTCACTCCGTGCAAAAAGATTTTTGCAAGGAACGGGAAGTTGAAAAAATAAATAAATAAATAAATAGAAATCACTTCCAACACAAGGCAGATAAGCCTCTGAATACCAGGAGTTTAGATTCAGGATTTTACTAAGGATTCTCACCAAAATCAACAAAATCAGCAAACGCCTATAGCCATGTTTTTTTTTCTTTTTTTTTTTTTCAAATTTATGTGGTGGATTGGCTGTGGCTTTATAGGAAGATCAGCTGTTGGATTCCCAGCACCTCCAGTCCACATTTCCAGTGTCCTCAGGCAAAATACTTAACTCCATATTGCTCCCGAAGGCTATGCCATTGGTGTGTGTGTGTATTTCACACGCCACGTTATTCAGTGAATGTGCCGCTCCTGTTCTCTTTTTTTTTTTCTCTCTTTTTTTTTCGGAGACAGCTCGTATCCAAACTAAAAAGCTGTGTGTTTGGTTTTGAAACGTTGGCTTCAGCGGTTGAAAGAAAAATGCCTCATGTGAAATGTGCCACCTCAGAGGAATCTGAAAAACCCAATTCACAAGGTGACAAGTGGTCTGTAAGTGCTGGCTGAACAGTTTGTATATAAAAGTTTGTGAAAGTAAAGTGCACATTGAACAATAATTTTATGGAGAGAGTCATTTATACACAAATGGCAAATTGCTTTGCTGTGCATAAAAATTTAAACTGATGTGATCCTGCAATAAAGACGTTTTTGTCTTGATTAATTGTTCAACTCAGCATATTTCTCTATATCTGAACGTGTCTGGGTTTCAGGGATATAAGAGCCATGGTGATGATAGGACATCGGATACCTGAGTGATGTGAAAACATTGCTTTTATTGATTTGATCACTCTGAGTTATGCATTGTTTGTGATTGTTCTGTATCAGTCAGCATGAATAAATAAGTGTAGTGGCATCTGACAGAGCTAACTCCCCTACTTGTATCCCACAATGCACAGTGCTGTAACTCGAATGACTTCAAATTTGCAGTGAAGTAAGGTATCCTACCTAAGCCCAGAACCAGATCCTTGCTGACTTTCATCGTACCTCTGCTCCCTCTTATCTGTCTCATCTCTTCCTTCAACCTGCCCCATTGCCCATTTCCTCATCAGCATGTCCTTCTGAGGCCCAAAAAGGGTTAAGTTTGGGCTGCAAAAACATGTGCCAATTTGGTTAATCCATGGGTTCTAGGCCGTGTATAGACCCGTGTTAGCTGCCGATAAACCCATTAAACCCATACACACCTTTTTGGGCTTAACACACCCCACCTGTTTGCCCATTTATGGGGCCACCATAGAAACTGTGCACCAACCCACTTTGTACTCATACATGCAGAGTAAACCCGTATGGGCTCCACATGGACATGCTAGCTGGGTTGAGGTTGACAAGGTCATTAATCCCACTGCTAATTCGCTAAAGTTACCCTCTCTTGAAGGTCAATCTCGTGTGTTTTGTTGTTCAAGCCTGTCTCCTCCTGTTCATTGTGGGCCAGCAGGGTACAGAGATCACTGGAGGACCTGGTGGACTGGGAGGGTGTGATGACTTCTCAGGAAGTTGTATCAGTCTTTTATCTGTATTCTTGGTGTCCCCTACTCCTGTCTTCTTGTGTGTGTGTGTGTGTGTGTGTGTGTCACCATGGCACAACCGTCTGCAATCAGCCAATCAATGGCAGCTCAGTACTCTGTCTAGTTCTGACAGCTAAGTGCTATCTACTGCCTCACAGCCACGCCATTTTTGATTGGAGCTTTTCCTGTTGTTTTTTTTACATCACACTTTTGTCCTTACCATCTCCTTCTTGCGTGCTGCTTTGAACCTGCTAATCCTGCTGCTCCACGCTGAGCCTTCCTCCTCCTCCTCCCCCTCCTCCTCCTCCTTTTGTTTATGCATTTCAGTCTTCCTCACCTATCCTGGGAATCGTTCCTCCAATCAACTTCCGACTTGACAGGTGACCCGAGGGAGCGCGGTGTCAGGTGTGAAGCCGATCGGAAGAGTGGTTCTCAAAAGGCTGCATGCAAGGCCAGGCCACGGTTCTGGACAACGCTGCAGCCGGCACTTCTTGGAAGGGCCGAACAATCGGTCTTCTCCGAAACAGGCAACACGCATCAAGCATCTTTGTAAAGGGTAGATTCTGACGATTGTCCGTATCATTAAGCAAAGACAGTACTGTAGTATTCACAGTGTCCTCTCAATAGAGTTCATCCTGCAGGGAGCAGAACACATAGACCACTGTGTAGAATATTGTTGTATTAATGAAATCGTAAACGTGGTTCAGCAGAGATTCTGAGTCTCTCAGGTGGGGCTTGGGTTGAAAAATCACAGACTTTATAGGGCTGGGGCTGTAGGGTTTTTTTGGCACACGTTGGGCTCTACATTTTTCTTAGGTGTCGTCTGATTTAAGCTTTTCTATTTGGGATTTAGTTTCGGGCCATGGTCAAGTTCGTCCTGAGAAGTGCTGTTGTGTCCGGGTTTAGCGGCTCAGGCTGCAGGTCAAGGTCTGATCAGAGGCTGTAAATCCAGCAGCTCAGCCCCCTCCTCTCTCTCTCTCTCTCTCTCTCTTTTACTCCAGCCGTGTTTATCTGCCGCCTGCAGATTTGTCATTTCTTCCTTTAGGATTTGTTTCCTCCCTTATTTCATCACAGGGAACACGTCTTCTCCCTCTCCATGGTAACGCCGGCTGTTTTCATCAGGTTGATTTCCAATTTTGTGTGTGTGTGCGTGCGCACTCACAATCCGTTAGTGTAACAGCAGGTTTATGCACGTTGTCTACGTGTGTGTGTGTGTGTGTGTGTGCGCACATGTGTTTGAAAGAGAGAGAGAAAGTGAGAGATGAAAAGGGTCAGCTCTCTTTTGAAGCCTTAATTTTTCCATCAACTCGAAAAGAGCGCTAGGAGCGAGGGATGGCAAAAAAATACTGACATCTGAGGAGGAGAGGGAGAAGAGAGGAGCATTAATGTGTGAAAACAAAAAAAGCTTTTGCAGAGATGTCTGCGGAAAGGAAGGAGGGAGGGAATGAGAATGAAAATGGGAGGAAATGAGAACAGAACAGGAGGAAACAAGAAACAACATCAAGCGGGTTGAAAATGCACATTTGGAAGCCTTCTTCCTTCCTCTGATTCCCTGTCACCCCACTACTTTTAAACACGTTTTGTTGAAATAACCAGAGTCCACATCCCTGACAAATTAAAGAACATTTTTTTCTTTGGGGGAGGTGGGCCTCTTCCAGGACATTGTTAAGTGCAGTAAATATTCACTCTTCTAGTAGCCATGTTTTCTTATCTGTTTCACGGAGCTGTCTGTGGCTTGCATTGAACCGCCCGTTCTCTCTGCAGTGAAACCTCTTTTTTATCTTCTGCCTCGAACTCTCTATCTCTTTAATGTCTGCTCCCTTCTTCCTCCCCCCGGTCCTCCTCCTCCTCCTCCTCCTGCCCTCTGTTGGTGCAAAATCGATGCAGCTTAACCTTTACTTTCCTGTCTTTAACCTTTTCGACATTGTAGTTGTGCAGGTGTATAATGTGATTACCCAGCGCCGGACTCAGGTTGAAATGACAGAGGAGACTGCTGGCTGCTCATGGTGGATGGAAGGAAACATTTTACCCCCTGCTGTGAAGCAACCAAACATCTTTAACATGAAAGAAGGACTGCAACTTTTTGGCGTTCATCCATTTTCTCACACATAGATTTTCCTCTGAGGTGACAAACAAGATTTATGACTGTCTGACTGTCTGAAGGGGGGGACACCATTTTTTTTAACATTATGATATCCTGATATCCTCTACAGGGTCCAGGAGTCAGATAGTTGATTTATTCATCTTAGCAGCAACAGGAACTTTGTGTGACTCAATTATATGAATAATAGCACTTGACAATAATATTATCCATTTTAGAAAGTAGAAACCTGTGAGCTGTGAAAGATTATGAGCTCAGGGACAGCTTCTGATTTTTAGGAAGCTAGTATTTTTTTTGTATTTTTATTTTTTTTATTTATCTAAAAAAGTCACAATATTAGAAGAATGAAATTGCAATAGTGTCAGAATAAAGTGGTAAGATGACAATAAAGTTGTAATAGTGAATCAAGCCATCACATAACAAGAATATATCATTATAAAGTTGTAGTATTACAGTAATAAATGTGTAATATTACAAGAATGAAGTCACAGTGGAACAACAATAAGTAAGATAAAAAAAAATTGTAATAGGGAATAAGGTCATTATATATTAATTGATGGGAATAACAGCATATATATATATATATATATATATATATATATATATATATATATATATATATATATATATATATAATACAGAAGTCATAATAGTACAGGAATAAAGTTGTAATAAAATGAGGCTTAAGTTGTAATAGAATTAAAATAAAGCAATGTATTCAGAAAATGTGTAATAATATGAGAGTAAAGGTGTAATTTCATGAAAGTAATAATAATTCTATTAGAATACTATAACTCTTACTAACAAATGTGCTGCATCTTGTGGAACTCATCTTTGGTACGGGTTTCACAAACAATAAAAAATGTAAATAAAATAAAATATTGCATGTTCTCCAATGCCTGTGTGGGTTTTCTCCACGTTCTCCAGCTTCCTCCCACAGTCCAAAGACATGCTGAGGTTAATGGAGTCTCTAAATTACCCGTGGGTATGAGTGTGTGAATGTGTGTGTGTGCCTCATGATAGGCTGGCTACCTGTCTGGAGTGTATCTCTGCCTCTCGCTTGTAATGTGCTGCGATTGGCTCCAGCAGACCCCTGTGACCCTACTGGGGAATAAGCAGGTATAAAAAAAATGACTGACTGACCATAAATTAATAGCCGACCAATAGTGAGAACAGTTGTGTTAACCAGTTCTAATATGTATTTCACCATAGCTCCCTGTTGAGGCTGGTTAGTTCTACACATTTGCTGAAAATCCAGATTTGCAAATTGATTATTGTGGACGTGTGAGGGGTAGAATCTATAAAAATGCAGCAAGTTTGGTAGGTCAGTGTATAGCCCAAGTGAAATTGTGATTTTTGGTAAAATGTGAACAAACAACAATGGATGACCAACTAAGAGTATGCAGTAGTGAATGCAAGTATGCTTTTATGCAAATCATGCAAGGATAATTAATTGAGCTAACAGCAGATATTTACATATTGGTTGCTGAAGTGGTTCCCAAAAAAATGTGTGGCAGGTGTGGAGGTGTCACATGCAGGCCAGTGTAGACAGCAGGCCACCTCTATTCCAAGGCTCCGTCCACGTGGCTCTTGCAGGAGACAACATCTGGACCAGCATGTCGGTGGTGTCCCCGAAGAGCCTGAAGCCTGGTTTCAGGTCAGCCTCAGAAAAAAAAAAAAAAAAAAAGGTTTGTGCAAGTTTCAGCATTCGTGCATATACTGTACTTCTGCAAAGCGGATGCTCTCAAAGCATGCACAAAACAAAACATCACAATTACAGGTTAGATTCCCTGTTACTGCTGACATTTAGAGTATTTACAAGCACAGAAATCACCCCTGCATGCAAAAAGCTCAGCAAAATGTTATCTGCCACAGAATTGTCTCCCCTATCTTCCCACACAGCCTAATGAAGGCCAGTCCCCTCACCGCTCCGGGAACATGATGATGCACATAGACTGGCCTGTGGAAACAAAACCAAACTATATATAACAAACGATGCAGTCCATTATTTGTCGAAACACGTGACTGACATTGTGCTTTTACAAAAAGGCAGCCCCGTGAACACGATTCACGGAGCCTGTGATCGATCTGCAGCTACTAGGAAACATGTAGGAAGCAGATCTGTGTTTGTTGAGAGCTCTGAATTACAGGCTCATGCCTCGCTTGTGCAGTGTTTTCTTCAAGGCGTTAATACTTCTCTGTTAGGGGGGAATGGCTATCGGGAAGTTTGGGAAGGCTGGTCATTTTAAAAATTCCTTTTTTTAATTTTTACTTTCTATCCATGCATTTTTTATACCTGCTAATTCCTCACTAGGGTCACATGGGTCATCTGGAGCCAATCCCAGCATACTTTTTTTTTTATTTTATTGAACAAACAAAACACAACTCAGCAAAAATTCTGTGACATTATTCAAAATTGTTATGAACTGTCACCAATAAAGGAAATATCTATACACATATTAGTGAAAATGTAGTAAGAAAATAGAAAAAAGATGAGAAAATTAAATTCATTTATCTCAACATGTCAGACCTGAGCATAAATTTAAAGTGAAACAACAAAGTATTTCAAAGAACAGGAAATATACTAATATGTGTAGGAAATTAAACCTAGATAATATTAAATGACAGAAACTCCATATAAAAGAGTAAAGAAAGGAATAAGGAAGCTGGAGCATATTGTGTAGTCAGATATATGATCTGACTGATGTGACACACGTGATATGTGAAGTTTGTAATCCAAAATGTCTCCGTATTAGATTTGCTCTGAGGGGCAAGAGCTGAACAACATAACAGCAGCGATAAGAAAAAAAAACAGTTCACCTTCAGAATCGCATGAATACACTCGAACACACAGTTTTAAAAACAGCGCTGGACCTTTGGGGCGGCTCAGGAGCACAATATATGCTGATATTACAGTCCTGTTTTTCCTCTCAGCGTGTGTGTGTGTGTGCGTGTGCGTGCGCATGCACCATCACTGATAGTGAATCCAGTGAATTGTGTTTTGTGGAGCATGAGCAAACCTCTGCTGATTTGGCCAATTACAGCTCCACTAACAAAAGGTCACCATTTCATTACACAAACAAACACACACACACACGCACACACACACACACACACACACACACACACAAACAGAGAATGGAGAACAGAAGCAGAAATATTTGTATAAAGTCACAAGGAATGTCAGCAACAGTCGTCCTCAGAGAAAACAGCAGGTTTCGCCGTCTGTTCATATATTTCACTTTATTCAACTTCCTCCATGAGGACAAGCAGAGCTCTCAGGGTGCAAATCAACCATATTTTATATACTGTTATGCCAGTTTCAGCTCCCCTGGTTCCAGACATTTTCCCCCTCCCACAGATTACATATTGTGAAGTGTCAGATTTAGCACAAATCTAATTAAATTCCCAGAAAATGCAACTTCACATTTGTTTCCAACCACCCCTGTTGTGTGAATATTAGCAGGTAAACCAATTATTGTCTTGTGCCGTCTTTAACGGAGCACCAGGCAAAGCTCAGAGACATAGTGGATGTTTTTTTTTTTATCTGCTGCTTTCATATAAATACGTGTGCGGTTGTACAGTCTTCTCATCCCTCCACACAGGTCAGCTCAGGTCAGCTTCACTGACATTTACATCATATGCTTTTTCCTCGCTGCAGTGTGGTAACATTTGCCTTTTACACACTCACACCTCAAACAGGAAACACTTGTTTGCATTATTTTGACACATTTGTGTATCATAACTGTGCTTTTATTCCTTTCCTTCACATGACCCCTCACATTATCGAGTGACCCTGACCAAGTCAGTTCTATACTGAAAACTTCTTGTATTTTTACAGCAATACCTTGTACATCTACTACAGTACTTTGACTACATTGTTGCATTCGCACTTACTACTGAAGTAGTTCTTTGTTCAGAGATGCAGTTCTTATCAACAATAAGTGTTTGTTATATCCATTGTCCAGCAGAAGATGACTGAAGAGGCTCAGAGCTGTGTGTGTGTGTGTGTGTGTGTGTGTGTTCATCTTCCACTAATTAACAGTGTTTGCTCTCTTAATTTCCCAGGGTGCCGCTCTGCAGATGGTCAGCATAAACTGTTCAATAAGCTTGGCTGTTCACCAATCATTAGCTGTCTCTCACACATACACACACACACGCAGATCATTGCAAGGTAAGATGTTATTTCTGCTTGCATAAAAAAGAGAATTTCTATTTTTCTCATTCTGATCTGTGAAGTTATAAGGATGCTGGTTTCAATGTGTCTGGTTACATTTTGAATGCCCTCTCTTCCCTGCGTGACTTTTCTCTCATAGTGGAGACTTTATAAATAATAAATGTAGCATGACATCACCCGTTGGTTTGTGGACTCTCATTTCCAAGCCTCAAGTTTGACCTCAAGTTTGGCTGTTGCCGTGTTTCTTTTTTCTTTTTGTAGCCAGAATGCACCATATTTGGACTAGGGTGCGGAGCTGGGGAGGAGCTGCGCCTAACAGACTGTCATGGGGAACTTATCTGTATAGGCCAAAGCAAGTACAAATAAATGACACAAGATATATTACATAGTAAAGCTCACTGAGACAGGTACTATTACCTATCAAGTTTTATACCAGTGTTTTTTTTCACAAAGTTAATTAGGGTTTTATACTAGGATTCAAATCTGCTCTTTGCACTTCCATTTTATTAATAATTTGGTTGCAGACTCAATACTAGAGGGATCTGTGAAATCTTCATGTCTCAGATGTATGCCAGGAACATGAGGAATAGGGCTGGATGTCCAAAATTCTTCACTTTCCCTTTTTTAATAAGTTATTCGACAATATAAAAAAAGGAGGTTTGAAGATTAACGGCTGTGACAGCTGCTCTCAAAGTGTCGAGAGTCGGAATAAACGAGGGACCTACGGGGTCATTGCTGTCAGAGTTGAGCTTCAGCTTTATCCTCCTCCTGTAGTTTGTGAGTGAGACGATGAAGGTTTGGAGGTGGAGGCTGGTTGTTAGAGGGGTTAGATACTCAATGTCTATAGAGGTAGTTCTTAAGCGTAAATCATGCAAAGATATTCAAGCAGAGCTGTGCAATATAAATACACACCTGAAAAATGTGCACATGTCGCCTTTAGCAACTATTTCTAATTATGTAGGGAAAAAGAAAAACAATTCATAATTCAGGTGGAATTTGCATTTCTCTCAAAATATATCTGCTGTTACAAATTAGTAGATTAGAAACATAATTTCAAACAGACTGAACGTTTTGAGGTGATCAGCCTCATTTTTATTTTTTCAGCAGACGCTGAAACGTATGACTATATGTTTAAAAATGTGTGCTTTTTTTTTGGTGACAGCAGCCGAAGAAAGTGAGTAAAGGAAAGCGGAGCGTTTGGATGGATTTTTCCTGAAATGGAAAGTGGAATGGACTGTCACAGTGTATCTGCTGCGGCAGGGTCCAGACGGATAGTACAGTAATATCATCATCTGCAACGTTGGACGGCGGAAATCGGATGATTCCACCTTCCACCAAAAAAAAAAAGTCAATAAATTATGTGTGAGACTCAAGTCACAAAAATCATGTTGTGGAAGCAGTTAAAACCGTGCACACTTGCAGGTGTGTGACTGTCATTCCAAACCTCATTTTGATGTTCTCCTCACTTACTTCTTCACCATTTGCATTTTAATATTAGATGCAGAGGAATGTATTTCGTGCTGGTTTTTCGGTCTGATGAAGCAAGAAATATTTAGTTTTTATTTTTTGTGGGGGGAAAGAAAAAGAGTGAAGGCAAAGAGTTCTGATTGATATGAGAACACACAGCTACGGAACATCTCAAGTAAAAATGTTTAACCTTTTTTGTCACAGAGAAAAAGATACAGAAATTTAATTAAAAGTTCAAAACTTTGGTGCCAAGAACTAATTTTTCACACTTTTCTTCTGCAAGAAACACCGAGGGAAGACGTGATCACAGACAACACACACTAAAGTAGTGTTCAGCAGGTTATGATATCGGCAAATGTTCTTCATGCAATTCATGCTGTTGCAAATAGATCAATACAGAATTGTTACTGTGGAAGGACAGAATTACCGTAATTGAAATATGACAAAACAAGTCTTCTTTCAGACTTTTTACAAACAGTCAGTCCTATCTATTTTCTGATCTTTATATGTTACAAATCGAAAATAATATGAAAGAATTCTGGCTCCCACTTATGCCCAGGAAATAAGGGTTACATAATGGCTGACTTGTATTTTTTAAAACTAAATTTCAGAACATTTTTAATAAAACAAATCGGATTCAAACATTGGTAAAAAAAAAAAAATCAGCAGTTTTATGCTGACACTGTTACAATCTAACTCTATTGACTTGTCGTGTTTACCTTAAGAACACACCTATAATATACAAAAAAAAAGCAAATTAGGAAATATCTTCATCAATTCGACCAAAACTTATGCTGTATTTACAAAAAACAAGTGCTGCAAATGCAAACAACACAACAAGTGTTTGCAGAGAATGCTTAAAAATATATATATATATATTATATATATATATTAAAATGAATTGATATTCCCACTTTGTAATTGTCGAGTCAAATATCTTACAAGATTTTGTTCTGCCCTCATATTGTTCATTTCCAGAAAGACATGATACAGGGGATAAAATCTCCATAAGTGCATTGCTAGATGGACTATACTGTAAGTTGATCTCTCAGGGCCACCATCGGAACAAATCACTAGCAAAAGCTAATTATAAAAATGCAACGTGTTTACAAGAAAGAAAAAAATGTATATTTACATTGAAAAACCTGAGAAATTATGAACTCCGAAAACACACTTTTTGCCTTCAAAAATAAAAAAAAAAATTGCAAATAAAAACAACGTATGCATCTATTAGTAGAGTTACACTCCCCCGATGCGTACAGCAACTGTAAATAGCTATTTAAATAAGTGTTTTAAATTGAATAACATCAATACTGCACATCCATTGCACACAACAGACCATACACATTGACATTCCCACCCAACACACACACATACACACACGGAAATATGCACACACACACAGGATACAGACAGCATTTGACAGTTAATTGCATTGATTGAACATAAGTGGACGTTCATTTCTCTGCTACACATCTTTTAAAAGATGTGAAAGACTATGACATTTACATCATCTCATCTAGTTTGTTCCATTTCTGTGAACATCTGCACACTGCACTCAGGTTAGTTCATTTGAGTTTTTTTTCTCCCTTTGATTGGATCTAAGTTTCTGGTGCCGTGTGTGCAGAGGAAGGCAGGTTGGGATGAGGTCATGTAAACAGGAATTGATCTTGTTCATAACCTGATACATGGTGCAAACACGATGGTTGACACTGAACTCGAATGGCCTCCGAAGACGGTATTTACAGAAAAATGGGCCAGTGGGAACATTGTTAGCAGGTCAGGATATTGAACATACAATTTTCTTTTTCTTTTGTAAAGTCTGTAATTGATGTAGCTAACAAGAAAAAAAGTGTTGCACAATATGACATTGCAGTAGTTGATGTGAGGTTCGAAGAGAGACCTGTGTACTATGTACAATACTGTACATATAACACCTGAACTTTAAGAATTAATCAATATACACACAGAGAAATTAAGAGGAGTGAATTCAATATTTTGTGATATGCAGATACAATCAGCAACAATTTGATTTCTAGATGATCAAAATTACATTTTTGACTTACTGATGTCAGGAGATTAATTACACTTAAACCAGATAATCACTTTCTTTAACTCCTTAATAACAATTTTCAGAAGCACAAGTGTTTTTTTTATTGTGTGACGGAAGCAAGTCACATCATCACCAAATAAGACTTTGTAAAAGACATTGGATTCATTTAAGAATAAAAAGAAACAATAAAACAATGAAAAGGAGAGGCCCCAAAATGTAGCCCTGGGGGATCTCATACTTGATGATTTGTTAAGGTAAACATATTGTTCTCTGTCTTGCAAGGAATTCTTGAACCAACAGTGTTTTATAAGTCCAGGAATATTCCAATGGGATCATTACCTTTACTGCCACACACCATTACTACCTTTACTGCTTTCAGAAAAGAAGCATAATTGTGAGGGAACATGAATCCTTAGTTTCTTTACTACCTACCTAATCGATTATATTAAACATTCTCCAGTACCATAGGGAAAGTAGATCATATGGATGTTTTTTTGTTTTTTTCGATTATTCTCATCCTCATACTTGTAGATGGAGAGTAATTTTACAATTTTAGCAATTTGATGTACAACAACATTTAGCTGATAATCAAGTGGGTCCAAAATGACCTCCACAATTGCCTTTAGGACTGTAATAGAGACTTCATCTTCTCCAGCTCCAATGATTTTTCATGGACAGTGGCTCTCAGGAAAGCGGATCCCTGAAAGAGGCACCGAGAGGTGGAACATGTTTAGAGACGAGGGACTCGCTGATAGAAACTAAGTGATTAATGGAACTGTTGGCAGGTTCAGTAAAACCACCAGCAACACCATTTGTGTCACCAGGCACACTAACTCTGTGACCCCTGCAGAGAACTTTATTGAGCACTTGTTTTGCCTTTTACAACTTTATTTCTGTAAAGGATGTATTTTTCTTGTTTATATTGTTCAGGTTGTTAATGGAATTTGTAAGGTTTTTTTTTTTTTTTTGGCTGATAGAATTTAGTACTCCCTTAGTTATTACAATTAGGATTTCTGGTGCCAGAGCCAATCACCTCCATGAATAGTGCACTGGGTGGTCAAGTATTAAATGACTTATTTACTATTGTGATAAATTAACCCATGATTTTTGTTTTGCAGGTGTTTACATGCTTTTCATTCAAAATGTTTGCTGCTGTTCTAAGTTGTGAGGATAAATGTTTGCATTACACTGAGATTTTAAGGAGGTGGAGCTTTATGGTTTGACAGGTTATTCTATGGACGCAGCCGCACAGGTTTGAAGGGGAGACTGGTTTCTAATGGTGGTGGTGGTCAACATGAACTGAGACAGACGCTGGAGATTTAACTCCACCTTTGCAAATGAGAACGCCTTCAAGTTGTCAGGTGAACAGCACCAGAGCATGAAATCCTGACTGGAACGGAGACATATTCATTGTCTATGTGATTGAGTGCACATTCTTTTATTTTGTCATATTTCATTTTTATTTATTTATTTATTTTTTCATATTTTCCACAATCCCTGCTACACATGTAGGGCAAATCATGGTTTACAGAGGCTAAGCCTATACATTAGATGCTCATAGATTTTGTGTTTCTAGTCCCTTTAACAAAACTGCACAGTGTGTTACAGTAACACACTGAATATTATATAATGCTGTAAATGTTTATTCGTTTTATGTGTTTTATGTGTAACTTTGCCTTGAAAAAGCAGTCTCTTTAATTCCAAGAGACTGAACCTGGTTAAATAAAGGAGAATAATAATCATTATCATCATCATAATTTAGTCAGGTGATTAAACAATATAAACATAGTTTTCCTTTTGACATAGTAATAGAGTAATTGTTAATATAAGCTTTTTCTGTGACATTGTGGCGTAAATAATAGGTAAATATACATCTTGTAAAATATTCCTATACCATTCTAAAGAAATCTATACAATAAATCAATATAGAATAAAGTGTGTTTTATATAGACATGACTGGAGTGTATTTCTGTACATTTTGGCAGATACTGTTCCCCATTACATGCATGGCAGGGTAATATTGGCGAGCGTAAAGTCACAGCATGCTATTGTACTTGGGTTTATAGGGAAATGTCACAGGTTTTCTGTTCTATTTTATTTCTGTTTGAAATGTTTTGCAATCTCTGGGAACTTCTGTGTGTGCTTGCTAAATCCTTTTGAGGATGTCAGTGTCCTTTATAATTATACTGTACACCATATATTCCGAGGATAGTTTTTTGCCTGTTTGTGGTTGTTAAATTAATTTATTTTGTTTTGTGTCACGTTTTATATTGATAGTCAGAGCCGCCGCCGTATTTCGTCATTTATTTTTTTAATTCCTTTCCTCTTAAATCCTTTTTGAGTTACGGCTACAATCGACCGCCAACGCGTACGAGCCGTGTGCTCAAATGAATCAGTAGTTTATGCACTATTAAAATGGCCGGGTTACAAATGCGGTCAGCAATAAAACCAAAGTTAGCATCGGCCTGCAGCAATAAACTCTAACAGAACAAATATGAGATAAGTCTTGATGCATTGCTGGAAACCGTCAGCAGCACCGCTCCTGTGCTACGATGCCCACTAAATCCTGGCTGGAAATCCTCATACAGACAATTTCTGTGCAGGAATTCACACAACTGTTTGGTGTCTGAAAAAAAGGGAAGGAGGGAAGTGCAAGATATGCCTGTGATTGCTGAAAAAACACCTGAATCAAGAGCAGTGTCTTTTTCTTTTTTTTTTTCTTTTTGGGGAAATGATTTTATTACAGCCAGGAGGACATATTGAGCATATCCAGTAAGGAAGTGGCGATCGAAGGAAAAAAAAAAACTTCCCTAAGCGATCCAGTCCGTATAGGGTTCTCAAGAGAGGCTGCTTTTTCGAATGAAAAAAAAAAATATTAAAACTAGTTCAGGAAGGAAGCCTGGAGAAAAAGGAGTTTAGATATATCAGGTTTTTGCTGTGTCTCCAAGCTTCCAGTGGTTGAAGGTAAATTGGTGACATGCAGTTGCTGCTACTGAGAGCTATAGGAATACACGGATCGATAACGCTGTGACTCTGTGTCAGCACGGCTGAAGTGCTGCAAAAAGGAGCAAGGGTTATTTTTGTTTCCCTCCTTTCCGGGAAAAGGCGGCTCCGGCATTTTAGAAGGCCTTCCTACAGGTTCTGAGGCTGCCTCTCCATTTAAAACTCCAGTTTCCTGCAACTCCGCGTCCTCTCCTCTCGAGGAGTTTGAGCATTGAGACGACTTTCAGTCAGACATTCTGATGTCAGGTCATTCACTATCACCACTTTAGTCCTGCTGCACTTTATTTTCTATATTAAATTAAGTTTCTTTTCTCTCCTTTTAATTACTTTTAATAAAAAATTAATTCATCACCCGGTACAGCCACATGCTTTCCACCATTTTTCTTGCAACATAGTTTTCCTTCTTTTCACAACCCAGTTATAAACAGAAAAATATATTATTGAAACATATCACCACCAATAAATATTTAAAAAGGAATAAAAGTAATAATAATAGTAATGATAATATATGATTGAGACAACTCATACAAATGCATAGATATATGCATATATACAGTGGGGAAAATAAGTATTTGAACACCCTGCTATTTTGCTATTTCTCCCACTTAGAAATCATGGAGGGGTCTGAAATTTTCATCGTAGGTGCATGTCCACTGTGAGAGAGATAAACTAAAAAGAAAAATCCAGAAATCACAATGCATGATTTTTTAATGATTTATTTGTGTGATATAGCGGCAAATAAGTATTTGAACACCTGAGAAAATGAATGTTAATATTTGGTACAGTAGCCTTTGTTTGCTATTACAGAGGTCAAACGTTTCCTGTAGTTTTTCACCAGGTTTGCACATACTGCAGGAGGGATCCTGGCCCACTCCTCCACACAGATCTTCTCTAGATCAGTCAGGTTTCTGGGCTGTCGCTGAGAAACACGGAGTTTGAGCTCCCTCCAAAGATTTTCGATTGTGTTCAGGTCTGGAGACTGGCTGGGCCATGCTAGAACCTTGATATGCTTCTTACGGAGCCAGCCCTTGGTTTTCCTGGCTGTGTGCTTTGGGTCGTTGTCGGGTTGGAAGACCCAGCCACGGCCCATCTTCAATGCTCTGACTGAGGGAAGGAGGTTGTTCCCCAAAATCTCACAATACACGGGCCCAGTCATCCTCTCTTTAATGCAGTGCACTCGTCCTGTCCCATGTGCAGAAAAACACCCCCAAAGCATGATGCTACCACCCCCATGCTTCACAGTAGGGAAGGTGTTCTTCGGATTGTACTCTTCATTCTTCCTCCTCCAAACACGCTTAGTGGAATTATGACCAAAAAGTTTTATTTTGGTCTCATCTGACCACAAAACTTTCTCCCATGACTCCCCTGTATCATCCAAATGGTCATATGCAAACTTAAGACGGGCCTTAACATGTGCTGATTTAAGCAGGGGAACCTTTCGTGCCATGCATGCTTTCAAATCATGACGTCTTAGTGTATTACCTACAGCAACCTTGGAAATGTTGGTCCCAGTTCTTTTCAGGTCATTGACCAACTCCTGTCATGTAGTTCTGGGCTGATTCCTCACCTTTCTTAGAATCATTGAGACCCCACGAGGTGATATCTTGCATGGGGCTCCACTCCGATTGAGATTGACCGTCATGTTTAGCTTCTTCCATTTTCTAATGATTGCTCCAACAGTGGACCTTTTTTCACCAAGCTGCTTGGCAATTGCTCCGTAGCCCTTTCCAGCCTTGTGGAGGTGTACAATTTTCTCTCTTGTGTCGTTGGACAGCTCTTTGGTCTTCGCCATGTTACAAGTTAAAGTCTTGCTGATTGTATGGGGTGGACAGGTGTCTTTATGCAGCTAACCACTTCAAACAGGTGCATCTGATTCAGGATGATACATGGAGTGCAGGTGGACTTCTAATGGGCGGACTAACAGGTCCTTCAGGGTCAGAATTCTAGATGACACACAGATGTTCAAATACTTATTTGCCGCTATATCACACAAATAAATCGTTAAAAAATCATGCATTGTGATTTCTGGATTTTTTTTTTTTAGTTTATCTCTCTCACAGTGGACATGCACCTACGATGAAAATTTCAGACCCCTCCATGATTTCTAAGTGGGAGAAATAGCAAAATAGCAGGGTGTTCAAATACTTATTTTCCCCACTGTATATATAACAGGACTACATATCTATAAATACATACCTATTTAATTTCTTCATACACACATACTGTGAACATCTGTTTTCATTATTTTTATATAATTAAATTAAATGGTCGGTGGGTAGACACATATGAGCATTATATTATAAAAAAAAGTGTTTTCACAGCTCATTCTGTTACTGTTGTGTTGCTGAAATCTGGATGAACGCAAGCTATTTAGAAATGGCACCTGTTGTGATGTCATAACAGGAGTGGAAGTTAATGAATAGACCAGAAAAATTAAAGTAATGATCTTGGAAAATGCCAAATTATGGCTCCTCTCAACTTCGTGTTGTCCATAATCCTACGAAAGAGAGCCGCCCCATCCCGAGTTGGACGCGCGCCATCTCTCCTCACGCCAGGTTCGCCTACGAACATCTGCCAATTACCAACCAAGCCTGCACCGTTGTCTGGCCTCGTGCCAGACAGGGTTTACCGGTCGGCTGTGGGGCCAGGACGAAGAGCCCCACTCATCGTGACGTCGCTCACAGTCAGAGATTAAAAAAAAAAAAATTGCATTTGAACACAACTCAACATAATAAAGCAACTAATCATAAGGCTTTGACAACCACCCTGAAATATGATATACTTTCATTAAAGTGATGATGCTCAACAGGCATCAATATGTTTAATAGACTAAAGATCCTGGAAATTCCTGTCTTCCTTTTTTGGATACATATTAACCCAATTTATTCATATGCACAGCAGTTTATAGAATAGAATAGATAAACTTTATTGATCCCACAACGGGGAAATTTGTGTGTTACTGCAGCGTTACAGATAAAGAAAAGAAAAATAAAGTTGAAGAAGATAAAAAAGACTTTAGAAAAATAAAAAAACACACACCACAATGTACAAATTCGCAGAATTTGTTAATCCGCATACACAGTATGCATTATCGACAGAATGGAGAAAGAAATGCTAATAAATAGTAAGAACAAAAAGTATGCATAAGCAAAGCATATATACATACATACATGGACGTACATACCTACATACATACACATACACACATATTTGCATATATATATATGGACATACATATCCACGCACATACCCACATGTACACATACATAGCTAATGCACACTTAAGGTGCAGGGTGTGTGTGAAGAGAGAAAAAAAAGTGACCAGTGAAAAAGTGACAGTGGCTACAGTGAGGTTTATGTTTATGTTATGTTATAGAGTCTTATTGCTGTCGGGATGAATGATCTGCGAAAGCGCTCCTTCTTGCAGCGAGGGTGTTTGAGTCTCTGGCTGAAGGAGCTGCTAAGCGCACCCACTACCCCATGCAGAGGGTGATGGGGGTTGTCCATGATGGATGTCAGCTTTGCCAACATCCTCCTCTCTCCCACCACCACCACCGACTCCAGAGGACATCCCAGTACAGAGCTAGACTTCCGTACCAGTTTGTCGATTTTCCTTCTGTCCCCGTCTGAGCATCCGCCTCCCCAGCAGACCACTGCGTAGAACAGGGCAGATGCTACGACGGAGTCGTAGAAGGTCTTTAACAGGGTCCTGCACACACCAAAGGACCTTAGTCTCCTCAGCAGGTGAAGTCGACTCTGGCCCTTCTTGTACAGGACATCAGTGTTTGTGGTCCAGTCCAGTTTATTGTTCAGGTGAACACCCAGGTATTTGTAAGAGACCACTGTCTCAATGTCTTTTCCCTGGATGCTCACCGGTGTGGTGGGGAGGGACTTCCTCCTGAAGTCCACAACCATCTCCTTTGTCTTGCTGGCGTTGATTTGGAGAGCGTTGATCTCACACCAGCTGACAAAGTCGTTGATGACCCCCCTGTACTCCTGGTCGTTCCCATCTGATACACACCCGATGATGGCCGTATCATCTGAGAACTTCTGTAGGTGGCAGTTGTCCGAGTTGTAGGTGAAGTCTGAGGTGTACAGACTAAACAGAAAGGGTGAGAGCACTGTACCCTGTGGCGCCCCCGTGCTGCTGACTACCACCTCAGACACACAGTCATGAAGCCTGACATACTGTGGTCTGTTGGTGAGGTAGTCGATGGTCCAGGCCGTCAGCTGCTCATCCACTCCGGCTCCCTCCAGCTTCCCTTTCAGCAGTGCAGGCTGGATGGTGTTAAAAGCACTGGAGAAGTCAAAAAACATGATCCTCACCGTGCTCGCCGCTTGTTCCAGGTGGGAGAGAGATCGGTGCAGCAGATAGATGACAGCGTCATCCACACTGATGCCGGGCCGGTAGGCGAACTGCAGAGGGTCCAGTGCTGAGCTCACCAGGGGCGAAGGTGGTGCAGAATGAGCCTCTCCAAGGCCTTCATCAGGTGAGAAGTCAGGGCTACAGGTCTGTAGTGGTTGGGCTCCCTGGGCCGTGCGATCTTAGGCACTGGAACTACGCAGGAAGTCTTCCACAGTTCAGGAACCCTTTCCAGGTTCAGACTCAGGTTAAAGATGTGCAGGACCACCTGACAAAGCTGGTCTGCACAGTCCCTGAGCAATCTGGAGCTGATTCCGTCTGGACCTGCTGCCTTCCTGACCTTTGTCTTCTTTAGCTGACTTCTCACCTGGTCAGCTGTGAGGCAGATCTGTGGCTGGTCCGGGGAGGGGGGAATGATATACTAAATCATTATTAAAGCATAAGTTGTCAAATTTAGACTATATTATAGCCAATAGCCTGTATTGCTCTGCAGTAGAAATTGATTCAAGAATCATAGATTATCCTGCAAAAGCAGCTGTATTCATGCAAAAAAAAACATATAATATTATTAACTTCTGACAGTACTGAACCAAGAAACACTAAATATTACTTTTTACTTTTACAAAAATGTTGGTGCATTTGACCTGTAACCAAACATCATGTAAAACAAACCTAGGTTGTCTGCAGGTTAATATGATGCAGCATTACCTGCAACAATAATGGCATGGCCTTTATTTTAAATTAATAAGCATTATAACTAGTGAAAGAAGAAGGATTCCTCCTCCGTTATCTTTTTTAGAACTATTTTTCACTCTGTAACAAGGTTTTCTCCTTGTGCAATGTGAGGACAGAGGATGTTGTATTGCTGCTGTACACGCTGTAAAGCCCCCTGTGGTGAATCTGTGATTTGTGCTTTCTTTTTTGGGGCTGCACAAACAAAATGGACTGGACTTGAAAATGGGGACGAATGGTTTGTTCTCGCCCACTTTGTCACATAACACATAGACAAAAAAGCTGTATTTCTGCAACAAAAAAAAAATGATATTCATGCACTTGCCAATACGGAGCGAGGCAAGGCAGCCTTATTTATACAGCACATGTCAACACAGGGTTATTCAGTGTGATTTACGTGAGATAATTAATGTCACAATAGAAAAATGCACAAAAATACTCACCGAAGAAGAGAAGGAAGTACAAATAAGTTGAAATAGAACAGGGCAATAAAATATTAGATTAAAAATCAGCGCTGTGCAAAGAATAAATAACTCTATGATATAATAGAGGGCGGCGGTACACAGAAAAGCTTTCAGTCCTGATTTAAAACAACGCAGAGTTCTACCAGAGCCACAGTTTTTGTGTTCCAGATGCGTGGGGCATAAAAACTCAATGTTTTTAGCAGATTCAGAAATATGCAATGACATTTAGACTTTTTATTGCTTTATAAACCAATACCAGTATTTTTAAAAATCAATTCTTTGACAGCCTGGAAGCCAGGGTAAAGATCTCAGAATTGGGGTCTTTGATTATATAACATATTTTAAAAAATATATATATAATATGAAATAATTAACTTAAGAAATTTCAAATGGTGGATTGTCTTATTTATTTTTTTGGATTTATTTTGTCAATCCCAAGATGGAAAATTCATTCTTCTTCACTTTTTGACCCTTCCCCTGTGGTGCAGTGTCCAGGAGTCATTGGGTGATTTTGAAAAATAAAACCTCAGAGATGCTGAAGTGTTTCGAACGTGTTTGTTCAGTTTTCCACAAATTCAACATTTTTTTTTTTATTTTTGTCTACAATGATTCAAATATGCCCTGTGCACTTCCATTACACTGAAAATCTGGACAGAGGGAAATCTTCAAATATATATCACAAATTGCTAGATGTCACCAATTCCAAACGCCCCCTTTAACCTTTATAATGCAATAATAGAACAATGCCCAGAGTAGCCTCATATTGTATTATTGAGTTGTGAATATCTAAATAAATCGGGCTTGTAGTGATGCTATCCAGTGATCCTCTGCAGCTGAGGAGTGTGTCTCCCCATTAAAAAGCATGAGATGCTGCATTTGTGCTGAGTCATGCGTCTTAACGTTTGTCTTCAAGATGCCGTTACGCTTTTAAATGTGCACCGTCCTTTGGGTTTAACTTTCCCCTCCAGTTCCAACTTAAAGCACAACTACGTTTCCTATCTGCATGACTCGGGGCGTCACTCGCGCTGCAGTGATTACGGTCAAAAAGTCTGGAATGGACAGCTCCAGTATCGGCGGCCGTGAAGGGAAACTTTCGGGCAGTAAACGGCATCCTATTTTTTGAGGCTTTTCTGAAATGAAAGGTCAGCGGAGGTGTGCTTTATTCTTCTCTCCATCTCTCTCTTCGTCTCTGGGATGACACCACGCGTTAATGCAGCTCCTGCGAGCTGCTGTTTCACATCGGAAACCGGAGCGTGAGGCCAGATACTTCAAAGCTATAAAGCCCGGACACAGCCCGTTGGTATGTCAGCGTCTACGCCTGCTGCGTGTGTCTGTGTTTCTGTGTGTGTGTGTGTGTGTGTGTGTGTTTCCAGGGGAAAGATGTTACGCCTCAGCAGAAAAAAACGGCTGAGAGATGAATGTTGCTCCTGACCTGAAGTCTCTGTGGACAATAATACCAAACAGTTAATACACACATTCTGTACACACACGCACTTTTTATCCCTCAGAGACTGCAGGAGTACTTATACTATATATATATATATATATATATATATATATATATATATATATATATATATATATATATATATATATATATATATATATATATATATATATATATATACACACACACAACTGTATTAACTTTATTTGTACAGCACCTTAGTATAAATATCTGACCTAACAGAGTTAAAGGGACCATTAAAAAAATAATAAAAAAAACATAATTCTACTGGTAGATAATGACCTGAGGGACAAATACGCTGAGAAAAACAGACATGGGGGAGTACAATACGACTCGTAACTAAAAGTCAAACACAACGACGCCCTGATCCAGGCCGATAGGGATGAAGCAGGCTCGGGCAGCCTTTCAAAAGTTAAATAGAATTATTATAATAAATATGAACCGATAAAGATTGAGGTGCAAACAAAAACTTTTTGCCAGGTTCACACCATTAAACTTCCTCTTCGCTTTTGTAAAACCAATTCAAAGACAATTTTCTCACAGAGGTTCATTAACTTGGAATTCTCAGTTTTATTTAGCAAAAATATCACCTTTGCAAGTCCTGTTTAATACATCAAAATTCTATACTTTCTACCTTATCATTTCACTGCACTTTTATTCTTCATTTTACTGGTATTTCTTACTTTTGTTGTTGACTGGTGCAAAACAAATGCAAGTGCAATTAAATGGACAAAAAAAATGTAAAAAGTAAAACAAAGCACCAAACCACTTGAGCAAATATTTAGTTGAAAGTTGGTGGATTCACGGCTGCTGTGGATTCGAAGTATATTTGCTTTGAAAATTCTTTCACACACACACACACACATACACAAAATATTGAATATGATGTTCTTTTTACAAATAAAGCTTGGTGAAGGTGTCTATTAAAAATACGCCGTAGGTTGGGCTCCATGCATGTTTTGTCCTTAAAGTCTCTACAATCAAGTAAATGATTTATTGAGTATGTATATGACAATAAAGGGAAAAAAGAGTTAAGATGGGTGTTTATTCTGAATGAATGCCTAACCAGTACAAATCAAATATAGGGGGATAGGGAAGACTTTTAATTGAAGTACATAATTTTTTTTTTTGCCCCACATTTAGAAAATACAGGCTCTCCAGGAACATTTGACACACGTTGGTTTTGATCTAATGAAATTGCTGGAAGAATTATGCATTTTTGGACTAACCCAGCTACCATAGTCAGCTGTAATGTGCATTATTATTATTATTATTATTATTATATAACATAGTGAAACCCAGTGACCAGCGCTAAAATCAACCCTTCCATTGTGTCATTTGTTTTGTTTTATTGTAATAATCATGACTGAAACCCCTTGAAAACCTTACTTACTTTACTTTTTTTATCAATTAACTATTCCTAATGTTACCTGTGGATAATGTAATGTCAGCATTTTACTGATGCGTGTGTCTGTACATGACTGTAGAAGAATCCAATAGTTCACCACTAGTTTAATTATTTGACACTAAAATGCACCAGGCCATTAAATTTTCACTCTAGACTCCAGCATCGTCCATTTTGAGTCCCCTCTGACTAAAAAAAATATATATATATATTGTGCATCCCCACGCTACTTTACTCCTCACACTAACACAGGCTGCTGTGGCTGTAGCCATCGATAAAACAGCAAAGTTAGTAAGGAAAGTTCACGAGTGCTGCTTTTTCAACCTCTCTACGCACTAGCTGCAGCGTCTTACTCCACAGAACGGAATCTGGGCCAAATGAAAACAAATTGAACAATGCACCGGAGTCGCCGAAAACACATAGGACGTCATTTCAGGCAGAGGAGACGCGCTGTTTTCACAAATGAGGTCGTGTGGGATGAACATTATTCCAACCACCCACGAGCTAGGCTATGAAATAATTAGCATACCCTCATTTGGACCAGGGGGACCACACAAGTTTGTCATTTAGTGCGGAGTCAAGTAGACACACACTACCTCTTTTGTCGGTTGCAGGTCATCGCATTTCTTTTTTTCCTCCTGAGTGTTTTGCATCACTGACACAAAGTTGTGTCCCAGTGGTGCTGCTTTGTTGTCCCTTATTTTTTCCCCCCCCATTGTTTCATACAAGTATAACACATATAAGCTCCTGCATCTGTCATAATCAAGGTCACTTTGCCTTCAATGCCACAGAGACCTCGTTGCAGCAGTGATGTATGCGGCTCTACGAGCGTCAGAGAGAAGCAGCGAGTCCCTGAAGCGCTGTGGCGTCCACATAATGGCGGGTCACCGCTGGATATAACGTCCGTATCAACGGAGGGCCACATACTTGTGTCTCCGGACCACCACGTTGCTCGAAATGTGGCTGAATTGGACGAGCGCGCGTGGGATCAAGCGACGCCTACGAGCTCCTCGAAGCCACGGTCGTGCATGATGGGAAAAAAAAAAAAGGCAATGAGTGTTGCACCAACATATTCATTCGGAAGAGCCTCCTCCGGCTCTAGCTTCTGGCCCACTAAGTCAAATAAATAAAAAAAAAAAAAAAAACAAAGGAAAAAAACAAAGAAAAAGAAAAAGGAGGGATTAATCTGAAATTGCATATAAACAAAGCAGGCGTATGAGTCATATTATATCGTGTAAGTGTGTCCATATTTCACAGTGAAGTGTCATTTCATGCAGGAAGTATTCCCATGATACTTAAGTTCAAGTGAACACACCAAGCACTGGACCTGTAGAAAAAGCCATTTGTAAAAGTCCTGACATCATTTGTTACTAGGTGGATGTAGATTTCATTAACTTAACTATCCCGTTGGAGTCTACTGGCAACAATAGTTACCAAAGTCTACAGTATTGTCAAAATAAAACATCAAACTGTCGCTTATATTTTATTAATGACATCACAGTAGACAACTTAAGCAAAGGTTTTAAGAAAAAAAGTTGGTTTCCAAGTGTTTTCCTGTCATGTGATGTCCTGTCGCTTCCTCCCTTTCCAAAGAACATAGCAAGGACAAACCCTCCATTTTTTTTTTTTTTGTTCTTGGACACACGACAACTAAAGTTACCAGTCAATAAGACGCTATTTTCTTTAAAGTGGAGTACATATTTGAAAAAATAGATACCAAACATGAGTGTTCCAACTAATATATGCAAGAAAACTGAAAAAGTATAAGCTTAAATCCTGTTATATTTTAAAAGAGAAGTCGTCCTAGTATTTTATACTCGCATACTGCAACCAACTGGTTGACAGAAAGATTCTCCCAGTCATTGTACACTATAAGAATATCTATATCCCCGTGAATATTGGTGTTCCTAAGTGAAGACTGGTACACAAAACTGTTAAAAAATTGGACCAATAACCAATATTAAAATTGGTTATTGGTCCAGATTTCCCGGTGGTGCCCCGTTTATAATTAACGTAAAACAATAAATTAATTACTTTTAATAATACATAATAATCATCTATGATGATTGTCAATTCAATCTCAGTAGGTTTTTATTCCATCCATTCATTCCTTCCTTTCCTATACCTCCTACTCCTCATTAGGGTCACAGAGGTCAGCTGGAGCCAATCCCAGCATTACAGGTGCGAGGGGGGGGGCTACACCCAGACAGGTTACCAGCCTATTGTGGGACACACACACACACACACCGTTCACACACTCATATCTACAGGCAATTTATAAACTTCCAATCAACCTAAACATGTCTCTGAACCTGGAGAGAACCCACACAGAGAAGCTGCAACCTTCCTGCTGTGAGACAACAGCGCTACCCACTGCGCCAACATGTTGCCCCCTATTCCGTTTATTATGTGTTATTTATTTTTGCTTCTTAGGCCCTAGAGTACCTGCACAGGCAGCAGCGCCCTGTGTGTGTGTCTACCTATCAAGTGTGTTTCCTACAAAATGATTTATCATGAGGAAATACTGTATGTAGTGTTTCATTAATGCAACAAAACTTAAGCCTGATCCAACAACACGATTTAGCTTAAAATCTTTGTGATTATAATATATATATTTATATATATATATTTATATATATTATATTATATTATATCATGTACAGAATATTTTGTCATATTCTATCCATTCTAGTATATTTGTTTTGTTGTTTGTATATAGACGTGTATATTCCTCTATGCTCTGTGTGCATGTTGGTCCATATATAATATCCTAATTGATAAATATCATATGTAGTCTACAGTATTTGTTTATATGTGATACATTTTTTCACATCTGATTAAATTGATCACATTTTATCAGTAAGTTTTAGGCTTTTAGGTTCTTCCACTGTAGTGTGTATGTGCAAACATACATGGTCATGTGATCATGTATGTGTGAAGGTAGGAAGTCCTTATTTTTTCACTTGAGTCAAAAATCTGCATAATCAATTTGAAAAAAAAAATTGCGAATATGGACTTTTATCTCTATCAAGAGTGATGTTTGATAATAGTCGAGTCCCTTTGGACGAGGGGGCTAACGTTTCGTATTGGTTGGAATGTATGACTGATTCCGTCACATATATTCGTTATCAAAAATGTACATTAACTCCTATATTACAGATTATGTAAATGAATCGATTTTAATCACTTAAATAGTGTTCAGCAATAATCTATACAATATATTTGAATGTAACCTCCAGCATACACACACACTACACCTGCTAATGTGGAGGGAACATGTCTTAATTTGACTCTGCAATTAATCTCATCCATTTATTTCCAGCTTCAGACCAGAGAAATAAAAAAAAAATCATGCACACTTTTCTTCTCAATGTTTTGGAGCCTTTAAAGCAACATTTACCATCCAGTCAATGTCTTGTGCGCACCACGATGAACCTAATTTGTTTCATAACAGCGGACGAGTTTAATTGCGCAACTTTCAAGATATCTTCGCGTGCCTCCTGAAATGCCACTGAACCTCCAGTCACTTGTTGTGCAGCGTGTTGTTTAAAAAGTGGAGCGGGCGCGATAATCGGTGTGAAATTAAACTCCAAACTGCGTTAAACACTGTTGACGTGGTGTCTGCGCGGCGCTGCGGCGGCCTCGAGTCGCTTTTCCGGAGACAACTGCTGCAGATATCAGCCGTATCAGAGGCGGATGACGGTGCTGCGGGGCCAGATTACCAGCCCGCTGTGCCCGGTCTCCCATTAAATACTCGAATAAAAGCATGTGTCCTATTGAAGGCCGCTTTTGGGAAATAAATGTGCGGTAACATGACGCCGCCGTTCCTGAAATAACCCAGAAACGGAGCAGTGATGCGGCATGTTGCCCTGAGGACCAGGATGGAGGGGGGGGCGGGGGGGGGGTAGTTAGCGGGAAGGAGACGGTGGAGGATTTAAAAGCCTGACCCAGTGCTGGGTTTCTTTTATTCTTGCTGCAATCCTCCCCCCCCCCCCCCTCCTCGTAAATGTTCAGATAGAAGTTGTTGTTGTGCCTGCAAGGTTCCACATCAGAGAGCCGTCTACCAGTAAAAGCAAAACGTCAGACGCATTAAAAGCGGAAGATGAAAATTGGGCCCCCTCGTTTTTTAAAAGGTTAGCGTTCTGCTTAGCATAAAAGATACTGAAGCTTCACTAACAAGACGGGAGATTCAGGCAAAGGGGGGAAAAAAAAGAAAGAAATAAGAGTCGGAACTGCTGGTCTGAGCAGGATGAGACAGCTGCAGGGAGAACAAGAGGAGATAAAGCCACACAACAGAAGCTCTGCACAATTTGTGCATTAAAGACGTCAGAATAAACACTAGATATAGAATAAAAAAAAGGAAAATTGAAATATTACAAATAGAATTTCATCTTGTCTGAGATGTAAAAGAAGTTGTCTGGATGAAAGGCAAATGTAAGAGTCAGTGCATTAATAAAGACACAAATAGGAATAGTTTCTGTTCTGTTCTGAGGTTTTATTTCCCATAATTATGCATGAGTCTGACTTGATGGACTCTGTAACCTGATTGCATCCATCTGACGGCTCTGACCTTTTGTCACTATGTGTTTCGTTTTTTTTTTCAAGTGGTGTTATTGCATATGCTATCAGTGGAAAGATGCAAATAGAGAGCTTAACCCGCTCCCCTTCTGGTGGCCCCTATGGGGCCTAATTTCAGAAACATGCACAGTGGAAAAAAGCGAGACAAGAGAATTGATCTGGTTTGCCATAAATTACATATGTGTGTCAATTAATAGGAACGATTTGTCAAAAAAAAAGAAAGAAGAAGGAGCCATATTTTTTCACTTTTACATTGAAATCCATCCAGCAATGGTGCCTTAGCTATGGAACACACGTATTTGCATATAAAATGGCCAGACAAACAAAAGAGCACAGACCTGACTAGAAAAACTAACAGTCATGTTATGTATTAATAAAAACACCAGAGACCTGAATACTTACACACACTTTACTTTTCTTTTCTTTCTTTTTTTTTTTTTAATAATAGGGCCCCTTTGAGTATAAATATAATCCTTTTTAAATGAACTAAAGCCAGGCCTCTTAGCTCATATTCTAACATAGTAGTCCCTCATTGGTCTGCACCACATGCAGGAATACTTTATTCTGTTTGTCAGCTGCTTCCGTTTGTATTCACAAAGGGGGAGAAAAAGTGTAAACAAGGCCATGTCAGCGGAAATTGACCTTCCGATCATGACGGTAGACACGAAGTACAACAATTCCACTGTAGCATAGGCCTACCTACACGGTGCAGCACCGTGTGGTTGCTTTCATGTTGGTCTTGATCTGGAGTGAAACCTCAGCAAACTTCAGCAGGGAGCTCTCATGCACGTCTTGCAAGATTGCCGCTACTGAATAATTCATTAATACATGCATTTCAAGGAAGACGTTGTGCAATCAGAAGATCATATCACAGAATGACGACTGGCTCTAATGAGATCCTACCGCGACTTGTTTGGACGGAGGAGAGGGAATTTGCAGCCGCAGCCGGCGAAACCGATCAGGCAACATCTGCCGCCGCTTGCGAGGCGTGTGACGCCTCGGCTCGCGCCTGAAACGTGGGTGTTGCATATGAAAGGGAATTCAGGAATGCACACCTTGCTCATTATCATACCAGCGCTAACAGCATCTTGGTAAAAACAAATGAAGGCATATAAACTATGCTTTAAACATTAGCTCTTTTTTGGTAGTTAACTGTATCGAACACGCATATCTTCTTGTTAATTAGGTTCGACTCAGATGTTAACAGATCATGCTGGACAAAACCAAGGTGTTACATTAGGTATTATTTAACCTCTTTGGTCTTCCACCAATGTACCGATACTCAAGCCTTGCTTCATCTAAGTCCCAATAAAGATGCAGTTGAGGAACATCTCTAGCAGATTATTACGATCAGATAGTACAGGGGCATCAAACTTGATTTAGGACTGGACCATCAAAAATTACCCATCCCTAAACTCGCCACTGGACTTGCATCTGCAGGACATTGACTCAGTATTTTTTGCTCAACACTGAAATGACAATGGTAAAAAAAAAGAAGTTTGCTGATAGCGCAACTGAAATGATAATGACAAGACGCCAACTTCCTCGCTGACTTGCTCCCAAATTCAAGGGCAGCAGCTGAGGGGTGTGTGACCATAGATATCTGTAGAACACCAGATGGCCCAAAGAGCCAGCGTCCACATACAGCTGCCATCAGTCTACTCACTCCTTCAGAGAATTGAGCCTATGGTGGTTATACTATTGAAATAGGCATTACCTACTCAATTTTCAACCGATTTTCCATTCTTATTGCAATGACAATGGAATAAAAAGCTGCAATTTCAAAATATTGAAGAGAAGCAGGTGGAGAAGAAGCAGGGAATGCATTTAGTGTGCAGCTCTTTGATTAAAGCATTGGAATCATGATATAAAATCCACTTGCAACATGGTAATTATTGCACTATATAAAGATACGTAATTTCCGACATAGGGACCTAAGTCTAGTGCTGATAGAGCCTATGCTGCTTTGTTAAAGAGAACTTTGTTTGGCAAATAAACAAATTACATGTTGGAACTATCAATGTTTCCTTCTGCTTTTAACCTCAGACTGGAACAAAATTCAGTTTAAGGCTAAAGATATGATTGATTTTTCCCAATAATCAACGAATACTGAACCAACTGAAAACCAAAAAACACACAAACCGTATCAACATTTTTACAACTTACCAAAAAACATTTTATCATTAAGTTGAGATGATTAATTTCTAACAAAAACACACCTTTTGTTGCCTTTTAGTTGTAGATGAACATAGTTTTTATAGGCGACAGGAGTTTTGCGAAGCACACATTTGCTTCATTTTCTGTCTGATCGAACCTCTGCTTGTGTTTTTGGGCTGCTTTAGTGACATAATTGATGTTAATTATGGATGCGGTAAACAGCCCAAGTGCGCATTATCAACAGTCAGATCGGTTTATTTCAACGTGCAACGTTGGCGTCCAAGAAAAACAGGCATGTTGCAGCAGATCCAGTGGAACACAAACATCCTCTGGCAAGGAACCCAAAAGTCTGATTGTGCCAGCAGCATCCTGCGCCGGGCGACCTGAAGGTGACACTGACTCAGTGACTGGTGCCAACATGGAGAAAATATATAAACTTGTATGTGCAGTGGGAAACACACACACACACACACACACACAGAGGAAAAGAGCTGAAACACAGGATTAGTGTGTTGGGTTTTAAACTAATACAATGAAATAAGTCCATGTTTATGTGTTTGTTTGGTGTGTAGAAAAACTAGGACAGGTGTGTTTTTTTTTGTTAATCTGGGAAACATTTTAAAGAAGCCAGCAGGCACAAAACACATATTCAGAACAAAAGAATAGACACTTCCAGATACTAAGATTTAGGAATAAACATGTTTTATATGTACCTGCTCCAACCAACCAATCCACCATAATCTGGGTGCATTTTACTGGGAGTGGGAGGGGCTCACTGGAAATAGGGTATTTTAAATTTGGAATGAATAGGGGTTGATCTGAATTGCAAAAGGAGTAGTCAATGCACGTTTTTTAATTACATAAAGAGGTTAACCCCTTAACGCCTGCTGTTGCAAATTTGCAACATACCGAATTTTCTATTTATTTTTTATGCAAAAGTGAAATGAATAATCTCAACATTATTTACCATCTACTTAAAGGCAAAAACACACATAAAACATTTTTTTATATACAGCTATAAAAATTCATGCATCAACTACCTAATCTTTAAGTTATGTAACAGTTCAATATATAGAATATCCTAAACTCATCTGAAGCATATGAAAAATGTATTTGTAAGATATGATATAATTTATTTGTATGTACTACAGTGAGGAAAAGTGTCAGGCATGACCACATAGTACAATAAAAATAATAAGGTATTTTGTTTCGCAGATATTATGTGTGTTGGGGAGCGGCATCAACTATCCGCTCTGTTTTATTTATTTAAATGAATTATTAAAGGGATTCATCCAACTACTGTTTCCCCTACAAGGGAAGTTCTCAGAGTTACTCCAGTGGAAGTGGTCGGGAGAGCAAACACACACACACACACACACACACACACACACACACACACACACAGAACTCTAGGATTAAAGTTTCCTTCAATTAGGAATACAGATATTGACCTTTTTTTTAATCTGGTAATACTCTTGCTTGTTAAAAAAAAAAGTGCATTATCCGTACTGGATCCTTGTTTTAGAAAAGTAATCAGATCAACCCGACTACGTCTGACCTCGCAGGAAAACAACGCAATCAGTCATTTCAGAAAGTTATAAGACAATGAACAGGCCTGTGTTCGCATCGTGTTTTTCTCCGGCAGAAAAGTGCTGACAGGGTAGCGCTCGGATGAAGTGTTTGTGGAGAGAGAGAGAAGAGAAGGGAAAAAGAAAAAACGCTGCGTGTCAGTTTTGTTGTTTCCATGACAACGATATCTTGAGAATAATCGTCTGGTCTGCTCCCACAAAAAGGGATTTTCCCTATTTTTTATTGACGATTTCTGTCGAACAAGTTAATCTAGTGTATGTCTTTAAGGTTTATGACGTTGGCTCATATACTACGCAGATCATGTATTCTAAAGTGTTTGGCTAACATGCCTGTGTCAGCCCTGTTCTGAATACCCCCCACCCCCACTATGGAAGGCTACATCTTTTTAACAGTTCACCCAGAACCCCTCCAACTCCTTCCTTTGCACACCTATAAGTTGTTGTTTCTCAATGTGCCGTTGAAAGAAGTCATCCCCCGACACGTCTTCTCTTTTATCCCCCAAAAAACATCAAACAAAGTACATGCTGAATTCCAGAGCATCTCTGAGGGTCAAATTGTAGATCTCCCGCCACTGCAGTGAATGTTGGAGAGTCTCTGCACCAATATCAGACCACTCTCTATTCATCCCTGTACCTGGTCAAACCTTCTCTTTACTGGGTTCCAACAACTCACTTGGTTCAAGAAAGTACAACACAGGGCTCTCAACCTCTGCCAAGGATACAGGCCTTCTGACCCATTGTCAGGTGGTCGGCTTCCATTCTTACCAGACAGGAATAGACAATCCACTACAATGGGTTTATCAACCCATCTGGACGAACACTTCTCCAGGTATCTCTGTGTCTTTGTTCTCATACGCTACCTTGGTTGTAGGCTACTTGTTATATCCAAATGTTAATTTAGGCTAATTAAGAAGTGGAAAATACACTGCACCATGCATAACCTTCCAACACAAGGGATCAGGGCAACCAGACGAAGAGAAGGTAAGAGGCAATGGAGCTCAATTTTATCATAAAAAAGGCCATTTATTTTCACTTTTAAAACACAAAACATTACATGACTAGATCCACCTCTCAGCAGGTGGACCAAACAGACAGGCCCACATGTCGCATTCCCGGTGTCGCACACAAACACGTTCTCCGGGAAACTCTTCCGCTGCCATTCAGTTCCCCCCGATGAACATGGCGCCCGTCGCATAAGCCGGTGAGAAGGGGAGAAGTGATCGCCTTCTCACACCACTCTTTACCTCTCTGACCTCGGACAGGTTGTTGCTTTGTCCCGTTCCTGTCAGAACCACCTGACCTCCGTAAGTCTGCCACTCGACCCATTTTTCAAATCCAAACGCACATCAAATCAACCTATTTACTGTATGATGTCTTTTATATCTGTTATTATGCGTCCAGTACAGCGACCTTTGGTGTCCTGAAAGGCGCTTTTAAATAAAATATATACATGTAATTATTGCTATCCCCAACAGAGGATGCATTTTTCCTGCAGGATACAGTACATGGTGACACTCCAGAGCAGAGACAGTAGTAGAGTAGTAACTATAAAAGTAAAAAAAAATGTTTTTGTCAAAATAGCTGCGATAAGGAGAGCAAACAGTGGACTCACTCGCATTCATCATGTGGAAACAAGTCCTTCCAATTCGCCGTTTTTTAACAAACAGGATCCAGCAGGTGTTGGCGAACTGACATGTGTCCGCCACCGGGTTTTTTTTTTTTTTTTCCAAGCACAGGCTCATGGCAAGGTGGCGTCCTGTCACCCTTGCTTTTCATCACGCAATAATTGACTTTAGTGAGAACAACAAGACGCCGAAAGAAAGCGTCATTCGCAGTGAAAGAAAAAAAAAAAAGTAGCAATTGTTGATTCCCTCAAATACTTTGCTACCGTGTTTGGCTCGCAGCAAAAATCTGATGGAAACAGCTGAGACTGGCTGCCAGAACTGGGTCAAGAAACTGTTCGGTTCACGCGGAAGATAAATTCTTTTAATGGCTGTGACGCCATTTTGCAAAAATTTGTACCACATTGAAAGCCTTTTAGACTTTTAGACTTTATCTGCAGGTATAACGGGCTGTCTGTGAAATACAAAAAAAAAAAAAACAGCTTAAACGAATAGATGAATTCTCTCCTATGGCTTCAGGTTGATGTTACATTGTACCCAGAAAATCAATCAATACTACTGGTAAACATGGAACATATACTATTGTAATTACAGGATGTTTTATTAATGTTTTATATGTATATACGTTATGTCTTATTTGCTTCTATTTGTATCTAGTTTTTATCCTCAACATCCTGCATGTGTAATGTGTAATTCTGTATGCTGCACTGTAGTTCTGACTTCTCCCTTTGTCCAATGCTCTTGGTGTGTTTCCTTGACAGATTATCTATTATTTATCATTATTAGCCACGTTGTTGACTGCCGGTGTGTGTGAACGGATGCTGGGAAGCTACAATAAATTGCCCCCCCCCTGCAGGGATAAATAGAAAACATTGGAACCCAACGATAAACAAGAACAAGACTGGAACCCGAGGAGCCGGTGGAAGTGTGTTATGGAAGAGGACCATTTCTCTCTGCTTGTGGAGGAAGTAGATGAACTCGTGTGTTTTCTCTAGCGAGTATTTCTTGTTGACGATAACCAAACAATCTAGAATATCTGTTGTGGGTCTTTTTTTTTCACACTCTTCTTCACACAGCATTGGGAAAAACACACCAGTAACAATGGTTTACTGCATGATGCCTTAGTTAGTTAAATCTAATGTAACTAATATGGTTGATGAGCGCACATACATTAACAGAATAATGCACAAAATATATGATTGAATAAGAATTTGCTGTCGCACTTTTTGTCACACACATCAGCAGAAATGTAAGTCTTCTGAAATAATAATCAGTTGTGTTTTATGAGAAAAACACTGAACAACGTTACCTAAAGCAACTATAGGCACAAGAGCTGCTTCATTTTATTAGACTGGAATTTGATTAAAGACGCTTAATACAGTAAAGATGAAATTCGGAAAAGTAATAAGCAGAGCAGCATGGGAGGAAGTTTATCGTACCAATCTTTGACTTTTCTCCTTTTCTCTTCCTGTGACTCAGGAGCACCACAGGATAAATGTACTGCCTGACCCCCATGGAACCGCTGTGGGCTGGTTGTATGAGTTCTGACAGGTGTTTACCGGATTTAAAATCATTTTTTCGGGATCATTTCACCTCAACGGAGCCTGCAAAGCTGCAAAAAAAGAAAAAGAGAAACAAAGCTGTTTATAGGCAGTGGATGTTTTATCACATTTAGGCTGCAATCAGATGCAATGTGGCACTATATGAGGGGGGGTTGCAGTGGTGGTGGTGTGTTTCTGAGGTCTGAAGTGTATAACCCTCTGGATGGTCCTATAGGATCTCCCTTAGCCATGCATCCACTCAGTTTTACCTTATTAGGCCAACATGATGCTTATTTTAAAGTTGGTGGTTGGAATACATTGCGCATCTCGTAACATATATATATGAATGTGCATACGACATAGAGTTTAATATTGATGCGATAATAATTTTATTCAGTATTATCCTGTGCTCTGCACATCATGACATGAATATCCACATCTGCATGAGCTCAACGATTTTTCTGTAAATAATTGCACACACTGGAGTTACTGCACCTCCGCTGCAGTAACGTTGTCATATAAGACAGGCAAGATGATATTTAATCGGCGGCTTCGCCTACTGAGATTGATATAAATGATTCTGACGACACTTTATTAAAATGCCTTCATACAAATGAGAGAAACAGTGTAGGTGCAGCTTAGTGCAGCTGCATTGAGAGGAGACCTCATTCCCCCTGGTTAGATTCTAAAGTAATAAAAACAATCATTTCTTATTTGCATTGAGCTACATGGTAATGAAAGCATCCTTGTGAATATATTATGCCATTTGTGCCAAGTCTGTGTTCATAGATGCCTTAGATGCTGCGAAAAAAATAACACTCTGCACCTTTAAGTTACATAATGTTCCTGTTTATGTTTGGAGTCTGGCAAAAGTTGAGATCAGATGTGTCCTTTTGTATCAATTCCACATCTTAGAGCTCTTTTTTTTCACCATATTGTAGAGCATGTAACCCCAAACCCTAACATTGATGTGATGTTCTACTATATATATATATATATATAGTTATATGATTTTTTGTATTTATTATTTTTTTCCTGAAGATATTTGTGTATTCATTCAAATGTGGTCATTTACTTAACAGTTTTTTTCAAGATGACTGAAAAATGTATATTCTGCAAAAGAAACGTGAATGTTAAATGCACACCGATAAAAGTCGAACTGTAAGTGAGCGGGTTTGTCAGAGAGGCTGCTGTTCACCGGCCATAACTCTGTACACTGAAGTCAGCTATTTAAAGCAGAAATAATGGATTTTTGAGAAACTAGTGAAAATCCATTCACTCTGTTTCTCAGTGTATGTGTGTGTGTGTGTGTGTGTGTGTGTGGACGAGGATCAGATAAAGTGCCTTAGAGGAATTGTTTTCTCTGTTCATTTCCTGAAACAGGAGGAGCAGTCTAATGTTGTTTGTGGAGTAAACACACTCGGTCACAACCTCGCGTCTCGTCTTTCTTTGCTCTTCACCCCCCGTGTACAGTTTACTCTCACCTCCTCCGCTCACCTCGTCTCTAGCGGGTCTCCAGCACTTCACTCTTCACTCTTAAGGTTAACCGAGAGTAAGGCGAAGTCTGCGTGGTCCCCGAGTTTATCCGGATTGCAGAATTGGAGGTTGTAGCATCAAAAATGTAAAATCCAAAATTTCTGTAAGTAAACTAAATGCTAATGAAGCATTTGGTGATTCATGACTGAAATTCCATATGTTATCCATTGAAACATGTTTGATACATGTATTGCTAATTGACGTGCTAAGCATTGTTATTTAAAAAGAAATACTTCTGTTGAGGGAGGGTGACGGTGTCTGTGTTTGATTGACAGCAGCTAGAGGGGTGTGTGTAGGTGTTTGATTGATAGCAGCTAGAGGGTGTGTGTAGGTGTTTGACAGCAGCTAGAGGGTGTGTGTAGGTGTTTGATTGGCCTCAGCTAGAGGGTGTGTGTAGGTCTTTGATTGACAGCAGCTAGAGGGTGTGTGTAGGTGTTTGATTGACAGCAGCTAGAGGGTGTGTGTAGGTGTTTGACAGCAGCTAGAGGGTGTGTGTAGGTGTTTGATTGACAGCAGCTATAGGGGTGTGTGTGCGTAGGTGTTTGATTAACAGCAGCTAGAGGGAGTGTGTAGGTGTTTGATTGACAGCAGCTAGAGGGTGTGTGTAGGTGTTTGATTGACAGCAGCTAGAGGGTGTGTGTAGGTGTTTGATTGACAGCAGCTAGAGGGTGTGTGTAGGTGTTTGATTGACAGCAGCTAGAGGGTGTGTGTAGGTGTTTGATTGACAGCAGCTAGAGGGTGTGTGTAGGTGTTTGACAGCAGCTAGAGGGTGTGTGTAGGTGTTTGATTGGCCTCAGCTAGAGGGTGTGTGTAGGTGTTTGATTGATAGCAGCTAGAGGGGTGTGTGTAGGTGTTTGACAGCAGCTAGAGGGTGTGTGTAGGTGTTTGATTGACAGCAGCTATAGGGTGTGTGTAGGTGTTTGATTGACAGCAGCTAGAGGGTGTGTGTAGGTGTTTGATTGACAGCAGCTAGAGGGAGTGTGTAGGTGTTTGATTGACAGCAGCTGGACAATGTGTAATGCTGTTAGTTGTAAATGTTTTTGGTGAATTGAAAGAGCAGTTACAGACAAGTTTGTGATTTTTAAAATGAGATGTTTTTTTTTACATACTCATTCAGAACATCTTCATTTTGTTTTTTAACAAAAAGAAAACAAAGATGTGGGGGCAGGAACACTTCATGTCAGGCAGCAGTGGGCTTTCTGAGGAATATGATCTTAATTGGGAACATTCAGTCACTTTTGTTCATTTTTTCGCATGCCTTTTCAGCTCCTAACACTTTCCCTCACCCCCAACTGCGCTGCTTTTTTTTTCCTTCCCCTTTCAGTTTCTTCCTCCTCCACGTCTCGCTCTGCTCTTATCCAGCAGATCCATATCATGTGGGTGATGGATTCTCTTATTCTATTCTTCCAGTACTACAGATTCTGCTGATAGTGCCACCTTTTAAACATATCGCGATGATAACAGCACTCAGGGAGCAACAAGCGTCACTCTGAATGTAGAGAGAGAGGGGGGGGATGGACAGATTACACCTCCAGAAACAAACGGACGACACGAATCCGCTGCTTTGGTGTTTCCTCTTTTCCCTCCTTTAGAAAATAGAACCTTTAAAGTGATGTTTACCTGACAAAAAAAAGGGAAGGTTTGATGTCTGCAACAATGCATCATATAGGAAGACACGGGAGGGTGAAACAAAAGGAGAGCGTTGGTGTTCCAGCCTCAGCCGCCGCCAGGAGCGCAAACTTTCTTGTTTCCCCCCCCCCCGAAGTAATGATCGCGGTCACTGGAGTGTGTCTGTATCGACGAAGGGCTCGGGGAAGCATCGGATTTGTTGCGTCCACACACTCACGGTTTTAATCAATGAGCGGCTGAACAACACACACATACACACACACACACACACGCACATGCGCATTACAGGTGTTTTATAATCAGAAACCAGACGTTTCCAAACAGAATGTGCAGATTATGAATTATAAATCAGGCAAGAGAACAATGAACATGTCACTCCTGTCAGATTGCAATGTGTTAGGATGTGTGTTCAGAATCTGAATACATAAACTTCTTAAGTAGGATTTTCCATACATATATTGGTCCTACAACTATCTAAAACCATGTATTAATTGTACACGGTCTGACTGGCGTGGGACTGGAATGCTAAACATGTGACCTCTGTATTTCCTCCTTTCTCCTCCTCTCTGGGCTACTTCACACCCCCCCTCAGACACACAGGATCTGGGTCTGGCGCTCCGCGTTTAACACGGCTCACCTCCCGAGGACGCCGGCCTGTCTCATTAACACCTGACTAATTCCTCGGGCCTCGGCCTCTGCCACGGGAACAAAAGGTGGGCTGACTCGGCGGTGATTACAGCGTCCCGTCTCGCCCCGCGGCGCCCGCAACGCTCGCTGCCTCTCGCACATCCCACCGTGTACAGTAGGCCGCTTATAATTTCATATTTTAGAGCTCACATTTATTCATTGGTATTTTTAGGTGCTACTCCCACACAGTATTTCACAGCCCTGTGTGTGCATCTTCACTGCTTCTTTCTCACACACACACACACACACATATATATATATATATATATATATATATATATATATATATATATATATATATATATATATATATATATATATATATAAATGATGACCTTCCTCCAGCCGCGTTTCACTTTTACTACGACGAGCAGCGTGTCAGCCGCAATAAATGGACGGGCGGCCGCAGCTGGCAGCGTGTTTTCTGCGTGTACACGCGTGTGAGTCTGTCACCGCCGCTGTCATGATTGCTGCCGACATGGCCGGCGCTTTCGCGGGCCCCCGCCGCTCCTGTGAGCGGAGTGTGTTGTTTTTTTCCTCCGGTCTGGCCGCGCCGCCTTGACAGTTCCATCATTTCGCTCAGGTAGCCCCGGCGTCCACACACACTCACACACACACACACACACACGTGCGTCTCACAGATGCTTCATGTAATGTATTGTTCGGGAATGTCTGCTTTTTGTTTTTTTTGCTTTGCCACTTTCCTCCCCTCGTCTCCTCGTTATTTTCAAACTGTTAATCCCTGGTGCTGCCACCTCTCACGTCCTGCCGTCCAATTTCACAGTGTCAACAGCAGGAGCGTGTTGTTACCAGGGTTGATCCGATTACTCGTCTGAAACGAGTATCCGGCAGGATAACACACTTTTTTCTTTCTTTTCACCCAAATAAAATAGGCATTCTCATTGGAGATTCTGTGTGTGTGTGTGTGTGTGTGTGTGTGTTTATGTGGCTGCACAAGGCCTCAAAAATGTCTTAGTGCTAATTTACTACCAAAAAAATAAAATTTGAACAGTAGTAGTGTTTAAATTTAAATCTTTAAGTTATATTATGTTATATTATGACTGTGTAGCCGGTACACTCCTCTCCACTATCACAGAATGTGCCAGTTCTCACAGGCAGTAATAACCGATTCATAGAAATAAATAAATAAAGCCAGAGTATCTAGGCTGCAAATAAATAAATAAGATACCCGACCACACACACACACACACACACACACACACACACACACACACATGCGCTTTATTTGCTGAACACGTATTACATTGAAAATACTGTAAATCTTATTATTTTTTTTTTAGAAATAACAAAATCACGGCCCCAACAAAACAGATTGTAAATAGTAAGAAGAAGCCCTGTGATCACGCACAGACGCCACAAAAGAAACTGCTTAATTTTTTTTCTTTTAATCAATAAAATAAAGTGATTTCGTGTGTGAAAACTCCACTTCATGCTTTTTTTATTTAATACTGCATGTGTTGTGTTCATTGATTCGCCGAAGTTTATTCATTCAGTTTTCAGCGAAACTCCCTCTGTAAATCTCTCTCTCTCTCTCTCTCTCTCTCTCTCTCTCTCTCTCTCTCTCTCTCTCTATCTCTCTCTCTCCTGCGCAAAACCACATTGATCTGAAGCTGAAGTCTGAGGTAGTTGTGTAAACAGGTTTCTAATATACAGTAAATGCAGCAACTTTTGATCAAACCATATCCACATGTCTGGCTACATCACACCCACCTCCATGTTAAAAAACAAAAAAAAACATCTGAATATTTCTATTCAATCTGGCCTGGTCTCGCCTGAACTCAACCCATTTAGAAATGGCTCTTTTTGTGATGTCACAACAGGAAGTTCTCTGAGAGGTTGGACGGTGCGACTAGGTGCTCTGCTACCATAAAAGCATGTTCATTTTGTTATGAATAGACAATAAAATGTAAATATTCACCTTGGAGAACGATATACTGTGACTTTTTTTTTTGAAAAAATGACAAATGTGCAATTTGTGGGGAAATTTAAACCAAATCAAAAATTGATTTTGTCTCTTACCGTACATTTCTCTCTATTTCTATATTTCCACTGATATCTTATGCACTAAGACCACTGAATACACAGTAACAATAGGTTAGAGCAGGCATTTGCTATCAAGTGCTAAGTAGATGCTTTTGGGCCATAGTGGCATATTTGTTTTATGAATGAATCACAGGAATTGCATTATTAAAATAGCGCCCGTTTAACAGATCATTGTTACAAAGCACCAGCGCACATTTAATGGCCCCCAAAATACCGTGAGTGATAGTGGTGACACATGAACGTCAGAGAGCCGGTGGAGCAGCGTCGTCTGACTGAGTTGCTGGGGGAAAGGTCAGCCAGTCGCTAACCAGGCTGCAGCCCTGCAGACGCAACAACAATGATCAATCACTATTCAAACAAGCAGCAGCATAAGGTTGGAATAGAAGCATTGTTAAAAAATGTATATATAAACATTCAACCTGCGTTTCACAAGTGTATGTTCAGATTCGTTTGTCTTATCCTATAGGTGTTTTTTGTTGTTGCTTTTGTAGATGTGCATTTTGCCGTCCTCCTTGCCTGCCTGTGATTGGTCGGCGACGCCACCCAGGCTGCAGAGGACCGACCTGTCGGGCTGAGAGTTAATGAGGCACAAGATGTTTAAAATGTTCTCTTTGCATGGTCGCTCTACTCTACTTTTTTTTTCTTTTAATCCCGCCTGCCTCCCTGAGCACCTCTGCCTTCCCCCTCTCACTGTTGTTTCATAATTACACTCCCCACCACTCCACACCCCCCCACACACACACACACACTTGTTGCTATAGCAATGACAGCAGAATGTCCCTTTCGTCACAGACATACATACCGTTAATGACACTGCGCTGGTCGCACTCTGCCGTCTACTGTGGAGACGCAACCCGCTTCTGATCCTTTCATACCGCTGCACTTACCATTATTTTTTCTGCTAAATTGATTAATCGCTCTGTCCATGAAATGTCAGAACAGCAAATATCTCGACGCTTTCGAATGGAATCTACTACCGAAATAGTTGATGATTAATTTTCCGATGGCCGACTTATCTGTTAATTGACTCGTCATTGCAGTTGTAGTCGTCTGTAAAACGTGTTACAAATGCCACACTGCAGGTGGAAGGTCGGGGACGGGACGAGATGCGTAAATGTCACAGCACAGAGAAAACAGGAAGAAAGGGGCTCGGAAAGCTGATTAGCACTAGTGTCGTCCTAATCACTACAGGTTAGGGTTTTTTTTTCCTTCTGAGTGTTACAGATAAATCATACAGTGTGTGTGTGTGTGCACAGATGCATGCAGGCATACACACACACACACACACACACACACACACAAGCAGACACAGACAAAGAGGTGGCTGTGGCTGTAGGAGATAGGAGAAGGGTTAGAGTGGCGGGAGTGGCATAATTATTAAGAAGTGGAGAAGGACACACACATCCTTACATAAAGAGAGAGAGAGAGAAAGAGAGAGAGAGAGAGAGAGAGAGAGAGAGAGAGAGAGAGAGAGAGAGAGAGAGAGAGAGAGAGAGAGAGAGAGACCACTGACGACTGGTGTGCAGAAAAGGAGAAAACAAATGTGCTGCTGCTCTGAAGCTCCTGGTGGCTTCTCTTGCGTCATGGCTCTTGTAGTGTGTGTGTGTGTGTATGTGTGTGTGTGTGTGTGTGTGTGTGTGTCCACAGCCTGAAGTACACAGGCTGTTGTGTTACTGCATATGGATTGCAAAACCACAGAATGTGTGATTTATGATGTTGAGCTATACGAATTAGAATGGGAGACTTATAGGGGCCCTGTTGTTGTTGTTTTTTTTTCCCAATTTAAATATGTTGATGGTAGAGGTCTAATTATGCAAGTTTGCATGCTTTTGTGTTTCAAGAGCACCTAGTCAGACCCCTACCTTCACACACACACACACACACACACACACACACACACACACACACACACACACACACACACACACACACACACACACACACACACACACACACACACACTCTGTAGGAAACATCACACTGCTCAGAAAAGCTGGGGTCAGATAAACAGAAGTCAAGTCCAAGCGCTACCGAAGGAGGGAGGGAGCAGCTATTGGTAACCTACACTTATTTATTTCTTTTTTATTTTAACATTTTATGGTCCCTTTTATATCATAACAACACTTTAATAGGTCCTAAATATCATTATTTTAGAGTGCCGCCACTCTGAGTGTTTGCTCTCACAAGGGTAGAAATAGAACAGAAGATAGATACAGGACCATGACTGACATTTTAAATAGGGGGTTTGTGTTTTTTAAAATGACACACACACACGTGCACGCACACACACAGAGACAATCATGATTCACTGTGTGAGAGCTAAAGGTTATCGGCCGCGCTGCAGGCCCTGTATACTCACTACATGAGTCAGAGGAGAGATCTCTTCACACAAATTTAAACTTCATTAAAGTGTTCGGCAGCGGGCCATTTGTCGGGTGTGTCAGGTCTTATTAACAGCACCTCGCGTACACCCCCCCCTCCCCTCACCTAACCTCATCTTGGGGCCGATCGTGCCTCCTTTCTCAGTCCCTCTCTGGCCATTGTGTCCTGATGAAAACAAGGTGGAGCAGTGAGACTGTCGCTGCGAGCCCGGCTGACATTAATCATTACAGTAAATGTCCAGCACGGTTGGACTCTTTACATCCTCACCCCCGACCTGCTGCTGTAGGAGAGCAAGGAGGGGGGGACCGGGAAGAAAAAGTCCTTAATAAAGCGTCAGGGAAATAAAATCTAAAAAAAACGAACTATTTTTGCATATGATTGACCTGCTAAAAATTTTTTCTCAGATGTCAATATGCAAATTGATGGGCGGAGCAAACAAAATGCAGCCACTGCTCATTTGCAAGTTGTTAATTTTTTTTTTTATGAATGAGGTCACGTTGCAAAGATTTTATCATTATTATTATTAATAACATTATTTAAAAGTCAGGATCACTACATTTTTAGGACTGTATCTTCCGAGGAACCTTGCATATCTATTGCATTAATGGTATAGTTCAGTATTTTGGACTTCTAGCCCTATTTCTAACGTTCCTGGCATGTATGGAAATTTCAATACCAATTTCTTCAGTATTTTCAATGTAATATATATAGTTTTCACAAAGTTAAATACATATTTTACCTAGGATTCATATCTGCTCTGTGCACTTCCATTCCATGAAAAATATTTGTTCAGAGGAAAACCGCCATAATGCTCATTCTGGAGGGTGTCTGGGAAATTTTCACCTTCATGCTTCAGATACAAAATATATCTAAAACATATTCTCTCACACATGCAGTGCTGACCTAAACCCTATAGAACCTTAGGGATGAATTAGAGCGGACTCAGAGAGCCAGGTCATCAGTGTTTGAAATGTTTGACCTCACACACTGATGTCGAAGATTCCCATGAACACACTCCTAAACCTTGTGGACACCCTGTCCCGATTGGATGATGTCACTTAAATTCATATGTGAGTCAAGCTGGGTGAGTCAATACTTTTGGAACTATGGTGCATATGGAAAGTGAGAAAATAGGCCTTAAAAATACCAATCTGTCCCATTAATTTCATGATAATGCATCAAATAGATATTGAGTGTGTTCTTGCTTTGTTTTTTCAGTATTGTGGTTCAAAGTAGTGGACTGACCATTCAACATTTATCCAAAAAGCAGAAATAGTGGGATAAAAAAGGAAAGCAAAGAGAATCAGGAGATAATAAGCAGTGGGATGGACGCTGATGAGGGAAAGGTACGGGCAGATGGATCACATAAATGGAGACGTAAAGGCAGATGAAGTGGATGTGACAGAAGGATTCCGTGTGGAAACAGAGGAAATTGAGATGGATGGATAGAGAATGGTTTCACACAACCCTCCTATCAGTGTCATATGAATCAAACTGATCGAATAAGTGCACGGATTAGGCGGCGCGATGCTAAGAGAAAGGCGACGTAACGGGATGACAGTGTGACAGAGCTGTGTGAAATAGAGAGATAAGAGCTGTGAAATGCGGCCCCACGCGCGCCGCCGACCACTGCAAACGCTTTATTATTTTTATTTAATCGTCCGTTTGATGGCCGATTGTCTAAAAACGGTCCCGCCTGTCAGCACGTCGGGCCCCGCCTGTCTTGTCTCTCTCTCTGTCCTTGCTAATCTGCTGGAGTCAGTGCTCGGCTGTGCACAGGTTTCTAATGAGCGTTATCGTCAGTGCCCGCCACTCGTCTCCTGGCGGGAGCTGTGGTCGTGCATGACGAAAGCAACATATGGGAAAGAACATAGGTCACGTTTTAAAAAAGCCCTTTACTCACTTCTCTGAGCCCATTAGAGCCAGGGTGGTTCTGGCTTTTTTTTTTAAGCCCATGAGTTAAACAGCGGAAGCATTTGAACTTCTAATTTGACACAGTCACAAATTGCTGCAATAAAGGAAGACTCCCAATTAAAAAAAAAAAAAATCATCAATGTCATGGTCCTACCTCAGTCGTGTCTGTTTTTTTTATTGTTTTTTTTTTTCTGTGTTTGTTGTTCTCTACTCACTCTGTTTCTTTTGTAAAAAATAGGAGTGTCTTGTGTTGCGTTCATGTGGTGTGAGAAACAATGAGAAAAATGAGTTTCTTACCGGTAAAACTGACTTGAAGTCCCCTCTTACCTTGCATAAAAAATGAATTGCACACCTGTAGTCTGTAATATGTTGCTGGATTGTTACTGTTAGCTGATCCAGTAAATCAATCTTTTAGTCGTTTTGTTGATGTTTTGTCTGTAACAAGCCTAGGTCAAGGGCATCAAAATAAAACGTAGCATCATGTAACATTGTTAATGGTAAAATGCACATTATTTGCTGCCAAATTACCCAGCAACACCTTCATAAGACTATTTTTTGTTAATTGGTGCATTTTTGACGTGCATTCAAAATATAGGATAGCATGAATAGGTCATATGAATATCTTTTACTTGGAAAGACAAATAATTGGATTAACAACTTAGACTAACAACAAGATTATCTAGCTACAAAACATTATAAAACATCGACTTTGCATCTCCTTGGGAGATGCAAAGTCCTGGGCTCATCCTGTCACTCTTGGCGTCCCCCAAGGCTCCGTACTCGGCCCTTTTCATATACTATCTAGCTCTACTACAGCAGATCCCCCTTGGTTGGGTTATTGGTCGGCAATACCTAAAAACTAAATCTAAATCTCTTCTGCAGCCAGTCCATCATGATCATCATCATCATCTACACATCATCTACTGGATGAAACATAACTTACTTGGCCGATCCATTCATCAGCTCCACCACACAAACATTTCTCACGTTTAACAGAGCTTTGTTGTTCCCTCGTGATAATTGTAATGAAGTACAACTGCTACAAACCTCCACAAAATATAGAGAATTCAAACAATGAAACAAGCTTATGGCTCACCATGTTTTCCCAGTGGGCGGTGGAGAGAAACAATGCAGAGGCCTTTTGCCTTCCACCTCCTCTGGGTTGCTCGGATGAGGAATGACTGAAGTTTGTGTGCAGAAAAGGAAAAACATGTTTTCGTAATATGGGACCTTTTGGTTCAGTTGAGAATTCAGCACAGAGTTCTCTGCACCGCACCGTGAATTATTGTTGTGGACTTTATTGTGATTTAATCAGTGTTTGTTTGAATATAAATTTGTGAATTTAAGCCCACTTAACTGATGCTCAGTATTTAACCTGCTTAAAATAGGTAGCAGAGAAAACACACACACACACACACACACACACACACACCTACACACGCACAGAGAGAGCATTCGTTACAGATGTTACTTTTATTTAGATCTCCAGACACATATTTCAGTTACACTGCTTGTAGCGCTGTTAAAGTTTACAAATATATCAGAAAATTTACAACCTCACTTGCACCTTTTTCCCCTCCATTCGTCTGCTCATTTCTCTCTTCTGTTTCGTATAATGATAAGTCAAAGCAAAGCCCTGCTAGCGGCCTCGAGGTAAAGCAAAGTTCATTACAATCAAATGAAGGAGAGGTTTTGATTAAAGAAGTATAATTTCGTGATGAATTTGTTCTACCTGAACGTGGCGCTAGAGCATGTGGCTCTTAATCTAGGGACCAGATTTATTTTAGAATTAAATCAGACAGAAAGTAACATGGCGACTGACATTTGACTACTTGCTAAAATATTCATATTTGTTTCTGTCATTATATGCTGATGAGACTTGCTTGTTTTTTGCAAATTTGTCAGCTACGTATTCCAATGGCAACGAAATGTCCGGATTGTTTAAACTATAACAACATCATGATATTTTCTAATTAAAGTCGTCTTCACCTTAAAAGGGAATCGAAAGCGTTGCCTGTAAGAGCTCACAAGGTTTTACAGATAGATGAAGATTTTCATACATTCACTTGGCGGTAAACTAGCAAAATCTCTCGGTATTTTCAAGAGAATGGTAAATATTGTGGTTCATTGGAAATGTTTAGTCTTTACTATAGTTTAGGTTCAATTACCTCGTTTACTGCAATATTACCTGGATGGGATATTTTTCTACCAACCTTATAAAAATATTTTCTTCTCAAATAAAAAGTTACGTTTGATAAGCTACTTTGATCACAAGGAAAAGAGCTACTTAACTGTAATAACTGTGTAATAACTGTGTTATTATTGTTATTATTATTAATTTGAAATTTACCTCATGACCTTTGTACGCCCCCTCAGAGATTGATGTGCTCATGTTGCCAACCATTTTAGCACATGACCCCTTCAAATCTGGAGGGCTACCATGTTGCATTGCCCCTCTTGTTTTAACTAAGTAACCATCAGAGGCTTGAGGAGGGGAAAGTTTGGCTTCCACGAGAAATAGAATAAAATTTAGAAGAACTCACAATTTGTGGTCAGAAATCAAGTTTCTATGTCCAATCATCCTTTTGATTATTCTAGTAACCCCTTTGTGGGAACTGGCTGCTCTAAGATATCATGAAATAGTCAAATTTCCCTCAGGAGACCATTAATATCTGCTGCAAAATTGTTGGACCTCACCAAAAATATTTATTATTATCCCTTGTGTGCATATGTCTTATACAGTTTTCTGTTATGTTGCAAAGGAACATTTTATGGAGTGGCTGGAGGGAAGAAAATTAGGAGATCAATCAAGACATTTTCATTACCAACCTTTTTTTGAATGAAACATGCATTCCGAGCCTGTCATGAATATCAATAAAAAAATTACATAAACTAGCAATTTAATTCAAATTCTTTTCAATCATCATGAATATTCACACCCGACTACAGATGTGGACAGACTGACATTTTATCCTGTTTTTCTCTGCCGCTAGCAGGGCAATAATAAATCTCCCTCTGTCAAGTATTTAAGAAAGAACAGTAAAATAAGGCCACACCATAGTCACAGAAACTGATCTTTCCTTCACTTCCACAGCTGACGGAGGGCAGGAGGCGGCGACCCGCCACACAGCACAACAGGCCCGATGTTCATGTTCCACGTCCTGGTAGCTTCTATGAAACATAAAAAAATACCCCACAGAGTGGCCAGAGGTAACGTACACACCGAAGAACTCAGACGCACACACACACACGGAGGTTAAACACAGCTATGGAAGCAAAAAAAGGCCAAAATTATCTGAACGTTCGAAAGCAACTGAAGATATAGGTGTGTGATTTTTATTCCCAGGGCGTCAAATAGCACGGTTTTGTCAAATCTCTCGGTTTCACTTTTTCAACCCTCTTAGTGCAATTTTATCCATGTGCAGGGCACATTATTATAATATACAGAACTAACAGTGTTTTGTGAGGGAAATCATTGTCATTAATGTCATTAATCATGATGTGGCTGGGTTTACACTGGAGGAAGAAAAGCCGGGATTGTGATATTCAAAGGGATGCATCATTATTGCAGGTTGCTGTGCTCCAGGTTTTTAAGGGCAGGATGGTTAAAAAAAAGCATTTAGTCATTTAAAGTAAATATGGCTCACTGTCCATTTATTTTTCAGATGTGGTTTCAATTCAGCATAAAACAAACCACACAAAGGCAATCCTGTGGGAACCGGTGCTACAGGAGACGTGTTTTAGTCCTTTTAAAACCGATTGTACGTATTTCCTGCACATTTTTATCGTCGTCGTTTTTAACCTGTCGAGACTGTCACGACGTCTACTCATAGAGCTGCTCTGGCTGATTTGAATGGATGCCCCGTGTCGGGGTCGCTGACCCCATCGCGCCGCGCCGCATTGTGATCAGATCCGCTGAGGGTCGTGACAAAAAAAAAAAAACTATTCGACATCCTGGAATAATAATAATAATAAGGGGTTCGGAATGTAACCATGACTGAATGGTTAATGCAGGAATGTAAATACCGCTGAATTTACAGCACTATGTTTTTCAGGGGAGGGGGGTTATAGCATTATATAGTTTATACTTGACTGCTGTAGTTCACTCGCTTTGCTCACATAGTGCCTTTGTTGGGCCGCAGCAGGCAGCTGTTTTCAGAGGAAAATCTCTAAAAAGCCCCTGTACACTAGCTGCTGGGCACAGAACTGCAAACATATTCAGTTAGCTGGTGAACAGAGTGGAGCGTTTATCAGCTAAAGAGAGCGGTATTTCCCCCAGGAGTCGGCAGGGAGCAGAAACAGAGCTAACGGAGAGAGAATATTGGACTTACAGAAAAACACAAGTACAACTTTAAGATGACCTACTGGACTTTTCAACAGAGAGAAATCAAAATCGGTACGATTGGATGGTTCTGGACCGATTCAGCGTATTTAAATCTCAAACATTAAATATTCAGCGGTGATACGTATCCACACTTTGATATTCAGTTGCTTTTGTGAAGGTTTTGCAGCCTTTCTTTGCTCACACACACACACACACACACACTCCCCCAACAAACACACCCACATCAACAAAGATAAACATACGCACACACACACACTTACATACATGCATCCAAACACACACACACACACACACACACACTCGCATCCAAACAACTATACATTTACAGTATGTGAAATATACACTCTTCCATTGAGATTCCGTCGGATGAACATTTTTTCTTTTTTTTTTCGTTAAATGAAGTTTTTACAGAATGTCAACATGAAAAGATAAAGACCCGCAAAAAAAAAAAAAGCACACTGGTGTACAGCATGAGTGTTAGTGTCCGTGTGGGGACCCTGTTTGCCCGCTAACGAGGTCGAGGGAATAGGGGGGAGGTGACGTGTGTGTGTACATGTGTGTGAGTGTGTGTGTATGTATGTAGTATAGATTTCTTGTCACGAGAGACGTCCAGGGGATGGATGAACCGAGCTAACAAACGTCGTCCAAAGGATCTGCCCCATCTGCCGCCGTGCTCGCTCGCTCGCTCTCGCTCACTATCACTTTTAAGACGTGTCTGAGTGTGTATGTGTGTGTGTGTGTGTTTTACCATGTTTGTGCTCGAGCCAAAGTCTGTGTGCTTTTTCAGCCCAGCTGTCTCAGATCCCGCCCCCCCCCCCCGTAATAGAAATAAAAAAAGAAAAGAAAAAGAAAAGAGAAGGAGGGGCGAGGGAGTCCGAGCCAGGCGGCACACGAGAAGCACAGGAAACCGGCGTGTTGCAGGTGATCCAGTATCCCCCCCATAGTCTTTTTTTTTTAAATTCTCCTCCTTCTTGCGTCCCGCTCCTTTTTGTCGCGGCTCCTCCAGAAACACTTTTTTTCCTCCTCCTCCTCGCCTGTTTTTTTTCTTCTTTTTTTTGTGTAGATGCTTGGATGTCCGTTGTGGTGACATTTTCCAGTGGCGCGATGACTTTCTCTGGGTCTTGCCATTTACAAGTGCGTGTTTGCATGTGTGAACTATGCGCGGGGAAGGGGTGTGTGTGTGTGTGTGGCATATGCATGTATGCATGTACGTATGTGTAGGTGCTCACATTTAAGAGATGAACAGTAGAAACACTGCCAGAGTGGACACACACACAGTCACGGGGACGTGGACGGGGAGGAGGAGGAGGAGGAGGAGGGGGGCTGATTGCCTGCTGCTGCTGCTGCTGCTGCTGCTGCTGCTGCTGCTGCTGCTGCTGCTGCTGCTGCTCCCTGCAGAATCCTGAGAGTCTATTGACCCCTGAGCCAACAGAGCCTGAAGACACAGGGACATGGAGGACAGCAGGAGGAGAGGACGAAGAGGTGAGGACAGACAGGGAGGAGAAGTACCAAGACCCTTTAGTTTATTTCCCATTCATTTTGCAACTCACTTGATGAATAAAAGTTTGACCTTTCATGACCTTTAATAAATAAACTTAATAAAAGAAACCCAGTTGCGATCAACATTTCAAAGGAGGAATTTGATGATTTGATCTATTCAAAAATGGATGTGTTATATAATGATCATGTCATGAAGTACTTAATGTCAAACCTCTGTGTTTTTGCAACATGATAATTGATCATGTTGAACCTAATCACAAGTGTGAACCGGAGCACCATCTGTGCATCATCATCTACCAAATGATTATTATTCATGATAATAAAAAACAAGAAAGGATATTTACCGGAGAGGAGTCAACATGTAATAAATGGGCGGATCCACACAGGGGGACGCGGTATGTATGTGTGTGGGTTCATGAAACCGTCCGTAATGAGATTTTTAATTAGAGCCGCTCACCTCCTCACACTCGAACTCATCGGAGGGGACGCACTTCTGGCCTCCATCCTGTAAAACAAGAAGTCATTATGAAGAACATGCGGCCGGTGATCTGCAGCTGTCTGCCCACTCGCAGGCGCGATCGTTATCGCATTCATTAAAAAGGGATGTGTTTTTTTATTATAATTACGGGATGTTGTTCTGAAACCGGCCACCCATTCAGAAACAATGATGACTGGTTTCAGTGAAACTTTGTTTGTGTTTCATGTCTAATAAAGAATAGGTAAGCAGATATTCTATTAGACACTGTAGATCTGGAACATTCATGATTGACGGTTAATGGGAGGGCAAGAAGAAGGAAAAAGAAAAGTTCTCATTGTATCATCCTTAATATTTATTGAAATTTACCTATGTTTAATTAAACAGGGAAAAAAAATCTCTATTTGGTGGAGCTGTTATCTGAGGACTGAAAGTTTCAAACCACTGGTTTCATTTTTTAACTGTTTTTTTAAAGTTCGTAGTAAGCGGAAATTGAAGGTAGCATCACAGTAAAGGAACTTTTGTTACTTGTCCACCACCTCAGGTCTGTATAATTGTAACTGTGAGGACTTGGGTCTGTATGATCATTACATCATCCAGTAGAGAAAAAAAAGCAGCTCAGACTTCATTCTATCATTGAAATGCAGAGCAGTAACGTTAGCGCACACACACACACACACACACACACACACACACACACGCCAAGCATTGTTTATCTCCATCCTCGATCAGCCCCTTTGTCGGCGCCTCATTAGCATATCTCCTCCCGTCGCCTAGGTGGGAGAGCCAATCAGATCTTATCGCCTCCCTTCCAAGAATGAAGAATTCTCTTTTCAGCGACAGGAATTGAGAGCAGAAAAAATGAAAAAAAACAAGCGCATCCTTTTCACCTCCTTCCCCCAAAAAAATACAACATATCTGCATCCGTGCGCTCCCGGTGATCATTAACGCAGGTGGCTGAGTCGCTATCACAGCGCCCGTTACCGCGGTGACCCCGACTGTCTCACCGTAAAGTGACTGCTCAGCACCGCTCGGGGGGAAAGCGATAGCTGCACACGCTGCTCTGGATTATACAATTCAGACAACACAAATTGGCAGCAGCATGCAGCAGTCAATACGCAGCGTGCCTCTCTTTCCTCATACATCATATCTCTGTCCATGTTTGCTCTTTCCCAACGTGCCCGCATCTCTGCTCGTTTTCGTATTTACGCTCTGATATTCCAGGTATTTATTTATTATTTATATTCAGAAAGGCCTCTTAAAAGCGCTGGCAGATCTGCGGGTGCTTGGGTGAATTCAGGCGGAGTCAGACAAACTTGTTTTGGGGCTGCAGGACAAACACCTGAAATGTTTCAAGTTTAGTAGTTTATATCAAAGCGACTTTTTTAGCCATGAATTCTCCTCTTTTTTACAGTTTTGGCATTTCCCAGTTCAGTTCCGGTGATCGGTGACACACACACACTGACACAGACGCATAGAAAACAGATACACACATATAGGCCGGGGGACACATACTTTCATATACAGAGACACACACATGTGCACAGAGACACACACACACACACACACATAATAAAAGACACACACGCGAAGACAGACACACATAGGTTCACACACACACATACAGACAGAGAAACACATGAGGACAGAGACACACACACACACACACACAGATAGTGACAAACAGACACATACTGTCACACACATGCACACCGACAGCGACACACACACACACACACACACAGACACTTCACAGTCAGTTTTCAGCATAGGAGCCAAACTGTATTTTTCTTCCTTCTTTACACTGACCACTAAAAATTTGATTGCATACAGTTATAAATATTTACATGCATCTGAGTTTAAAACGAAGCCATTTTGTCAAATATCTCCTCATCCAGCCTGCAATGTATGCGTGTATTGTATAATTGATGCTGGGGATGTCCTGCATAATGGATAGCGGCCTTTTACGTGCGGCCTGACATCCCTTCACTGTACATAATGGATGCTTCCCCACTTTCCCCACGACGCCGGCGAGGCCACGCCGTGGAGCGTGTGCGACGCTTACGGAGAGCGAAGCCCGGCGTCTGCCCGATTAACCCTCCATTTTTTTTTTTTTTCTTTTCTGATGCATATGACTAAACTGTTGCGTTGTATTGACTGCTCTTGCAGTTCAAAAGACAAGAAGAGGACAGTAACCAACAGAAGCAGTGAGAGGAGAGAAAAAAGAGGTTTCAAGCTTTCAGGCTGAATGACATCATGAAGGATATTGTCGCAGATAGCCAATAGAAGGACAACAGCTCCACTGAGGATTCTCGTTTCGGGGTGATTTCCTTCCACGGGGTCTCTCTCGCCCCGGGTTTTGCTTCCTGACGATGAGGGTTTTAGAAGGGTTACCTGCAGTTACGACTCAGCTGTTGCAGATCACATTTCCTCTTGGAGGCAACATTTTCATTTGCAGTTAACGCTCTCTGTAGAAACATCGCAGTAGAACGTTCTGTCAAAGATGAGAATGAAGTGCTGTTTTCTGAGCTAAAACTATGGATTATTCCCATCCATTAACCTGATGAATCTTGTGTTGATTCCTTCTATTAAAAAGTGTGGGGTCACAGGGGTCAGCTGGAGCCAATCCCAACGTACTTCAGGCGAGAGGCAGAGATACACCTCAGACACACACACACACACACACACACACACACACACTCTTCCCTTCGGGCAATTCAGACTCTTCAGTTAACAATTAGGCATGTTTGCTTGATAGTTAACTGTGGGAGGAAGCCAGAAAAATCCCACGCATACACGAGGAGAACATGCAAACTCCACACAGAAAGGTCCCAGCTGAAGGATTTGAACCTGAGACCGAAGCACTACCCACTGCCCCAACTCTGGATGTTATTGGTTGAAAATGTTTTAAAATGAAAGTTCTGAAAAGGCAGAGCCAATGTTACATAGAGAATTTTTTTTTTTTAATTTATACAAAAGTTAGAATTTTGATGGCTGTCCACCCCCAGTAGCGTGATGCTGAGTCTGTCAACGCAACTCACTTATTTACCTGTGACTCTTTATTGGCTTCAGGGTCTAGGCCTGTCTGTCAAATTCCCCCCCATATGAGACTGTATGGACAGTGTGTAAGACTGTCTTTATGTTACAAAAAAAAGGGGAGGTGAATGTCTTGCATCGATCACCACTTTTGCTTTGACACAACTTTTTTTTCCACACATTTTCCCACCTTTTAAATTCTGTGTCCCTTGATATCTGCCAAATATATGTAAAAAAAAAATTGGATGATGTTTCCTGACTTTTTGACCAGTTTCAATCAAAAATCCCTGTTTTTTTTCCCCTCATCCTGTAGAACCATTTTAAAGGTTTGCTGACTCAGAGGAATCTACAAGTAAGTACGTGCATCACAAAGAGGCTCTGACTTCCAGTTTCTGAGGCCTTCAGTTGCGTGAAAACCCAAAAGAAACTAAAATCTTCCCAGAGCGCTTTCCTTAAACTATTGGTTTTGTCAAATTTATTGTCATGTGGCAATAAAAATCAATTAGCAAACCTCCCAATTCTGAATCAAGAACCATCAAATTATAATTATCCTGGTGTTTTTATTGGTGTTTATTCCTGGTGTTTATTATTTCGAAATAAATATTGTATTGTGTTGCATAGAGGTATTATTTAGTCATTTTAAAAGCATATTATAGCATACTATGTGTTATCAAGATAAATCCGGAACGATTATTAGGTCAACTCACCTGCAGGTTGGCACAAGTGGAAAACATACAAGCACTGTCCATGGGTTTGATGGCGTTGCCGTGCAGGGAGGGGGCGGGCTTGGCGATGATTGGCGGCTGGGCGGGGGGCAGGAAGGTGGACGACGGCTCGGTTATGAGGAGAGTGCCTCCCTCGGAGCCGTAACCGAACGACTGGATGGCGTTCTCTGCGAGGTGGGAGATACAGGAAGCAGGTCAGGGACAAATTACACGGCGACAGCAACATGATTGAGCCCGACACTTCCTGTTTGCGTATTTACCAGGGAGAGTTATGGACATGTCACACAGTTACCGTAATTACATCCCTACACAAAGTGGGTGAAGCTAGTTGGGCGTCATCGCCATAGAAGCTTGAGACAAATTAAAACTAGGATTTATTGTGGATTTTCACAAACTTTGGGCAGGTTCACACAGTATTTTTCACTCCACTCTTGCCCACCAACGATATGCTTTCCAAGCTGGAAACGCCAGGCTCTCCATTCGAAAACCCACAGCACTTCAGGGCCCTTCGGAGATGCATTTTTTTTAATCATGTGAAATGGCGGCTAAGATACGGAATAGCCATGGAAGTAGAAATCAGATCACTTATCGTTTCGGAAGCTGTGAAAACACTTTCTTTCGGAGCCTGAAGTTTCATGGCGTTTCCCCGCTGTGACAGATTCACAGCCATTTCTCACTTCACGGGGAGTTTTGTGCAGTTTGGTATGAATTAGGTTAAAGAAGCGATAAAAGTGTCAAGTTGGTGTTTTGCCTTCCAAACCACATTCCTAAATACTGATGAGGCCGTTCCCTGTATGCTACCTAATGAAAACAACACGCTGAAACCAGAGTAGCGTTAAGAGTAGCCTAGTGAGCTAAATAATTAAATTATCGCCCAAATTTAGGAATTATGAGTCAAAATTATTACGAATCTTTGCAATATTTTTTCCTCTAGTTTGCACCAAATTGTATCAACAGCCATTCATAATAAAAATGTGACTTGCATAGCACCGTGTGAAACACATTTTTTATGTACATTGTTTTACATTATATTTTTCTACACCATCTATTGTATAATACTACTCACATGCAAAATAACAGCATTTCTGAGCAGCTTAAATCTGAATAAGAAAGCCTGTTGACACATGTAGTGACTCTTACATGAGGTTCTAAATAAGGGAAATTAAAAATAAGCACAAAAAACAAAACTAGGGTTCAATAGGTTAAAATGATCAAATCAGAATTATTTGAAGCTGATATTTGCTTGCAACATAAAGAACGATTAAAACACTGGAAGAGGACGTGGGCTGATGAATGAGTCGCTTCACTGGATGGAACGGAAAATCCTTTCAGCTCCGTTCTCCAACGGCCAGGTTTAAATAGCGAGGGATGAGATTGCATGGGAGCTTCTCACGAGGAGTTTCTCGTGAGCGAAGTGCGGCACAAACAAGTGCAAGTGAGACAAAAAGATGAGATGATGTGTCGGAGATGATGTGCTTTTTTTTTCTTTTTTCTAAATAACACTAACCCCAGCAGCAGCACAACCTTTGCACCTTCTCCATGAACAAACATTGTGCTCCACGCTGTGTGCATTTAAACATCTCCATGCATGTGGAAGTGTCAAAGGCAGCTTAATCCTATTATTTGTATGCGTGCACAAATATCAGAAGTTGTTCACTATTGCAAAATACAAGGTCTCTAAAGTTGAGGTGATGTGTGTTTTTATTTAACCAGGAAGTCTCATGAGATTTGTATCCTCGCGTCAGGGAGACGTACAACTGGTGCCGAACTCCTGATTATAATTCATTCACAAAAATCACATCCAACAGCAAGGCCAAACAGGATCTGAGAAGTGTGAAAGAGATCAAATTAACCCTTGACTTACATTGAAAGTAAGCAATTCAATTAATTTTACAAGGACAGTTTTGTATCTTGGGCAAAGTGTGGCCTTCCAGGAAAAATATTTGCCACTTAAAAGAAAGCATTTCACCTTCATAGTTCACAAAAGAGTCTTTTTTTTTTGCCACATTCGTTTTACCATAAGTTACTCGAACTCTGTTACACTAGTGCGAAATATTTCATTATATTCTTAAAAAACTTGGTAGAAACTGTGAGATGAAAAGTGTGAAACCTCTTCTGTTAAAAAAAAAAAACGAATAAAGTTTAGGGACAGAACCGGCGCAGTCACGTGCTCTTAAGACGTCTGGCGAAACAACGATAACCTTCAGTCATCCTAACGCAGCAGGAGACATCAGTCTGAAGCGCTCCGCCGAGGCCGCGCAGCAGCTGCAGCTGCACGCGGGCTGCTTTCCGTCAGAGGAGTGTGTTCATTAATCATTTACCGAACACATCAGACTGGATTATATACATACAGGACAGCGTCACGGCCCCTGACCGGAATCTCTAATCAGTCTATTGACTTGTTTTTTTTGTTTTTTTTACTGAGGTTATGAGTCAGTATCGAGCTGTTTCACTCTGTGGTCGTGCTGGCTTTTTTTTTCTTCTTTTTTTTTTGCAGCTGCTATGAGTTGTGTTCTGCACAAGTCTTAAATATTAAAGGGGGGCATATTCTCAGCACTTCTATGCAAATATTTAGTTCTGTGTTGTTCCTGTTAACGTGCAGATAACGAAACCTGGCTCAGCACACTCAGTAAAGCTCGAACCTCCTCCTTCCCCGGTGCTTGTACTTGACTTGTGTTTGTCTGATGTCCGTTTAAGGAACAAGACATTTGGAACCATAGAAGGATGCAACATTTTTATGAATAAGCAATGAAAATCAAAATAATAAACTGGGCCCCTTAACAGCAAATTAACAGACAGAGAAACCATAAAAAGCAACTGTCAGAATGTGTCGTTCAGATAAGAAGTGATGATGTTAAGTCCAAGCACTAGGGGGATAGTCATGTTTCTTTCCAGGAAAGGATTTGCCTTAATCTCTTCAGGCACAACGTAGCGTGAGCAGCACGGGGGAGCAGCGGTGAGTCATTTACGGCGATACTAGGCTTTGTTGGTTTCTATGCACCAAAAAAAAAAAAAGCAAAAATGATAGTGTAATGGTTGTTTTTCATCAGTTGACACCATACACGATCAAAGCATGGGATCCAGATATAAAAACCTTTAAAACACCTTCATGTTTAATGGAGAGTGCGACCTAAAAAAAAAAATTCCCATGACCAGGCCGTCCAAATCTGATAGTTAATAATTTATATTATTATAATCCACTTATAATAATAATTTGTGTAATTTTAATGCTATCATAAAGTTGAAACTAATGATGACTCATGACCTGTAAAATATTGGAATTTTGCTACTTACAGCTATGGCATAACATTTTAATTCTTAAATAAAACAGACAATGGGGGTGCACCTTAAAAGATGAAGTGCTCTGATGTCCCTCAGACACAAACTAAAGGCACTGTTGTGCTGACATTAGCTACTTTAACTAAATTGTGCTCAGTGAGCAGGGATTGTAATCAGATAACATTAAATAGTAAGAGTGTATAATAACCACCATCTATAAATGGTAAATAGATAATTCCACTTTAGTTATTTAATGGTTACTACCGTAATTGGGTTGTAAACCATTTATAGTAATATCATTTTATAATTTGAATGCTATCATAAAGTGGAAACTGATGGTTGTATTACTTTACAATTGCTAAATGAATGATTTATAGATCATATGATTAATTGTGACAACAGTCTGACTCCTGGAGCCTGCTGTCAATCACAGAGGCAACAACGCCCACGCCCCAGACATCAAGGCTAATATAAGCCTTCAAATCTTATTAATGACCCCCGGCACCACGTGTTAGAGGGCCTTCATCGAGAGATCGGGAACAAAACGGCGTGTCATTTAACACCGATGTTTAAAGTGAGGAATAATGTCCAGTGGGCAACTCTGATGAAACTATCTATTCACCAACATTCACTCATAAAATAGGCACATTATGTTGCTGCCCTTGTAGATTCATTGTTAGGTCTAAACCACCCATTCATTCTGTTGTGATCGGGCCTCCTCTGTAGTAGTGCTGCTGAAAACAAGCCATTTAGAAATGTCTCTGGTTGTGATGTCACAACAGGAGTGGAAGTTAATAGTGACTTGTGTCTGGATCCAACGATCCAACCCCAGCTCTCTGGTAGGAATTTTTTCATAAATATACCACAAAAACATACATATTAAAGTAGTAAAATAGCAAAATAGGGGCCCTTTATTGACACTAAAAGACATGTGAAAAGCAAAAACTGCATAGTGATGACATGCAAACTGACTTAAGAAATCGCTGTGTTTTACTCACGCCATGCCATGTGGCATCACAGAGAAAGACATCTGTAAAGGTTCTTGCTGGTTTTTTATAGGTCTGCGTGTTCTGCAGTTGAAATTGAATGGAATTGTGCGATGTTTGGCTATCTCCTGACATTTTGTAGATGAGATGATTAATTGATCAATGCTAGAATAATGACATGCTTTGACCTCCAGTGACCCTTCTAAATCGAACCATGCCGACAGCACACTGGTATGTCCTCATTTTACTTTGGAGGAGGAATGTTATTCACTCTTTCGCTCGCGTCGTTTGCGATTCCGTCCAGAAATAACACTAAAGCGGGGACTCACTGAGGCAGGTGTTGTGTGTGAAGTCCCGGTGGAAAGCGTCACACTCCCTCTCCTGACTGCCAGTCCCCCTGCAGGTGCACCACAGGCTGAGGGTGATGTTGGAAGGACTGCTGTCGCTGTAGTTGGGCGTCACGTCTGAGCCTGAGACGCGCGCGCACACACACACACACACACACACACACACACACACAAACACACACACACACACATAAACACGCACACAATGAGTTAGCGTCGGGGAGGAATTAGAATTAGGACGGAGATTAGAGCCGCGAAGAAAAAGGGGTAAAAGAGGATTTCCCCCGAAGTGAGAATCCAATCGCTGGATGATTTCCAGCTTGGAAGCGGAGTCACCTGCAACCGGTTCCTCCGACAAAAGAACGGAATAATCGTCCCCACTGCCAACTCTTCCATAAAAGCTGCTATTTGAATAATGAGTCGCACATTAAAGCAATCCTTAAAAAAAAAAAAAAAAAACTGTGTAAACACCTTTAATTGAAACAGTTCACGTAGTGAATTTGATATCTAATCTGAGATTTGACTAAAAACAGTTTCACTCGTATAATTACGAGTAATTTGTAAAATGATAACTCAAGCGGTGACATATCTCAGAGTCAGAAATGTGTAATTATTGTATAACTGGGATTTATTTGTCAATTTTTTTTCATAAAAAAAAGATGAATTGTCCTCCTCAGTGTGTGTTCTTCAGATTTCATTTCTGTGTCTGATGATGATGCCACATGATGATGACTGATCACTATATACTCAAAATTGTTTGTGTGAATAATTCCTGTATCTTAAGGATGTGCCGAGCTGTAATTATCATTTTTCTTGCTGGTTTGGACAACCATGGTAATGTATGCCATTCTACATTTTGCTAAGTCAAACCTAGCCAATGTTTAAATGAGTAATCATCACAGGGGACGAGCGCGCTAACCAGCACTGCCCTTACCGATGAGGCCGACGTAGGACATGAGGCAGCCGTGGTAGTTGTCGTGAGGGCAGCTGGTGACGGTGTGGGACGTCATCTGACAGTTCATGTGGAAATCAGCGAGCCGAGACCTGCAGCGACACAGCGGGGGAAAAAAATAAAATAAATAAAAGTCACGTATCACAGTTGAGGGAGTTGCGTATCCTTGTTTTTTTTTTTTTTTTCGGCAGTGTTCCTATGGACTCCTGACTGTTGGCTCAGGTCATGTATCTTAGGAAGTGACATTATTTAATAAGAGGGGTTCAGACTGTGTTCAGGGAATGAACCTCGTTTACAGTCATTTGAATCAGCCAATCAGAGGAGAGGCTCATTAAGATTAATGAGACACACAAGCTGTTCTTTATTAGAGCTCCTGAGAGCAGAGAAGCAATGTCAATCTATATTGATGAAGTGATATCACAACAATCCAACAGAAGCGTACAGATATGTGGCCTTTAAGTCCAGAAGCCGTTCTGCTGCTTTAATTCTCTGACGTGGATCTCGGCGTTTGAGGGACAAACGGAGGAAACAGCGGCTCGGGAGGTGGAAAGATATCGTACGGGCCCGACAGCAGGGCAGCACAAAGGTGTGATCCCGTCGATCTGTGAGCCCGCGCGATAGGCCGCTTGTGTCTGTGTGCGTGTGTGTGTGTGTACGAGAGAGCTTGACACACTCGCTCGCTCGCACATGTGAAAGTGTTTGTGTTTGCTTGTCGTCAGAGAGTGATATAGTTTGACAAGCCTGAGTGCTTGTGCATTTGACTTTCACACAGAGGTCGTGCGGGTATGTGTGTTACGTCTGTGTGTGTGTGTGTGTGTGTGTGTGTGCGATATGTGTGGAGTTGGGTGTTCCTGCCAACGATGTCAAGTCGAGACAAAAGGACACAACCAGAATCCACACAAACAAAACATTCTCTCTCTCTAGCACTTAGTCGCACATGTGTACATCCTTCTCCACGCGCACACACACACACACGCACACACACACACACACACGCTGAGTGACACCTTCACCCTTGCCTTGTCAGGACAGATTTCAGTGTGAGAGTGACTCAGAGTCAACCAGTCTGGATTTGTCTTTGGCGTATACTTGTTTTTCTACAAATGCTGGGACTGTGGTTTAAACGCTGCAGACGTCATGCAGGAAGCAACATTTACACGTAACAATGTTCCTCTCTTTCCTCTCTTAGGAAAGAGAAAATTGCATGAAAAAAAAAATCTGCAGTAGTTTCTATTGTTGTCTACTGTCAAATATATTTTATATACATGTGTACATATTATTTTATAGAACAGTGTGCATTTAAAAGTAGTTTTGTGGAGATGATGTTCTTTTTTGTGTTTTTTATCAAAGCTGCTGCCTACAACCCTAACCCAAATATATATAAGTTGAGAGAAATTCAATTGCTTCTCATGCTTGAGACACAGTTCCCGCCCGATCTCCGGGGGGGGGGGTAAGTCATAAAGGTCAGACACCCCCCGCGGGGCTCCTTTAAGTTCTTCTCGCCTAATGTAACGAGAGATGTTTTTTCTTCTGTGCCGCAGTCCGGCAAGAAAATTATTTTTCCTATTATTAAAATGGGGCGAAAAAAAAAAAAAAACTAACCAGGGAAACATTAAAAATGCATCTGCAGCAAGAATTTACCAACACACTGTCTGAAAGAGGGAAGTTACTGACTGTATTATATGGATTTCATTACATCCTGTATTAAAATACAGGGACATCATTTTCACCTGCAACAATATAGACCTTTGTTAGTACAGCTTTGCCCTCTAGATGCAGCAAATTGGACTCTTTATCTATTTTATATTTATTATGTTTATTTGCAAATGTAGTTTGGAATCTAGAATGTATGTCTTATAGGTTAGTGAGAACAGGAATTCTCTCACTCTCTCTTTCTAGATTGATGATTAGTTTAGATGGAACTGTGACGAGGCCGGTGGGGACACACACACACACACACACACACACACACACGGGGAAGCTGCGGCAGGATTTGATCAAGTGGCGTCAGCGGCGGCGAACTGAAGGCACTCAGCTTGTCTGCCCGTTGTTCCCCGCTCCGCCGCCGCCTTGTTCTGTCCTTCATTTGTCAGAGTTAGCGCGCGTTCCGGCTTTTTCTTCTTCTCAGGCGATTAAAGTGCACTGGAGAAAGGATCAGTCGGCGGCTCGCGTTTTGCACGCGAAGCTTTGTAGTCGACTTCTGTGACGGCTCGTGAGATATTGCCTAAGGTGCAACGCAACAAAACTATGCTACTCTAAAAATAATTTAAAAAATTAAACAAAATATTAACAGATTGAGCAAAGTAAGTGATGACGCACATGACATGACATGAAAAAACATCAAATGATTCATTTCCATCATGGTTTCCATCGTTTCAATCGGCTGAAGCTCTTCTCTTGACGTCATTCTTTCTTCTTCTGCAACCCGTTGACGGTCTGGAGAAACGGTTCATCCGCGAATATCCACACAGCGGGGGTTGGTGGAAACATTCCGATTTGCTTTTCAGGAAACAATCGGATGATTTTCAGGTGAGAACAGCAGCAGCTCAGCTTCAACGCTGGAGAAGAATGAAATCGGCGGACTCTAATTTAACTTATTTTGTCGACAGGTTTCATGAAATGTTTAAAGCAGAGGGGTTACGGTTATTTAAGTCAATTACTGTGAATTGAACAGATGGAACTGTGCCCACAAAAACACACACACTATACTTTTAATTAACAAGAGATGACCTTATTCAATAACATTCATTCCTCTTATTGGACTTAAGGCTACATATTTCATTATTTAATAGAATAATTGTTGTATATGACAAAAAATCCCATAATAATAAGAACTAGAGAAATATTGGCTGATGATCAGCCTGTGTGCCTTAAAAAACACACAGGTACAGACGTAATATCACCTATGCTTATTAACATTTTTTTGCTTTAAAGATATGATAAACACCATCTTAGGAACCTGCAGCTTGCAGTCACATAACCGAGGCAGTTTGGTTGAATTTTGGTCATGTGACTACTGTAAATGTAAGGCTAAAAGTATTAAATACAAAAACATACACTGGTATGAACACACCGCTGTTTTCTGTATTTCTATATTTGGATATACTGAGAATAAATGTATAAAATAAATGTATTTGAAGTGCGCAATCCACCTAATTCCCTTTATTGAGTGAACGTGAGTGAACAAACTAAGCTCCACTAAGCTCCAAGCAGCGGAAACGGTTTCAGATCCGTGCGTTAAGTGTAACATTGTCTGTATCACCTCTGCTCTTTTTAAGGTGAGACAAACACACCCACGCCTTCGACACCTCTTAACACTGCGGGACGGCGCCATGCTGTGCTGCGGTGTCTGTGTGGTGTGTGTGTGTGTGTGTGCACGTACAAGCAAATGGCAAATGCTATGTTTTTATATGAACTTACACAACCTGCCCTATATAGTATAGGCATGTATTTTTTTGGAAAGGCAATTCCAATCACGAAAACACAGTTTTGCAAACCAGACCAGACAAAATCATTCACAAAATCACACACCCAAACTGCAAAACACCTCATTTATCCCGCGAAATGAACAATCAAAAGTACACGCTGCATTTTCAAAACCAAACTGTGGCACTGAATGGCGCACCCTAACACGAACTAACACACACTGCAAACTGCTGGGCCTAATGAAAAGCACTCTCATCTTTACTGTGCTTGGCCACACTCCTAAAATAATTCAAATTGTAGAATATTCCTGTTTGTTCACACTCATGATTGCTCACATGCACAGATGTATTTGCAGATACACAGAAAAATGTACCTTTTTTATTTTTCCCCACTCAAAGAAAATGTGTGTAAATGTCCTTTCTTTCCTACTTTCTCACTCTTTCACACAGCCACATACATGAACACACGTTCTGTCTATAGTTTCTGTTCATTCTGTGACCCTGACCTGTCAGTCGTGGTGTAAAACGTTCACTGGCTTTTATTCAAATTATCATATCTGCTCTAACACATCATTACACGTTTCTGTAACCTTTAAAAATACTATCAACACTTTAAAAAATCACATATAAAGGTACACTGTGTACCATGTTTAGCACATTCAAACAGTAAACCTATCAACAGGGTATGGAGACACAACGCATTCTGTGACAGACTTCTGTGTATTATGTCGCAGAGATAGACACTGAAGTGAGTGAGCCGGCCCAGTGAGTTACAATATGTCACTTTATTAGGTTGTAATGTGTTTTCATGCAAGCGAGTAAAAGCCGACGTGTTTGAAAATTGAGAGAACAAATCTAGAGTCGGAGAACAGAAGACAAATCTGAGGTTTAATGCTGAACTCACAAGATTCCGACTAGACTGGGGTAGCTCACTATAAGTTTGCTTTTAAGTGAAATCAGCAATAACGCCAAAAGTAGATCACATTGATGCAGTGTCTACTGAAAAAACTGCGATCGGTTCTCCATATTGTTGCAATAAGAATGTTTGGGAGGTTCGCTCCACATTCATTCTATCATTCGATGATAGAACGAATGTGGGCTGCAGCCTGCCTGCGTAAATGTATTGAAAAAAATACATTTAACCGCCCTCGTGAAGCGTGTACGGACTAGCTGGTGAAAAGCGTGGTGCATTTAGCGGCTAAAGAGTTGAGAGTGGAGAACAGAAACAGACCTAACAAGGAGAATATTTGGCGCTTTTCACCATGTGGACAGAAACGCGACTCCACACCAACGATCACGTTGCTCCATCCCTGCTGGGCGCGGAAATACAAAACTGTACGCTGATGATGCATCGCTACTTGTTTCTGTTGGATATCAGAGGACAAAACATACTTTTTTTTTTTCAAACTGAAACAATGATCCTCCTCTAAACCCAACCAGAGCCAAACCCATAGCAAAATATATCTATTTTTAACCGCGATTTCTGTGACATGGTGTTTCTTAAAAGTTCAGAAAGTGAACAAAAGATTTTTTTCTCGCTTTTTTTTGTCAAATTGAAAGCTGAGATCAAAAGAAAAAAAGAAAAAAAAGCCGTTCTGAATTCTGTTTGGTATCCGTGGGGATAATTTGACTCTGGGGTTCAGTTCTAATTATGAGTTTGTGTTTGTCGTTAGAATCGCTTGTGCGGCTCCGCGTTCACTTATTGAGTCATTGTGCTTTAAACGATATAAAAAAATGAAAAAAAAAACGCCCTGTCTCACCTCCACTGAAGGCGTTTGCTCATACGTGTCTAACTCCGCCGCACACGTGCTCTGTTGGTCTCGCTGTGTTTATTTCCGTGTTGGGTGATTAACCGCTTTGCTTTGTCTTGATGTTTTCTTTAATTAACAGTCCCCGAGTGGGACCGCTCATTTAGATATTTACATATTAGCATGGCTGATGAGCTGCCGCACACACACACACACACACACGCATGCACACACACTCTCTCGCCCTCGGTCACGCCTTCCGGTTACGCCATATTGCTTTCTGCTCAATCTCCCCCGGGTCCGCTCGCCTTTATTTCCCCCTTTGCAGACGACTCATCGCTCGCCCCCTCATCATCGCTCACTTCCTGTTAACCAGCCGGGCGACGTTGAGACGAGCGCGGAGGAAATGGGATGAATCAGGGAATGTTTTTTAGCGTGAACTCACACACACACACACACACACATAGACACTTGCACATGCACGGACGACTGTTGCGTCCTCTGTGACCTCCAGAAAAAAGAGGCAGCTATTTCCATCACGCCACCACCTCACCTCACTGGCCGTGTAATGGAGCGATGCGGCTGCTAGATTGGCTCCGTCGCCTTAAAACGCCGCTGAGCCGCCGCCGCCGCGGTTTGGGGGAAAAGCAGTTTAGTGCATCACGCCTCAGCACGGGGGGGGGAGGGCGTGCGTGTGTGTGTGTTTGCATACATACCGCCGACATTAGCAGAGGTGTTCTCAGTCAGATGGGGGTCATAAGAACCCCGACGGCCCTAAATCTCCACATCGGCCAGATGTGTCGGGAGAGATACTGAAGTTAACGGGTCTATTAGAAGCTGCCATCTTTGTCTGACGCCGTGGAAGGTCTTAAAAGGGTCAGTTCCCCCACAAGATTATATTTTCGGGAGTGGGCGATCACGTGATCCGACGGCTTCGCTAACACTTTTCTTTGAAAAAGCATTGTTGTGTTGACATTCAGCTGGTGAGAGTTGAAATAGGGAGAGAGAGATGAGATTCAAAAAGAGGTGGCAGAAGTAAAAGTGAGAACTGGTAGCAGAAAGCCAGTGAATAAGAGAAAATAATTTTCCTTGTGTTATCCCACCCTTTATCACAAATATCAATGCCAGTGTTATTATTGACATTGGCAATAAATTCATGAGTTAAAAAAGCCTGGTTTCTTTTTTTTTTAATAATCCTGTCTCAGACTGAGGCTAAAACGTTAAATCTTTCTTATTTTGAAGTAAAGTGAGTGTGTGTGTGTGTGTGTGTGTGTGTGTGTGTGTGTGTGTGTGTGTGTGTGTGTGTGTGTGTGTGTGTGTGTGTGTGTTATGGGGAGGTGGAAAACCCACCACCTCAAGAGAGATCCCGTGTCGCTCTCCATTATTCTCCGATGACACTCAGCAAGTCAATAATCATGTTTGTTTCCCTTGCAGATGAACTTGTTGTAATTACTTTTTTGTTTACCCACATGTTTCCGTCAGGCACGCTAGGCCGCGCTGACGGCCTCTTCTCTGGGAATTTCCAAACCTCCCCGTGCTGCTGTTTTAGCGACAGACTTGACAGTTAAATCCAAGGACATTTTGTTCTTTTTGCCGAAAAGAATATGAGCTGACGGGCTCTCGTAATTGCTCAAAAGTTAAATCGTATTCTCTCATACGCTGCCTCTTTCTCTCAGCATTTTCGCCTGCAACGAGCTTCATTCCATAAGCAGCAGGGGGATGTCTCAATCTGATAATTAAAGAACCGGGGAGTAGAAACACACTGTAAGTCACTGCCACTCTCATAGATTTCTGTACTCTAGATACTGTCTAAGGGCTATATATATATATATATATATATATATATATATATATATATATATATATATATATATATATATATATATATATATATATATATATATATACAATGGAGAAATGCACACCGCTTGGATTTAGATACTTTGGAGTTTCACGGCTCATTCTTTGACTCTGTAATAACACCTTCAAAGTTTAATTTTTATACCTTACTGACTTGTAAATAAATCGTATAGGGGTTTCAAAACTTCATACTACACCTTACTAACAAAGCTGTATTATTAGGGTCAACTCAGAATATTCTCAACTTAAATCCAAGATGGCAATGGTTATTATGCAGAACTTGAGGCTTTAAATGTTCACGTCATAGTGGTTGCATCCACTATTTCACACATAGTCTATAATAATGACTTGTGAATCCCTCAGGGTTCTAGTCTCGGTCCTCTAGATATTTATTTCACATGCTTATATTATATTAATGTTTTAAAGCTCAATTGTCACAAGATGAGCACTTGATGATGATGCTGCCTTATCAGATTATTTTAAGGCTGACTGTGGGTGGCAGAACAAACTTTAATCACAACATCTGCCATATCTTGAGTTTATGAAGTAGCCGTGGTGACGATCCACATCCGGCACACACACAGAGCAACATAATTGTGTCAACCTGATTAATGTTGGTCCAATGTTCATTCTTCTTTTTCATCCCGAATTAATCTCTTGAGAAAATATATATATCTGTCTCTGTGGCTGCTAGATGTTCCAGTTACTTAGAAAACAACTGCACACAAAGTGTTAAACCAGAAGGTTGCTAACATCCGATAGCTTCGTCTTTCGCTCCATTTTCTGTTCCCCGCCATCAAAAACACAAGAGACCGTAGAGCAAAGAGCAGTCACTCAGATCACGCGTTAATTATATTCTTTTCCCTTGTACTCTCGGACTACAAAGTGAACGTTTCCTCTATGGTTGACAATTAACTGCAGACGTGATTTCACTCTTATTTGAAATGCAAATTAAAAAAAAAAAGAGTCATAGTCCAAAACCTTTTAGAGCTCTCTATAGGTTTCTCATATATTACTTCAAGCAAATATCATATTTAATTACACTTTCTGTTAATCAAAGCAGTCACACTTCCTGTTTCCCGCTGCCATCCACAGCGGGGGACCAGACGCCCTCCGAGGCTGTCGAAACCCGATGGACCTGCGGGGTCCCTCTGATTATGCCGCGCTCTCCGCTCTCTGTGTGAGGTTAATGGAGGCTAAAAAAGAAAAGAGCAACCTCTTCGGATTCCTTTTTTTTTCTTTCTTTTGCGGACAATCAAAACGCGATTCACGTCGGATATATATATATATATATATGCGAGAAAAGAATACGACAGAGAACACAAACATAACGCCCAGACAAGGATGCGACACCTGTAACAACGTGTGCGTATGTGTTTATGCGCTTGTAAATGTTCTTAATCATTTAAACGCACACACAAACAAACTGAAGGTCACAAGATGGGAAAAAAAGAAAGTGAAATCAACGGTAAGAACCTATATGTAGAGTACATGACCACATTACACCTGATGCCTCTTTAACGTTATTAGAACGCCAAACATCCTACAATAATTAAAAACAAATCCTAATCATGTGGACATGCTAATACACTAACACCTCCAACTCCCACAATGTAAAAATAGAAGAGGCATGACAGCTTTATCGCTGATGAATATCTCGGAGAATATTTTCAGACGAATCAACTGAAGCAGTTACAGACGAAGCCCACTGTTTCTCCTCGACAACTTCTACGCTGCCGGAGAAGAACGGAGCACCTTTCACGGCCTGTTGGCGCTGTAATTGTTGGAAGCGTTCACCGTTTAGCGGAGGAAAAGGAGCCGAGCGCCGGCGACGCCCCCTCCTCCACGCGTTCGACGTGGTAAACATCATCGCACCAACTACTGGCTGAGGGAGTGGAAACAATCCAATGTGACCCGGCGGGCTGACGCAGAGCCGCTGTCTGTCTGTTCATGTCACAGGAACATGGGAATAAAGCAGGCTATCCGTTCAAGGGCGTAGCTCAGGTTACGTAACTCGCAGAACACAACGCACGGAACAAACGCGGGGAGAGATTTGTATCCGTGGGTTGACGGTTGTATCTGGTATGTCATCACTCGTATGTCAACTTAGGCTTTTTAAATGGAAAATTCTTCTTTTGTGGATCCCCGCCTATCTGCGTGGATGCGTTTGAGATGCTGTTTTGCACAAAATCCGCTATAGCAAGGGAGGACGTGACCTGTGAAAATCGAGACTTGCACCTCGTGGAACACGAGGCACAGATAGATGCAGTGGTTTGCCTCGTGTGTCACCATTTGCATGTCAACTGAGCATTTTTAAACTTGTGAATCTCAACATATTCGCTCTCTCACCTTCCTACATCCCTAGATGAAGGCAGCAGTCATGTATTTTCTGTTCTGCCTTTAGAATTGGCCATCAGATGATATTCAGGCATAGTTTAGAAAGAAAGTGTTCCATAAACTTTTTGTTAACCCAACATGTAGTACCTTTAAGACCAGTGGCATGCTCAATGTCGTCCACACATATAAAGGTTAGCAGATATTCATGTTAATTTAAGCATTCATGCTCAGAGCATTTAGCATGTCTAATGTTTCTAAATGCCGCCTCGACTCTAAATACCGTAGTGAAAATCATCAATGATGGCTCAACGGTAGTAGTTTTACACATTAGAGGGCTGACCATGCCAAAGGAACCTTTGTTGACAATATCCTGGGCACATCCCACCGACCAATAGAAACACATTTTCCCAGTAGAAAAAGAGGAATAATGCAATGGCTGTTATATATAAATGGTATATGTTCCATATTCCATATATCCCATATGGACCTTTAGCTCTTTAAAGGGGCACACGTGTGCATGGTTATAACCTATTGACCTTGCATTTGCTTCCATTATGAAGTAGAACAGGACATTTTAAATCTATTTGAACCACATTTTGTGAGTCAGGTGGAAGCGTCACTGATTGTGCTATTTTTTCTATTTTTTTTTTTACAATTAGTGGCTGCTGGTTAGGGTTAGGGATAGTTATTTACTTGACTACTATTTTTTTGGACATTTTAGGGAGAACTGAGCTTCCCTTGCACTCTTTGCCACAGATTTTCTTTTCCTGATAGCTGAAATGTAATTCCAACATCCCAGTCCTCCTACTCTACTGCAGCACTGCAGGCGCCCAGCATTGAGCATTGAAACAAACAGTGTGTAGTCTGGTGTGTGGAGTCTGTAACGTGGCATTATTGGGTCCAGAAACCTCTTTGGAAAAGAAGGCTTTGTAAAACGGTTGATTTTTTTTTCAGTGCCTCACAAACAAGGTGAAATGAGTCATTTCACGATCAGTCTTCAATTCATTAGGTTTTATAACATTTGGAAAGTCTGGTGAGAGGTGCACGGCTGAATTATTCAAGTTGACAGAGGGACAAACCAGAAGTAGCCAGGAGCGGTGTGTGAATCTTCCGATTTATCTAAAGACACACACACACACACACACACACACACACACACACACACATCTACGCAACCTGAAGGTCACACGATGGGTGGAATACGAGCTGAAGTGATAAAAAGAAGGAACGTGTTTGTTGAGCTTCTAACAGGGCTGGAAGTGTACGCCAAAGGTTAAATAATGACCTAGAGAAACACTCCTGTAAAACGCCTGTTTAACGATCATAAAAAGACAAAGTCAACTTCCCAAAAAAAAAAAAAAACTTACACCTCCAACTCCCACACAATCACACGGAGGAAGCATGTGGCGCATTTACATAAACTGATGGATACCCCAGAGCTTTCAGAGAACACGAGAGACTCTGTAGCATCTGGAAACAGTAGAGCAGTCTAGAGACTCCAGGGAGTTTTGCTTTACAAGCAACAGTTATATTTACGTCATGTTCATTCATATTCTGCCACAAAATATATGTCTTTGAAGTAATGCACCTACGTTCACATTTTTCTAAAAATGTCTTTTTAAAAAGTAGGAATGAATCTAAAGCTAAATTATGCCTAATCTACATGTCTGGCTGCAACAACATAGACTATGTCATTATACTGATATTTTAACCTTTACCAACGTAAGAATTAATCAAATAATAGAACATGCAAAAAGGAAGGAAGCAACAAATATGTTTTTAGCTTTAACCTTTAAAGGAAAGTCTGGTTGAGTCTGATGGCTCTTATTCTAATTATTAGCTTCTGTTTGCAGTTTTACCTGCATGTATAGACAACTATCACAGGACTTCTCTTTTAATGATGAAAACCCAAAACGTCCGCAGGTTTGAACTTCCTCTCCTGCCTCAATCACAGTTTTTTTTTTCTTACTTACATCTGTGGGAAGTCAGTCAGTCATGCATGTGTGCTCCTCTCTCAAGGGCACCTCACCTGGCATCACAGAGGGAGGAGGGAGAGGTAATCATTCACTTCCTCCACTTCTCTAACCTTTAAAGCCAGTAGTCATCAATCAAACGCGCAATTTTTACCCAGGACTACCAGATTTCTTTCCAATTAAACACTCGAGGCAGCTGATTCACTGATTAGTTCCTCCTTTTCTGCTTGCTAATCAAGTCAAACGAGCTGCTTCACGCTGAGGGTCTTTTCCGCCCGCCGCCCGCCGCCGCTGCCTTGTCTGGAGAAAGCTGCGCGTCACGCAAAGGTCGAGCTTCTTACCTGCAGAGAGCGTCCGAGCGGCAGACGCGCCGCAGCTCCAGGCAGCTGGGCTTGTGCCTCTCCTGGTGGGAGCACGAGGGCACGATGGTGCGGCGGCGGCGCTCGGCGCACGCCTGGTCCGGGCAGGAGCAGAAAAGCAGCGGGTAGCTCAGCTCCCATGACACCCGCTCGAAGAACTGACGCAGAGCCTGAGACACACAAGAGTCCACCGTCATTGTCCGTCTTGTTTTCCAATGTTATAAGGCTCACATGGGTTGAAAAAGCTGGGTTGACCTGCTAATAAATGCAAAGCTATACAGTATTCTACATAGTACAGCTATATAGTAACCAATTGGAATATGAGTTGGAATACAGGAACAATAAGCAATCAAGTAGACCATGATTTGGGTTAAAGTTATTGCTTCTTATTGATCGTGGTCTTGAACAGTTTGTCTCCAGATGCTTTTGCAAGTTCTGTTGACATCTAACTTTACCCTCCTCTTCCTTCTCCAGGTCAGAATTACTACAACCGTTAGTCGCCATCTCTCAATGGATAAATGATGATCTCCTGAACCTACCGACAGGTGAAGCAGAAGTCCTATCAGCCCAAATCTGGAAGACTGATAATACCCATTCGATCAAGTCATACCATGCGAATTTGACAGGTGGGATAACAAGATTATGAATGCAACTTCCAGATATTTCTTTCACTGGAATTATGTAACATAGGACATAAATGTTCTCTTTATGTTTCCTGCTAACCCTAACTCAAACCCCTAACACTAACCCTAGCTGCTAACCCTGACTCTGATCCCTAACCCTAACCCCTAACCCCTAACCCCTAACCCTAACCCCTGACCCTAACCCCTAACCCTAACTTTTATCCATAGATAACATAGGACCTGGAGAGCATGGGTATGACCCTTCGTCCCTTATCTTTTCCTGTATTACATCACATTAAATTAAAATGGTTTACAACAAAATGGTGATATCATCTTAAATCATAGCAATGTTTTCCCTGGTAAATAGGAGGCCTTAGCCATTTCTTTGATGTTTCATCGAGCAAATGATTCATCAAGAAATTAATTAGCTAATAGAGCTATTTTTGTATGCAGGAGGAACATTTTTTTCTCTGTTCACCTTCAACTTGCAGTAATCAATGTTGTATCCTCTAGTTTTCAATAGAAACAAGCATCATCTTTTAAGTTGATATATGTGGAACTTGTCAGCAAACATCGGCTCATTTCCACATCCAGCAGTTACTGAGCAACATGGTTATTCACGTGGAGTCGTGTGCCCGTAGCACCCGCTGAATGCAAAATCGAAAATTCTCTGCGATTGTTCGCCGGTGAGCTGTGTGTTGCTGAGCAGGTTTTGTTGAGCTGGTAAAAACAGTTGTCTGCTGGGGCCCATAGCAATGCTGTGAGAGCGCCACGAGTTAACGACAACAGGAAAGTTGCACAGAAACTTTCCTCCTTCGGCGGATGACATGAAAACATACTCTAAACAGAGACGAGAACGATATCAAACTAAAAGTATAAAAAAGAAAAACATGTTTAGGACTGGAGGTGCCTGAATTATTTAACTGTTTTTTTCTTTCTTTTGCTTGTGGGAGCAGAGCACAGTGCAGCCCAAAAATATGTTTAATGGTTTATTTAAACATTACCTGAGATTTAAACATCAGGTCAAGCAAAAGTGAAGTTTCAACTTGTCAAATGTAAATATTTGTAGCTTTTTAGTTTCATATTTGACCTTGAACTGAAACATATTTGACCCTTGAAGATGTGGAATTCCTCACATTTTATAGGCTGAACATGGTTTTTCAATATAAAAAAAAACGTGTTCTGCTGAGCTTGTGACACACCCACCTTCTGACACCTTTTCCGGCTGCACGGCTCCTGATTGGCCAGAGCTGGCTGAGGGGGCGTGGCCTTGCTGCAGATGGAGTTGTAGGCCGAGCGCAGGCGTTTGCACGTCTCGTTGAGGTTGCACGCCTTCGCAGCGTCCAGACATGGGTTACAGGGTTTCCCCGCTTCAGAGCAGGGGCCCATCTTGGACAAAGAGGGATCTGAAGTAGAAATGATGATTTAATTATTATCAAGTATTCGTTTCACCCATCCAAACTATCAGAATCAGTTATGGTTTGGACCATGATGTTTAGAATTTCTCTAGAAATTTGGCATTTTCCTGATTCCACCTCATTACTCCCTACCCTCACATATCCTCAGGCTGTTCAAGTTGATATCGGTCTGCGCTGGTCCCTAAATCAAACACACCTGCACTTTACTCAGTCCATCTCTATCCCTATGGAACAACATGAGACACCAAACTGATATTATGAACAGTTCCTGTCTGTAATTTGAACGCACTTGACCTACTTTTTGAAAGTAATTTTAGTTTGACGAGCTTAGCTTCTTTTTCTTTGTGAGGAGATTTTCTTTTCAGGTCTGTTCATATTAGAAAAAAAATTACCCTGAAGGTTGGTGGATAGGTTTAGAATTGACCAAATACAAACCTATAGAGAAATCTACTTAAATTTGCAAAACAAATGTTTGAGTGGCTCCTGCTGGTCAATGCTCTGGTGATTCATTAGCCTTGGTGAAGTTTTGTGCTCTCCAAGGCCCTTCTAGTTTTGACGGTAGCTCATAAAGATGAAGTTTAACAGCTTTTCATTTTCAAGGAAAGCTAGTAGTTTTGCAAACTACAGCTCTGAACTAAAATGATTTCTATTTGATTTAGGGCTATATATCAATGTGGCCTGAAACTGAATTAAAAAAAAACAGACTTTACCCAACGTGTGCTGTTCATAGGTCTGAGTCACATATGAGCAAAAACACCATATTTGGGTCACATCGGCCTACAGTGTTATTATAGCCTTTAATGTTTTACGCATGGATTGTAATGGATCGAACCAGTTACTCCCAGTATGACCTTGCAAGGATACTGCCACTGCATCATGGGATTTCCATCACCCAAGATCAAGATTTTTTTTTAAAAAGCAGAAAATCCTTAGCATTTCCCCCCTATAGCAGAAATGAAAATGGTTGCAGCCAGATCATACTACAGCGCTGTCACAGCGCCGTTTAGATACGTCTGTATATGTGAGACTAATTTTAGCCTAAACAGAAAAACACAAGATGCAAAACCTTGAAGCAGCTGTATAAATTTGCATAGTTTAACGTCTCAGTGTTCATTAAAGTATCCATCATTTGCAACTCCAAGTTGAACGTGTTTGGCTGTCAGGCTGCTCCGCTTTCCCCCTTCTGTCCGATTCATCCCAGATATTTCCTCCTCCAGGCTTTTATATAGGGCAGAAGGTTCCAAAGGCATCACCTGTAGGGACTGGTTAAAGGTTCAATTTACCAGCTGCTAACACATTACTCGTTGAAAAAAAGGTGTAAAATATGTTTTGGGAAACTTTTTTTTTTTTTTAAACCTTTGTGCCATTCGCCATTTAACATTGTTGACCAGACTTGAATCTAAAAAAAATAATAAAATAATAGAGGATGATCTAAGGTGAAGACAACAAGGTTTTTGTGGAAATTCTTCCTCAGCTGCTTCCTCCTGAATAAAGAAGTCCGGAGATGATGGCCTCCGCCTTTAACAAACGAGTCCAAATCACAAGAAAATAATTTTAAAAAAAAGAAAAAGACAGAGGTTGTACGGTGCACAACATGCTGCAGAGGTACAAGCGAGATCCTTTAATAAATGTGTGAATATCACATCACAAGCCCTGTATGTGTCTTCCTCACCACCGTAACTGACAATCCATCGCATCCAATTACATGAGTCTAAAGACGGTGACAGTGACCCCGGCCTTGGAAAAAGACCTTTCGAAGTGTGACATGAAGGCGTCTCCCTCAGATAAAACTGCAATCTCAGCCAACAAAAAGAAAAAACGGCAATCGGTGAAACCAGCAAAAAAAAAAAAAACACAGTCTACAGAAGTGTCAATCAATAGGCCTGCAAATAATGATTATTTTTAGCAGTTAATCTGTTTTCTTGATTATTTATTTCATCCATAAAATATCAGAAAATGATGACGTATTCATGTTTTGTCCCCAACCCAAAAATATTCTGACTAAAAAAAATGAAAAATAAAGAGATCAAAATCATTGTATTATTTTACATCTATTGTTGCAACTCGAGATATATTTGCACCAGTGGAACAACTGTGTTCCTCCTGTGTGTATCATATTTACAAAGCGAGGACAGATGGCGGAGCTCTGAAGGATCCTTTAAATCTCTGTCGTCTGTACTCCCCGGTGTTTTCTAAATTTTTCTTGCCTTTAACGCTTCTTGGCTTTAATTCCGACATGCAGATTCGAGTGGGGGGAAACCACCTATGAAGGTGTTTCAGAGTTATCTCTTCAAACTAACTCAGATTCTGTGATGTGCAGATTGAATAAAACAGTCAGATAGACACACACCTTCTGTCTTTTACAAGTCAGATACAGGTCATTGATCAACCAATCACAGTGCTATTTATGTATATTCCATAGAATGGAATGATTATGCTTTACTGCAGTGGAACATGTACATTTTTTACATCCATATGCATGTATTTTATATTATTAGAGTAACATAAATGTGCTATATGTGATTGCAGCGAGCTGCGAGGTAGCAGAGACGCCACCGCTGGGAGCTGTCATCGCCTCCGTCTGTGGTGTCAGATGTAATTAAATATGAATATGGCCACAATTAACGTGCGTGTGTGTGCGTGCGTGTGTGTGTGTGCGCACCGGTGCCTGTTGATGTTCAGTCAAATGTGCACAAAGGTGATCTGCAGGGGAAACAACATGGCGCGAAGCTCTGACTGAACATACTGACACAGTAGAAAAGGCACACACACACACACACACACACACACACACACACAGACATCCCTCGGGATGAATTTGAATAACTGCAACGATCAGCTGACCTCTGCACAGACAATGGGTCCATAATACTTACGACATCCTTATCAGCTTCACATGTACCATGGTGGTCTTTTTTAACATTTTGTATTTATATATTTTCCAAATAAATAACAAAAGCAGAGAAATTAGACCCAGAAGTCCTTTACTCAAAAAAACTACATTGTAATATTCAAAAAGAAAGAAAAAAATGTACATATATGAAATTACAGAAAATACAGAGTGGTACAAGTCGTGGTCGGATGGGATTCTGCAGCCAATTTCAAACCCGTACCTCCACAATCTGGTAACACTCGCCCCCACAGGGTCAGGGTTATTATAGACTTCCCCCCCTCTAGAACGTGGGAGTCAAGTGAACGAAATGGCCTGTCAGCAGTGCAGACCTCAACCCAATTGAACATTTGTGGGATCAGCTTGGGCGAGCTGTAAATTCTAGTGTAAGCAAACGCGACCGTCTTAGCCAACCTGTAGCGAATCCTTCTTGAGGAATAGAACTCTGTTACACAGCGTTACTTTTGGTCAGGATGTGTTAGGAGGAGGTGTAGGCATGTTTGGTTCTTTCCACATGCTACTGATACTACTGGCTGTTTGTTCAATGAAGCAATGTCCTGCTTGTTTCTTGTTGCTTATAGATTCCAATCATGCAATCCCAACAACGCAAAACAATATAGTCAATTACAAATACATAGTTTGACAATGGAAGTTAATCAGCACATTTTACTTAGAGCTTCACCCACTTCTTGGTTGTGCTGATCATCCCATAATTGTGTGATCCTTACAAACGCAACATCGTTAGCAAAGCAAACCACTGGCTACTTGATTACATTAGATCAGAATGTCCCATTCGGTTTTTACGGTTTTACTGTGCACAACAGGCACAAGAGTTCATTCAATTGTCAAAATTTAGACATATATACCATGAAACATATCAAAGCAACACGGATCTCATGGAACAGAATGCTAAATCTGTACCTCCCTCGGTAAATTGGTGAATTGGTAATCTGCCTTGGTGAAGTTTAGTAGTATATCTATCCCGACCAAAGCAGAATCTGTCACGTATGAACATGGAAGAACCTGAGCAGGTAAATGAACAAGGGAATACAGAGCCGAGGAAGAGGCCAAAGAGCACAAAGACGGAGCTGTCCCCGGATGAAATATGGGCCACACATGGCAGGGCAGGTCACTGAGTGCGGTCGAACATGGACCGTTCTACAGCCTCTTAAATCATCTAAACATTCCACAGGGAAAACAGGCATGCACTCAGTAAACGATGGAATTACTCATGCTACAGTTTACAGCAGTATAACAGTTACTATAGGATAATGCAAAAATGCATTATATTACAAATGGAGATAGGCAATGGAGATCTGCAACCTGGTGGTAGCAACTAATGCTATTACACTGCAAGAGCAGACATCTTGGACCGCAATGGCAGTTTCCAAAATATCAACGTTGTCCGCATAGCTACGATGGATGTGTGGGTGTTGAGCAGCCCCGACCATGAAGTTGTTGCAGTACCAGTACATACAGGTAAATGCAGGTGTACACTACACCTTGTGTGTACACTACACCTTGTGTAGTGTACAGCGTTATGGGTTGTCTATTAGCATGACCGGTTGCAAAGCATGGAGATCGCTCACATCCTGGTGTTTGTGGATGAGACCAGTTTAAACCTGGCCAAAGGAAGGCCACAGTGGGTGTGCCAGGCCAACACATGTGTAATATTATCATTATATGTGCTGCAATACCAGAGAACAGTGTGAGCACACGTATTCCCAGTAGTGAAGGGCAATACCACTGATTTCTTTTTTCAATCCAAAACCAATTAAAATCCAGACAGGTATCCACGATACTGGTCCTAATAAAGATACCAGACTGTGTTACATAAATCGTTAAGTTTTCCTAAATTGATCTCCTAAACTTAATGTGTACTACTTGTTCTTCTTGTTCGCATTGGGCCTGAGTGAGCAACATGCTGCGATGCATATTACGTCTAGGACTATGACAGGTAGAAGAATAAGTACTTCCTACCAACTGGGTATCAGTTTGATAAGATCCCAATCATACACTTTCTTTTTCACTGTGTTCCTGTTGATGATAAACTACACATATACCTTAAATTATAATAATATGAGAATCAATATCTGGTATTGGAAGTATCACTATTTTAGGATTGGTCACCACTGATTCCCAGTATTGGCATTGGAGATCTTGTCCCTGAGAGTTAGAGAAGTTTGTTAAGGCCAGACTCTGCAAATTTCTTTGTTGTGGGGGATAATGCGAGCTTCCACTGTGGCAAGGTCATCATTTTTTCTGTTGATATATTTTCTGTTTTACAGTATATTGTGCTGCGTATGTTTTCTGTATACTGTTAAGGTGCTGCAGTTATTTTATTTCTGTGGCGTGTGCAGCGTGTGTTGTTCAGTAAACACCAGTCAGTGAAGAAATGGGCGAGGAATGAAATGCAGATGTGCGGGATATTTCCAGGGTCAACGTGTTTGCCCCGCTTTGTATGTCCATCCATTTATAGCATGGATTCACTGTTTTTGGGTGAGAAATGACTTTCTTTGCAGGTGAGCTTTGGCGTTTCGCTGAACAAGGTATTTCTGTGAATGCACCTGGAGCTTTCGGGACGTTATTTGAGTCTGAAGAAATGAGCCAAAGCAAATGAGGCCGAGTGTAATACCATGACAACAGAAATATTATGCTGTCCTGGGTTTTTTTTATTTTTTTTTTAAGGCACAAATAGCATTACTCTTTTTGAGAAATGGTTATTCCTATGAATTTTTTGTACTTAATATACAGCATGTCATGAATGTGTACTGGTCCATACATTATTGCTCAATGGATGGATGGATGGATGGATGGATGGATGGATGGATGGATGGATGGATGAATGATTGGATGGATGGATGATTGGTGGATGGATGATTGGTGGATGGATGAATGATTGGATGGATGGATGATTGGTGGATGGATGATTGGTGGATGGATGGATGGATGAATGATTGGATGGATGGATGGATGGATGGATGGATGGATGGATGGATGGATGGATGGATGGATGGATGGATGGATTGATGGATGGATGAATGATTGGATGGATGGATGATTGGTGGATGGATGAATGATTGGATGGATGGATGATTGGTGGATGGATGATTGGTGGATGGATGGATGGATGGATGGATGGATGGATGGATGGATGGATGGATTGATGGATGGATGAATGATTGGATGGATGGATGGATGGATGATTGGATGGATGGATGGATCTTCAATGTATTTGAGAAGCTGCTACCAGAGAAATTTTCAGATTTTTTAAAAATGACTGAAAAAATTGAGCAGTTAACAATCAATTACCATAAAATATGAATTAATTATTTCTTCTGTTACCACAAGAGGCATCGCAGTAAATTTTTACCACTTATAATACCTGGGCAAAACACGCTGGTGGAATATCACCTCTGAAAAGTGTTAATGAGCGGAAGCATTTCTGTGCGCGACGTAACGGGAACAGAAAGTGTTTTCAGAGTGGTTTTGAAGAGTTTATTGCCCAACATTTCTGTTATTTCCATGGAGACAGGAGTCAGAAACTGAACCTGTTGTGCCGTGTGCCGGATGCTAAAGCATTCTCACTGTTGACTGTCTTTTTTTCTTTTTTTCTTTTTTTTTTCCAGCGGTGCAGAAAACATTTGACAGACAGGGGAGCGAGGTGAGGCAGAATGAAATTCTAGCTGCACAGAAGGAGAAGGAGAAGAGAAGCTTTGACAAACAGGAAGTCTTAATAGCAGCTTTTGTTTGGGCCTTTCAGATAAACGAGATGACCTTGCCGACTCAGTTAGTCGACAGCCTCCCACTTTAATGACGGTGATGTTTTTCAGAGCACCGTGGATTCATTAGCGCTCGCTGATGATTTTATTTAAAGGGTCATTCATGTTTATTACTTCTTTTTTTCCTCGTCTTCCCGTCAGGTCGTTTTTATTAGCCCGGATAAAATGTGCTACAACAAAGTGCCATTGTGCAAGCAGCGAGACGACCAGACAGGCTGTAAAGAAACCAGAATGACATTTACCACAAATGTTATGAGAATACTTAAAAGTAACTTTTAATATGATGATGTGAGCTCTTTCACTAGAAAAAAAAATGAGGAAATAGTTATAGATCCCCCAATAAATACCTTTAAGGGATAATATGCATAAACAAAATGCATCATGTGTCCAGGCTTTGTCCAATCAGTGTCCAATCTATAAATGGTAAAGTTTCTCCAAATACCAGCTCTGATATAATAGGGCTAAAGCTGGTAGCATTTTGAGTTAGATTCAGCTATTCTGGAAGAATTATGGAACTTTTCTGCAATGTTTAGACATCTGACGTCAGAACAGAACATAAAAGACAGAAACCCACAAAAAGCTGATTATGTCTGCTATAAATGTATTAAATGTCATTTGGAGTCTTTCGGTTTCAGAGCAAGTCTTCACAGATGCAGTAACACTGAGCTCGGATTCCTGCAGGACGGAGCGTCCTCGTAACAATACAGCGTACGTCCACGAAAGATTCCTCCTTATAGGTCCAGAAATGTAAAAGAAAGCTTTGAGGTTCGTGAGAGACTTGTAATGCACAGCGCGTGATGCTCTGGGATGGACAGGAAACCTGCGCTCGGAGTCCATAAATAAACTCCACCGCTGTAATGCAGTCGATTAAATGAGCACGTCGGGTCTCCGAGGAGTAGCTCACACCTCCCCGCATCCCGGCTTATTGATTCAGTGAAATGAAGCCGACGTTTCTGCTGCTGGAGGCGCACTCGGCCTAATGCCGTGTGCAGCTTTGTGCTGTTACAGTTCGAGGCACGTCTTAATGGCTGCAGAGTAGCGTCTTCACCGCACCTCCGGCCAGCGGCGGCGGCTACAGGTTAATATCCGCCTCGGCTCGCCATGACACAAGGGTTAATTCACTCCGTTTAACCCCCAAGGTTGTTGGCACTCGGAGCTTAAATCAGACGTAGGACGCCGCATTTAGCATGAATGAGTAAATGCATCCAGAGCATTCCGGTGATAGGTCTACGTTAAGTGTTTGCGTAAAGCATCGTTTTTCCCCTCCAACGCAATTACACATCGACACGCGCTCTGGAGGACATTTTGGAAAAACTCCATATTTTTTAGCAGAGGAGAAAAAAAAAAAAAACACAGTTTTAGTCTGGACAGAGGAACAAAAGGGGCTTAAGAAGATTTAGGATTCCGTGGAGCGGCGTGTTTCTCGTTCCCAGGGCGTCAAGCATTGCCTTTTTTTCCATGCCCATCAGTGTCACTTTTTTATGCACCGAGTAGAATTTAACATCATTTTTTCTACAACCAGCAGACTCCCATAGACTTTAGAAGTCTGACATAAAAGCAATTAAATCAACGATGACTAATTTGACAAATGAGGTGGTTGGTTTGATGGCTGCTAATCATAGGAAAGTTGCACAAGCAGATATATATACACAGATAATTAAAGGTACATTTCGCATTGCTGGTCCAGAACACTTTTTGTCAAATACAGCAAACATCTCCTCACAGGCCGTGAAGCTGTCAAGCTACTGTTTGCACTGGAAAAAAATGTCAATAAATGTGGGTATTTATACACCACTTTGTCACATGGGATACCAACAATTATAGCAATCCTCCAGCCAATCAGCAGCAAGTGACATCACAGGAAAGATGTAGAAGTGCTCTGGGATTCCACAGGTCACCCAAACATCAACCCCTTCCACTAATAAAACTGATGGGGGTATGAACTACATAGAAACTCTGTTTCTGGTTCTGCATCTAACATATTTTCAGAAACACTTCTCAGTCAATTATTGAGGTGTAATATCTTAATTAAGCCCGAAAAAAGGTTGCTAAAGACGACAGCGATTGGTGAAAAATGGTGGTTATAGTGTGATATCATGAGGTTGCCCTTAAGCAGTGCAAGGACACAAGATTATGCAGGTAGGGATTCAAAAGGCTTAAATCAAGCTTCTTTATAATCAACAGAAATCGCTGCCTGTGGCCCTCAAAAAGGGGAACGGAAAATAAGTCTCTTTTTCAAACAAGTTCTCGACAAGTGTCTCCAGTGAGAAACCCTTCCAGTACCTGGGTCACTGGTATCAAACACAACAACTCAAAGGAACTATTTCTCCAGAAGCGCACCGCCACCAGCTCTCCAACCTCTGCACACAATGTCTCAACTCCACTGCGTGCGTCTGGGTTCAAAAATATTAATTTCTCCAGAATCGTGAAGGCCACCTTTAACAGAGATTTGTAATGGCTTTATGTTGCAGTAAGTTGAAAGCTCTCTGACTTTCAAACATATGACACAGGATGCCTTGTGCATCAGTATCAAACAAACACGGGTGGGTGAGACCAATCAGCACTATTTGAAATGGATATGGTCTTGTTATAGGACTCTCAAGAGACAGAATTTGTTTTAAATAGGGAAAAACAAAATCATAATTACTTGTCTCCTTTTGTTACTGAATTCCTCTAACAGAGAGATTGCATAGAGATTGCTGCTGAGCTGTACACTTTTGTGTCAAAACGAATAGCTCTTAATCTCGCCATCACGGCTGTGTCAAAGCGGCGCGCGGCGATATCAAACACATACTGGTTACAATCAGCAGCAGACGTGTTTCTCTGTGATGTGTTCAGGATCAGTGTCAGTAAATCCACTTTGAAAACCAGGGGAGGAAAAGAGAAAAAGATTCATTTATGTTCAAACCACATCTTTGTTAATAATGATTACATTTCTGACTTTTTATAAAGTAAAAGTTAACAAATAAATGTATTTACAACTTGTTTAGTCTGTTTCCTTCCCATCCAAATCAGGAGTTGAACTTGATAATCAGAATGATGTTGCTTAAGGTATTGATCCTCGATTGCAGATACAGGACACTTACTTTATGGTGTTATTCTAGCGTTTTGATGTGTGCAATGTGATCAAAGTGCGCAGTGGGATTGTGAGATCGGAAATATGTTTTTCAATGAGAAATTGAAGAGAAGCAGGTCGCATACATGGTAAGTCATCAAACCATTATAGCCCGGCCCGTAGGGCCCGACGTGCCGGTTGTCGTTTTTACACAGACAAAAACTTCATGAATTAAAAATAAGTGCACGCACGCAGGCATATTCCCCACAGCAGACAGAAGACAAACAGACTTGCTGGTAGTGAATGATTGTTTCTCACTGTGCAACACATTTAAATAACAGCTGTGGAAAAGATTAACAAAAAATACACTGACATTAACAGTAATTTTATCCTGGTAACATAACATGTCAGTTGGAAGGATAAAAAAAAGATAATTAGCTGCTCAGCACAGCTGTCAATCAAACACACACAAGACACGCCCCTCCAGTTGCTGTCAATCAAATACAAACACAGATACACTCATCAAGCTCCTGTCCATCAAAGATAGACACACCCCTCTATCAGCTGTCAATCAAACACAGACACACGCCCTCTATCTGCTGTCAATCAAACACAGACACACCCCCTCTATCAGCTGTCAATCAAACAGACATACCCCTCTATCAGCTGTCAATCAGACACAGACACACCTCTCTATCTGCTGTCAATCAAACACAGACACACCCTCTATCAGCTGTCAATCAAACACAGACACACCCTCTATCAGCTGTCAATCAAACAGACATACCCCTCTATCAGCTGTCAATCAAACACAGACACGCCCTTATATCTGTTGTCAATCAAACACAGACACACCCCTCTATCTGTTGGTAATCACACACAGACACACCCCCTCTATCTGCTGTCAATCAAACACAGACACACCCCTCTATCAGCTGTCAATCAAACACAGACACGCCCTTATATCTGTTGTCAATCAAACACAGACACACCCCCTCTATCAGCTGTCAATCAAACACAGACCCACCCCCTTTATCAGCTGTCAATCAAACACAGACCCACCCCCTCTATCTGCTGTCAATCAAACACAGACATACCTCCTCGATCTGCTGTCAATCAAACACAGACACACCCCTCTATCAGCTGTCAATCAAACACAGACATACCCCTCTATCTGCTGTCAATCAAACACAGACACACCCCTCTATCTGCTGTCAATCAAACACAGACACACCCTCTATCAGCTGTCAATCAAACAGACATACCCCTCTATCTGCTGTCAATCAAACACAGACACACCCTCTATCAGCTGTCAATCAAACAGACATACCCCTCTATCTGCTGTCAATCAAACACAGACATACCCCTCTATCTGCTGTCAATCAAACACAGACACGCCCTCTATCTGCTGTGGTCATTAAGGTTTAGTTCCTTTTAATAATGGAATTTATTACATTACATTGAGTTGGACTTTCAAAATCTAATTTTGTTAAAGTTAAAGACAATCGTGGTCATGGCTTAAAAAAGCAATGTTGGAAATGTAAGTGAACAGAAATCGGATGTTCTCTTAATGCAGTGTATCCTTCTTTTCTTATTGAACATATTTATATTGCTCCATGTTTAAATTGCATACCTATTTGCTCCTTTTTTTTTTTAATCTTTCTTCTCACCGTCTCCCAGGAGCCACAAGACAATTTAGTCCTGCTTGTTCTCTGCACCGTATAATGACAATAAACTTTAATTGGATTGAATTCAGACACAAAGGGAGGGGGGGAGATAAGCAGAAAAGGAAGAAGAATAAAAAAAAAAAAGAAACTGAAACTAGAAACAGACTAAACCCACATGCTAAACAGATGTTGTTTTCAGGTCTGAAGAAATGAAGCTTTACTGCTTCCTTTACCCAGGTTGATATTTGTTTAACCCTCTCAACCTGAGGCACCTCCTCTCTCTGACCTGATCCCTCCTCCTTTGTCTTTAACACATCGAGGGAGCAAAGAAGAAGAAGATGATGAAGAAGAAGAAGAAGAAGAAGAAGAAGAAGAAGGAAATAGGAGAGCAGCAATTGAAGGGGAACAGATATATATAGAGAGAAAGAGAGCAAGTATCCAGGGCAGGAGTGCGGGCCAATTAGAGAGTTGCCCTAGGTTGTCCTGTTATCTTTCTCACACACAGCCTCAACAGGATATACAAAGCTCTGCCCTGAGGTACACACACACACACACACACACACACACACACACACTCACACTATATATATATATATATATATATATATATATATATATATATATATATATATATATATATATATATATATATATATATATATATATATATATATATATATATATACCACAAAGACATGATCTAACAAGGTCAAAAGAAGAAGAACTGGAGGGAGGAAGTGAGCGGGGGAATCGGAGAAGAGTAAAAGCGGCCAGGCGGGGGGGGGCAGAGGAAGAGAGAGAAGGAAAAAAGAAGAAGAATAAACAAACATTAATGGCAACCCTAAAGACTTTAAGGCTGACGCTGTTCTGGCGTATTTAGAGCGTATTTACACATAGTCGAGGAGAGCTACATGTAAATAAAAGACATTTATGAATGTAGCCCAAATCGATATTCGAAACATCCGAATGGTAAAAGGGTGATTACACTTAAACACAAATCTCTCAGATGCATCCACTTCCACCTCTGCTAACTTGGGTTATGAATAAAATCAGGTGAACTGAAGGCTGTGTGATCAGAACAAAAAGGATCATATTTATTGGGTACAATAAATCCCATATTGAATTATCTTTTTTTTTATTGTCAGATAATGAACTTCCTTTTTTTTTTTTTTAAACTTTGTATCTCCTTGTTTTACCTCTATCTCATCGCTTTGTTAATAGGATACTTTAAGGTAATTCTACCAGAATTCTAAACCAGATACTGTCACCTGATTACGATTTATTTTTTGCGGCGGAGATTTCCGCTTTGTGACCTGAGAGATCTGCTGCGATGGCGAGGTAACAGATCCTCTTATTCATAGAACTCATGCGGCTGAATTCTGGAGAAAACCTTAAATCAACCATAAATCACGGAGCGTCTTTTTCTCCCTCTCTCCGTCCGTTGTGGATTTCTGTACACTGAACAAAGCAGAAATATATTCTCTAGTAAGCATGCTGATGTTCACATTTATCAGTGTTTCTCTCGCCCTGTGCCCTCCTGTTTATTTATCACACTTGATCCCCAGAGCGTGCGGCGTCTTCTGATACAGTATTAGTCGGGTTAAAAGTAATATTTCATGACTGCAGAGAAGTCAGCAAGCAGCGAAACGTCGCCTTTTGATGTCTCTGTGCGGCCCGCTAAAGAAACGTGAGAGAACACACACAAACACCTTCATGTTTCGCTGCTTTGAATCCGCCGATCGACATTTCGACTCGGGCCTGACCACACACAAAAAAACACACACACACACACACACACACACACACACAGGAGATGAAGCTGTGTCAGTGGCCAACGTCTTACTTTTCCGTCCCCTGTGGATAGGTTATCCACTCCGCTCTGCTTTCTGCTTCTCCGGGCGCTCGTCTCGCGTTTCCTTCTTTTTATTTTCTTCTTTCCTTCTTGTCTCCTACTTCTTCTTTTCTCCAATTTTCCTCCTCTCTCTTTGTCTCTTTGTGGCTCATCTGTTCTCTCTGGACTATAAAAATGTAACGGATACTCTGTGGAAACTAATGGCCGAAGTTGGTTTTTACTTTCTGGACTTCTCCTTTAAACTTGGGCATTAAGTTCAATATTTGGTGATTAAAACATTTGTTAAAAATGAAACCATGTGAGAGGTTTCGAAGGTTCAGTCACTGTTTAGAGGAGGCGTTATCTCCTTCAGAGACGTAGATTCTTGCAAGATGTCAAAAGACAAAAAAGGTTGGAAACCACTGGTTTCACCTTCAACATTCTGTTGGATTTGTACACGTATAGAAATGCATGTTTTAAAACGTCCGAGTCCAGTTTCCTAACCAAGTGCTGCATAAACAGTGGACTTAACATTGGATTTATTAAATATGTGAAGGTGATTTTATTGTGATCATGTGTAAAACCCTTTCTGTGTGTGTGTGTGTGTGTGTGTATCGCTACTACTTTAACTATCTGCATAATGTTACTTTCATATGAAAATCTGTGATCATTATTGTAATTATAATGTAATAACAACAATGATGCTCATAGCAAACCAAGTAGTTTGAAAATTCATTTGAGGTTGTGGCTATCGTAATTGTATATCCACCATACACATAATGGTCTACGAACGTGTGTGAACCAACACTCTGGATAGCTATGGTTATATCTCTGGATATCTATGGTTTTAGTCTTGTGGCGCCATTCTAGTAATCTGATTGGATGGTGGAGAACGACACTGCCCGTAACCCACGCATGCTGGGTAGCCCCCCAAAAATAACCAGGCTTAGCGTTTGTTTTATATGACCCGACCCTTGGTAAAATCACCCATCACCCACTGGGTAGAGGGCGATGGCGGAGATCTGAGCTCATTACGGAGGAAACCAAAGAGCCGGCGATAAGCGTGATATCAGGGTGTTTATCTGAGGAATAAACTGGACTGGACCGACCGGCGCAAAGCCTATATGAGTCTCTCAAAGAGCAGCCCCTTAAGACCTTCATCAACACCTTTAAGGGGGCGGTGGGAGGGAGGGGGGAAGGGGAGGAGGATGATGGCGGCTACGCATGGCAGCCATGATGGATGAAGGACTCGCACGCGAGACACTCTGACGGCACTGGAGAGCCCCTTCAGCGACAGGCTGCTGGGCCCAGAGTGCGTGAAGGAACCGTATCAGAGATCCTTCCTTCCTGCAGCTGTCAGACTGTATAATCAGCACTGCTCCCAGTAGACCACACACACACACACACACACACATACACACACACACCAGAACTGACAACTTAGTCAATATTCTCTGCAATATCAATAATCACTCAGGTAACATTTATTATTTATTCATTTATTGTGTTTTTTTTTTTCTTTTAACTTTGATGCATATAATTAATCAGTTGAGTCACTAACAATCATGTTGTCTATCTATTATTATTTTATAATTATCAGTATTTTGTACTTTGCATTGAAGAAAATAGCACTATAGTGAAATATGCAAATACGCAAATACATGCACAAATATCCCCTTTGAAAAAACAAAAAAACAATTTACTATCCTAGTTACAAAAAAAATATTGGGTTATTCTAAAGACCTGAACTTTTAAATATATATATATATAAATATAAGTACTTTTTTTGCCTAAAACCTTTGTCTAAGCTGTTTGAAAAAGTACCATATGAGTATTATTTAGATTTCTTTTATTATTATTATTAGTAGTAGTAGTAGTAGTAGAAAAAGACAGTCATAGACTTCTGCAACTAGAGTCGTAGGTGGACCTAAAATGGGTTAACTGTGACGGATGTTTTCAAGGAACACTTGACAAATTGTGAACCTGTCATTTAAATGGGACAAATAACATGGGTTTCAGGTGCACTCGGTGCTACCGTGTCATTGGTCTGTAATAAATAAGACATTTTCACAGCTGAAAGTCCATAGAAGTACTTCTAGGACTTCCTTGTGATAAAAACATGCACGTGCATTTGCACACATGCACGCACACACACGCACACACACATCCTGGCTCCATATTCACAAGCACTCGGTCACGCCTAGCCTCTCCCTCCAATCAATTTGAGACACTTGTCTGAAACATACTTTAATGTAGCAGCACTCTTTCTTCTGCCACTGCTATTTAACACACTTCTATATCATCCTCTTATCTTTCCCTCCCTCCATCTGCCCGCCCCCACCCACCCCATCCCCTCGTTCTTGTTTGCTCTTTATCTGCTCGGAGCATTCGGAGGCTCTCGGCCGGCGCGGATCTTCACATCACGCTTACAAATTCCAGCAGACAGGTGATTTTCGGAGACAAACGCGCTCGGCACGCCGCTGAGCGAGTGCCGCACGTGTCCCGTATATGCATGGAGACTGATGTCGTGTTTCCCAGCAGTGTTATAGGTCAGATATTGGAAATAATTGAAATGTTGCATGCCCAGACGCACTCACACTCCTGTGTGTGTGTGTGTGTGTGTGTGTGTGTGCATGTGCGCGCGTGAGATAGAGAAAGAAAATAAAGTGCTTTTGAAGTTGCATTGGTTGCAGCTCTCCTGCTTTGACCGTGTTTGTACTTGTGTTAATCTGAGAGAGCAGAACCCAATTTACAGAGCTGCGAGTCTATTTCACAGCTGTTTGACCACGCGTGCGCGCACACGCACACACACAAACACACGCACGCGCGCACACACACACAAGCAGAGAGAGAGAGAGAGAGTAAATGACGATGTATTGCTCGGGGCTTCTGACATTTGGACACTTCTCAGAAACATGTGTGAGCCACAGAAAGAGAGCGTGTTCTGCAGCAGGTCTAATGTAGTATGACCAATCACCAGGCTGCTGATAGAGGGAGCGAAGGCGAGGGAAACACACTCCAAACTGTCATTTCTCTGTTCGATTTTCCTTTAACTGCTCATTTTTGTTTGATATTTGAAATTTGAATTTTGCCAAGTATATAAAATCAGGTTTTAACCTGTTATTTTGGACTAAAATGAAAATAAAATGCTAGTAGACAACTTGTAGTAGACGAATGATCTAAAAGGAAAATGAAAAATAAGTGCTTCCTGTCACATGACATGATCGACTTCCTATCAAAAACATGACAAAGACAAATCCTTTGAAATCAATTGTTCAAGCCTTTTGAATAACCCCCAAAAAATAATGTTGTTTTTTTGTTAGTGGGCATTATTGCACAATTGGCTATTATAAAGTATTTGCCAGTCATTAAAGTGTTATTTTCTTCAAAGCAGAGTAAAAAATGAAAAACAAGATACATAATAGTTAGTGACCCAACTGATACATTTGTATCATAACTTTAAAAAAAAATGGCTCTAAAGTTGTGTAACTACAAACAACTCAGCCTGACTCATGCAGAACTCCCTTATAGAAATACAGCATTTAAACAGGCCTTGTTTGAGGGTATTTAGGACAAGCAACAAGGCTGATGTTTTAAAAATAAAAAAATAAAGTTTGAGCATATATAGGACAAGCATCGGGCCGATGTATAAAAAAAAAAAAAAAAACATAAAGTGTACCCCCAAGAAAAATGAGTAGCTGTTACGGTTCTTATCCATAATGCAACACCATCAGGGAGTCATCTGATTGGTTCATTCTGCACGATGACAACAAGTCGAAACCTCTCGCAAGTCATGAAGAAATGTCTTCAGCAAGGAGTCCATTAACAGATGGTGTGAACCCCCATGGAGAATTAAGATGCCAGAAACAGTTATCACTTTACTTTTCCAAACAGGATCTGCAAATACAATTCCTCATAGATTGTGATATTGTTAAATATTATGAAAAAAAGTAGTCTCATGAATGAAATAGACATGTGTATATTTTTTCCATATTTTTTGAGAATTTTGGCATTTAGTTTTCATAGTTTTTTTTTCAAGTTCTCACTTTGAGACATGAGTCAAGCCATATGGGTTTTGTTCTGTTTGTTTGAAAATTTGTGAAAAAAAACGAGGGATGAACTTGTTCAGTATATATATATATATATATATATATATATATATATATATACTGAACAAGTTCATATATATATATATATATATATATATATATATATATATATATATATATATATATATATATATATAAACATGCCACAGCGAGCAAGCAAACTCTGGGTCTGGTTCTGATTTTGGTTCTGGTTCCAGAACAAACACACAAACAAAAACCCAAACAAATAATTGACTTCATCACAGAAACACTGACACAGTTTCCACTTTCAGGGATTAAAGGGTATAGAAAATGTGCTACAGATAGCAACTAAAATTCATTTACATGAAACAAATCATGCTTTTGAGGCAAAATTGTTTTGCAAATAATTGCAAATTAATTACAAACTATATATAAATATATATATATATATATATATATATATATATATATATATATATATATATATATATATATATATATATATATATATATATATATATATATATATATATACATATATACATAACCATCAATTAAATAAAAAGTTGCCCAAAGCCCAAGCAATCTGGTAGCACTGGAACTTACACCATTAAATCTGTTTTCACAGGCTGAACAAGACTAACCTTCTATACCAAAAAAAAAATCTACGGAAGGTTGAAATCAGCCACTAGCACGGGCCTGGACACGGTGTCAGTCAGGCTGTAACATATAATGAAGAAAAATGACAAAAGGTTATCTGACTGCCCTTTAAATAATGAGAAATGGCCCTTGGCACATACCAAATTTTTGGAAAGAAAATAGGTTTTCATGAAAGGGTCACTTCAGATGCACACAGCCTCTCCCTCATACACACACACACACACACACACACACACACACAGGAGTTGTAATTACAAAGACACATTCATTCACGCATTCACAGATGGAGCGAGTGGCCCGAGCAGCGAGGAAGGAGGAGGAGAGCTGTTCAGCTCATCTCAATCGGCGGGGGAGCTGCACAGATCTGTATTCTTCTCTGTAATCCCCCCCAACACGTCCCAGAGACGATCACTCACTGCTGCCTCAACCTTGATAAGTGAGTGTCAGCACGCTCGGCCCGCGCCAAGAAAAACTCCTTCACAGAGATGAGAGGCAAAGCCAAAAAAAATGCATGCACGCATGCACTTAGACACACACACACACACACACACACACACACACACACACACACACACACACACACACACACACATAGATACCTGAGATGATGGAGGCATGTCTGAATTCCTCTGAGAAATGGATCGGCTCGTACGGGGACGTCTCGTAAAACTCTTCCCCTGGAAACATAAGAGAGAAGAAAAGTGTTCAGACATACACACACACACACACACACACGCACGCTGCAGCTGTGTGCGTGATGCGAGGGACACGTCTGACCATCTGCTTCTACCCGGAGACCGTCTTCAAAGTCGATGTTTCCGCGTTGCTAGGTAAAAAGTAGTTTGCAGCAGCATTTGTTAAAGGCTAGACTAATTAAATACAGAAGGGGTTAAAACAAATGAATTAAGGAAGATGTATTTCAATCAACACCTCAGTTTTGAGTGAGTGAGTTTTTCAGAAATTCATACAGACAACATTCACCGCAGATCTGCCCGCTAAACTCCCCGGAAGGGTGATGCCGCCTGGACATCAAACGACTTTTTATCAAATTCCCTACTCACAGCCGTGATCACACCCTATAAGGTCTGGTCTGCTGCACTGGCACCACAATCCACCAACTCTCCAGGCCTCAATCTCCACATCTCTGACCACCTGGCAATCACTGGACTTCCTCAACCCTAAAGCGAGACACTGTATCCTACTGACATCTGTAATCCATCCAGCCTCCTTTCTCAGGAAAAGTCTGCCTTCCCGCTCCCTACCTCCCGGCCTCTATCCCCCACCTGTTGCAGAGACACGTCAAAAATGCGACCTTCCCCCCCTTTTTGCGCAGTTCGTATGTAGCACAGTTCCCACACGTCACATGTTTTTTATAAAGCCATGGCCATTGGCTATTAGATTTGGATAATCTCGTCATGGGAAAGTTCCATTGGATCGCGCTGCTGTCCGTCAAACCAAAGGAGGTCACACTTTTGTAAACATTGGCTTCCGCGCCAGGTGTCAGTCTATATGAAATGACTTCGAGATGTACCACCACAGTACAACGTGTCTTAAGAGGTTATATGCTGTGTCATATAAGTATATAATCCAATTGAAATAAAGGCACATGGTAATAATATGGTAATAATATGAAAACAAACATGGCTTCCTTTTACAGTACAGTTTCAGCTTACTTACTGTGTAGTTTATCATGTTTTTCTAAGTATTAAGTGAGAGACATCATGGTACAAATGTTTATATAGGAAGTTCTATAAAATTTAATATGTATCTACATAGTTCAATAAATTGATGATACCATATATTTACTGGGTAAAATACCTTATATCAGAACCTTAGTTCTCTGCATTTACCTATGCTACTTATAATGAGTAGATTATAATTACCATATATTTAGTGGGTAAATACTATACAATTCAAATACATGTAGATAAGGTGGAGAAATAGACAAAATCATTCTTATATATATTTTTCATAATCTGATATATATATATTAGAAAGGATAAATGCTGAAAAAGAATGAAACAAGCACACAGACATCAGATTTTTCTTTTCATATCTACCTACTTTGTGCCTTGTGGGGGATCTGAAAAGTCATGTGATGTGAGAATGTTTTATGTCAACTGCAGCTTTGTGCAAAAGAAAAAGAAAAAAAAGTGGCACCATCTGACATTCTGGCCGTTTTCATCTCCAGACTCGATTTCATTTCGATCATTCAGGGAGTGATTTTCCTTTAAACATGATCCACACTGAGCCGAGTCCTGTGTGAGACCCCGTTGTCATCATTTCTCATCTCCTGTTTTCTGAGCTTTGCCCTCTAAAAGTTTCTGTTTGACTGCCAGAAAACTTTATGCGCTTCGCTCCTGTGATGCAACATGTGAGGATGTGAAACAAAAGCCAAGACTGTACATCTCTGGCTGGTCGCATCACTTAATAGGAAATGTATTATGTTGTAACCTTGCTGCAGAGCTTGCATTGGCTTGTGTCTTTCTACAAACTCAGATTTTGTATGTCTAGAGACTGGTTGCCATGGCAATATTACTGACATCAGTTCAGTCTGATTACATGAAGTGCAGTGTTGGAATTAATAGTTAGAGTTAGAATAAAGCCGCGATCCAAACGCTCAATGTGCAGAGCGAGGTAATTATTGAACCTTCTATCAACTATAAAAAAAAAAGCAACTAGAACTTTTTTTCTTGTAATGAAACTTAGCGTGAGTTCAAACAGGAAGACTGACACCCTATCAGATGATTAGGGCTGTTGACTCTTAGTTGATCCAACCACATTTTGCCATGTTTCCTATCAGCGACGCACATATTGCATGTGGAAATTTGAATAATAATAGAAATATAGGCAATTAGAGGGTTCAAACGTTTTTAGGCTTAGAAAAAAAAACAGTTCAATCTACTTAAATCAAAGCAGGGAGCAGGGTTCAAGCTCCAAAAAGCTGAGTATAAGGAGCCACGAGAGGAGTTGTGCATACTTGCCTCCTCCATGCACGAATTATGAATTTATATCCATGAGGTACACATTTTTGGCCTTTGAGGCACAAAATGAATGTTTTGAAGATAAATACGTTGTACGATGATTGGACAGACGGTCGATGAGTCTTTGACCTGCCCCTGCAAAGATTTGTCGGTCGATGGATGCCATGTTTTTTGGCAGCTCTTGCTCCTTCATAATAGAAATGTCCCTACCAAGAAAATTGTGATAGAGACATAATCCAAAAAAAGTAGATGCTACTGTTTTCACTTTATCCAAATTATAAAAAAAAAAAAAAGTCTACTGTCTGACATTTATAGTGTAAGAGGTTTTTTTTCGTAGAGCACACTGGGATGAGTGAGTCAATCAGACATATGGTGTGAGGCTTTTTAAAATGACGTGGGCCTAAACTAGAGCGCCACCATCTGACGAATTGAGCTCATACCTCTTCATTTCCATGTTTCTAGCTCATTCCAGCTCACAGCAGTTTGATCCATCATAGCAGAACACAAATAAATACTAAAAAAAGTTATTTTCTGTGATAGAACTGCTGGGTGGATTGCATGTTTTTTTTTCTTTCACCTCTGCTGAATTGAAATGACAGGTGTGTCGATCTCATTTTCATCCTGGGCCAGATCACCATTAGTGTTATTATCTGTAATTCATACTAACCCTACAATGGAATACAATAATGAATTAGTTAAAAGAGTTTTAATAAAATCACAAAAATATATATCTCTATGTAGAAAGGCATGTTATATTGTCATTGTCTAAGCATCATATTAGTAAAAATTCCGCAGTAAACAACTAGGAAAATCATTACCTATATATATATATATATATATATATGATGTAGTGTGATTATTTTAAAGTAAAGAAAGATTCTTGTATTGCAATTAAAGAAACATATACAAATATAAACTTTTAAAACAACCTTTGTGGCCCTTTGAATTTGATGAGGTGCACTTGAACGCGCCATGAAGTGTTGTGCTTTGCAGCACAAAGTGGTGTGAATTTCAGAGTTTATCAGGTGCACTTGAATTCCCACTGATGTTTTACAAAGCGATTGGTTTCCGAACAGTGTTATTGCCCACCCAGTGGTTAAACTTTTATACAGATAGCGTGTCGATGAGGGAACCTGACAGCAGGTACGAGCTCAGGTGAGGTAAGAGTGCAGTGAGAGGATGCTGAGCTGCAACCCTGTCTGCTTGAAAGAATATCAGAGAGAGAGAGCGGAGTACTCCAAAAATATAAATATATATTTGTATATGAATGCACGTGAAATGCTGCATACCTGACTCCATGTTTGCTATCAAATTGTATTTCATGTGTGCTGGTACTGCTATTGCGTCAATACAAAGACATGACAGTATTGTCTCCGTTTAGCACAACTCATTAAATTGCACAATCTTTTGCAAGCTCTCACGGGCCACATAAAAAGCGGTGCCAGACATACTGTTGTCTGACAATAAAATATTTAAATAAAGGTTTCCATTCAGCGGAGTGGAAGCCGCTGCGTGTCTCTGTTATAACGGGTAACATTTTATAAAAGGATAGGGAAAAAAAGGCAGTGCCGTCAGGTGCTTGATTTGAACCCACAGTCTCATTGCCACTGAGGCAACAACAACAAAAAAAGAAGTGTGAAGCAAAACTGCCCATTTTGTTCAGGATAAATTGATTTGCCTATAAAATGAAGCTTCCGTCCGAATCATTTTGAAGGGGAGAAAGAATCTATAACATTAACAAGACTAGGTGAGACTCAATATGTGGTTGCATGATTTAGAGCAGGGTTGTCAAAACGTTTGCCCACAGAAGGATCCAAATGGACCAGTTCCTATTTCTTCACAGAAAAGTGAAGTCAAAAGGCATCTTTCAGTGCTCAAGGCATAACATATTTATAGTTTTGAATTTGTAAAAGGTTTGTAAAGCGGGAAATAACATCACCGCTTATAAACATAAATATTGTTCAGAGAGTAAATAGTTTGAATGGCTATGCATGCAACAATTATGTCAATTCCACTGTTTTGTACATATACTGAAGGTGAATTAATCATATTAATCATAAGAAATTTATAGATGCTGTTATTTATATGTAAATTATTACTGGCCACGCCCAGTTAAGATCAAATTGCGCTGTATACGGCCTGTAAACTGAATTGAGTTTGACCCCTGATTTACACACTTTCCCCTACAGTTGTGGTTGTGTATGCAACAAACAGCCTCATCGAACAATTGTTTGTAAAAATGCTAGGAGAAACTACATTTAAGCAAGATAGATCGCCGTCATTCACTATTGTTTCTAGAAGTGTTTTTTGGCATATTGCCGACTAAATGAACGATTCACTATGCAATTTTTAGCAGACTGCTCCCACTGCAGCATAAAGCAGCAGCAATAGTGGAGATTAAATTGGCAAAAAAACAAGAAAAACTTGAAATAGCTACATTATCTGCCAGTGGAATAAGATGATTTTCCTCAATCTTGGACTAATTGCACCAAAAACAAGGTATTTTCACCTGTTAGGTTTGTGCAGTGCAGGAAGAATAGTCGCTGCTCAGGCAGTGACTAATGGGGATCTGAAAGAAAGAAATAAATAAAAATAAAGAGTGAGACGCCATGTTAAATCGCAGTCAATGACTGTACTCCCCCTATCGATTTAAGGTTAAGATCTAAAACAATAAGAGAAATAAGTCCTATGGGAAATGGATCTACATATTCCGAGAGGCTTGTGGAAACAGCTGGAGGTAGAATATGTGAGTTACTCATAATTAACACGTTATTTTGACAGAACTAGTTAGAATAAATAAAAGTAACTGCGCACACCTCCTGGAGAATGTGCATATGTTGACTTTAAAAAATGAGTTTGACTTTGAAACGAAGTTGGGCGGACAGAACAAATAATTCGGTGAAAGGAAGAAAAGGGGAAGAAGGAAGAGTACGAGATCTCGTACACCCCTTTGGGATTTGAATATAATGGCACAATGGCACATGGTGACATAGAGACTTGAGGAGGAATACCTGAGCCGGTGAGATTAGGCACAGTTAAAAAATGCATAAACGTGACTCTAATAATGTCTGCGTGAGGACAGTTTTCTCTCTTTCTTCATTTTCTAGGTGGGAGCAGATTTGCATACAAGAATAAAAAACTGTGGTTTGCATGGTAAAAGTTGTGTTGTCCTTTCAAAACTCAGATAGAGTAATTGAACCTTTTGCTCAAGCTAACCATAGCCAATGTAAATACTAAATGATAGATCAGTTGATTAGTTGTCATGCATTTATGGTATTGATTTAATTATTCATCCATTGGTATATCATGAACAGGGGATACATTTATGAAGATTGAGTTGTTTAACCTTTGTGTATGTGGCAATGTTACCACTGGCCGGGTGAAAGCATAATGGCCATTTTTTATGGCCCAAGCATGCGCAGCCAGAACTTAAATAGAATGTTGCATGCTTACAAAAATGTAGAGAGTAGATTAGGTAAAAAGTCAATATTTAAGCCAATCTAGTTTCCACTGTCAAAAAAAATAAATATCTGCAGATTATAGCAGGCACAATTACTGCCGATTAATTTCTGGGGGATACGTTCTGCTGCATTTCTGCAGGATTTACATCACAGGAGTCCACACAGACATGAAGCAAATCACCTGTATTTCAACAGCACAAGGGATTTGTGTGTAGTCGTTGGTCTTAGTAAACACTGCCCACTCCTGATCATGTACTATTGAACCTAACAAAGCAAAACCAAACCTGAGAAGGACCATAGATTATTAGGCTCTAACAACATTTCAAAAGTCTCTCCTTCTCAATGGAAATCAGCCGCAATGATGAAAGCCTTTCCTGCCCCTTCCTATTACGGCTGTGAGCCTTGATGCTCTCTGAAGCTAAAAAGGTCCTCTCCACAGAGGAGGTTGTGACAGGTATCGTTAAAACCGGCTTCACAAAAACTTTGTGGCCTCTGGTCCAGTCTCGCGGAGGTCGTTGTCTCTCAAAACTGAGAGCGGCTGGACAGGTGACGTTCCTTGGATCACTTGTGAACAGTATTAATCCCAACAAATCACGCTCTAATCTAACGAGATCAAAGAAGCCGGGAGTCAAAAATATCTGACATCCCCGCAAGTGTTTCTGCTGTCAACTAAGCCATTCACGTTTTCAAAGCTGACTTTCGTTCGCACAGTGCAGTTTGTCGAGGACGTTGCAGCAGAATTTTCTCCTCTCATCTCTTGGGGATTTGTTGTTATCTGTTTTTACCATTTTGATTATGTTCAAAGACCAAGATCATAGAAACTACCAAGCTGTTCATGCTGATTATTTCCAAGTGCAGAGTGTTGGGGCATAGGCCAATGTCCATCGCCTTGTTTTGAAGAACATGGGAAAGTCCGTCGCATTAAATATGCCACCATAAATGATGAATGGATGGTTTCACTGGACCGTTCATCCCAGTTCTCCATCACTGTCTGGAATACTTGCCAGAGATTTCGTCCATGCTGAATTATAGTCTGTAATATGAATTCCACCAAACAGATGACACTCAAGGGATGCGGCATTTCACCATTTCATTTGTTTTCAGTGCTGAGAACCCTTCAACAGTAGGGAAAATGACTTAACATTTAACATTACATTTTAGCCGATTGTGACAGAACTAAATACAATTTTATGCCCATAGCAATGCATAAAGTTTCTTTGACTTCAGCTTGTATGGCGTTGAGCTCAGAGTGCACTGCAGTTCATCATAATATCTCAGTTCACTGATATTTCTATAATACATCTTCTGATATTCCCCGTGCCCCACTGCTCACATCATTAAATCCATAAAGGTTTTCTTTAACTTCACAGCTGTTGATATATCACAAAAACAACTCATATTTGGGCTTAGCTGGTTATATTTTTTGGTTCCCTCCAATTCAAATGCAACAAAAGAAGTAACTTTTTATATATATAACCATACAACATCGTGGCTGGATTTGCTGGTCCTAATGTCTTTGCTGTTCCCTTGAAAGTCTTCCCACTTCTTGTTTGGCAAGGAATGGGTGGCATGGGTGAGGACCACGTTATTTTTTTATCCATACCATGTCATGCTGTAGAGTCGACAAGGAAAGCAGAGCAGCTTTGCTAGCTCGACCTCATCCTTACAGCCATTTTTTTTCCCTTTTCATACCATTTGGTTTGAAAAGTCCCCACACTTGTATGTCTCTTTCTATGGGATGAATCCTTGAAGTCAGGTGATGGTTATATTTCCCCTCAAATGTCAAGTCTGAAAACCTTTTTTTAGATGCAAGAGCTACAAACGCTTTGTGCAATCTAAGCAACGCGCACCCTTCAACAGTGTCCTGCGACCTCAGAGAGGGGTCGGGCAAACCACAGAAACAGGAAAAGCATCGACCAGACTACATGTGTGCAAAGCTCCTAAAGTGGTTGCATTCATTTGGTTGTCCATTGAGGGCTACCATACAAACAAAGATCAAGGAGGAAACTCAGTGACCAACCACTATCTTTGAATTTGAATGAATTTCTTTACTGAAGTCAAGCGATGACACCTGGTCAGTCCTCTAGTGAAGATGTGTTTGAAAGATTCCAGCGGTGAAGAAGTAAGTGGAGCTTTGAGTTTAGATCATCTCGTAAGCATCACAGCAAATGTTGGTTTTGTTTTATTTTCTCAACTGCAGTTTCCTGACTCTTGCTCTAATGCCGTTTCACTTTGTGAACTTTTTCCGGCAACTCCGCAAATTGACTCTGCAAATACCAATTGTGGCAATGACGCCTGAGCTGTGATCAGGGAGCTTGTTTTTTTTTTCCTTTCCACCTTTAATGGGAATTGGGATGGAGGATTATGGTAGATTGCTTCCAACAGGCGGCATTTCTCTTTATCTTTCAGGTAAAGACTCAGAAAAGTGTTCGCTTATTCGCAGGCGGCATGACATTTCCTCTGGCGTCTCCGGGAACACGGCGGCGCGCCAGGATCCGCGCGCTTACAACTTCTATTTATTTGGCGTGTTTTGTCTTTAATCTTTGCGCTGCACGTTCGAGCACGCCAGCAGACTCGACTTGCCGATTCACTCGCAGTCGTACTTCCAACGCTGCCCCGAATTCGCTTCCAATTGTTCGCCACCCATGAGCATTTGCTTGGCATTCGGCGGCGACGCGGCCCCCCCGCCGCTCGGCTGGCACAGCTTCTGCTTAGAGCTGCAAAGTGAGGATCATCACATCCAGGAGAGTTTAAGATTATTTAGTATTAGATAGGATAAATTATTCTTTACCAAGGATAAACAAGGCTGGACGGCTCAACATGTTCCCACTGACATATCTTTTTATATGTTGCAGGCACAAGATAATGATTTCGTGGAAAAAAAACAATACAGGAACAGAAACAATTTTGCTGATTTCCTGGAAGAAGGATTCCTTCTCAGGGTTTTAAAGTAGCAGCCCCTCTAAATATATGTGCCCATAGATTGGTGCGGCGGCAGATTAAAGGCACGCCAAGGAAAAAAGGGTGGTAATGACAAAAGTGCTGCTCCACGTCTGCTATCAGTTATTGGCGGCAGGAATTTGCAGGAGAAACAGCCCCGGAATCTACGTCCATTCTGAACCTCGCAACTCATGCTCAGCAAAAAACACATTTCCGTCACTTAATTCTGGTAAAACGCATTTCGCATGATATTTGCCCCTTTTGTCCAGAGCAATTTCAACCAATTATCACTACATCCACCTGTCAATCAAGGCCGAACTAAAGCTCAATGTTAGCCGCTGCCCTTTTGACCTGCTGAGATGCGTCTACTTTTCAATGGACCAATCATTTAGTCCGGCCTGTTTATCCTGTTCATACTACAAATACATCACAATACGGACATCAGATACTCTCCGTGTGCTGTTTCAGGTGGACTTTAAATGTCAGCTATGGGCATAAAACAAACACTAAGAGAGGGTATGTGTTGTTTTGTGGGAACTGACATTTTGACCGGTCATGTTGGAGGACAGTCTCAGCTAAAAATAATTGTCACTCCCTGTGTTTTTATTGTTTTCCAGAATCATGTTTTATTCTGGCGAGAGAGTGGGGGTGAGATAGAGCACCGGTCGCAACTTGCTTGGAATAATAATAACATCAGATATCTTTTTTATTTTTCATAAAAAACAACTACCTTGTTCGACCTTAGAACTTGTTAATTTGTAAAGTCGGAACATTTCCCTGCTGGATGCAGCATGTCTCCTACCACCCGTCTCAAATAGAAAAATAGAATGATTCCATTAAATGGGCATTATCAGTGGTTATCAGCCTCATAGATACAGGTTAGTCAGGACCTGTTAGTTGATGCATTTCATGCTGCTGGAATAGGACTATAATAATATTTATAGATCAAATACGAAGCATAAAATGGTCCCTAACTTAGACGCATTTCTCTAATTTGACTATCTGGCATAGGTGAGACTCAATTCGCACAATTTCAGATACATACAGAACATAATCTTACATGTGAAGCTGTAAAAATGTAGTTTGATGCCATGATTCTTCCACACGGTTTTAGCATATATCAGTGATACAAGCCGGGAACCATTGCGGTGGCTATATAAGCAGGCTCTTAAGGTCTTATCAGACCTGACATATTGCCTCAGCGTGGTCTCCTGAGCTGGGAAAACATGTCTAAATTTCGTGACACGTGTCGATTCCCTCCCCCGCATGTTTAAACCCGGCTCAATGGCAGCCAGGTGTGCCATCACACCTAACCTCTGCGGGCCCGCTGTGCGCGTCCTCATCCGTCTGACTGGATGTGTCTCTTTGTTCTAATCCCTCTCGTACCGCACGGCTTCCACATCAATAAATAAATAAAATATCAATGTTTATTCAATCACGGACTGCAACAAAAAAAAAGAGAAAAGTGTGTAGGACACAGACGCGTCTTTGCGGGATTCATAAACCGCGGTGACAAATGCTCGCAGCAGAAGATTATTCATATCATTGTTCATATTTCTCACCCGAGCTTGGCAGCGCGTCTCCAGGTGTGCGCGGAGCCTCTGTAAAAGCCTCCAGGCAACATCACGGTTACAGATCATGCATAAACATCTGCTGTTCATCATCAGAAACGCCTCAAACGCCTCCTCTCGCAGGCTGCGCTACCTGTAGGCCAGCAGCAGCGTCTCCCTCTCTCGCTTCTCTATTTATACACTCCTCTCCACCTCCGTCTTAAGCTCGTGGTTTTCAAGGTGGCTCATAATTCAAGAACATGTCTTTGATGATTAACCTTCAGGTGAAACAGTGAGCGTGGAATCATTAAACGTTTGGGTGAGCAGAAAATTTAAATGAGTACATACTCCGAACTGATTTTCCTGCTGCGCACCCAGTTATCGCCCGTGCACAAGATCCACAAAAGCCAGTCCTCCTGTGCAAAAAGTGTATTTAAATAGTGTATCTGAAGCTAATATGCAGCTTCAGCATCCAAATGAGCCAAATTAAACAGCTATCTTGGATCATTCATTTTAGTACCAAAGTACTACTTTTTTTTTTTTAACTGTACTTCCAGTTCAACAGGGAAAGAAAGATTGTAAATGTGGCAGAGATACTTTAAAATAATATTTATGTCGGCTGATTCTGCAAACCAGAATAAATTCATCTCCAAAACTATTAGATGGATTGTCATGAAACCGTACGCAAACATTCATGTTCCTCAGAGGATGAATCCTGTGGATTCAAGTGATTTTCTGGTTTCGCCTCTAGTTCCACCAGCTGGTAAACATAGTTATTTTGTCTCGCTAAAATACTTTGATTCATGAATCCATCTGTACTTTGTGTGTTCTGTTCATTGGTGAATATCCCACGCTAACACGTTGAATAAGGACATTGTTGCCTACTCTTAACCCTGTGGTTAATATAGCCATGATGACGTGAAGAATAATATAACATCAAACTAGTTGCTTTCGACCAGCTGTGTGTGTGTGTGTGTGTGTGTGTGTGTGTGTGTGTGTGTGTGTGTGTGTGTGTGTGTGTGTGTGTGTGTGTGTGTGTGTGTGTATGTGTGCAATAAGCTGAATTTGAGAAAAAAAAGTGCTTACTTGCACTCCTCCCTGCTGTTCCTCTCAGCTTTCACTCCCTTTTAATTATTCCTGACAGAGAGGCGAGCGTGTTCGCCCTCTGAAACCAGCACACCACACACACACACACACACACACACACACACACTCACACACGCACACACACACACACGCACACACACACACGTATCCTTGTCTATTTTCTGTCTTGTCAAAACTGTTTTTATCATCTGTTCGAGTGCTGCAACATCAATTAACCCACCTCCTCACTTCCTCTTTTGTTATTTTCTCTTCACTCTTCTTGCACATCTTTATATTTGACCAATGTAGATTTGGTTTCCCCTTACTGTAAATTTGCACATTACAGCAACCGTTTTTGAAAAAAAAAAAGAAACTTTTAAAACCTGTTTGTTACACGTCTATGTTCCTTTTTGCAGGAAGCTTTTCTATATGCCTCCCTTTGACAATGTTACAAGTGTTTTACAGATAGAAGAATTAGTAAAGGGACTTTTTTGACATCATCAAACATGAATGAGTTGATGTGCTGGAAAGATGTTGAGAAAACAACTAGATTAAGTAAAAGAATGTTTGCCGTGTTTAATATTACTTTTGAGTATCACAGCTTATCCACAGGGGTACCTCAAGGATCAGTGTTCGGTCCTTTTCTTTTCTCAATATCTAGATTCAACCTAACTCATAGATAGAAAGATAGATTCTTAATTCTCAATTCTGCCCCTTGTATTACTTGAATTAGGATTGTTTTTCTTGTGGTATTATACAATCGAATTTATATTAAAACTAAGCCATCTGTGTCGAAAAGAAAATCTGACAGAAGCATTCATCGTTGCAACCACTCGTGAGAACCATCCGTCCCCCAGGGGTTATTCTTTCAGTCTAATCTAAGATTATTCATTTTATTTATTCACATGATCTCACTTTATCCAGGCTGTTTAACTATGATGTACAGTAGGAGAAGAGGAGAAAAAAGAGAATATATCGTCCCAATATTTAAGATGTTTATTTTAGATATTTAGAAGTAGGCCTCTGTATCAAAAATGTAAAAGAAACATTTGAACACAAATTATATTAGACTATAGGAAAGTACATCCTCTGCAGTCTTTTTGATCTATAGAAACTTTTAATCAATGTTAGAGAAGAACAGAAAACTTCCTCTTACATTAAAAATCCATGAAATTAAATCAATCCTGAATCAACTGCTCATAAACCACTGAGACGAATTATATGCTTCTGAAAAACCATCGGCCACCATGGTTCATCTCTCACATAGTTTTCTCGAATCTTGAGCGCTGCCGATCGATCAGAGCAATGTTCGGGCGCCGAGAGAGAAGCGCACGTGATGGTCCGTCCTTGTGTTTTCACTCACACGTCCCTTCGGCCGCCGACTGTAGTAGGAGGAAAGTCTGCGTGGTGCTTTGGAACACGAAGCTACATTATTAAAGTAATACAGCATTCTCATACTGTAGGGCCCAATTTCAAGAAGCAGGACAGAACCTGGATGTAAATGTTTATTATTACTACCTTTGCAGATGGAGCCTGTGCAGCGCAGACAGCTAAGCAGCATATTGAAGCACACTGTGTTCAAAATAAAAGTACAGCATTACTACTACTCTCGTCATTCACAGGATCTAATGAATTTAACAAAATTTAATTAGGATTCATCAAATATCGCATCTGTTATTTTAACTATTGGAATAGCTGATGGAAGATTGTATGTTTCTCAAGGGATTAGAATTGAGTTTCGTAAATGCACACAGATTTCTACAGAAGAAAAGAAGAAAAAAAAAAAACTTTGACCTCTATAACTTGTATTTTTCCCAACATCCTGACAAATCAGACTCAGCAAACATTTGAGGCTGCAACTTCTTGTTGATTTAGCAACATTTGAGAAAACTCCATATTTCAGGGCAATATCCTTGGCCAACAACAAAGAGAACAACAGATGAATATAAAGTGTCGGTTCTAGCATCTAAATGGTATAAAAAGAAGTAGTTTCATTGACTTCAATTATTCCTTTTATTCTCTGAGTAGTATACTAAGCAATAATTTATGATGCAACATCGTCTATTTGAGGATTCAATGTTGTGAGCACACTCCAAAAGGACAGCATAACCTTTTAGTAAGAAGCAACAAATGCACAGCAAAGTTTCAGCTAAACACTTTTTTTTTTCTCATATGCATATGTCATATGCAATGAGTTACAGTTTGGTATACATGTTCCATTTCTGTAATCAATTCATCAAAATGAATTAAGTTAATGTCTCAGCGCTAAAAAAAAGTACAGATGCTCCCAAAATGCCTGAGTAAGTAGGAGAGGTGGTATGTTTAAAACATATAACATCATTTAAAAGAGCAAATCACCCAAGTGAATAATTCCAATGTCCAGTCCCTAGGCTATGGAAGTTCACTTAATATGTGAACAGCAGCTTCTCGCTATCAAAACCAGAAAATAGAGAATCAAACGTGTGATGTCATCAAGTTTAAGGTCTGCAGCTGCTCTAAAGACAAAGGGTAGAAAATTGCTATTATGGACTCAAACAATGTTCTATAGTGGTTTTATTATTCCATAGTAGGGTTCTTAGTTAGTTCCTAAATAGTTCATTCTCACTAATATTTCTGTATTAACTATATAAAGGTGCATGATGTCTTTTGATTGATCATCCCAAAAAGGTTGTATATTCAGCAGGTTGGCCTAGAATATTATATCTTCCATCTCCAAACGAATTCCAGTCTCATCTCGCGTCTGCAGATTAGGCCTTTTTCATTATTTGGTTTTGCTGGTCACAATAATAACTCTCTATTGCTAGTATGAGGAATGCCGATCGTCTTCCATTATATGGTAACTGCAGGTTGACCAGCTTTGCTGCGATACATTTTTATAGGCGGCACTGCGGAGTGATCCACACACACACACACACACACACAGAATCCAGTCAATTGTTTTGTAGCATTTTCTGTAGGTCTGTCCCCCCTGTGTTCACTGAAGCAAGACCCCTTGATTGTTATTTGACTGCCACAGCTGGTGCCGCCATGTTCCTGGACGGCGTCTCCACACCGAGGACACTTCTGGAATGGTCCGAGTCATTTGGACTCACGGCCCATTTTTCTGCCGTTTGCGTTCTCCCGTCTCAGTGTGTGTCGTTTGCAAAATTGGATGGACAATCATGAATAGATGAATAGAGCTCTCCATATTTAACTTAGCAAATAAGTTGAATGTTCCGACTCAATGTGACTTCGGACCCAGGTGGAGAATAGAGTCTAAGCCGTTACAGCAACATTTCAACGCATAATTTAACCATCAGCAACCATCAGCTCATCCATTCAAACTTTCTACAAACCTCACCTTTCAACTGATTCCTGGATTTTTTCATGTCGTCAGAAAAGCCTCAATTCCATGTGTAAACTATGAATATCAGCAGTTTGTTCTCTTTTCCCCAGAGACAAATTCTCTACCAAAAAACACACACTTGAAAATGATATATAAGCCGATTTTCAGGAAGTGTTTGCATTTAGTCTCTCTCCATTAGCCCATGTGTCAGATCTTGTGTGGTGTTCAGCATAACTTGTGTCTTCCGTGTTTTTTTTTAGCTTTGTCATCAGTATAGGACAAACTTTGCATCAGCCTTTCTCCCTACTTCTGGGAGTTGCACTGCATGAATGGACTGTGTGTGTAACAGCTGATGTTTTGAACGTGTAGGAAAATGCAGAACATTGATCCGATCTTGATCGATCATGTCAGCATGTCTGGAGATTTAAATAATCGATGAAATTAGCTGCTGCCTCGTGCATAAATGCACGCTCACACTGTGATCCGTGCACGAAGTTGGAGCCTTCACATTCTTTTCAGTTCCTCGGGTATGTCTCCGTTATGCTGGTTAATATTTTCAAATAAAGTAGCGTTTCGGACCCAAAGTCATTTTTGGTCCCTGATAAGAACAGTGGCATGGTAGTGGCCTTCATAAAAAAAAAAAGAAAAAGCTGAATATGAAGTTCTACCCAACCAGTCTGATGTGTGTAAATTGTGTGTGGTTATGTTGCATTAGCCTGTGTTCTATTTATGTGTAACAGCACTGTGCTCTAGCGTGATATTTCAAAATATCAGTCTCGCTGCCTTCAGATGCTGCAGAAGAGGGTTTTTTTTATCAGATATTTTAAAAGCAGCCGTGGACACCCAGTACTGTTAAAATAACTCACATTCAATTAAGCTCAATGTAGACTGTAGATTCCCCGACATACCTGCTTCAACCATATTAAAGGTAGTTCTGTGCTGATTTTGGGTTAGAGAGTGTTTAATTGAAATGCACCTCTCCTCCTGCCCGTGACCTTGAGTACGCTGGCAGGCACATTTGATATAGTTAAATAAAGAATACAAAATGTCCTTTCACTATGCCTGTATATCTCGGGGGCCATTTGCACCTTCCCTGGAAACGCATTAAATTCAGTCTCCATCACAGAAAACTATGCTCAGGTTTGGTTGATCACAGTGCGTGTTTAACATTCATCTATTTGCATTTCTCCTCCCAGTATTTTGCACACTTACATGTTAATTCTCCATCTTTCGAATTCACTGATGCAAACCTACAGTATAGGACGTGCTATTTTGCACATTTGAAAGCATGAACAGCTCTCGTTGTACATTTATTCATTTGCGTGTGTTTTTACTATATCAGGCCCTTAGAGTAGCCTTCTGTAGCACGCACAGCTAGTCGTATGCGATCTCCATTCATGCAAAACATTTTGAAACATATCATTTGGAATGATTTCGAGAGCATTATAGGCAGAGATATTTTGAACAATAAAATAGTATTAATCTCAATAAGTAGGCCTGTTTCGTCTGGCACTGGACCTCCTAATGCCTCCTAAACTGGGTCACAGAGACAAAAATAGTTTATTGACTGCAGTGCTGCTATTGTATTTGAGTACAAGTACTGCAATGCTTAATGTTTTCACTAGTGTTTTTTTTTTTACTCACTGACTATAATGCAAGTCATTTAGCACCTCCTGTTAGGCTCCATGCAATTTCCAAATCATCAATTTTCATCCTGGGTAAGAAAATCCACTTGCACTAATCCACATTCATTTTCCAGATTCCCAGAAATGCTCCACTCCAGCAATGGAGGGCATTCAAAGTTCATTAATATTAAGTGTGCTGCGTGTCCAAACATGTTGCTGTCTAGCATTACCCCTCTATTTTTAGAGCATGCTGTGTAAATATATAATTTTTTTTTCGGACTCGCTGTACAGCTCTGATCTGCACCGGCTGGGTTTTCAACTTACTCTGATGGCATCAAAGTTTGATGCTCATAGCAATCTCCCCTGCCAGGCGAGTCTAGATCTGGAACACACCGCAGTTTACATCTGTTACAAACCATGTGACAATGCTGTGGTTGACTTTATCTATGTCACATGTTTCAGGAGTTTTATGGAAACCTACCTCTGCATGGCAGGACGGTTGACTGGTGGAGTTCAGTCTAAAGCAAACAGTTGAGGGGATTACATATCTCCATAATTATTTGGATGGATAAAAAGTTCGGGCTGCATTCATAAAATGGAATAACAGTTGATCATTTTACACCACAGCTGAAAATGCAACCTAAAAATAATCAGATTTGAGAAGCAGAAACTAGAGAATTTAGATATGTTCTTCTTTTAAATGATTCAAAATGCTAAAAAGAAGGTAAGAGGAGATGTATTTTTTTTTGGAGGGAGGGGGCTGTTCCCTTAATTGGATGTTTGAGAGCGAGGGGAAATAGATATGATTTCTTTAGTGTTTATGAATATACTCAGCTGAGTATTGCCAAGTAGAAAACAGAATAATTACTCTAATTAGCAGCTGTTTGTGTGTAGAAGCCCTACTTCACATAACACACACACGCTGTCACATTGTACACAGTATCCGTACACACTATCTGTGTTTCTTACACAGTGTTCATTACCCAGTGCTCTTTGCACTGTGCCATGTACCATTACATACCATGGTTCTCATCTACATAAATCAGTGATGCAGGTGGTACAGCTGGTTGTCCACTTGTAAAACCATTGGTTCAAATCACATCTTGTCCAATCAGCAAGTCCAAATTTCCACGCGCAAGATACTTAATTACAAATTCCTCCTGATGAGGATGATACAACTTGATTTTATTAGTTATTTATTGTTTTAGCCAGACTATTGTTCAAAGTTTGAATATGATACTTAAAGCGAGGGATTGGCTCACTGTGAGTAACGGTGGATTTCGAGAGTCCAGAAAACCAACACAAAGCATTTCAAATATGTTGTCCCTGAATCACTTTGGTTGCTGCAAGCTTTATAACAGATCAGCGGGATATCAAGCTCAGCTCCAGAACCTCAGCTTAATGAGGAAGACAAACTATCCCCTGAGCCTTTACTTTCTATGTCCGACACACCTACAAAAACACCCAAAAACTTTATTGGAGATCTTCTGAAAGAGACACTTGGTTTGGGGAAAAGATGTTTTTACTAAGCCACACACACTCAGACAAGCTGAGAATAATAACAAGCGTCATTACTACATGTATTATATCATCCTTTAGAGGTTGCCGGCCTGTCCAAGGAGCAGGCGGTTTTTTATAGGGACTGTAGTCCCAAGGACTAGACAGATTAAGACTGTGGACAACTGTTTCATCGATTTTTTGGAAGCATTCAATACCATCAAGCATCAGACTATATGGGCGATATTGGAGTTATATAGCATGGGGCGGGGGATCATAAACGTGTTGAGAATGATCTACAACATGGCACAAGCTGCGGTGACCGCAGTCCGGAAGATTCATGCTGGGGGGAAACAGAAGCTAGGGCGTTTGGAACATCTGAATGGGATATCAAGCTGAAAGTAGGGTCAGACGAGATCGACTTGAAAAGCAAGGACATAGGCGCAAGAAGTAATTGAAAATAATAAACGGCTGTGGATTTAGTGCACTCTGCACAAATATGACTTCAGACGACTTTCCAGGTCTGATGCCACCAGGTGGTACCACATGTTGACCGATACTGAGGCAATAAACAGAGTCGGTATATCTTCTTCATTACTCACAAAGACGGCAACATCTGCCACGACGGGAGGAACGAGAAGCAAAGATGGCGGATTAACGGCCTGTCTGGGTCCAAGCAAAGGGCTGGAATGGGAGGAGGTGGGCGGATTTGAGTATGGGCATTATTTTTAACATCTGAACCTGTTGCTGCCCTTATGGGATGATCAGCAACTCCCACCACAGAGGAGGTGGAGTGGTCAGTCTTTTGTATTCCTCTAGTAGACAGAACTTTTTGATACATAGGTAGGTTTAACTGTAAGCATTTCAGGGTAATAATAATATTATAAATCTCTGAATATTATTTTTGGGTGAAAGCTCCAGCCCTACTGATGCACAAAGGATCCTTTATCATCGGTCTGAGACACACCAGCCTTCTGAGTTATGCAAACCCATTAACATAGTTATTAGATGCCTTTCTCAACCGCTTTAAATCACCGTTATGCATTTTATAATGCTGTTTTATAATGTGAGGAAGCTGTGGTGAATGTCCAGTTGTGTTTAGAGAAAGATCCCCGTTTGGGTTCGAATGATCAAGTAAAATGTGGAGGGGGGAAAAAAAAGTCTGGTAAGTGGTCATGAACAGTGCTCTCCAGCTGCTAACCACTGACCTGCCACCTCCGAAGAAGGACATTTGTCACCTTTTATAGATGTCGCCGGCCTCGTTGCTTCTAATTCAGTTGTATCACCCTGCATGTAGAGATGTTGGTGAAGGGTAGGGCATGATAAAAAGCTTCTGGGCGTGACAAACAGCCCCGAGGAGAATGGGCTGTTAGTACAAGTCCACCACATACATCCACTTCTGTGTTTTTTTATTTAAAACTGCAAAATGTTGTTTCTCTTCAGTAATTTAATTCACTTCTGCCCAAGCAGTTTGTCGCCTTAACTGGCTCTTGATGTTTTCATGTGTAATTAAGTAGCCAATGTGTTGTTTAAGGTTGTTTTAAGGATTTTTGAATTTTATGGCTGCCTGATGTAGAAATTATGTGTCAGTGAACTTTCTTTTCTTTCGCTCGTGTGTTGCGTTTCCAGACCACTGTACATATCTCTCCTCTAATTTCCTCCCATAGAATTGTAGAAAAGAATTGTTTTGAGTAGGGGGCCCTAAGTATCAGATTCCTTTCTTGGGGTATTTATTTGAGGTCATCCTGCAGTAAATTCGCCTCTTCTCATTTCCTGTGAGAATGAAGGAAATAACAGAGTTTCTGAAATAGAAAAATGTCTTTTCCACACAGAATTATAAACAGCCATTCATCCTGAGAGGAGGAGTCGGAGAAGAGGAAAGTCTCTCCACCTTCGCGAAAAACAATCAGAGGGACGTAAATGATCCGTGACGGTGCGAGATCTGATTTTCAATTCTATTTTTCTGGGGCCGTCGCATACAAACGTGAAGATTCATACTTTCAAAAGCACACACTGCCCACTGCCACGCGTGTGCCAGATTCCTGGTGTGTGTGTGTGTGTGTGTGTGTGTGTGCAAGTGAGAGAGAGAGAAAGCTGAGAATGAGATGAGTGAACTGCAAACAGTGGCATCTCTCTATAGGGCAATCAGCCTCCAGCTCACTCATTAGCCCACATGCTAAATACCTTGCTCATTAGCCTGCATGCTAAACACATCAGTCATCAGTCAGACTGGTAAATTAGCCACGTATTTGACTGCATGCTAAATACCAACGTCAGTGTTAAATGTGCAATTTAACAGGCTCGTACTCTGGCCACCCCTGTTGATCGGTGCTTGCACGGCCCAGGTACTGGACGGAATACTTACAGCCTGAAATATTAGCATGCACGGGAAAGAGCGGCCGGTCAATATTAAGTGCCCTGATCTATTAGCTGGAAGATGCAGCACTCCAGTCCGGGCAATTACTTAAACACTTGTCATTGTGTGAACCACAGCGCTTTATAAATCCTGCACTTTCAGCAGCTTAGCCCGAATCAAAAAGCACGAGCAGAACACAAACATATCGATGCGGTTTTCCCCTCCAACGGCAGGACTTTAAAAGTGTGGCATCTTACAGCCGCTATCGTACACTTTATATTATATCAGCGCCACGGTCTCGATCTGTCGGCGCGTGTTGTGAGACTCTGCAGCTTCCCCTCGGCTTTACGGGGGTTTTATAGTGACTTTCGGGCTCGTTGTTTATCTGTCGTGCCGCAACTTTACTGTTTTGGTTCGCTCAGCGCTCTCGCAGCTGTTTTCAGACAAAAAGCTCTAAAAACTGTCAGTAAACTACCTGCTCAGCATCAGTGAACTGAGTAGCCCCTAGTGTCCCTTTTTTTCCACATGCACAGTAGTCCCATAGACTTCCACAACATGTGATAAAATAGATACAAGTTGCAGAGGAGAACACACATGTCGATGTTCTAACTGGTATTTTACTGATCATCTTAAATCAATGACCTATACACTGTACCATTGCATAGCGAGTCGATTGTGACCTTTTGATGTCACTGCCTTAACCCAAGATTTACAAAAAGAGAAACAGTTTTTGAGAATAATGAGCATAAAATGCCTTGAAAAGGAACCCCTTCAGTTTTCTCGGACTCTTTTTCTATACATTTCAGGATTCACCCATCAATCTATACAGTCCTAAGCAAGAAACTCCAGACATTTTCTGCAATGCACTTGTCCCAAAATATTAAACTTTCTTACACCGTGATTCCGAAGCAAAGTAAATTGTACAACTCACTATGGTAGGAGGGCGACACGGTGGTGCGGTGGGTAGCACTGTTGCCTCACAGCAAGAAGGTCGCAGGTTCAAGACCGCCTTGGGCCTGGGTCTGGGGCCTTTCTGTGTGGAGTTTGCATGTTCTCCCCGTGTCTGCGTGGGTTTTCACCGGGTACTCCGGTTTCCTCCCACAATACAAAAAACATGCTCAGGTTAATTGGTAAACTCTAAATTGCCCATAGGTGTGAGTGTGAGAGTGAATGGTGTGTGAATGGTGTGTGTGCCCCACGATTGGCTGGCGACCATCTGGGGTGTATCCCTGCCTCTCGCCTTAACGCGCTGGGATAGGCTCCAGCAGACCCCTGCGACCCCGAAAGGGAATAAGCGGGATAGACAATGGATGGATGGATGGACTATGGTAGGAACCTTAATAAGGTGGTGGCTGGCTACATTTTTTTGATACAAAGCTCTACCATGAAGACTTTGGATTGGTTCTGCAATGCAGGTTTTTTCTAAACTCTCTAGATGTATCAACAAAGTTTTTACAACACAAGCTTTGACATTGTCCTCCATCTTTGGTGTTCAGGCCGAGATAGGTGAATATAAGTGGGCTGATTGGCAGGTAGGTCTTAAAGAGACAGGAGCAGAAACAGCCTGTTTCGGACACAGGCTGAATTGAGGTATTTGCATGAAGGACCAGTAGAAGACGTGCAAGTGTGAAGTTTTGACATCATGCAAAGATTCGCCCCAAAAGAGGCCTAGCCTGGCTGTACCCATCATTCATTGCACTAAATTCACTTCGCCCAGCAATCCTGTCTGGACACCAAGGACCCAATTTTCCCCTCAGCGAGGGAGCCAATTACAGAACAAGGGAGGGTGCACCGAGATAATGCTGAAAAAGAGCAGTGACCTTTTTTAATAACGGTGAATCCAGCAAGGTGGCAGACGGTAATTTACCTTCAGACGCAGCCTCAGAAAGCGGGCTAACTATTTCATCGTCATCAGGTATTGGGTACGTCATCGGGTGTGTTTTACTGGCTATAAGCTACGTACAGGCGCATTTGATAGACGTCCGTAGTACCCAATAAACAGCTCTGGACTTTGATAAACCACGCTTCCAGTATGAAGAAATATATCAGTATCGTCTGTGTTTACTATAATATGCATACAGTATGGTATTTATCTGATGGTTTTGAGTAATAACACAACAAAATTAAAAGAAAAAAATCAAGTCTTCTATATGAGGCGCACAGTGCGTAACTGTTCTCGCCGCTGTTAAGCGATGAAAAGAAATTTATGTTTACTCTAATTAAGAAGTCAATCACATTACCATAATTGGAGTGTGATGTTTACTTCCCACATTATTGTCTTAATGACTTTATAATTGCGTTTGATGTAAACTTGGACGATCACAGCCGCGGGGTCCGAAACCCCCTCAACGTGATGAGCAGGAATGAGCCGAACGGCTGCGAGAGACAACGCTTTCCAGCGTCGCTGCGGAAAAAGTTAGACGTTCCCCCGAGGACACATTCCGCAGTTTAGGCTCCATTAGACAGGCGCCTGTGAGTAAATATGAAAGCAGCTTGTCTGTGATCATAAACGGTTCCAGGATTATATAGTTCATCGTTCCTGAATCAGATCTGTCAATATGTCAAACCATAGATTTTATAATAGTCTTTCAATTATATTTTAATTCAAACTTCATTTAACCAGACAATTTATTAAATTAAGAACAATTTCTCTTTGCAATTGCAGCCTGGCAAAAGGCAAAGAGAAGCACCCAAGGCTAAACATTTTTTTTTTTAGGGTTGGGACTTGTCTGTCAAATGTCAATAATGGAGATCCTAAAAGCTCATGCCAGGATGAACTAGTCCAGTTCGGGTCTTGTTTGCTGATTGTCCCTGTCTTTGGCTGCAGCACACCATTTATAGACGGTAGATGATACAATTGACACAAGTACGGGGGTGTGACTGAATGAGGAGGGTTCGTAGATAAGCAGGGACCAGTGAATAGCAGGGCCTGCCAGTCGACACGGGAACGTAGAGTGCGGCGTTGTGCTCCGAAAGGACGAGATCACGGAGCGATACAGAATATCAGTGTGTCTGAAGTGCAGCGTCGCAGGCAGAGCCATAGATAACATCGCCGTGATGCAACGTGCACACCACGACGTAACCGATGTCACCTGCTGAGTGAGAGCGAGAGGCTCTAGGTGGTACAAATAGGGACAGGACAGCACTGCGGAACACATCACGTTACCATGACAACACCAAAACATCCCAGGTACGATTATGGGTTCGGGACTGATTCAATCATATTTAAAAATCCTCATTTTGCCATCAATGCAGCTCTGAACATTAAATTGACTAAACTGACTAACTTAACTGTGTTAAGTCATCCATACTCAGTGTGGGAATTTGCTGTGTTCTTGTGTATTCTTCTTTTCATACTTAGTTCTACATCTGTTCTCATAAACATAAATAATGCAAATATTTTCTAAAAAAAATTGACTAAAATCAATAGAATATTCTACAAAATAATGGACTAATTGTATCAAATACAATACATTTGCACCAGGAACGCTCCACAGTGTGAGTGTGAATATTGGGATGCAGCGCTCGGCCAATTGCAACAGAGTGTGTCGACCTTAAAAACATGCAATTTTTATAAGCTGGCCAATAAAAGTCTTAAAATGACAAAACGTCTCCCTGGTTAATTTGTCAATTTCTTTGTTTTTTTCCAAGGATTTCCTTGCTTGGCCATCTGAGCTCTTCTCCTTCACTGTAAAGTCCCTTCAGTTGAACGGTGTTTGTGCACCGGCTGATTCGAGTTTGCACATGGCGCCCGTGATGTCGCGTGGCGAAGCTCGAAAAGTCCGAGCGAAGGAGCGGGAAGAGGAAAAAAAAACACACCCTGTTGAGTGAAGGCGGCTCGTGGAAATGACTCAGCTCCTAACATCTGCTTCCTCTCCAGAGGTGGACTGCCCTCTCTCTCTCTGTCTCTCGCTCCTCGTGGAGCAGCAGCAGTAGCGGCAGACTACAGAGTTATTTCAGCGACCTTTGGTTCCACCAGCAGCTCAGAGCAGAGGTGGAGGGAGTGACCCGTCACTAATACGGCCGCCTGCGGCCTGCCCTCCTCCTCGGGGACACATTACACCGATCACCACGAAGCCGCCGTTCCCCGTCCTCCCTCGAGTCGCCGCCACACTTCATTCACATGAACCAACTATTATTCCCTTTCTGACGCACAATAGGTCCAAGTTTCTGAGAGAGAGTGTGTGCACCCTGTCATCTTTTCAAGTGACCAAACAGTCCCAATTGTTTTTTTTTTCTTCTAAGCTGTTTACAGTTCTGTATCTCAAAGGGGTGTTATTTATTAATTTATTTTCTAAATCAAGAAATTTCACATGCACACCCCAGATTTACTTAGATCTGCTGCTGCCAGGACCGGGGCCGCGCTCTTCCCCTCATTTTCCTCCCTGATTCACCTATTCTACAGCATTTTTTTAACTTTCCTTGTCATGAGGAACAGACAGAAACTGATTCTCAAGTCTCCGTGTCATGGCGTCCGACCTTTAGGTGTCCTCATACCAGCCAGCCTACTGCTGCTTGGCTGGGATCCTTCTCATGGCTCCAAAATCTCCCTGCCCTCCCTTGTCTTCACGTTCAGGAAGTCCACTCCTTTTTTTCCAGTCTTGGGAGAGGTGGGCTTGACGATTCACGAGGCTGGAATTTGACAGGCGCTTTGAAGAATTCGGAGACGACGCATCAGTCTTTGAGCCATTCGCTCCAGTCCGTCAGTGTTAATGTGGCCAGTGAGGAGCTTTAAAATGAACTTCAGTGTGATTCAGAGCACCTCGCTTACTGGACTGGAGTCTAAGTTATTCTAATTTTTTAACTTTTTAAAATTGTTTTTATTCTGCATTGCTCTAAGTATTGTAAATTTGTATTATGACATACTCATACATACATGACATATGTCCCACTTATGGCAGTTTGGATCGTCTTTTTTGAGTGAAATTCAGTTTAGTTTATGGGCTGCATCAAGTGCAATTTGATCTTAAGTGGGAAGAACCAGTACAAATAACAAGGCCTATAAATTTCTCACATTAATACAATTAGTTTAACCTTAAAAGTAAAAATGGAGAATTGACATGAGAAGAGAAAATGTCATTATGACATCTCAGTCGTTCCATTCTTGTCCAGTCTATTGTTCAATTCAAAACGTCACCCACTGATTTACGTCTTTAAAGGATGAAGTTATCTCCTGATTTGCAAAAAAGAATCTGTAAATATTGTATCCACTAAGCCCTGAAAGATGCTTACTGATTCCACATTTCAAGTGAGGAAATGATAACCTTTGTATGTTTACTTGTACTATTCTATATGGCCATTATTATACAATGACTCTGTGTCTAAATACATCGTATAAATTGCAGTAACTGAGTGACAGTCATGCTCCTTTAGCCCAGATCATCCGTTCACATTAGAGGGGCAGACATGGCCTCCCATGGAGACCGTTTTCACACTTTTACTTGATCCTATGAAAAGTGTTTAGGAACAGAACCCTGTTAATCCTGAGACAAAAATGGGATCTGAATTTGGTTGAGTATGAGAAAAACGATACTGAAACCATCCGGTTATTAGAAGTAAAAACTGTCACAAGAAAGTGGTTCTGCTGCCATTCACAGCGTTAAGAGCAAACAGGTTTTATGGCTTTTTTTCCTTTTACTTCACAACAACAGGCAGCAAAGAGAAAACGAAACAGACGGAGAAAACATAGAAAAGTGAAAGGGATGCGCTGTGTTACACATAAGGAAAGGCCTAAAGGTGGATGCGGTTACCGTGAGCAACCCTGAGAGCAGTGACTTGTGGGAGGCCTCCTGCCGACTTTGATGACGGTGATATTCTCGGGGCGGGATCGGCCTGTTTTTAAAAAAGACGAGGATGTGGACGGACACAAGTATAACAGGACTCGGATTCGTGATGTTGACTTTACAGAATCCGATTAATCACTGCCTCGCTCAACGGAAACGAACATGAGAACTCATCAGGTTGCATCAGATTTGGAATACAGTAAGTAAGCGAGCAGGCGTTTTGCCGTTTTTTTTTTTTTTTTTGGTTCGGCCCCTGAGCAGCCGATCGGAATTTGTTCAATCGACTCGTCCGTACGTTCACACTTGGGTTCAGCTTGTGCATGGTTAATGAAAAGAAATCCATCATGGGCGGAGCAGGGATAGTATGGCGGCAGGTAAATAAAGGGCACATCCTGCATTTTAATCCGGTGATTGGAGAAACAATGATGTGTGTGGGTGCAAAAAAAATAAAAAAATCACACTTTCACAGGAACGTTTTATTCAGTGTGCATGATAAACAGGTGCTGTTCCACTATACTACTACTACTACTACTACTACTGTGTTTTAATCAGTTTAATTCACTGTACTTGATGTACAGATTACTTTCCACAGTGACGACACTCTTCTGTTCTTTCAAGAAACACAACCAAACTTCCAGTTTACGCCTCTAACACGCCGTTCGTAATCTTCAAATGAGCCGTGCAGACGCGGAGCCGCTGGTTTAACCTCCGTCTAACACTCTCCTCTGTCCTTGAATGAACAGAAAGAACATCAGAAAAACAGATAAATGGAGGTTTGATCTGGTGTACCCTCTCTCCGTCTATCTGATCTCTCCCCGCCGTGCTCCCATTTCCTCCCCCATTTTTTTTTCCCCCTCTCTCCCCTGTTACTCATCCTAAAATTGCTTCTTCCTCTCGTCGTCTGCCGTCATCAGACTTTCATCTCGTTCCCTGGATATCGGTCTTTGATCTGCGCTGATCCCCCCCCCCGCTCCACACCCCACGTCTCCGTCCCCCCGCCCTCCCGCCGTTCCTAGCCACTATTGTTTAATCGGCCTTGTTTCTATTAAATTTCCTGTAGACAAGTCACAGCTGGAGCTGAGGTGATTAGTTGTTTGTCAAAAAAAATAAAAAAAATCAGCAACACATTATTTCCAACCCCTGTGCGGCCATTAAAAACATAAAAGCTGAACATACTGTAATCAATGGAGGGATGGTTTAGGAATGTGTTTGTGAGAATTTAAAGTGTCTTGATGTATTTATCAGCAGGTCACTCCCCGTGAGAGTGATGAATAACACAGACTCACTATTTTATTATAATTGATTACAGTATTTTTAAATTTTCCCCAAAAATCGACAGTGCAATTTATAATCTGGTGCGCCTTATGTATTCATTCTGGTTGTGGTTGCTTACCTCGAACCGATTTAATGCGGCACACGGCGCTCAATAATCTGTCAAAGTGTTTTAGTATGACTGTCATATGCTGATGGATTGTCAAAGCGTTACAGCTGCTGTAGTCAGGAGCCGCGTGGAGTAATACATGCCGGGCTTCAGCGTAATGTTGCAGTGTGTGTATAAGGTTCCGAAGTGGCACATGCGTACAGGGGATTTTTACCTCAAGGCTATCAGTCACACGGTAGAACCTGGGAATAGAGCAGCGGCGAAAGAATTCAATAATAATTCATCAATGGTACAGTAAAAGAACAATATTGAGTTTTTGTGAATGAGTTAAATAAAGTTTGATTTGAAACTTGAATTGATTCTTTTGGTTGATTTAATGCACTTTTATGTATAGCACTTTATAATGTCCAAAAAATACAGTAATTCATGTAAGAAACTGTACTATTGTACTACTGTACATGCACATGTATGAAGAGATTTTCCACAGCTCATAGAAACAGAAATATACAACTATATAAAACAACTGTTGAAATCCTCATATTTGGTTATTTGTGCATTTTCTATATCCGATTGTGTAATTTTTTGTATTCTCGTAATTGTGATTTCTGGTTGGATTTTTGGTTTGGGCTCAGCAATACGTAAAAAAAGAAGAAAAAAAAGAAGCCTCGTAAAAAATGTCTTTATATTTTTGATATTGATAATTATTGATGATTTTCTTTCCAATATTTGGAGGTATTTTATGCTTAATCAACTATTTTTACTATGTAAATGTAGGCAGTTGCTAATAATGATTATTGATCATTTTAATTATCTAGGAAAAGGATGAATGTATGAACATTAAACTTAAACTTGTGAAAAATCTGATGTTTTTGAGCTGTTGCAGAAACCTTGACTGAAACTATCAATATTATAATGAACTTTTTCTTAGTGTATTGATTATGTGCATATAAATGATATATATACTGATATAGTTTTATTGCCCAGGCCTAAATAAATGTTCTAAAATCACCTGATGTCATGTCAGTATCAGTGCTGGATCCATCAATCGGTACATTTAAATGACTTCTTTTGCCCCCCTTTTCTGTCTGTTTTTAGTCCTGTCGCTGAGATTTATTCCTCTCAGCCTCATCATGTATAAATCTGGTTCCCAGTTGCTCGGCCGCCTGCAGAATTCTTTCGTCGCTCCCGAGACCGAGCTCGCAGCCCTGCTCAACCTGCGCTGTTAGGACATGCCGAAATGATGAATAACATATCAACGGGTTATGTAGAATATTGCTTTCCTCTTCTCTGTGCTATTGCTCACACGCTCACCTGCGGGCCGCTGAATAATGTTGGAAGTCTGCAAACACACACACACAACAGAAATTAGGATGGATGATGACTCTTGGCTTTCTAGCACCGGGGCATAAAACTGGATGAGACAAGATTTATATTAAAAAAAAAAAAACAGGCAGTGTTATCAGGCCGGAGCGGGACAGCACAGATATGCGTCTCACGCTTCTTATTGAGATGTCACAGATTCCTCCCGTTTACCCAAAAGTCTGCCGCTCAGAATGAACGGAATCCAAAACAGGCAACAGGCTGTAACGATATAAAACCTGTTGAACTAAACTGTCTTTTCTGTGCTCAAAGGGGGCATTGGGAGTTAGGCATTTATTTGGATTATAATTCATAGTAAGATCCTTAGTTGCAAGTCTAACCTTTGACTGTCTTAAGGAGTAAATTGCCAGGAATTCTGGGTAAATAGAGTAAATTGAAAAACTCTGAGCAATTGCATATAAGAGCTTATCACTGCAACAGTAGATGTTTGTCAGAGGCTCGCGCTGTCATTCTGGCCATCGGCTAGTACATATAAATGTATTAATAATTAAGGGAGGAAAATATCAAAATTCAAGTTTTTACTTAAACTGCGTTTGCTGTAACTACACTTTTTTTTTTTGCTCCCATTTTTGCTTTCTGCGGCTGCAAAGACTCGGTCAAGCTTTATCGCGCTAAGTAAAAATAAGCTTTACTTTATGATGTGATGTTGACATAGTGAGCCATTCCCATGACACCACTGTCTTATCAAACTGAACCCTCGGTTTTGTGAACCCTGATGACCCCTCATGTTTAGTGGTGGCATGCCCATCCCTTTTAGTCAGCTTTCTTTGTAAAACCTCAAGATTTGATTCAGGCAGACGCTATGTGTAATGTATTGTTTGGCTTATTCATAACCAGCTATTAGGGACAGTAAAGCAGAGTGAATTCATTATTGTAATTAATTTACCAACAGGTGTTTTTTCCATGTTTTTTTAAGCTTTGACATTAAGTTTTTTCCTCCTGACTGCTCCACTAACCTGGGACACTATGGGATGAAAAGTCAGGATTTGCTTTTTGACACCACGTAAGTAGAATAAGAATTGTGATTCCTACACGACTCGTGTCTAATCACCAAGAAGAAAACAAAAGTGAGTGAATGGATCGTTTTGATATCCTACACTCTTGGTTTCAATTTAACAATTCCACTTTTATTCACTGGTGACAGACATGACATACATTTCATAGTTTTCTCCTCACCATGATCATGATTGTTGGGTTTAAACCATTAATGCATGCTAATCCTAATAAATAGAACATAAAATGTAACTTTATACTGGGATAATAGGTCTCCTTTAAGACTGGCCTGCCACTACAGATGAGACTAAAACAACATTTTCCTTCTGAGACATTTGATGAATCTGGGTCTCCAGGCCTGAGCTCCTTCCACCCGCGACCGCTTTCCCGTCCCTGGACTCATTAGTCATCCCCTCCCCTTCCTCCTTTGACACGTTCTCGGTTGCTCTCCGAGGGTCTGCTGGGTAATCACAGATTCTCTGTGTGTAACCTGGATACCAAGACTCCCTTTAATTAAAAAAAAAAAAAAAAGTCTGCTGACTCACCGGAGCAAGTTCCGACTTTATCCAAAATTCAGGTGAGAATAGAAGCAACTTAAAAAGTGTCTCACGTGAGCTTATCTGATGACGTTTAAATGGTGGCACTTTTTTGCGCATTTAGTAAAGACTCGTTCCAGAATCTCTTCAAGCTTGTCACTGTGCCAGAAAGTTTTTCTTTTCAATTCAGTCAAACCGACAATAAACGGCGACCCACTAACAGCTCTGTTTATTAAAAACCTGCATCTTCCTCCTCTGTGCCGTCGACCTCCATTACGGCTCCAGAAGCTATTAAAAACATGTCAGCGCGCCACACTGCGGCAACGCTGACACGCCGCTTCGCCGTGATGAATACGCTCTCGTTAGTTTGTTTAGGATTGGCTCCAGAAATGTGCCACGAATGTGAGCTAAATGTATACAAAATTAATACAAATAAATAAACGTGTTCAGTTCCGCTGCAGCGCTGCAATTACTCGCAGCACCGGGAGAGGAACATAAATCAGCCGGCAAATGAGACTGCGACTAAAGTTATTATGACACATCATCAAATCTTAATATCGCCTTTGTAAACTTCAGAATAATGAGCAGAGCGCAGACTTAAAACAGAATTACTGCTCCATTATTCATTGTTTATTTGACTTTGTACTTGAAGATATATTTCAGCTACTAAACAAAAATGAGGCAGGGTCTTACTGGGTCTCGTTGTTATACTCATTTATCCCGCTTGATGTGCTCTGTGCTGGTGACCATAACTTTGTAACTCTTGGATTTTTAAATCCCCCCTTTCTGAACTAAATCCTGAGCTGTTTTCATCTCCTCTGCTCGAACAGGTCTCGCTCACCCTCGGACACGCACAGCACTTCTGCTATCACCTGTTCCTTCACTTTTTTTTCTAGGTTTTAAGCCGCGAAAGCCGACAAATCCTCTTTCGGCCTTGAGGAATACGCATGAATAAACGAAACAAATAAAAGACCGAATGAGGGAGAGATGGAAGAAAAGGAGAAAAAAAGCTTGTTTGTTCCCATTAGTCCCATGAAACAAAAAGATAGCTGTGTGACGTAACTAACCTGCAGCAGATGCATGAAATACAAGATTTCTACGATCTTTGACCTTCGTAAAGGTCCCGTTATCAAGTTGTGATTCCCCCTAACCCCGTATATACACCATTGAAAGTGTAAAAATCCAGCTCGCTGTGGTTCAACACTGCTCACTCAGCCACTTTGCTGAAGCTGCAGAACAGGGCAGGTCGTTTTTTTGGACAGTGTCATAAATATTCATTGGCTTCTGATTGGCTGATTTTCAGTTGGAAGACTGAAAGAAGACTTTACAAAGTTTCTAAATCCAAGGTGTGTGAGTTTCTCCGTCGTTATAGGTGTTTGATGCATGGGACATTTTTTTTGTTTTTAGAAATCTCCTACACCTTATCTAGATAAACACAAAAAGTGCTATTTGACTATGAGACTGTGTTCATTCATTAGTTCTGCTGCTGCTGCTGTTTCCACACGCATCTGCTTGAACGATAGTTTGATCTGGAAAGTTATCATATTCAACATTTTGGACGAAAAAGGAACTGCCGGAGAAGTGTTCGTCTCTCCACACCACTGAGACAAATTTTGCTCTAGTAACGGCCGTTTTTTTTTCTCGATGTCTGATGAGACTTCTCTTTTATATAATATTCTCCGTTTTCCATTAAATATTCTCCATTACCGGTGGAGGAAAAGTACATTTATTCAACCGCTATTTCAGGGTACTTGTTACTTCAAAGTCAAAGTACCTTTGATTGTCCCCCGATGGGAAAATTGCCTTGCAGCTGGGGTCACACACAAACTAGGGCTTGAATGAATTTAAAGTGACATTCAAAATCACCCGCAGACGAGGACAGCCGTCCAGAACACACAGGTATTTACGAGGCGGCTCTGAGGGGCTGACGGTAGAGGGTTACTGTTCTGCCTCTTTCTCCTAAGCTCGCGTGTCCTGAACGCCGTCCCCCCGGTGCGAGTCGCTTCAAATTGTACAAGTCCACAAACCGGCGATGGCAGCTCAGAAAGCTTCTGGCAACAGGACGCCCGAGGCTGCCAGATTAGGCAGCTCTGCTTTCATTTATTTTATAAGTCAACAAACGACCTTATTTATCTTAGCTATGTCTATTTAAAGCATTGAACCCAAAATACCGCTACACATTACAGTTAGAATTAGGCCCGGGCAATGAAACAATATCAATATATTTAGTCATTGTCAGTATGATTAAGAAAAAAGTTCAACAAAGTTATGATAGTTTCACTCATCAGATTATCGGTCTTAAGGCTTCCCGATTTCTTTGTGACATTTCTCTCCTCTTGTTTTGGGTAAATTAGACTTTCCCTTTGTGTGCGTCACCTGGTCTGATAATCTACTACTTTCCCATCACCATGTGTATATACCGTGTAGTCTGTGTCAGATTAGTTCTGCTTGTGTTCACTTGATATTTTGTCTTACCTTTTCATAGTTGCCTCATTAGAGTGTTTCTTGTTGCCACTCTGCTACTAAAAGATTGGCTTTTTTTTGGTTCAGGTCCAAATCAGATTATAACACACTGTTGCTCTCTCCTTGGCTCATAAACATAATACATTTTTGATAAATGACTGAAACAAACATCCAGTCAACAGACAAATGCCAATTTTTTTACTCTGGTTATTAAAACTAATTAAACATGTTCACTAATATTTGTTATTATCAAATATCACATTCGAACAAATATTCAAACTTTGAATTTAAAGTGACAGCCATAATAAAAACACACAAATAAGAGCAAATAGGGTTTTAGAGGGAATCAATAGGTGATTCTAAAGCATGAAGTACGAACATAGCCACACCTTTTATTTTGCACAGATTGATCAATCACTACTAAGTACAGTACATGAGCATTGCTCGGAACCCTTTAAAACTGCACGCTGCTTATCATTTGAATGGCGGCACAAATAAAGGAAAGCTTGTATATATTTGTTCCAAAATAGGCACCGTAAGACTCCCACTCGAGGGTGAGAGTTCAAATCAGCTACAGGGGTGAGCTTGGCACTCAGGAAGGGAAGTGGCTTTCATCTGGAGGCACCTGCTTTTTGTTCAGGTTTGTTAGCTGAGCTTGTCCCCTCCGTGACATCTCACTGCCCATTTGATGAGATTACTGAGAATGGTTTTTTTTCTCGGCCAAGGTTCAGTTTTAATATAAAACGGCGATATAGATCTGTGACAGCTTCAGTGAAACATATATAAAAAAAAACATAGTTTGCTAGAAAACACCTCAAATGTTAACGCCTGTCAAGTTAATATCAGCACTTTTATTAATGGCTGGTACCAAACCTAAATTATGTTACACATGGTTACGGTTATGGTATGGTTAGAAATCTGCTAATAAACAGGGGAAATTACCAAATGGGAGCATATGAGAAATAAGTTGCTGTTTCGACATCCTCAGATTTTATATACAAAAAAGAAAATAAACACAATTCAGATTCATCTATTGCATAATCAAATGGGAAAGTAAACCCATGACACATTCAAAGCTAATAATAATCTTGCTTCTAGGTTTGCTTTTTAATCTCAAAATTCTCAATTACAGCACCCTACACCCAAGCTGGTACTCCACTCCTTCTAGACTAACGATCTCAGAATCATCGGTTTGTGTTGTTGCAGCGACAGTCATTGATATATAGGATATTGATTAGTGGAAAGAGACAGCAGGCTTGAGAAGAACCAGTGGAAGAGGAGTAACCGGACCTGAAAGAAAGGGGAGCCATTCACTAAGGCAGGCCGAAGGGAAACTAGGACTAGTCGCTAGGAAAATGGGGATGAAGTTTTGGACCCGAGGACCAGGATACAGGAAACACCAAAACCCTTCAGGATAAATATAGGAAAGAAACATCTTGAAGTGTAGACCAGGCTGAGCATGAGTGAGGGCCTGATTATGGAACAAGATGCAGCTTGTGGAGTAGTACACCTGTCTCCAATTATACAATCACACACACACACACACACACACACACACACACAAAGGACTAAGGAGGGAATCATTATAGTACTCTACTACATTTATCTGATAACTTTAGTTTCTGATGCAGATTTGACACCATGATTAATATAACATGTTTTTTTTTTAATAGAACAACATAAAGTTAAAGATGAAGGCAATCAGCATGCATACAGGTGCATACTGTTATTTAAGATAAGAGATCTTCACTTAAAGCTCCACAAAACTGTCCCACCACTGAATGGTTCTCCCAGGGCTCGTCCAAAGCCGCCTACAGTAGCTCCAACAAATTGGATAAAGGTACTTACACACTCTTCTTTGTTTAGCAATGCTGTCTGTACAGATTCAGTGCATTTCTTGGAATAACATCTCTATATTTATAAGCGCTCCCAGACTAGCTGATATAATATGCACAAACCTGCAAGTGTTCTCCTGTAAACAGGACCTAAGTCAGGACAGGGCAGAGGGTAGACTGCATTGTTGACACCTGACACCCTGCACTCTTTACAACTAGAGCTAGTCCCCAACCCTGTTCCTAGAGAGCTGCAGTGGGTGCAGCCTTTTGTTCTAAACAAGCTGTAACACATCTGATTCTACCAATGAATTTCCATTGCAAGAGCCCTAGTGGTTAATGAATAGAATCGGGTGTGCAATGGCTTGGTTGGAACAAAAGCCTGCACCCACATGCAGCTCTCTAGGAACAGGGCTGGTGACCCCTTGACTAGAGGCTCACACATACTACTGTACATCAGGGGTCACCAAATGCATTGTTGACACCTGAAATGCTGCACTCTTATTGGCTAGAGCAGGGGTCACCAACCCTGTTCCTGGAGAGCCACTGTGGCTGCAGGTTTTTGTTCCAACCAGGCAGTCCCACACCTAATTCTACTAATCAACCTCTAGAGCTCTTGCTAAGGACCTTCATTAGTGGAATCAGGTGTTACTGGACCATGACCAGGGTTGGTGACCCCTGCTGTACATGGGCTAACACACACTCAAGGTTGTTGCCCCTCAACCTGTGCAACCGGGACAATGACAAAAGTAAAAATATACAGGCAGAAAGTAGCAGAGTCTCTGCAATAACACTCCTGAGTGATGATTGAGAGGGATTACTTTTGTATAAGTTTATACACCCTTTTTTTCTAGGGAAATCCGGCATACTCTGTCTTTAAGGAAGAATCATGTTTCATTATCTTCGTTATAAATATTCATGTGCATTGTGCAAATATGATTTTGTTGGCAGCAAAAGTCACAGATATACAGTATTTATGAGGAGCATAAATGTCACTAAATGCAGAACATGCACAGCAGCTCCATGTTAAACCCCCTAAGAATTATTATTATGCTAATAGACAGAGGTCTCCTGCAGCATTCAGCCTCTGACTGCAGGTTCAAATCAGCCCAAACCAACAAACACTACATAAATCAATACAACCATTAACCAATTATCTATATGGCTGCAGATATGGCACCGCGCTAAGTCATAAACTGTTTGATCTCCCCTCTCCTGCTCCTTCTCCTGCACATGAAGTTAAATATTAAAAGCTCTGCATGTTATTACGATGGTTATCTTAATACTGTTGCCACAGAATAAATAAATCAGACGCCGTGTGAGCAGCAGGTGCAACTCGCCTCACACAGACATCAGGGATCAGGCTCACTACGAAGCAGGGAGAAGCATTGCCGCATCTGTACACGATGGCAAAACGCGATAGAGGCCGTGTTTACTCATGTCATTAACAGAATTTATGTGCACTTGTTTCATTTCAACTCAGTGTGAGAGAATATTTACACAGACACACCCCAGTGCTGACAGTGTCCTTCCACGCATGTGTTTTAAGACTGTAATGTTGCTGATTAATATAGATGTCTCTGATTTTGTCTTTGTGTGTGTGTGTGTGTGTGTGTGAGAGAGAGAGAGAGAGAGAGAGATGCATTGCTTGCACTACAGAGACAAAGACATCCTTAGTGGAATGGAGAACAAAGAGAGAAGCTCCTAATGAGCTGCTGAGACCCAAACTAGGCCAGCCAACAAGCCCTGCGTGTGTGTGTGTGTGTGTGTGTGTGTGTGTGTGTGTGTGTGTGTGTGTGTGTGTGTGTGTGTGTGTGTGTGTGTGTGTGTGTATGTGTGTAGGACCAGCAGAGGGACCTGAAAGTCAGGTGACTCAAAGTGCAGCAGCCAAACGACAAACCCACAACAAAAAAAGAAGGAACACAGCACTCCGCTCTTTCTTTGTCCCTCTTGGCACTGCGAGTCATTCAGAACCCTGAACCCTGAACCAAATGAATTTCAGTCTGTTTCATCCGAAAAGCGAGGCGACTCAATCAACTCGACCACTCGGCTTACCCTCGGTCAGACCCATGTGGATGCTCCAGTAGTTCTGCAGACACTGCAGCTCCTTCTTCATGCCCCGCTTGCAGCGGCAGTCGTACAGCGGGGAGTCCTGCAGCACCTCCAGCGCGCCCTGGCACTCCTTGGAGGCCAGCATGGCGCTGCGCTCCTTGTCCCCGCCGGACAGACACTGGCGCATGATCCGGTAGCGTGAGCTGCATTGGCTGTTCTGGTTGCACATTTCGGAGGCGCGGACGCAGTCCAGAGGCTCCCTCCACCCGGGGGGGCCGAACTCTGAGTCACACACACACACATCTGAAGGGTAGAGAGAAGACAAAGAGGAATTAATGACTATAATGTAAATGAAGCACTAATTACACTTGATATGAGGTTGAGACCAATTTAACACCTGTAGAGTTTTAGTAGTATTTTTGCATGATTTACAGTTCACCTCCTTCCTGTGTATCTCATCTTGGCCCCTTATGCAGTTCAGCATTGTCTGAAACAGGCCTTTTTAGCTTCTGTCTCTTTAAGGTCGCCCTCCTGCTTAGCCCTGTTCTGATTGGTCAGCTTCAGGAAGGATTTCACTTTTTCTCCTCATTCTTTTCTCCAAATGTCAACTTCTCGAATGCATCAGTTCATGTTGAAGCTAAATCTGATCTGAAATGTGAGAGTGGACAATGTGAACAACACGTCTTAGCAACCACCTTAGCAACCAAGGCTATATATATTGTTAGTAGCAGTTTTTCAGCATTTATAAAAAAGAAACACTTCTGAAAATCATTTAACAATGTGCAAAGCAGTCATTTGATACATTTTTTTTTATTGCATTTACTGATCAATGTTTCTTTTTTTACTTTAAAATTTGTTTCTTTGTCTTATTTTCTATTATTTTGTAACATGTATTTAATGTGCATTTCATGACTGGTGTAAAGCATTTTGAGTGTTATTTATGTATAAAAAAGTTATCTTACTAATGTATATATTATTATTATTATTATTATGGTTATAAAACATTTATATGTTTTCTACATATTCTTGGTGTTAAAATGTAAAAACCGACATAGTATGTGTATTTACTTGTATTTTAGACGTTCAGTCACTTCTTTAAAACAAGACATAGACTTTGATTTTTGTTAAATAAAATGAAGCGAAAACATAATTGAAATGTGTTCCTCGTTGGGCAACTACAAGAGCGAGACGTAAGTGAAGTAAATGCAAAACGGAGATTTGACAGACAGGCGAGGAGCCGTTAAACAGCTCAGTGCTGGGGGGCGGCCTGAAGCAGGAGAGGATGCAAGAGGAAAATGAAGAAACAAACTAACCAAAGTAGAAAACAAACAATAAACAAGAGAGGGAAAAGCATAAATGTAAGGCTGCTAGGCAACATTAATGTAATTAATTCCACCTTCACAACGTCTGCTCCTGCTGCCTATTGATCCTGACTGAATATATATCACATTTGGCTTCTACCAATCCATATATTAGATGCATATTTACTTTTAGTTTCTGGTGGTGCTAGTGAAAAAGTCAGAGGATCGCCAGTCTATTAGATTTAAAAGTTTTTGTTTAAACAAAAATATCAAAATCAATCAATTAATAGATTACTTGACCAGACTGACAGCTCCAAAGACAGGGAATGTGTTTGTTACGAGCTGTAGAGCGCCGCCAGCTGGAGGATTCAAACATATTGCATAATTAATAAAGCAACTGCTGCTCATGCCGCACACAGCTGATGCTGAGATGCTGCAAACTGACACTCGCCGTCATTAATTACACAGGAATTAAATGAAACTGCAGGACGCTTCATTTTGTGTCCCACGGGGCTCATTTTGACTGTCTCACATCTATCAGGTCCACGTTGAACACTGACACCAGCAGCATCGGCTGTCAAACCGTTTCCTTTCTGTTGCTGGTTTTAAATCCAGGACTATGCAGAGCAGTGTGAATGTGAGTTGTATAATGTCAGAATGAATATTTTAATAATAGATTATTGCAGCATGAAATGTGATCAACACATTCAGAAGTGAGTCAAAATACTACTTAGAAACACTTTACTGTTACTGATACTGCCACTTTTTGGTATTTTAAACTCAATATAAACTACATTTTCCAACTATGGAGGTATTTTACACTGACTGTCCCTATTTATCTTTAACAATCATCATATATATATTCCTATTAAGGCATTTTATACTATTATCATTATTTACGCATCAGAAAATAAATTTGAAGTTACAGTAGTTGACTAATAGTGGTTTATAAAAAACATTAATCTGCTTACAACAGAGTTTTAATCTAATTATCAACTGTTTTACATACTAATTATAAATGATGAATAGTAGGATGTAAAATGAAACATATCCGTTGAAGAGCAATAAAAACCACAAGATTTGACTGAAAGCTCTGACTGAGAGAATTGAATCTTTTTGTCAAACTACTTAGGAATGAACAACAAAGCTCAACACGCCTCTCTGTTTTTTTCAAACACTTTTACAAACAGCTTTGACGCCAGTTGTGAATGATTTGCTAACGTTTAATTAAGTGTTAAAGGGTAAATAACCCCCCCCCCCAGTTCTGAGCTAACTCCGCCTACTTGATAAATGGCTGCGGGAGTCTCCCAAGTTCAACCCCCCCCCAACCCCTTCCGAGTTTAACTCGGTTTATTCAACATAAAGATAGTTTGAGCTTCAGGAGCAAACAGCAAGCAAAGCTGTTACTGATCCTGCCCGCTGAGCAACGAGTGTAACCGGCGTAAGCTCTGGTAAATAACAACGTACACTGTGCTCCGCCGTGCACAGGCAATCAACGTTTTGCATTATAGGTTTCCGCCGTGGGCCACTATCTATACGGAACACCTGTATTTTATACACGAGTTCCACTGACAGGCTGCAGACAGACGTGAAGGACAAAATGAACACCCGTAGATACGCTCCATCATGCAGGTTTTTACGCCACACGGATGCAACAATGCTTTTTCTGGGCCGGCAGCAACAATATTAAAACATTAACCCATGTGTAGCTACAGCATATGAAAGCACATACTGACCGAACACACAAATACAGTTCTGTGATTCAGATGCTTCCATAAACACACACACACACACACACACACACACACACACACACACACACACACACACACACACACACACCTACCTCTTGCTGTATCTCTCCTGTTCTCTCCATCCCTGTCTCCAACATGTTCTAATGAAGCTGTTTGTATCACATCTAATGACACATTCTGCAGTTTTCAATGTGTAATCCTGCAAATGTCCAGTGACACGAGCATCGTTGCTCCGGTGATTGCTATGGACTCGACTGCACGAGGCAGCGTGACAACACGCTGTGGTCGCTACAAAATATTATTTCTGGCCATTAACTTACTATCTTTAATAACGCAAGAATCAGATGGGTTTTTTTAAATGGCATCCATATCTGCAGATGGCTTCATCTTCTCAGATGTGAAACACTTAATAAAGGAGCTTCACATTAATAATCTGTGTTTGTCCTCAGCCAGTCCGGAATTTTTACAAATTCCAAAACTGTTAAAAAAAGATTTGAACTACACTATACCACACTATGCATTACCACAAATTTCGTAATTTGTATAGCATCGCAAACACCCGATCTTATCTCAATATAGTTACAATCATTTGTATTGGAGGTGTGGTTTCTGAAAGCCAAGAGTCATTTATGGGGAACTACAAATGTCTATCAAATGCATCTAGAACACTTTCTAGGCTGCATCAAGTTATCAACAAAGTCACTTCTATGTTTCATCATCGTCCAATTGCAGGGCGAAGTGAATTTGTGTGCAAGGAAGGATGGGTACACCCAGGCAATTATTTTAGACATTCTTGCAAGATTTTATTCATATTCAAGTTTAGGTTAATCTGCAAAATTACAGTAAAATGTCTTGAGGTTTTTGCAGCTCGTTATTTAACCATCAGCCTAACGCTTGCCACCTCCAAATGTAAGAGCTAATTTACCTTATACAGACAATACATTGATTCATTGATTGACATTGTTAGTCGCATTTTGTGAAATATATGTACGTATATCTTCCATTATGAGACAATTGTGTAAGTAAGTGTAAGTGTATGAGAATGAACTGCTGTCTCTCAGGGTCACCCCACAATGCTGGATAAATCCACGTGTCTATCCGTCTCCTCTCCTGTCTCCAGATGCTCTTTCACTGTCTCCTCCTTAGCTCTCCAGGGGGCAGCCTCTCTTTGTCTGTATCCTCTTCTCCTCCTCTTCCAGCCAGAATAAGTTAACCAAAATTTAACAGAATCTCCCATTTATTTACAAATCAGACATAGCACAGGACATATATGTAGCTCTTAATTATGGAGAGCATTGTAGCTCATTGGAAAAAATTAAAGTTAACCTGCTTAAAGTTATCCTAACTTATACCAACATATTGTTATCCATCGGATTCACTCACTGTGTTTCCATGCTTTATTTATCAATTAATATGTATTAAATAATCAAAAATTCTTTCTAATCATCAAACCTGTTTCCTAATAAATCTCAACATAAACATTAAAAATCCCATCCAGACATTTTAAAATATATAAAACACTATAAATAATAACTGCCTGATTTCCTGCTTCTCCCTCATTAAAAATCCAGAATGTCTGAATCTGTGAATGTTGTTGATTTCTACCGTTTTCCTGCAGGACATCAGATGTCTCCTCCTTCAGTGTAAAGTCTATTTTCAGTGTTTGTGCACCGGAGGTGTCAGGTTCCTACATCACGCTTGTGTAAGTCGCACGCTGGATCATGAGCGGCTACGGGCTCTCGGCCTATCCCCTTTAAAAATGTGTTTTTCAGTGATCTCTGCGATGCTCTCCTCCTCCAGCAGATAAAAAAACGAACCCTGCGCGTACTGTACATCACTCTGTGAAGTGAAGCCCGACATTCAGCTGTAGGAACAAGGCAAAAAAAATACTTATCGAGCGAGACATTAACTTTAGCGCTAGCTTTTTTATCATTGGCAGCAAAATTATTTTATTTGTGGAAACCAATTCACAGCATTCTACAAAACATGCGCTTGTTTACAAAGGTTCAAGAGCTTAATAGTGTCACAGTAACAGTATCAAGTGGTAATATTGCTATAAAGTCTTTAACCATGTTTTATTATGAACTGGCTCTTATTTTGAGTGAAAGGTCTGCTTCTAATGATATTAATAAATAAATAGGTGTGATCGTTGGCAGGCGGTTTGATCTAAACATAGAAGCCAAAGCCGATAATTGCTTCCAACAACATGCTTGGTGTGAACACTGACATGCACTTTTGGCGCAACGGTGACACCTCAAAAAACCCAGGCGGGTTCCGTGCCTTCCGTTCCGGTCATGACAATAACATTCAGGCAGAATCCAATTAACAGTAACAAGATAAGAAAAATTTGCGCGCTCCGATACGAACGTCTACCTGTCAGACGGTACCGGGTCATCCTCAGTGGGCTTCCTGGGACTCTGGAGGATTAAAGCACTTTCCCTGAGTTTATATTCTAATTAGGTCGATATTGTCTATGCTGAATTCATAAATACAGTAAGCTAATTATATATTCATTCCTGACTACTTTCATGACAAAAAAAAGATTACTCCATTCACAGATATCTCAAAATATGAATAAGCAATTTAAACAGAGTGGATTATTTAAATAAATGTAGGGCTGAAACAACTATTTTCATGAATGATTACTTGGCACCTACTTCAGATGTACTCTCAATGTACTCGAATTGGAAGGGCATTATCAGCCTCACAGATATGGGTTAGATGAGGCCTGCTACACCTGACGATAGGTTCAGGAGGCCTTAACCTCTATGATAAGTAACGCCATCTAGGGGCCATAGTCTGACCTGTAGTTCAGGTGTCGTACATATGTAGTTAGTTAACTGGTCAAATGGCTTCCTAATCAACCTTTTTACCTGAAAAGTCCCATATCATGGTCTTTTCTGTGTTTCGTTAGGAGTTTTGATATACCTAACATGAACATCAACCCAGCTTAGTTTTGCAGTACTTTCTCCAGAAGCTTGCCAGGAGCACAGGTTGTATATATGGTGTATCATGAATATTCATGTGCCTGGAAGACTGAAAAATAATGTGATCGTGGGGGGGGACCCTCTACAGGCGGTCGGTGTTACTGCAAGCCCTGAAACAGAACAAAAGTTGCATGCACTTCTCTGTTTATTGTTTATTATAACTCCTAGGGTAAAAAAAAACATGAGGGTAGTTATTTGCATGATCCTGATATTGAAAATTATCACCCTAATGTCAGGACATATATTTACCATAATGTCGAGATACTTTTAAAGTAACGTCAGTACATTTCACTCGAATTGAACCTGACATTTTTGCTGCAGTTAAACTCACGGTTACATGTTTAAATTTGAGTAAGACAATTTATTTTTATTTACTCGAATTGAACCTGACATTTTTGCTGCAGTTAACCTGACATTTTTGCTGCAGTTAAACTCACGGTTACATGTTTATATTTGAAGTGGTCGTTTTCAAATCAAATCATGATCTTTTCCTAACCCGAAATTGTTTTTGGGCCTGAACCTAACCAGACCTTAACCACTGCATTGTCAGACCATAAATTATTTTGTAACATAGCAGTATCTTTAGGTCCAGTTTCATTGTATTGTTGGTGTAGTAGGCCCTTCTAAACCCCTTTTTATGTGGCTAATAACCACTGATAACTGCCATTTAATGCTTATAACATTCAAAATATGTGTTTAAGACATTGTTCAAGCAATAATGCCAGAGATCCAGTGGTTGCAGGTTTTCTCTTTTGTCTCTTTCTTCTAAATTGGAAATATCGTTTTTGTACTGTTAGCCAGACACAAAAAAAGGCATTTATGGGAAATTAATAGAAATCTGAGAGAGGGTGGAAGCATTTACCTATATTTCATTCTGTCAATTTATTGATTAAATGATTAGTTGAGTGATTGAGAAAAAAAATGGCAAATCTAAATAACTGGTAGTTGTGTTTCTGCTGCCCCCAAGTGGACAAATTTATTTATTTATTTTTTTTAATTGGAAAGGTAAAGAAACAAATTATTAGTTTCAAGTGTGTTTACCTTATGACTTGTATTTAATTAATTCACGTTCCTAATATATCTAAATTCATTAAATGTTCTCCTTTAATGAGTTGCAATAAGAATAAAACGTTTTAGAGTGCTTAGAAACAAAGTGATTTACTCAATTCACATATTGAGTCAACAATATATATATATATATATATATATGTGTGTGTGTGTTTTAATGACTTGAAGTCTCACCATTCAAAAACATGTTGGTCTTCTTGTTCTACTTAAATCCCATTTTAACACATGAGCAGAAAAGGGGGGGGGGGTGTGACGTCAAAACTAGTTTGGAGCCAATCGCGGTTCGGTACGCGAACTGCACAACTGTGATGTGACAGCTTGAAAACCTCCAGTGCACAAACGCTGAGGATGGATATTCAAAATGAAGGAGGAGACATTCGGTGTCCAACAGGGAAAACTAAACAATATCTACACATTCACACAGATCCACACAGGCCCTGGTGTGTTCCGCTGGTGCCTGGAAGCCGCACCGGGTCCTCACCATCCATCACAAACCCTTATAATTCTGTTACCCCTGTTCGAGCGCTGCATAATTTGTGTTCTGTTCAGTTGCAGACATCTTGCTGTCCTGGGAGAGGGATCCTCCTCTGATGCTTTTTTTTTTACTTTTATCGCGGTTTTATTTTGGCAGTTCTTTTTTATTTGAATTGAGGGTCTGAGAAGGATGTTGTGTTGCTGTGCTGACACTAAAGCCCCCTGAGGCCAATCAGTGATTAATGATTTTGAGCTATACAAGTAAAATTGTCTTGACTTGACAGATTTTTTTTTTTTTGTAAAACACAAAAAAAATGTGAAAAATGTGAAAACTATGCTTTAACTGTTCATATATGTATGACAAATGCCTATAGTGGAGCTTTTAAGGTAATCGGTAGTGACACCATCAAATCCAATCAAACCCAACTATGGCCACCTTATGTAATAAAATCCACCTATCAATCAATCCATCAATCAAGCAACCAATCAATAAAGAGAGGGGGGAGACGTGGAAAGCGGAGAAAGGAGTGAGGCGCTGCTTTCTTTCACCTCCACCCGGGGACCGGGTTCAGGACCAAGGACATCCCCCCGCTGCCCCCCACCGGATTCAGGACCAAGGACAGCACCTCAGCGCAGTATCAGCATTACAGCCTCGCCTGTGACACTCAGCAACTTACTTTTTTTTTTTCCCCACAGCCTAAATGAATGCGTGTAGCCACCGCACAGCAGGATGATGTATGATGCACACAGGTGCTTCAGAGACATTCCACGCAGCGTGTTGCAGCCGTCGGGAGTCTCTTCATACCGACGCTGACCCCGCATGTCGGGAAAGGTTTTAAAGTGGCGGGGACATCTGCGTGATCCCCCGGCAAGGAAGTCACGGATGTAATTAGAAAGCAAAGAAACCTGCACGTAACAGTCCGTGGACGCCGTGTCCGTCCTTACCTGTGAATATAAATGTGCGCGTGCGTGCGCGCGCGCTCGCGCGACTGTTTACTCACCCAACAGAAAGCCCAAAGTGATGATATAGATCGGAATCATGTCGGCAGTAATCCCACTAGTCACGAAAAGGCGGAATGGAACGTCCCGAGTTGTCCGGGTCCGGTTCTCTCGGTGTCTCTCACTCACTCCCTCTCTCTCCGTCTCCGTGCGCGCAGGAAACCGGCGAAACTGCCACCGACATGATGGAGCGAGCGAAAACCCCTCACCCCCCCCGGAGACAGACTTAACGGGGAGCCCGGGAGCCCCCCTCAAAAAAATAAAATCCTTTTTTTCCTTCCGCAGACTCAGACCGGCGCCGAGGGAGAAGTGTTTCCAGAGTCCGGCGAGGACCGCATGTTCCGCCGAAGCGGCCGGTTTAATCCGAAGGAGACGACGCGTGGACGGAACAGAGAGGAGGCGAGGGGGGGGGCGACTTTGGCGGTTGTTGTGCGACGTTGAACGCGCAGGTGCTCCCGGTGCTCCCGGTGCTCCGCGCGACTCCCAACTTTTTCCCCCCGGTGCTCGGTCCCAGAACCGGAAAGGGTTGCGCGGCTCCCCTGACCGCCGTCTCTCACGCGACGACAGCGGCACAGCAACAAATCCCCGCGTGCGCTTAGACGGTCACCCGGTGCGGTCCACCCGCGGCGGAGCGATGCGTAATGGCACGCGCGCCTCTCGCGGCCGTCTCTCTCTCCCGTGCTTTAATCCAGCTGCTGCCGCGTGCGTCCTACGGCAAACCCGGCGCGTGCGACTGAAGAGGAAAACCTAAAAGCCCCCCACCTCCCCGCTCCCCTAAACTCGCTCCCCCCTCCCTCCTCCACACACTCAAAGCGCGTGACAGCCCGGAGGTGGCGCCAGTTGCACCCCCTCCTCCCTCCCTCTCTCTCTCTCTCTCTTAAATTCAAAGAAGGCTTTATTAGCACGAGCATCGTAACAGTATGGCCAAAGCTTACTGAGCATAGTGGTAATAACGGGGGCAGCTAATTCCCGCCACTAACGGCTTTAGCATCGAGTTAGCCAGAGTTCGACCTACCTCTGCTAGAAAACGAATTAATTAGTCAAAAAAGGCAGAACTGGGACAGTGAATGCTTGTAAGTTAACACTTACTAAGATAGTTCAGTAATTTGATGTCTTAATGACATCTAGCCATATCACATTATTTGCATAAAACTAAAGCTAGCCGGTTAGCTGAACTGTATACAACCAAAATGAAGAATGTAGCCTCCTATTTCAGCTGTGTGACAATGAGATGATAGAAGTGACTAAAAAACTTAATCCTTTCACCATTTTATTTAATTCTTTTATAAATAATTACATAAAAAGAGCTGCGTTTTTAGGATTTTGAGACAATTATGCACTGGCATGTGATGATTCTCATCATGTTACTAGCAAAAGAATCATACTATACAATGATACAATACAATACATACAATGGTGGTGGTCATTATTGTTGTTCTCAACACGTATTAAATTGGTACATGCATGTATTGAACCAACCCGCCCCCCATGACCCTGTACACTTAAGGTTGAGGGCTACGCCACCGGTGATCTCCTAATAGCAGGCCTAACCTCTCTTACTCTCTATCGCATCAGCACACGCGTGCACCCCCGCTGGCAGCGTGATGACCTGAGGTGGGGAAGCGGCGCGCATCGGGCATCAAAGTGAGCTGCTCCTACGTTAAATACACTGAAACACATTCGTGCAGGCGCGCGCCCACACGTTTATCTTTGGTACATAGAGCTGGGGAGCGGGAAACATGTGAAGCATCCAGATTATGATGTTTGTAGTATCCACTGTCGTAAAATCAGCATGCTCGTATTTTAAATTGTTTAAAGAGCAAGTTCACAGTTTGTCTCAAAGGGGCCCTGTTTTGCCATTTCTCTAGTTTAATATTCGTGGTCATTTTTATCGGAAAATGGATGCTTTCACGGTCCATAAGCACCTAGTTAGACCTGCAGCAGCAATGCAGTCTGCCATCTCACACACTCATTTTGCAAAACCCTGATTGGTCGTAGTTCACAGTTTGTGTCTTAGCAGGAGACCTAAATATTTAGACACAATGACTAAAATAATTATTGCAACAGTCAGTTGTCCAAATGATTAGTGGATGATTAGTGGATCATTCCTCCTGCTCATACTGGCTATCTACAGATACCTAATGCACTTACAATGTGTGTGATGAGGGACAAAATCCACAGAAGCTTCATTTATCCAAATCAAGTGGATATCTTTTAATGGTACAGTGTTTTAGTGCCAAAGTCACTCTTTTAGTAACTAAACCTCCAAAATATAGGCTACTTTTTGCATCGCTTATAGAAATTATAAATATAGGTGCGTTTGAGATATAAGAGCAGCCGGTGATTTACTTTATGTAAAGCATGACACGATGATTTTCCTGCACATCTCTCCATCCTGTCTCTGGAGTGTAGGAGAAACAAAGAGGTGGACTGTGTAGGAGTTGAGGCAGTCGCTGCTTCGCGATGGGAACGCATGACACGCGAGGTCAGATCCAAGCAGCCCAGCAACATGCGAGGAGGTACCTGGAGAGATGGATGAAACCAGGCACCTGGTATCCAAACGGATGGAGGTTTTGTTGCAGCTTTTGGGTTGTCATGAAGAGACTGACTACTTTGTCAACCCTGGCATTTTTGGGGTATTGGTGGATTTTGCATTACAATCTGGGGGAAGTAATGAGCTGTGATTGCATGGTTATTCCATCAGAAACGATAAGAGAGAGATTTCATCCTATTTTGTCTCTGTATCTTCGAATATACAACACTATTATTTTTGTTGTATTATTGGTATTATTAGTTGTATTGTTATTCTTGGTAGTTCTATCATAATCTTTATCATTATATCATTCTCTGATTTTGATTAAACATGAGAATCATTAATGATTATTTTTATTATTATTATTATTTTTTTTTGCATCCAAGCTGTGAATCATTTCATGAGGCACATCTTTAATTAGAAATAAACTTACTCATCAAGTTTATTCAGCAGTTTCTTGTTGGGTCACCGCTCCCCTCCGGCCCTGTTATGTGTTTCATGCTAAATCAGCCGTTCGCAGGTTATTTTTTTTAAAACTTCATTTGGACATGACAACATACCTCCTACAGTATTTCTATCAGGATTATGCTAATAGAGACAACATCATAAAAACATCCATAGTTCACCCAGTTCCTTAGTAAAACTTGGCCTCAGCAAGTTTGTGAACAGGAAGATACTTTTTAGTGTTATTCCGGAGTCCGACTATAGATGACATAAAAATGTGAACATGGCCCCTGGTGGAGTAATTAACGAAAGTTACTATCAGCTGATAAAGCTTATATTGTTAGAAAGTTCCTAATGACAAAATACCAAGAAAATTCTTAGAATTATGACATTTTCTAAGAATTTTACCTTTAAGTTAAAATGACATCCTGGTAAAGGTAAAAGAAATTCACGAGGCATCTTAACTATTATGAGAGCTCCTAAGCTGACAAACTGTAAGGAGCAGAAAGGAGGACTTGCAGGAAGGGTTTCTTTAGGTAAAATGGTGGAAAGGACAAAGAGGCAGGAGAGATATTCTCCAAACGCTGATAACAGTGAGTTAATTCAACGCTACAGATTAGATCACGCAGGGATAATGTTTGTGGTGGATCTCATTACGCTCGCATCCCCCAGTGTACAGAACAATGCTACCGCCAGAAATGGAAGTGATCACAATGCTGAGATATTTGGTAACTGGAAAAAAAAATGCAACACTGCTTCAGTGATGATTCATGGTTTTGTCAGTTTTTAAATCATTTGTCTGATTTAATGGAACGTAACTAATAACTTGTAACACTCGACTTGTGTCCATATTGGCTACCAACGTTTATTCTGTGCTACCAGATTTATAAAGTGTTATCTTATCGTTATAAGTGATTATTGTTGTTCTCAAAATCCATTTTCACACGGGTGCATGACCCCCAACCCCCCTTATTTCCACTGGTGTTCTACTCCTATTTTAAATACACTAAAATGCATTCATGCAGACACATGCCTACACGTTTATGTGTAGTATAGCGCTCAGAGTGGGAAACGTGTAAAGCAATCACATTACATTTCGTATGATCCACTTTAATGAAATCAGTCTACTGATAAGTTTTTTCAAGTGTGTCTCGATACGTAGCTTGAATTAACCATTTTCCTCATTTAATAAGCCTTATCATCTTATAAAAGTGTGTATGCTGTATTTCTGTTGCCCATTTATAAAAATCAGCATGCTTTTATGCTCCAAACGCCCCTAGTTAGACCTGCAGCAGCATCATTACAATGTGCCTCACACACGCACTGTAAAAAGAAACTTCCTCTCATGATGTCAAAACAGGAGTCACTTCTAAATGGCTCATGTTCAGTTTTGCTCTCTCTGCCTTTCTTGCTTTTTCTTACTAACAATCACACCTTTTCAAAAAAATGTATCATACCCAGCAACAGGGTCGACAACCTCTTCACCAAGACAAAAGTTTTTCTATCTTCTTTGCTCAGAGTTTGCTTTGAAAATGTCCCTGAATCACTCCTCGACCAGGGCTCCTTGCTGTAAATTTTTTTTTTTTCGGTGAAGTTAGGGACTCTCTGAGAGTATCCTCAGAAGCTTTACAGCCTGCGAGCAGCAGCACATAACGAATCAGAGGCTGCTGGGACCGTCGGAACAACAGCGGCTGGCTGCAGAGGTAAGTTGTGATGTAATTGTCAGTGTACCCTGAGAATTTATTTCAGACCTGGTGGACTGCAGCCAACAGAAAAAATAGGGGGGAAAAAGAAAAAGCCGTGCACAGGATGGTGTATTGCCACAGCTGACTTGGGTTGAATAATGTAGCCGGCTGTCTGCAATTTACATTTGCATTCCAGGTGTATGACACAAGCAAAATGATGACGTTTCATTGCTCGCACACACACAGGAAAGGTATCCAGCGCGAGATGCATCCTCCCATGTTACAGAACATTTGTGGTTCATTTATCGAAATGCAGCTGTAGACGTTTTTCTGCTACGGATGATGCAACGTTTCATGTAACTGTGGCCGTTTCCATATTCAAATGAAGACTTTAAAATAAAATGTGGGCTAAAAGTCACTGATTTAATGTGAAACAAATAACAGGGCTGGAGGGGAGCTTTGTTGCGTGCCTGTGCTGGCTGGCAGCTATTTTATTTTACTATTATAATTTTTTTTGTTGTTAATGTTGTTGTTGTTCTTTAAATTATGTGCTTTTTAAAATGACTTCTGGGGGATAAAGGGACAGGCTTTCTGCTCCTTTTCCTTCTATAGCAAAGAATTTTTAAATGAAAAAAATAAAGAATTTCTTCTTATTATAACTTTTTCCCTGTAGGTGCCACCGCGGTGAATCAGTTGGTTACCTCCATCTAACCCTGTCTTCTGTGTCCTCTTCTCTCATACCAACAACCTTCATGTCTTCTTTCACTACATCCATAAACCTACTCTTTAGTCTTCCTTAGGCCTCCTGCCTGGCAGTTTAAAAGTCTGCATCTTTCTACCAATATATCCGCTATCTCTGCCTCCTGTCTTTTCCTCAGGGACCCTCTCTATAGCCCAAACATCATCGCTGGTCTCACACGCTTCTTTAACTCTTCACCACACTCTCCGTTGCTCTGGGTTGTTGACCCTAAGTATTTAAAATCCCCCACCTTCTTTCGCTCTTCTCCCTGTAACCTCACTCTTCCACTTGGGTCCCTCTCATTCACACACATGTACTCCGTCTTGCCGCCACTGACCGTAATTCCTCTCGTTTTCCGGGGCAAACGTCCACCTCTCTAGCTTCTCCTTCACCTTTTCCCAACTTTCACTGCAGGTCACAAAGTCGTCTGCAAGCATCATCCTATCCATCACCATAGCGACGAGAAGGCACTCAGAGGTTTACCTCCCGACCACCATGAACTGCCTTACAGTCCTCATCCATGTCCTGCACCGCTCATACATACTTCTCTGCCACTCCAGATTTTCTCATACAGGCCCACAGTTCCTCTCTAGGCCTCATGTCATAAGCGTTCTCCAGGTCTGCAAAGATGCAATATAGTCTACCTGGCGCCGCGCGAGTGGCAGCCTGTTACAGCAGCTCTCGCTCACCTGAGTTTTTCTTTTCTTTTTCATACCTTTTAACTTAATTTTTTCTTACTTTTTTCTCGAGCCAACGACATAAGGATACTTTTTTTCACCATGGAATTCACTTTCTCCGTGTTTGTTGTGGCCGTTCTGCTGTTTTTTACACTTTTCGTGTCCGGGGACCCCGTGAGCAGCCATGGCTCTATTGTTTACAGTAGGGATCAGCTGTTGGCGCTCCGTAGCTCCGTAGTGTTGCCCGAGGAAAGACCCGATGTCCCCCGTGAGATAAGGAGAAGAAGACGGGGACGCCGTGCGGGGACTGAGCGCCGTGCCAGGAGGAGAAGATACCGACCCGTCCTCCCGTCCATTATTATGGGGAATGTACGATCTCTCCCCAATAAGATGGATGAGCTAGCAGCGCTAACCCGGCACCAGAGGGAATACCGGGAGAGCAGCATCATGGTGTTTACGGAGACATGGCTGAGCACGCTGACTCCGGACACGGCGGCTACACTGGACGGATTTAATCTGGTGCGCGCGGACAGAGGAAAGGAAAGCGGTAAGAAGAAGGGAGGAGGACTGGCTGTGTATGTTAACGACAAATGGTGTACCCCCGGGCACATCACTGTCAAGGAGCGGCTCTGTAGTAAGGACATTGAACTGTTAGCTGTTAGCATGAGGCCGTATTATCTGCCGCGGGAATTTTTGCAAGTTATAGCGATAGCTGCGTATGTTCCCCCCTCTGCTAACGCAGACGAAGCTCGTGATGTCCTACACACTGTAACCAGCAGGCTGCAAACACAGCACCCCCAGGCCCTCCTCCTCATCTCTGGAGACTTCAACCATGCTTCTCCATCCTCCGCTCTGCCCACTTTCTCCCAGTACGTCACGTGCTGCACCAGAGACAATAAAACACTGGACTTATGTTATGCCAACACCAAGGAGGCCTACACCTCATCACCCCTCCCCCCCCTGGGAAGATCTGACCACAACCTGGTGCATCTCCTGCCTGTGTACAACCCACTGGTACACAGGCAACCAGCTGTCTCCCGCACAGTGAAGAGATGGTCTGAGGATACTGAAAAGGCTCTGAAGGACTGTTTCGACACGACCGTGTGGGAGGAACTGTGTGATCCCCATGGGGAGGATATTGACAGCCTCACAGACTGCATAACGGATTATATCAATTTCTGTGTGGAAAACACTGTACCCACCAAGACCGTACAGTGTTTTTCCAACAATAAACCATGGATTAATGCCGACATAAAGGCTCTCCTAAAGGAGAAGAGGAGGGCCTTTAGGTCAGGTAACAAGGAGGAGCTGAAGACTGCGCAGAGAGAGCTAAGGCGGAAGATTAGAGAGGGGAAAAACATTTACAGGAGGAAGATGGAGGATCAGCTGCAGAGGAGTAACGTCAGTGGAGTCTGGAGAGGCCTGAAAACCATCTCAGGCCACAAAGAACCAAACTCCCAGACGGCAGGGGATCAACAGTGGGCGAATGACCTAAACCTATTTTTCAATAGGTTTGACCAGTCATCTGCCCCTCCCCCGGCCCAGCCTGCCCTGCTGCAGCCCCCCCTGACTTTACCTCCTGGACAATGCCCTCCCCTCCCCCCCGCTTCCACCTCCGCCTCTCAGCCCTGGCTAAGTTCACACCTACCAAGGACACTCCACACCATCAACCCAACCCCCTCCCCAACACACTCGGGCACACAGCCCCCCCTCTCCAGCCTGTCCCTCACAGCACTACAGGTGAGGAACAAGCTTAGGAGGATGAAGACGAGGAAGGCTGCAGGTCCAGATGGCATCAGTTCCAGGCTCCTGAAATCCTGTGCAGACGAGCTGAGCAGGATTGTAGGGCATATCTACAACTTGAGCCTGAAGCTGGGGAAGGTGCCACAACGGTGGAAAACATCCTGCGTGGTACCCATCCCCAAAATGCCACACCCCAAGGACCTCAGTGACTACAGGCCGGTGGCACTAACGTCCCACCTGATGAAGACACTGGAGCGCCTGGTCCTCGACCATCTCCGCCCCCTGGTGAGCCCACTGATGGATCCCCTCCAGTTTGCTTACCAGCCTGACATCGGGGTGGACGATGCCATCATCTTTCTCCTCCACCGTGCTCTTTCCCACCTGGAAAAGCCTGGAGGCACTGTGAGAATCATGTTCCTTGATTTCTCCAGTGCCTTCAATACGATTCAACCAGCACTCCTGGGGAACAAGCTGGAGAACACTGGGGTGGACCGTCACCTCACATCCTGGATTCTGGACTACCTCACCAACCGTCCACAGTATGTGAGGACACGGGACTGTGTATCCAACACAGTCGTCTGCAGTACGGGGGCCCCACAGGGAACGGTCCTGGCTCCGTTCCTCTTCACCCTCTACACTGCAGACTTCACCTACAAGTCACCAACCTGCCACCTGCAGAAGTTCTCCGATGACTCTGCCATCGTTGGCCTCATTGAGGATGATGACGACAGGGAATACAGAGAACTTACGCAGGATTTTGTCAACTGGTGCCAGCGGAACCATCTCCAGATCAACACGGGGAAAACCAAGGAACTGGTGGTGGACTTCCGTAGGCGGGTATGCAATCCCCCGGCACCAGTGAACATCCAGGGAATGGACATTGAGATGGTGACATCTTACAAGTACCTGGGTGTTCATCTGAACAAAAAATTGGACTGGACTGATAATACAACTGCGCTATACAAGAGGGGCCAGAGCAGGCTCTACCTGCTCAGGCGGTTGAGGTCTTTTGGAGTGCAGGGGACACTCCTTAAGACATTCTATGACTCAGTTGTGGCATCAGTCTTACATTATGGGGTGGTCTGCTGGGGAGGCAGCATAACAGCTGCAGACAGGAAGAGACTGAACAAGATCATCAGGAAGGCCAGCTCTGTCCTGGGGTGCTCCCTTGACCCAGTGGAGGTGGTGGGAGAGAAAAGGATGATAAGGAAGATATCATCAATGATGGAAAACCACCTCCACCCCATGCAGGACACACTGTCTGGACTGACGAGCTCCCTCAGCAACAGACTAATCCATCCCAAGTGTCTGAGGGAGCGATATAGGAAGTCCTTCCTTCCTACAGCTGTCAGACTGTACAACAAGTACAGCTCGCAGTAACCCCCCCCCCCAACAGAAAAAATGGACAGTGCAAATACATTCTTAATTCATATTTATATATACCTGTATATACCAGTGCAATACTTTTTATTCATATTTATATATACCTGTATATATCTGTATATATTGTTTTTTTAATTTAATTTTTTAATTTTTCTTTTCCTTTTTAAATTTTTAAAAAACATTTTTGTAACTTTTCTAACTGCTGCTGTAGCACCGTAAATTTCCCCACTGTGGGACAATAAAGGAGCTATCTTATAGCTCCCTCTGATCTTGTTGTACTCTTTCAACATCCACAAAAAAAACAAATACTACACCTGATCTGGTCTTAGTCTACCTCCATCTTCTCTTTCCCATAACTCCATTGCATGGATCACCAGCTGTTTTCCTTCTGTAGATAGTACAACTCTGCACATCTCCCTTGTTCCTCAAAATGGGCACCAGCAATCTTCTACTCCATTCCTCAGGCATCTTCTCACTATCTGAGAGATCCTGAACAGAAACTGTACTTCCACCTCTCCTAGACATTACCATCCACTCTTCATCCTCTTCAATGGCCTCCTCAGTACATCCTTAGCGTGCTACTTCCTGGTCTACAGTCACCTCTTCGGTATTCTTCGTATCTCATTTTCCTCGGTCATCAACTCTTCAAGGTTCTCTTTCCATCTTGCTGTTAAACTACTGGCACCTGTCAATACACTTCCCTCCCTATTCTTAATCCTTCTTAATCCTAACCTGCTGCACACCCTTCCCATCTCTGTCTCTCTGTCTGGCAAACCTGTATACATCAGTCTCTTGCAAAGTCAACTACCATATGTCCTTCTGCGTTCCTAACCTGGATTCCAAACCTGTCCATCACCTCCTCATCATCTCTGTTTCCTGTCCAGTAAACTCTCTTCTAGGGATTCTTTGCATCACTTCATCAAGGTCAAAATCACACCCTACCTGTGGAGCATTAATAATAACCACTAATGGAATTGACACTTACACCTTTGAACTTTAGACTCAGACAGATGAGGGGAGAAGCTCTTCCCCGAGGAGCTCAGAGTAGAAACGAGAGGAGCCAGATGAGGTGGCTCTGGCATCTAGTGATGAGCCTCCTGTTCAGGGCACGTCCTTCTGGGAGGCGGCCCCCGAAGAAGACCTGGAAAAGGCCTGGAAATGCCTTGAGCTTCCCCTGGAAGAGCTGGATGATGTTGCAGAGGAGCAGGAAGTCTGAGCTTCCCTGATGATTAATACAGATTATTATAAAAGTGATAGGTAATTAATAACAATAATAATAACAATCATTATCATCACCATATTATTATCATGCCTCACAAAGATTCACAGACAAAATACTTAAAACTGACAAAACATAAAAAAAGAAGATGAAGCTCATTATGATTGAATGAATGAGTTTTCAATTTAATTTACTAAAGTAACATGCATCTGAAAGTTAAGGTTTCTTAAATGTTTTCTCAAGAAAAAAAAATGTTTATTTGTGACATCTCTAGACTTGTTTGGAGCTGCTGAAATACACTCGGACCAAATTTAGGACATTTATTACATTTTTTGAACGTTTTACTAGAAACTGATAGCATCCTGATGGTGGAGAAGAGGTGAACACTTACCCCATGTTGAACAAGGACAAACTCAAAACAGAACCATCCTTCACCTATGAACATCCGGCCATGAGCGAAAAACAACAACCTTCAGAGCGCTTTTATCGGAGGCCGCTAGTCTTCTCGCGATCCTCATCGCCACGACAACAGCTGAACCCAAGGGGTGCTCCTCTGCTTTGCTTTTAAAGCCACGATGCATGATCATTTTGGGATATGGGACAAAAGGCTACAGTATTGTTAAGGTGCGCTTCTGTTTGAGTTCCAAGGACAGCAGGGTGCCAGGGTGCTAGCACTGTTTTTAGCTTTATACCAGTGCAATCTGAATTTTGTAGATTTTAATCGTACACACCACACCTTTTTAGGGTGTTAAAACACAAAGCACTAAATACACACACCGAATTGTGGTGGAGTGAACCATGAAGTGGCATCGCATGGAAAGTTAAAGCACCAGTACTTAGTAGTAGTTATATTTAAGTACTCTTCTTGAATAAATTTGAGGCGTGTGCATGCAGCCAGCACGCTGCACCAAAGGGCACCACTCAGCTCCCCCATTACGGCAAATTTGCCACCGAAGATCAAAGGCGTCGGATTCCGGGCGTTCAAGGCGTGTCACAAAAATAAAACTCGATTCGATGCAAGGAACGCTTTGCCCCACGATTCTCCGTGCAAAAAAAAACAAAAAAAACGAGCGGCTACGCCCGCGCACACGTCTGTGGCCGACTTTGTTCCCCGTTTTGATGAAACTCAGGTGACGTGCATCTAACCATGAAGAGTCTGCATTTATAATTACACTTTTTTTTTTTTTTTCCCGAAGCCCGGAGGGAGGATTATAGCAATTAACTGACTTCCTGTTACACAAACATTTCCTTCCTGTCACTAAATATGAATCTCATCATGGGAAAGTGATTTGTCACACAAGCATGTAAACTCAAAAGCCCGCCAGTGGAATTTAAATGAAGACAGTCATTATATGACGGAGAGGAGTGACTGATGAAGGCCCAGAGGTCCCGCGCGATGCAGAGGTTTTACATGTGTTGGGACTTGAACTATAGACATAATCCATGATTCTTTATAATTACATGGAGATGAAGATACGCAAGTGACGTGTACCGGTGAGCTTCCACGAATGAATGGTTATATTGTGAAACAAGCAGCGGTTGTCATGTGATGGGGTCTCTGGAGAAGTGAAACCTGATCCTTTTCACCTCGTAGGGTCTGTTGTGTGCTGTATGTCAAACACCTGAGCGGTTTGGGGTGCAGCGGATGTATTCATGTAATATGTTTTGGCAGGGGTCTTTTATCTGAGAACTAAAGGAGACAGAGCGTTTGAGGCTCCGGAACAATGCGCCCGAGGAAACGAGGTTGGCTGAGTCAGTGATCTCTTTTAAGTTCTTAAATCGCACTTTTATCGGCGGCCTTTTTACTGATTTTGCTCTCTTTTATCTCCTATAAAAATGAACCGGCGTTGCCCTGAAGAGTCCGCTCTGCAGTGCAGGTTTTTGTTAAACTCCGTGACCGTTTCAATCCCTTTTTTTTTTTTTTTTTTTCGCAACAAAACTGGGAGATTGTCCTGAGAGACTGATGAAGAGCTGTATAAATCTGGATTATTACAGTCCACCAATAATCCATTTCCCATTACTGCACATGATTTGTTATTAGCTTTCACACTTATTCTTGATTCTGTGTATATATCTGTTGGGTAGACTTTTCATTTCGCCAATCGTATTTTTGTTGTGTGTAGACTCGTACATCTAATCAATAATGTGCTAAAACGTGATATAAAACACTTAGCAGACGTGCAAATCATACTTTGCACGTCACAGATGTTGATGGGGATCGTTCCTCATGCTGTTTGCCGTTCTTGTTCCCCCTCTTCTTGCATTGATATTTTTTGAATGGTGTGCTATTATTTTTTATCTGCAAAATACAGATTTTTGTGGCACAATTATCGAAAAAGCTGCACAAGATTTCTCACAGGGAATGAATGGGACAAGGTCAAAAATACTGCAAACTGCTGCCTACGGCTCAGGCATACTTTCACCTAGAGACGCCGTTTAAACTTTAAAAGTGTAAACACGTCTTGTGTGTTCATGCATTATTTGATATCGACGTTCCCTTTTGATAGGCCATATCATTTTTGACACTGATGAATAACCATTGCCCATACGGTGATGACCATCCTTGTCACCCAGACACACTCAGTGAAAACAAGCATAAGATTGATGCACAAGATTTTTTTTTTAAGGGAGAGGTCTGGAAAAAAGTAATGAATTTTTAAATGTCAACTGTGTAAACCTGTTGAACAGTCAGTCAGTTGCTGAATAAATTCTTTAGTTTGTTGTTGGTGTGTTCTTTGTTTATATAAATTTAATAAATGTCCTAGTATTATTTGTTTGAAAACTCTGTGGAGGTTTATTATATTGTACACACTCTGGCAGGAGCCCCGGAGCCCTTTTAAAATGTTTTATCTAACGCTCCCTCCTCAATAATGTGTTATGTCAATTTGTGTTGTATTTATTAGTCTCTGATTTAAATAATGTCTTTCAACCATAATATTATTTCATAAAATACCCAAAAATATGGCTGATGGGTGGAAACATAGATTTAAAAGGGACATATATATATATATATATATATATATATATGTATATATATATATATATATATATATATATATATATATATATATATATATATATATATATATATATATATATATATATATATGTATGTGGTACAGTCCCTCAGCTGGAGGCTAAGTTTGTACAAACCTGTCATTTGGTGTCACTGTATTGATGTTTTTTTTGTCTTTTTTTTTTTTAGAACACTCAAGAGAATAAATTCCCTCTGGCTGGCAGGACATCAGCTGTCCCATTTCTCATCAACCGCAAAAAAAAAACAAAAAAAAAACGACTCAGGTGGCACATCATAATCAGCGATGGGAATGATCAATCAGTTATTGATTTATTTAATTGACTCGAAATATATTGTATAAAAACGGGTGGAACTGTGAGAAAATCTATCTTTATATTTAAAAAAAAAAAGGAAGATGAAGAATTTATATCATAAATCAACTTTTAATATAGGTGATATAGATTCATTTTTCTTCTGTCAGCATATCCATCCATCCATCCATCCATTTTCTATCCCGCTTATTCCCTTTCGGGGTCGCAGGGGTCTGCTGGAGCCTATCCCAGCGCGTTAAGGCGAGAGGCAGGGATACACCCCAGATGGTCGCCAGCCAATCGTGGGGCACACACACCATTCACACACCATTCACACACACACTCACACCTATGGGCAATTTAGATTTGCCAATTAACCTGAGCATGTTTTGTATTGTGGGAGGAAGCCGGAGTACCCGGTGAAAACCCACGCAGACACGGGGAGAACATGCAAACTCCACACAGAAAGGTCCCAGACCCAGGCCCCAAGGCGGTCTTGAACCTGCGACCTTCTTGCTGTGAGGCAACAGTGCTACCCACTGCTCCACCGTGTCGCCCTCTGTCAGCATAAACCCTCCAAATATTTAGCAGATTCAGACGGCTCATATTGTCATGATAATAAAATACTTATCATGTGGGTGTCAGTGTTTATGCCCTGATTCAGATGTTGATCAGTATCAACTGCAGCTTCCTAATATTTCAGCCGTTCCCCTTATTCAGATTCATGCACTGCACACACAGGTTGGGCCTAATAAGCAGCTGCATTTAAATCAACCGACTGGTACAACTCTCTGTTCGTTTTATCAGTTTATATAAAGTTATGGATTTACGCCATTGAGAGAGACAGATAAGAGAGAGGGAGAAGAGGGAGAGAGGCAAAATGCGAGGATGAAATTCAGAGAGATGTTTGCTAAAAAGATGAAGAGCAAAGTGTCAGGTGCGGTCTGCTGGGAAATCTCTTTTTACGGCACAATGAAAAGCGAACTCCAGCGACAGCTCCGGGATTAGTCTGTCATGATTCTCCCTCTCGCCGTCCTGGCCGTTACTCAGCAGGTCCAGCCTTCTCCTCCCTTTAACAAACTTCATCTCACGCCCTGATTGCCCTTTCTCTCTCTCTCTGTCTCTGTCTCTGTCTCAAACCCGAACTTCTGACGACGCTGACCTCTTTTACCTTGGTCTCTTGGCACAAATTCAATTACGGCGAAACCAATGGAAAAAAAAAAAAAAAGGCAATTATAATTAACGCTGATTAACGAGACGGAGTCACAAGGATACGGCGCTGATGGAGTGATTGGGCAATGTTGGGGACAATTACGCTGCTGTGGAATGGAATGAATCACAGCCCACAGATGATAAAGGAGGAGTCAGTTACTCCCTGATATTGTATAAAGGGAACAACAACGCAGAAACAAAGGTTAGTTTGCGTGTTCGGGTTTAACTACCTGTGAATTTTTCATCTTGATTGTTGCGCTTCTGTCAACAGGCGGACGTCTGCATGTGCGGTTTTTATTTTCCGTCTGGCTCGGCCTCTTTGACGTGGCTTCTGTCAAAGAAAACTCCCCCCCCCCCCCACCACTTAAAGGCCAGCATTATGCCGCCCTGCGTGCGACTGTGAGACAGCGCGGCGGCGTCCAGAGGCGTGACCGACGTGATCTGTGACGCCCCCCCCCCTCTAGCCGAGGGGGGGGGGGCCTATTGTCACCTTATTAATATCAGCATCTCTGTATTTGTTTCCTGTCTGTCTACATTGTACATTTGTGTTATTAGTGTGTTATTGGACATGACTTGAATTTCTTATGAAGCTATGGAATACACTATGATATATGTATGTATATTTATGCTATTTATGTATCTGATGCATGTTCAAATGGAATGATAATATGGCCATTGATGTTTTTCCACCTGTCCACTAACCTGTGCTAATTTACTGAGTATCATTTCTCCTGGAAAAGTTCAAAAACAACAAAGTATTAATTATATACGATAAATCATGAAAGAACATTAAAAGGTCAAATGAGCATATATATATAAACATATAGGCATTTCATACAAAACCACAAATAAAAGTATGGATTAACAGATTGTAATAAAACAATTGGGATAAAAAAAAGATTAAGGGTAATTAAATAAAAGATTAGATATAATAAATAAATAAATAAACAACTTAATCAATTAATTATTAAAAAAAACATAAAATAAGACGGAATAAGATCTGATGAAATGACTTAAAAGTAAGGATAAATATAAAGAATATTAAGAACATGGGTTAAAAGCCAAATTAAATATGTGGGCCTATTTTTAAACAGGTCCTCTGGCAGGCTGCTGTACAATCAGGGGCAATAAAACTGGACAGATGCCCCAGATAGGTTCGTAGGGTGAAAGCAGGGCCAAAGCCAAAGAAGCGATTTTTAAAAAGGAGCCAGCATTCTGTAAAAGTCGCAGACTTGAGGAAGACCAGAGCAGGGCGTTGCAATAATCAATACGACTGGAGATAAAAGCATGAATCAGCGTCTGTGTGTTTGCCCAAGAGACAAACAGGCGGGGCCTGTCTGTATTCCCTAAAATGATAAAATCCTGTTTTTGTAAGATTTAGATTAGATTCAATGTGCGGAATAAAACTGAGCTCACAGTAAAAATATATATATATAAATATAAATCATTCAAGTCCTTATCATTCAAACTTTTGAGTCCAGCTGCATGAACGTTTGATTCAGAGTCAGTAATCAGTGCACGAGTCTCAGGACTCGAGTCGTGGTCGAGTCCGAGTCATGTCATAAGCCAATGAGTCAAGGTGTGTGTGTGTGTGTTTTATAACTTGTGTGTGTACATATAACAGTGTTGGAGCCAAGTCACCAACTCCGAAATTCCAATTAGAATCAACCACAGAAGAGTCTGAATCGAGTCATTATTACCCAGTCCAAGTAATTAATACATTAATATTGCACATATACACTATATGAATCATTCAACTCCTCATTATAAACTTCAGAGGCTCGGTTCTGAGTCCAAGTCTAGGTAAATAGTGTCCAATAAATGTTACAAGTCCTGAGAATAGGGGAATAAGTCAAGTCCGAGTCCAAGACTGATGTGTAAATGATGGGTCAAAAAGTAAACTTTGAAGGATATATTGATATTTCACTGATGATGAGAGGAATTAAAAGAGCAGGTTTATCTCAGTATTGGTGCAACAGTTCTGGTTAATAGATGAAGAATCAGGCGTGTGTTGCATGTGGATGTTACCGTACAGGGCGAGAGGCGGAGGGGATTAGGAGGTGAAACATTGCCTCTTATGAGTTTGGAGCATGTGGCCAAATATCACACATCGTTCCTTTAAAATGTCTGTTTTGATGGCAGTAAAACGCCTGACAATGACGGTTATAATGCTTAACTTGACGAAAGCATAGTGAAATTATGCTCTTAAATGTGAAGTAAACGGCGGTAAAAATGTCCTGACGTGACAGTTAAACTCTTGATCCAAACGTAGTAAAATGGCGTCACATTAGCAGATGGTGCATTTTAACCAGATTTTCTAAAAAAAATGATCAGAAGAGAAAGTTTCTTGTTGCAGCTGCAGCCCCGTGTTGGTCGCAGAAGACTTAATTAAAAGTAAGCGTTATGTTTCCAGCTGGAATCAGCCGTGTCGTCTGTGGTGGGCCGGAGGCGGTTTTTCGCTGCTGCAGAACTGACACGGCTCTACATGCTCCTGCTGACTCTGACTGGGAGGCTGCGAGGTTCGCTCTTGTCTTGGCTTGTCGAGTTCGTTACTTCGCTCACGCACGCACACGCGCACACACACACGCGCGCGCGGCGTACAGGGAAACACTCGCGCCTTCAAACCGGTTCCTCTCGCAGCGAGTGTCATTCCCACTTAGACAAAGCTTTGTTCGTGTAATCAGAATCTAATTCTGTCTGAAAATAGACATTTCTCTGCAGGTCTAATATCCACTCGCATCCCATCACGCTGCTGGAATCGAATCTTTATATTAAATCTAAAATTAAATCTCGATTGTAGTTTAATCAAAATTTATGCAACTTTTTTTTTTTTTAATTTTTAAATAGTGTTTTTATGCAGCCTTCTAAAGTACAGTAGGTTATAGACACCCGGGAGGAGGAATAATGTGAGATTTTTTTTTAATTGTGTAAACATTCAGGGTTAATAGAATTCCTTGAAATGTGATTCACACGTTCACATCTTTCTCACAATAAAACCACAAGTCAAAGAAACCATCATCTATAAATGGTTAATAGATAGTTAATTACTGTACACTTTTTTTTTTAGGAAAATCAATTTACCGGTACTGAAATGAATAGTTAATAATAAATAAATAAATGAATGCAACGATATCAGAAGATAACTTTGTCTTTATCCGTATGTCCTAGTGAAATTTTACAATACAGACAGTGCCCCCTATTTTCTGAGTTATTACAGTTGTTATAATGATGGCTTGTTTTATAACAACATCATTCCTGCAGATGCATAGCTACAGTATGTGAACCACTTTTTCCTACTATTAGGCAGCTGCAGGTTTACCCCTGCATGCACGAAAGAGTTTTTGATTACAAAAAAAAGACTCTTAGTACAATCAAGCTGTGCACACTGGCATCTACAGACCGTGATGTTTCCAGTAAGCTCACACAGTCTGAAGTAATCCCTCCCTTGTCTTCCTCCTGACCCACCTGCACTATTATGAAACTGTGATTGCTTTCAAAACCATTATCATATCCCAGCTAAATTGTCTGTAGTGACCTCGGTGCGGCCTGTGAGGTGCGTGTTTGTGTGTGTGTGTGTGTGTGTGTGGGGTGGTTATTGGGGGTCATGCACACTGATCGATGCCTTCAGGCAGTGTGGACTCATGGCAATCACTGCTGTCGATAAGGATGGATTGGCTCATCACACTCCCGTAAGCAATCGCACAATACACACTTACACACAAACGCATTATAATAAGAGATGGTTACACAAGCGCCACTTTTTTTTTTTTCTTTCTATAATTATGTGTGAGCAAGGCTTATTCCTTCGTGCAGAACACATTTTTTTCAGTTGCTTCATAATGCTCTCTCTCTCTCGCACACACACACACACACACACACAGTTACAGCAGCAAACACACACCTGTGAGCCAGTATCAGCGTGACACATGTTCGTTAGGTAACAGCGCTCTAAGCTGTAATTGGGGACTCTCTCGCTCCCTCCGCTGAGCAGACAGCCATTTAATTTAATTTAATTTCAACTCTCCTCCACAGGGACGTTCAGATAACATTAATTAGGTTTTCTCTTTTAACTTTTTAACACCACCCCTGTGTTCCCGCAGCGCTTATGCAAAGCGGCGACTCATCTACCTGTCGCCGCCGTGCGCTCCGCCTGCCTGTCTCCCCATCTGTCTCTGTGATTGATAATCTGTCCGGACATCTCTCCATCGCTTCCTCACATGCACATTATTATTAACCTTTATCTCCACCTGAAGTCCTGACAGGAGCTTTTTCACTCGCTCTCTCTCTCTCTCTCTTTCTCAAACACACATTATTTATTTCCTGACGCAGGCAGTCTGGGTGGTAGTTATGGATACAGTCCCTCCTAAATGTGCTTCTAAGCGCTCAGGACTGATGCTCTGACTGCCCTATAATTATATTTGACAGAGGGGAGGCTGGAATGGGAATAAAAGCAATAGCCGCACTGTACCTTTTTTTATCTGTGAATAGTTCAAATACAGCCACCGGTTTAAAGATCAAAACCTGAGCAAATATATGTTGCGGGGCCCCTGTTGACCTGCAAACACCGTATTCCGTGCACTGCGTGTTCACTCTCACCTCCAAGTTTCCTTTAGAGGGAAATGTTCATTTAGTGAGATATGGGCCTTTGTGCATTGAAAGCATAAAAATGATCTTGCAACTGAAGTTAAAGTGCTTTTTCCCCCCACATCATGCATTAATGTGCAAAAATATGTTCACTTTATTCATGCCAGATAACATCTTGAGGTTAACTATATATATATGTATACATAGATGACAGGTCACATGACAACCCCTGTAAATGACGTCATCAGGATAAACAACACCTGGCTTAAAATAAATGACTCAAGTCGGCTACAGGGGGACTAGTACTCATTAGCAGTCAGTGCTGGGTGAGTTACTGTCATTTTAAAGCAGTTTGTTACATTAAATATTGCTGTATTTAAAATGTAAGGCATTACACTACTATTGCATTACTTTGAGGTTACTCTCACCAAAAAACGTCTCCTGACCCCTGCAGCTGCAGAATCTCAGAGCAGGAGAGCGTTCATTTTGGCTGATTTGTTGTTTTATCGCCACTTTCCTAAGTGGAGTTAAATTATTTGGGCTGTTTCAGAAAGTGGACATTTCATTGTTGTTTAGCGCTTGACCGTGATGTTCTTCCAATCCTAGTATTCAGGCTTACACCCGTCTGAGAAATGTGTTAATCACAATGCTGAATTTGACATGAAATGCTTTTTTTACAATAGGGAGAAAAACACTGGGTTGGCAGCTGACATGTCTCTACCTGCCCATTTGGCTTCGACGTGTATAGGCGGATTTGAGAAGTTTAACTTCAGCGTATCAGAGAAAAAGAAATGAAACCTTGCTACAATAGATTGGTTATGTGGCCTTGTCTGGCAGCCGCTGCCATCAGCGGGTAAATGTGTGTGAATGGGTGAACGTACACTTGTGGTGCGAAGCACTTTGAGTGGTCGGAATAGAAAGAAGCAAGATAAAAAAAAGCATATATAGCATTTAATAAAATAGAGGAGGTGAAACAGCCTGTTTCAGACAGAGGCTGGACTGAGGGGCTGCATAAAAGATCGGTATAAGACACATAAGATGCAATATTACGACATATTTATGTTCAGAAGCAGTGTTTTCAACCATGGAAACTTCAGATCGTACAGTTTTCCCACTTTTCTGCTTCCACAACTGAAACAACATGCAGGAACACACGATAAAAAATGTTTGATGATGCTTTATGATTCCGGGCAAGAAGAAACGGAATTGGACATAAACTGAAATGAGTCACGTCAACAAGGCACCATTTTTAAAAGTGTTTTATTTCCACACGTGTGTGTGTATGTGTGTGTGTTCTGCAGCACCTATACTTGTACCCAAACGTCGAGGCTGCTCGCTTTTTTTTTTTTTTTTTTTTTGCTTTTGTTCCCAAAATGAAAGCAGAAGGAGAAAAAAAAAAAAACACGGACACGAAAGCAATTAAAATGAATTCCTCTCAGTGAGGAGGGTGACAGGTGCACGCGCGCAGATATGTTTGTGCGGGGGAAGGGAACGGGAAGAGCATCGGTGTGGTGGACATATTGACAGTCTGGGGTAGTTATGCATGCGCGAAAAAAAAGGAAATAAAGGAAAAAGGTCCTTATCGATGCTTGTGACATCATACAATTCCCATGGTTTTTAGTGTTGCGCTCGCAATCAAACACACTCGCAGCATTCAGACTCACGCCCGATCACTACCGTTATTTTAGCATATTTCTCATTTATATTATACTTGTTACGTCTCTCTCCTGTCACTCTCGCCCACCAGGTTCTGTTTGAGGCTACTTCTGAGTTCTTGCTCACGGGGGGGAGCACTAAGAAAACATGAACCCTGCTCAAACAAAGGAGATATCACATCTAAAATATTTGACTACAGAATCGAATTCTTTGCCTTGATCGAAATGGTTTTATTAGCCTTTTAGTTATTGAGCTAAACTAATAGATCCTGGACATATATTTAGTTAAGTATAAATGAAAATGGATAAATGCAAAAAGAATGAATTTCACAATCGCAATTTTTTTTTTTTTTAAATCAAAAACAACAATTGTATGTGCATGAGAAGGAGAAGAAAGAAGCAATGCTTATTAACAATATCTTATTATATTTGATATTAACCTATGTTTAAAAAAGCTACAACAAACCAGTAACAGGGAGCTATATATATTTATATACTATATATATATATATATAAATCATAAAGTACCTTGGCCATTAGGAAAACTTGGAAGGTGAAAACTGTTCAGAGTAGAGAGGAGGAAGTCTAAGAGGATTAAGAGTTTCTCAAGCAGAGGACACAATGACAGAACAGACAAAGGAGAAACAGTCTCCAAACGCTGCATGACAGCAAGAGAATAAAACCTCGCAGCAAGAATATTCATGCTCGATTTCACATTTCCCACCAAACGCAAAGTTCCATCGTTATTTCTTCGAAATTTGCACAGGGATCATTGTTATTTAGGATAGTAAGTGATGCTTAATTTAACATTGAACTCAGATTTGGTCGAGAGTTTAAACTTTTTCTTGCTTTGGACTTGATGCAAACAGATGCTTTCATTTGTTAAAGGTTTTTGCATTTGGGAACCATTTCATGTTTAATTGTGAATCATGTGACATTTGTAAAACGTGTTTCATTTGTTACATGTGGGTACAGGTCGGTTAACGTTCTGTAGCTCTGTAGCCAATTGTGATAAATCACTATTACGTAACCACCGCCTTTTTCTCCAAAATCAACACCTGATAACGTTATATGTCGACCGAGAGAAAACGAAATGCAGCTGCAAATAAAGAGGAAAAACTGCTGCAAATAAAAGAAACGCTGCAAAAAAGAAATGCTGCAATAAAAAAGAAAAAAGCCTGGAGCCAATAAAAGATATTAGAGATGGCTACTTTCACTGTTGCAGTGAGGAGAAGAAAATGAAGAAGGTGTAGAGGAAGCATGAACAGGAGCAAGAAACACAGAATTGAGGGAAAATGCTAGTGTTCAACGTCCCTGCGTGTATTTTTAGTGTGTGACGTGGTGAGGCCGTGCAGCTCCAGGTTTAAAGGTTTGAAGTTGACCCAGAGAATTTGCAGCATTTCTTTAATTTGTAGCGACTTGCATTTTTTGCAGTGGGCATCTCCTACGGCACGTCGCTGTCTCCTGTTGTCATCATTCCTTGTTTTATTATCACTAATGCATTTGGAGACTTTTATTGCCGTTATTGATTTTGTTTCATACGCATCTGCGAGACACTTTTATTAGGTAATGAATGTTTTGAAGTAACATGAGAGCAGAAAACCAAATGTTTTAATTAGTTTTTATATCTGAGAAGTTCAGTCTTCAGTCCATTTTTCCATCATTCACAGTAGTAATTTTATATTTGGTGTTTCTGCCATTCCAGTATTTATTTATCAAGCTGATCTTGGTTCTGAATGTAACTTTTTTACATTATGTTAAATTACTTCCATCTCTGGAACCAGTTAGTTAAAAAATACATGATTTAGCGCTGTAAGGTTAAGAACTAGTTAGCTAGCTACTGTAGACACGTTGATATAAATTCACATTATGATGTGTTCAAGGCTGACACGAGGCGGGGCCGGAGGCTGAACCCAAATGCACGACTCTTCACGGGTTGATCAAAAGAAAAAGTCTTTATTATGATTCTGTACAAAAGACTCACTCAACATGGGAAAACAAAAATCACTCTTGCGAGGAGAACAAAAAATCACTCTTGCGAGGAACAAACAAAAAATCACTCTAACGAGGAAAACGAAAAATCACTCTAACGAGGAAAACGAAAAATCACTCTAACGAGGAAAACGAAAAATCACTCTAACGAGGATAACGAAAAATCACTCTCACGAGGAACAAACAAAAAATCACTCTTAACGAGGAACACGGGAACTGGGAAAAATAACGAGGCAAAGACCGACAAAACAAGACTGGGAACTTGAGCATGCGAGAACAAAACCTGGTAGTACTTGGAGCTGGGCGCTGGCTCTGACACATGGGACGTGACGAACTGGCACAGGACAAGGGGAGACACAGACAATATATAGGCAGGGTAACAGGGCACAGGTGAAAACAATCAGGGCAGGGGAAGGCAATCGCCTTGGCGGGAAACACACAAGGGCAGGAAGCAAAGGTGCCTGAAACAAGAGGGAAGAGTCATTTCACAATAAAACAGGAAGTGCAGGACAAGACAACACGAGTGACAACTTAACATTTACGACGAGACATGACAGTACCCCCCCTTCTAGGGACGGCACCAGACGGCCCAGGCTCCTGAGGATGGCGGCGGTAAAAGTCATCTATGAGGCCCGGGTCCTCAATAAATCTGGAGGGTATCCATGAGCGCTCCTCCGGACCGTAGCCCTCCCAGTCAACCAGGAACTGGCGTCCTCTGCCTCTGTTCCGGACTGCCAGTAGCTGCTTAACTGTGTATACTGGACCGCCGTCAATCATTCGGGGGGGTGGTGGGGGCTTGGCAGGAGGGACCATGGGGCTATCCTTAACTGGTTTAAGTCTCCCCACGTGGAAAGTGGGATGGACCCTGAGGGATCTGGGGAGACGAAGACGAACAGCAGCAGGGTTAATCATTTTTACAACAGGGTAAGGACCAACAAACCTGGGAGCCAGCTTCCTGGACTCCACGTGGAGGGGCAGATCCCTGGTGGATAGCCAGACTTTCTGGCCAGGCTTGTAGACGGGCGCTGGGCAGCGCCTCCGATCAGCAGCCCTCTTCATCCGGGCCGAGGTTCGCAGGAGGGCCCTGCGGGCTGCTGCCCAGACCCGCCGGCAACGACGAACTAGGGCATGCGCCGACGGCACCGCTACCTCCTTCTCTGTGTCAGGAAACAGAGGAGGTTGGTAGCCGTAGGCGCCTTGGAATGGTGTCAGACCGGTGGCTGCGGTGGGGAGGGAGTTGTGGGCATACTCGACCCAAGCCAGGTGCTTACTCCAGGTTGATGGGTTCTGGGAGATGAGGCAGCGGAGGCAAGTCTCCAGCTCCTGGTTGAGGCGTTCGGTCTGTCCATTGGACTCGGGGTGGTACCCCGACGTGAGGCTAACTGTGGCCCCAATCAGCGCACAGAACTCAGACCAGAAACGTGATACAAACTGTGGGCCCCGGTCGGACACTATGTCTCTAGGGAGGCCATGTAAGCGGAAAACATGGGTTAACATTATCTCAACCGTCTCCTTGGCTGACGGCAACTTAGGCAAGGCAATGAAATGCACCATCTTGGAGAAACGGTCCACCACTGTCAATACAGTGGTGTTACCTTCAGATAAGGGAAGTCCCGTAACAAAGTCCAGTGAAATGTCCGACCAGGGCCGACTGGGAACTGGGAGGGGATGGAGCAATCCCATCTGAGGTCTCGAGGATGACTTGTTTTGGGCGCAGACTCGACAGGCCTCCACATACTCCCGGACATCCTGTTCCATGGCAGGCCACCAGAAGCGTTGCCTGACGACAAACATAGTACGGCTCACCCCTGGATGGCAGGTAAGCAGGGAGGTGTGAGCCCAATGAATCACCTGAGGTCGCAGGGGCGCTGGGACAAACAGCCGATTGGCTGGGCAACCACTAGGTGGCGGGCTCTCACCATTGGCCTGCTTCACCTCAGCTTCTATCTGCCAATTCACCGCTCCTACCACACGTTTCAGTGGCAGGATGGGCTCGGGGACCTTGGCAACAGACTCGGGGTCATAAAGGCGAGAGAGGGCGTCTGGCTTGGTGTTCTTGGACCCCGGCCTGTAGGACAAGACAAAATCAAAACGGTTAAAAAACAATGTCCATCTAGCTTGACGTGCGTTTAGGCGTTTAGCCTTCCTAATATACTCTAGGTTCTTGTGGTCCGTCCAGACGAGGAATGGTTGTTGAGCTCCCTCCAGCCAATGTCGCCACTCCTCCAGGGCCACCTTCACCGCCAGCAGCTCCCGATTCCAGACGTCGTAGTTGCGCTCAGCTGATGAGAGCCGCCTGGAAAGATAGGCGCAGGGGTGCATCTTCTGGTCCTTCTCTGACCGCTGCGATAAAACAGCCCCCACTCCTTCACTGGAGGCATCCACCTCCACCACGAACTGACGATTTGGGTCAGGCATTGTGAGAATGGGTGCTGTCGTGAACATGGCAATCAACCTCCTGAATGCCTGGTCGGCCTCAGGGGACCACTGGAAGGGTGTCAGAGGAGATGTTAATGCATGGAGTGGTGCCGCTATTGCGCTGAAGTTTCTGATGAACCGCCTACAGAAGTTAGCAAACCCCAGAAATTGCTGAACCTTCTTGCGGCTATCAGGAGTTGGGCATTGAGCCACAGCGCTAACTTTAGCCGGGTCCATCCGTATCTGTCCCGAGGCTACAATAAAGCCAAGGAACGATACTGTATCGGCATGAAAATCACATTTCTCTGCTTTAACATATAGCTGGTTCTCCAGCAGGCGCTGGAGAACCAGTCTGACATGATGGACATGAGTATGCTGATCAGGGGAAAAGATCAAAATGTCGTCCAGGTACACAAACACAAACAAGTTCAGAAATTCACGGAGGACATCATTAATAAAAGCCTGAAATACTGCAGGGGCGTTGGCAAGTCCAAATGGCATGACAAGATATTCATAGTGCCCTGATGGTGTGTTAAAACCAGTCTTCCACTCATCCCCCTCTCTGATCCGAACCAGGTGGTAAGCGTTCCTTAAGTCTAGCTTCGTAAAAACCTTAGCTGACTGGAGCTGTTCAAAAGCGGAAGCCATAAGGGGCAGAGGGTAGCGGTTCTTAACCGTAATGGCATTAAGGGGGCTATAGTCTATGCAGGGACGGAGGGAGCCGTCTTTCTTTCCCACGAAAAAGAAACCGGCTCCCGCAGGAGATGACGAGGGACGAATAAGGCCAGCCTTGAGTGAGCTGTCAATATATTCTTTCATGGCCTTTTTCTCAGGGCCCGAAATGGCATAAAGTCTCCCCTTAGGAATTGGGGCACCTGGAATCAAGTCAATGGCGCAGTCATACGGTCTGTGGGGAGGCAAGGACGCAGCCTTGCTCTTGCTGAATACCTCCCCCAAGTCATGGTAATCCACGGGTACCGTCGCTAGGTCTGGTTCTTCCCCTGGAGATGGGTCTGCCCCTCTAGTATCGACTTGACCTATTGCCAGTCTCTGACCCACGGCTAAACAGCTTTCTAAACAATTCTCTCCCCAGGCTGTGATGATTCCGGTCTCCCACTTAACATGGGGGTTATGCCTAGACAGCCATGGGTATCCGAGAACCATCGGATGCCGAGCAGCGTTAAAAAGGTGGAACGACATCTGTTCATGGTGGTCACCAACCTGAACATGGAGCGGTTCAGTCTTATGGGTTATCCTAAAAATAAAATGGCCATCAAGAGCAGTGGCTTCCAGAGGCTGGGATAACAGTTCAGTCTTAACTTGCCACTTGCGGGCCAAACCCCAGTCTAATAAGCTTTCGTCGGCTCCTGAATCAATTAAGGCCCCTACTGAAAATGAGCAACCCGTCAGGATTACCTGGACAGCAGTCAGTGCGCGAGGGGGGTTCTCTGGCGTAGACCGCTGACGCCCCCGAGTATCTCCCCTCCCTGCTGGGCGCCCACCTTTCACTGGACATGCAGCCAGCAGATGTCCAGTCTCTCCACAGTAAAAACATCTGCCCTCCAGTAACCGGCGCCGTCGCTCCTCTCTGGACAGCCTTGCCCGCCCCAACTGCATCGGCTCCTCCCTGGGCTCTGGGGGTGCTGCAGCCTGTGGAAAAAAATGAGACAGCGTGGCGGGTTGAGCAGCTAACCGGTGGTGAGAAGGCGTCACGGTCTCCCTCTCCCAGTCCCTCAGCCGATTGCCCGTCCGGATGGCTAGGGCGATGAGGGAGTCCAGGTCTGCGGGTAAGTCCAGGGGGATTAGAAAACTCCGGACGGAGGCAGCAAGCCCCGTCAAAAACGTGTCCCGTAGGGCCGCTTCGTTCCACTCGCTGTCAGCAGCGATGGTGCGAAAGCGGATGGCGTAGTCGGCCACCGTGCGACTGCCCTGCTTTATCGTGCTGAGCTCTCTTGCCGCCTCCCTCCCTGGTACTGCGCGATCGAAGATCTTCCGCAACGAGTCTTTAAAAGAGTCTATGGAGGAGCAAATGGACGCTCCTCGAGCCCACTCTGCGGTCGCCCATGCCGCCGCTCGTCCCGTAAGGTGGGAAATCATAAAAGCCACTTTGGCTGAGTCTGTCGGGAAAGCCGAGCGCTGGAGTTCGTAGTGTAGCTCACATTGCACAATGAAAGATTTACAGTCATCACCTTCTCCGGAGAACTTCTCTGGCGGGGCTAACCGGAGCGAGGCTGAAGGTGATCCAGGTGAAGCCGGAGTAGCAGAAGCGGTCGGGGGTGGAGAAGGTTCAGGCTGTGATCGAGGAAGGGCCTGCTTAATCTGCAGGGCTAACTCCCTCATCTCCGTGGTCATAGCCGCCTTAAAGCTGTCCTGGCTGTTGGCCAACCCTTGCAACCCTCGGGCAAGGGATGTCAGGTGTTCCTCCTGCCTTGTCAGTCGGGCTTCCTGGGAGTGGACCGCTGCGGTCAGCTGGCTGGAGTCGGCTGGGTTCATGGCTGGCCAGTTCGTACTGACACGAGGCGGGGCCGGAGGCTGAACCCAAATGCACGACTCTTCACGGGTTGATCAAAAGAAAAAGTCTTTATTATGATTCTGTACAAAAGACTCACTCAACATGGGAAAACAAAAATCACTCTTGCGAGGAGAACAAAAAATCACTCTTGCGAGGAACAAACAAAAAATCACTAACGAGGAAAACGAAAAATCACTCTTACGAGGAACAACAAAAAATCACTCTAACGAGGATAACGAAAAATCACTCTCACGAGGAACAAACAAAAAATCACTCTTAACGAGGAACACGGGAACTGGGAAAAATAACGAGGCAAAGACTGACAAAACAAGACTGGGAACTTGAGCATGCGAGAACAAAACCTGGTAGTACTTGGAGCTGGGCGCTGGCTCTGACACATGGGACGTGACGAACTGGCACAGGACAAGGGGAGACACAGACAATATATAGGCAGGGTAACAGGGCACAGGTGAAAACAATCAGGGCAGGGGAAGGCAATCGCCTTGGCGGGAAACACACAAGGGCAGGAAGCAAAGGTGCCTGAAACAAGAGGGAAGAGTCATTTCACAATAAAACAGGAAGTGCAGGACAAGACAACACGAGTGACAACTTAACATTTACGACGAGACATGACAAAGGCCTGAGGCTGCAATACGAACCCAGGTTTAGGCTCAGGCATGCTTTACTCCTTATTGCCATGGTAACCGATCAATACATTCACTGGAGAAAAAGGAGTCATCATTGCTACAGGATCCTGACATTGACAAAGGTCCTGAGTTTGTAATAAAGTGAGACATAAAACAATATATATCAATATATATACAGTATTATAGGTCAGCAGTTGCACCTTTCTATTGGTCCATGGTTTTAAGCTTCTGACAAACAGAGATCGGACACTGCTCACATGGTGGTGATTTTAGCTGCATTTTAATTGTACGTTTTATTTTATTCATGGAGTGACAGCTTGCAGAGTGGATACATTCGCACTCTGATGCAGTTTAGAATAAAACCACTGTGATGATAACTGGTAATAGAAAAGGAAAGTTGCTGCTGTCTTTTATAAGAAAAATCCTGAATAAGACCCATCAGTCATTAAATACTCCTTTTTTATGAACGTATTATTTTCATTATCTAATTCATGCCATGGAACAATTTATGTGTTTTTTTTAACCTTTGCCTTATTTTTTTTGTGCGTGTGTGTAGAAGCTCTAATTCATAATCATGGTTTTGTTGATGTGCTGTTGCAAAGGAGTTGAATCAGGTTCCTGATTTATCAGGTGTGTGTTTTATTATTATTCCTTGTTTTACTCCCATCAAAAGAGCCCTGTCCTGGGTAGCAATGCAGTTTAAGACAGAGAAAAGCCTCCCTGTAACTCCCCCCCCCCCCTCCACACCACGCTTTCAGAATTGGAATTAGAAAGAATTAGAGTCGCACTTTATTGATCCCTGTGGTGACATTCATTCTCCACATTTGACCCGTCAGACGCACCAGGACCTGTCAATCAGATCCAACGACCCAATTAGTGAGCATTTTTTTTTTCTATCTCTTCTTTTTACCCTTGCACCGACACAGTACAGAATTATATTTAATAATAGGAATAAAGCTGTAAGCAAAAAAAATGTGTTTTTTTTTAGCATTTTTTTCCCTTGTACAAAGTGAGGGTCTGAGAACAGGGGAACTGTGAAGCCCCCCTGAGGCAAATCTGTGATTTAGGATTATGGACGACACAAATAAAATTGACTTGACTTGACTAAATATTTATCCCAGTTATAATCAAGATTGAATATAGGGTTAAATACAGGGTTCAAAATCATAATTTAAATGAATTGCCATTCATTGCAACTATAGTTACATTGGGTTTAAATATGGTAATGTACAATACTGGTAATTTACCATAGACATGCAACACACACACACACACACACACACACACACACACACACACACCTCTTTAAGTGTCATGACACACGCACACACACACATCTGTTACAGTGTTATGATACATGCATTACATGTGCGCAAATTAAATGTGAACTTGCTCCAGTGTTAGGACACGCACACACACACACACACACACACCTGTGCCAGCTTTTCACCCCACGCAGCTCTCCACACATCAAACCACATGCTCTGCTGTCATCTCTGCACACACACACACATTTGACCGATTCAGAAAAATCCCTGCATCACGTGTTCTTCCTGCACGCCCTATCTGTGAGTTTGAACACGTGTCAACGCTGTGTCATGCGTGTTTGTGGGGACAGATAGAGCCGGTGTGACCGAGCCGGGATGACAGGCGACCGACCGAACTTCTCAAGCTGCAGAGATGGAACACAGAACACTACTGAGTCTCAACGTGTGTGTGTGTGTGTGTGTGTGTGTGTGTGTGTGTGTGTGTGTGTGTGTGTGTGTGTGTGTGTGTGTGTGTGTGTGTGTGTAGAGGGGGGTGCTTCAGGGGCCGTGACAGATGATTGTTGCCATAAACATCATCGAGAGGAGTTATAGTAATCACTGCAAAAAAAAAAAAAAAACATGCAAGATCAGGAAATGTGAAAAGAAGGGGAAAAAATGAAAGATATTTAATAATATTCTTAATTTAAAAGAGTGGGTGGGAAGTTCTTTTAGATTTGTGGAGCATAAAAACCTACTTTTTGTGGCCTGGATAGCTCATATAAAGTGCTCATAGTTCTTACAAAAAATAAAAATAAAAACACACACACACACAACATGTGGCGACACATGAAACATTTTCACATCTTCTGATCAGAGCTTTTATTGCAGTAAAGGATCTCTCCACCCCACAGACAAGTTGCTGTTCATTTGTGTTTTATGTCAGTTTTTCTTTTTTTTTTTAACCTAGCAGGCTTTTATCACTCCTGCCATTTGTGATTACAGTTTTTCACAAACACATGTGCAGAAATCCTCCCGACAGTGATCACAGATGTCTTGCTGATGCGGGGCTGATAAGTGCCGTGTGCTCCCCCGGCGCGCGCGTGTGTGTGTGTGTGTGGGCTGGTCTGGATGAGAGCAGTGCGACGCCTCGGTCGATCAGATTCCAGGAAGCGGTTCCGATCGCCAAGTATGATAATTTCTTTATCTTGTGTGTTGTGTTTTCTTATTTTTTCCATAATGAATTATACATAATCACATATCATATAAAAGAAATTAAAAAAAGAACAGAAAGGAGTTTTATTGCATGTGTCAATGTATTAATCTGTATTAACTACTTTAAAACTGTTGGGAGTAATGCTTGACAAAAGTGATGAATTACTGTAATTCATTGCTTCTTTCCTTTTTGTAACATATATATTTATATATAGTTGCTCTATAAATCACATTCTTTGTAAATTAATTCCTGGGGGACAAGAGGGCAGATAAAATAACATTAGCCTTGGTTCTGCTCCTTTCCATTCTAAGATCAGAGAGCATTTGAATTTACATTATGTTTTATTTAATACATTAATGAAATAAAGAATAAACATGTATTATAATCTAGGTCAAGATGTTTTAATTATGTAATAGGTGAGTTGTAAAAAATGTTTCCCTCATCCAGATGGTTATCATGAACAGGGAATTTTTCTAAAGAGAACAAAACCTTTTTTTTTTTTTTGTTCCAAGTTGTGAACATGTTTATTTCTTCCATAAAGTTGGGAATTTTAACATGGGGGGTCTATAGAGATGGACATGCTTCTGTAGCCACATAGACATTTATGCAACCGCAGTTTTTGGCATTTCCACGTTGCGTTCTCCGCTTGGCACAGGAGTTTTCTCCGTGATTTCAGCATTCTCTTGGCACGTGACAGACGGTGGTTAAGCACCCTCCTCCCTCTTGAGTTGTTTTAGGTAGGGTCTCATTAGTTCCCCATGCAGAGGAAATGTCTCATCTGCCACAGGCACATGGGGGACTGGGCTGATCCCCAACACCAGGAGGAGAAGCTGTGGGGGGCTGAAGGGTCCAGGAATACAAAGCAAATCAAGACAGGGTTATTTACTGTGTATAGCACAATGTAATTCAAAGGGTCCTACATAAAATATTAAAGTATCAGGACAAAGTGCAAAACACAGAATTCTATAAAGCAACAAAAAGAGAGCTAGAATAGAGAAGGCCGGATAAAATAAAAGAATAGAAGTCACACTGTAGTGCACTGAGAATCAATTATTTGACTTAACAAAAAGCAGCAGCTAATAGAAGACTTCCTCTTTGATTTAGAAGAACCGATGGTTGCAGGAGACCTGCTTTTTTTCAGGGGGTTTGCTCCAGATATGTGGAGAATAACAACTGAACATTGCTTCTCCAGACAATCGGAGAAGTCTGGGTGGTTCATAATGTAGCAGCAGCATTTTGAAATCAATTCTTTGACAGACAGGAAGCCAGCGGTGTAAAGACCTTAAACTGGAGGAATGGGATCTATTTTTATTGGTCTTAGTGAGGACTGGACCAGCAGCATCTTTAGGGAGACCTGTAAAGACAGCAAGAGAAAAACATGGACTTTTTTTCCACATCCTGCTAATACTTAAGTCCTTTAATCCTTGATATATTCGCTAGAGGATAGTAGACTGACTTTGTAATGGTTTTAATGCAAGTGTTGAAATTCAGGTCTGACTACGCCAATATTTCTCGCTTGGTTTGAGGATTTTTATCACAGTGATTAAAGCCAAGTGTTGACTTTTAATTATTCTCATTTGGCTCCAAAAACAATTATTCAGTTTTTATCTTAGTTTAACTGAAGAAAATGCACTTAACACACTCAGTCATTGCATCTATGGAATTGTAGTCCCTAAGGTGGTATGGTTATATGAATGTGTGTACTCACATAGGAACATATTTAGTTGTTAGTTCCATAATCTGAGCTAATAGGAGCATCTAGCTTCTTAACAGAACAGGTCCCACAATGGAGCCTTGCGGTACTCCACATGTCTGTTTTCTCTGCTCAGATTTGTTATTACTATTGAATATTGTTCTTATGTTGTGATCATCAAAAGATGGCCACACTTTGAGTGAATGCTTCTCAAGATCAGAATATTCCCCCTATACAGTCTGAGATTCATCCATGAGAGAGTTGATCTGATCTCTGCTTCGTAGTTCAGAAGTCTGCTAAAGGTGGTGATATCATCAACTTTATGATCTGGCTGATGCCACATCTAGGAAGAGATAACTTCCCCACTCCGCTGATCAATGAAAGGGCAAAACAACAGAGCAAGTCCCAGATCCATCACAATCAATCTCCTTAACTTCCAGGATAAGGTTAAAATTTTCCTCACCTTGCCAGGGAGGGAAAAAAAGGACTTGACGGGGCTTGCATATTCATATATCCTGACTTTGGTGCTGAGCTGACAAGAAGACAGCGGCGCTTTGATCCTGTCAAACGGAAGCTTTGTGATCTCAATATAAAGTACTTCATTCATTATCCATGCTGCGTGTCACTGTTGATGGAAGCGTCAATTCACCTGTCACCAGAACTCGGAAGCCACATTCCAGACTTCTACGACTTCTGTGAAGTCCACCTGCTCAGGCGAGGTTGGTGCCGCTCATATTTCACATATGACACCTTTAAAAAAGACATGGCTGCTATCTAGAAGCTTTAGATATTTCTGTGTTTTTAGTTGTTTGATGATTTTTGACTTGTGTTTACATCCTGCTGTTGCAAAGCTGATTATGTCACTTTTTTTTTTTTCCATTTCCTCTTCTTTGGCATGTTAGAACCTTCTAGTGCAGCATTTTTTTGCTGCACCACATATGGCTTTGTCAAGGGGACCTGTCAAACATGACAAATACTCTAACTTTTATGTATCAACATATGAAAAAAAAAATACATTATTTGATTACTAGATGAGATTTCAAAGGATCGCAATAGGTTGTGTGTCAGTTTAGGAAAAGGTACTTGGGTGGTTTTATTGCTCTATTTTGTTTCTTTATTTCTCAGATTCTGTAAATCCTGTGTTGAGACACAAGTAAATTTATATGTTGTTGCTGTGCAGTAAATCATGTTGAGATGCAGGTGAATGCCACAGTATGTTTTACACCTAGTATGGATTATATTAAAGAATTAGAAATCATCCATTTTAATATTGGAGGTCTCGTTTGTAAAATTCGCTCAGTAACATCATAGTCATTTGGCAAGGAAATTATATACTTAGTAATCTAAATGTAACCCAACTTATTCAGTGTGTCCTGAAGCCCATTTGTACAGATTTACAGTCAGAATACAAGTCCTGGTTGGATATTTAGTTTGTTACTCAGGAATAACTCAAGTTACCGCTTTTATGTACATCAGTCATTTCTTTGAACAGCTGTTTTTGCCTTTTCATTCAAATATCATGCAGCACGAATTCACTCTCAGCTCAGAATAAAAACCTCTGTATGTCCTTTTTCTTTTTATCAGCAAACACTGTGACTGTGCATACACGAGGCAGCCGTCAATTTATTACAGCAGCTCGTGCACTTGAATTTATTGCACATAATGTGTATTCTCAGTTTGGAGTTCCCACTCCACTCAAAAAAAACAAACATGTTTTTCCATTTGTCTATGTCCCCAAAAATGTTTTACCTTGACTTTACTGACTTGCATATGTTCAAAATGTATCGACTAAGAACTGTTTTCACATGTCTCCTGCTCCTGGAGGCCTACTGTCCAGCTGGTTTTTGGAATTTCCTGCTCATTATAATTATTAACAAGCCTTTGACAAGCTTCACGTACTTGAAAACAAGTTATTTATAACAAACCTTTGTGTTGGAGCGGGTAAACTCCTAAAACCAGTAGGACGGTTGCTCTCCAGAAGCAGGGCTGGGTGCTCTACTGTTAAAGGAGACTTTCTCTGCACCCCAAGACGCTAATCACCACCGACCTCCAGTCCTTAATGTCATTTACCGTCAATGCTATACCTGCCCGTGACTCCTGGAGGGGAGACCCACCAAGGAGCAAACTCCATGTCCCCAACTGCCCATTCCAGGGCATCCATTCGTCACTTTTCTTACCACAACTTATTGGGCAGTGTTTCCCCTACCGCCCATTACCAGGCCAAAGCTAATGAGATTAAATATCTCTACATGTCTCATTCAGAACTGCCATTTTAATCACACATTGACCACGTTTTACACCGAGCTATCTTTTCAATCAATGTTTTACACCAGTCTCGAAATTGCTTCTCACGGTGTCCATTAGAAACTTGCCCATTCAGCTCATAATTCTGATTCGTGACTATTATGGTGCTGTCTACCAAAGACATCATCAGACCTTGTTCCACCTGACACAGCATATAATAAAACTCCACAAATCTGTCCTTGGATGCTCTAATGGACAATGTACCATGCACTTAAATGGACGACTGTAAACATTAGAAACCATCTAATGATTTCAACTTATATTCAAGTGCATTAATTTCATCTGAAAAGATGAAGTTAAGCACTGTTTAGCTTTGTTTCTCAGTCCCTAGAGTTATTGGGACATATTTGCTATTATGTTTAAAGCCCCATCCGATTAGAATAGTGTACCCATTTGTATCAGCTTTACTGTTTATGTGTGTCACTATGTACAAACCTGATGATACAGTGTATTGCTCCAATCATGTTCTACTGTCTATTTTCTTTTGTCCCCTAACCGACTTGTAGTTGTATTGCCAAAATTATTTTAGGGTTAGGGTTAGGGTTAGGTTAACCCTAACCCTAACCCTAACCCTAAGTTATTCATCCATTGTCTTATTGATAATGTATAACACATTATGATTGTGTTATATATGTGGTGAAAAGAGAAATACAGTTTTTTTTATATATATCATGTACTCACACCTCTATTTCTTCTATTAAGTATGTTTTCCCTCTGTTTTTTAGGTATGTTTTCCCGCAGAGCCACAGCTAAAGCTGTAGGTCTCCTTTAATCCATTTTCTTCCAGGAAAATTGGCGAAAGCCAGAGTCTGTTGATCGCCCGGTTGCATAAACAGCCGCACTCCACAGGCTCGCCACGCTTTTGCCAAGACATTTATGGAGCCGCTGCGCCTGAAGCGTTGCTTCTCCGTGCGATCACAATCTTAGGATCTCTATAGCATGCAACCGCGTTGCCTGCGACAGTACATTTGGGATAAAAGAGGGGAAAAACTGAAATAGGTGAAGCAAAAAAAAAAAATGCTTTCACCTCCCCTTATTTGAAAACACCACTGTTTTGATCTGTAGTTAAATTGAATGATTGGTTTTACAAAAATGCACAAATGTAGAGCAGGCAGAGAGGAGATCAGCACACGTGGAATCACCCGTCTTTTCCCAAACTTTGAGCTTTTGTCATCGCATAAGATTGAAATGATGTTTGTCTGAAACCATCGCAGCACCCTGAAGTGAAGTGCACATGAATACTGTGATAATGAATATCCTCGCTCACTTTAAAATGGCAATGCAGCCCTGTTCACACGGGACTAGGAGTTACACGAGTGGTAATTTGTAGCTTTGCGGAGGTCATCTGTGATCTTAATCCTGCGTAAATCTGCCGTAAAGTAAAAACTCCCCCGCAAATTGCCAACTATTTTGGTCGCCATGTGAAAATATTATCCCTGTGATATGCACCAGTAAGATGTTACGAAATGTCCCTGTAAACCAAAAATACGCAGTACAAGCAGTTACACTTAACTTAAAAAATAAGTGACCGTGTGAATATATACATATTTATATACACCAACAGATACACTACCCTTCAAAAGTTTGGGGTCACAGACAATTTTTTTGTTTTCCATGAAAGGTCACGCTTTCACTTCCTAAATGAGTTACAAAATGAATAGAAAATATATTCAAGACGTTGACAAGGTTAGAAATAATGATTTTTATTTGAAATGATAATTTTCTCCTTCAAACTTTTCTTTTCGTCAGAGAATGCTCCATCAAAGCAGCTAAACTGTTCTCAGCTGTGCTAACATAATTACACAAGGGTTTTCTAATCACCTATTAGCTTCTAATGCAATTAGCAAACACAATGTTCCATTAGGTGCTGGGACACTGGGGTGATGGCTGCTGGAAACAGGCCTCTATACACCTATGGAGATATTGCATTAAAAACCAGACATTTGCAGCTATTTGCTACATTGACAATGTATAGAGTGCACTTTCAAAACTAAGGTCATTTCTAAGTGACCCCAAACTTTTGAACAGTAGTATACCTGTAATACATATATCACATATTGTGATGTCATGAGAGGCAATCCACGTTCAGCAGGGCAGTCCAAGAAGTGCACGGAGACAAAGATTTAAAATGCAGTTTCTTTTACTGGTCAAAAGAGTTTAACAGAAAAGGCTTTTCAGCGCAAAAGGCAAACTAAGGATTTCTTTCCTTTTTTTGGATTCTAATCACAAAAAAAAAGTCTCTTAATCAAACTCAAAAGTCTTCCTTCAAAATAAAGTTCAATTCACAAAAACACAAACAAAGTCCTTTTCTTTCTAGTTGATTTCTTGGTTCTTCACCCCCACAGTACCTCCACACAGCACAGCGAACGAATTAGTCCAATACCAACGAATGAATATCCAACAAACGGAGTCTTCTCTTTAGCGGAGTCTTCAGCACATATCATCCACCCAGATCAGCGTCTGCAGCTTCTCTCCTACTCGCCACACTCTGCTGAGAGCTCTGGTGTCCTAAAAAGCCCTGCAGTTTCCCTCCAGGAGATTGGCCACAGGTGTGGCTCATTAGGCAATCAGTGTTCAGTGCCGGGTGAAATTCCTGGCAAGTTCCTGGCTCCACCAGCAGATAGAGCCATGCCAGGATACTGCTGTAGCCATCTCAAGGGGATGTAGTGCCCCTCCAGGACCCGGCCTCTCGTGACATCACAATATGTTCTCATTTCTCAAGACAAGCAACCGGTAATCACACATAAGCACATACAGGAAGAGAAGCTACATGAAGAAAGCTACACGGTAGGGTCAGCACGGAGGGACGAGGTCAATTTAAAAAAAAGCTTTTAAAAGTTCTAGTGCTGACAGATCCGAGCACTAATTAGTCGTTCCTTTAGATCAGCTCTAAGAGGAAATGCATGCAACCATTCTACATACTTATTGTTGTTGTTGTCTCTTTGCCGTTTATCCCCCATAATTAGAGAAAAAAAAATCCATCAGAAGTGTGAAATCTCAAAAGATGACGAGATGGATGACATCAAATTTTCAGTTTTTCATTTGGGTGAAATAAACATCGCAGTCAAGATATTTCTCATGTGGACTGATTCAATTAAAAACGAAATAACTGAACTGTCAATTTTTTTTATTCCAATTTGTGGGAGGGAGAAGCAATTTGAGCATCTGCAACAGCACCCGAGAATCATGGCCGATAAATACATGTGTTCGCTTATTTGGAAGAGTAAATGAAGTGTTTTTCATGACACATTTTTAACGCTGTGTTAACTGTCAAATTGGATTTCACAAAACATTTAAAATATGAAAAACGCTGACGCATGAATGCAGAGGACGGCTGAATCGAACGGGAACGTGGTTAAGTAAAACCCGTGGCTGAAAACTGAGCCAACCCTTATTTGTGAATCTGGTCATCAATGCTACAAGCTGAATGCAACAATTATATCCATTACATCTTCCAAACAGCTGCAACTGTTGAAATCAAATGTATATAATAAATGTATAGGCGTGTTGGTGAGTGAACACAGCTTATTGACCCACTTGAGCTTTATTCTGGAAATGTGTCTAAGGTTTTTTTCTAATCTGGACCATCTTAAACCCATCAGGCTCAAGCGGCTCCACGCTGACCTTTATATGTCGGAAGCTGCTGACATTTCCTCACATTAATCACAAAGAGGAAACTTAACTTAACTTTTTTTCCTTCCTTTTTTTTTTTTTTTTCTGGAGACGATACTTCTAAAGATAGGAGCGGGTAAAATCTAAAGTTCCTGCAGCCGTTAAGGCTGACGTCGCTTAGCGCGGACGCATTGAAGAAATGGGACGTCTCACACACATCTCACGGGAAGGATCGTAGATGCAACGTAAAACTTGCGATGCACACTGCAAACAATGAAATTGTGGCAAATATCTCCTATTTATTACAATTAGTCCAACACCGTATAGAATTATCTTGAGGATCATGACATTAAGTTAAGAATCTGAGATAAAACTTTAGGAGTATGAGACTGTAAGATAAATAGTCGGGCAATTTATTTTTTATGTAAGAAAAAGACTGTTGAACAAAATCAAGAAAAAAGTCAAATAAAAAAAATATTATCTGCCAATGGAAAAAAGATTTTTCAAGATATTGGTATAGATTGATGCTGATTCCTTCTCACTATTGGACTAATTGTACCAACGGTACTTTAAATGTTAAGATTTAATTTTTTGAAGTGTAATTGAATGAATGCTTAATTGAGGTGATGTGTTTTGTGGCGTTTGATTGATCAATAATCCAAATCCACACAAAGATAAATTGTAGAAAGGCTTTTTTTGTATTAAATGAGACCAAAGTAGGATGCTTTTTGGAAAGGATTTATTGTATGTTCCTGGTGCTGTTTTTTATGTCTTTTTTTTTTATTCTAGAATGTGTCACTGATTTTAAAGATAACAAATGTTCACCTCGACTCACAGATGTTCTGGAAACAAACAGCCGACGCGTTTTCGTGTTCAGTCAGTGGACGGACGCCCAGAGTGAGATTAGCGGGAATCACGTTCACGGCCTAAAACATCTACAGGGATTACCAACGATGACTCATTTGAAATTTTAATGTCTGATTCAACATCATTTCATGAAAAAAAAAACCCACACGTGATATATGCAGTATTTTAACCAATACATGATAATTATGATGAGAAAGGAATGTAACGAGATATTATGTGAGAAAATATAGACAAAATAAAAACTTCGCTTTACAAGAAAGAAAAGAACATGGTGACATATGTTAAACTAACTACAATTATAGAGAAAATGTCCTTAGTTCAATGTCTTCCCAGCCAAATTACTACCAGTGGATATTTTACCAATATTTGTACAGATATTCTTTGAGAGAAAGAGAGAGATGGAGACTTTATTGTATCAATAATATTCATTCAATACACATCCTGTTATTTCCCCAGATACAAACCACTGCATAATAACATAATTGCATAACAATACGAACAACTGACGTCCATAAGTGTTTGTAACAGGTTTTTAAATCTGACCTGCTTTCATTCACATCAATACGGCCCTTTCTAAGTGAGGAAATAGCTAACTAACTAAATAATAATAGGAGTGTTCCCCCTTAGATGAAATAAGGGCTCCTCTCATACATAAATATCCTCTACAGGGTGCTTGTTTTCTTCAATATTGCGTATTTCTTTAACAAAAAACAATGTTTTATTCTCAAACCACTTTCTTCGGATGTGTAATTCCTGCTCCACTGCAACTCTGGCTCACTGTGACGCTGAGGGAAACTCAGAATTATACATCCAGAGCATGTGTTACAATGAGATAACAATAACGACACATGGATAAGATCTGAATGACATATGTATAATAAACTATGTGAAGATCATGGTTTCAGTGTCTCATTCTACTGCGTGTCTTTCTATTGGTGGAAGGCGGTGGTTTTCACTGTCATCCAACGTTACAAAGTTTAACAAATCAAATATTTACGATTAGTAAAAATCTTGTATCTTGTTATACTTGCCATGAATTTCTCACATTTTTGTTTCTGGAACATAGGCATGTGTTTTATTATTATGATACACATATTGCTGGAAATGCATTATGAAGTTGCCTACGATTCAAAAGTCATAAGCAATCACTTTGAGTTACTTTTCATTTCTTTATTTTCTCTATTTCTCTAGGTTTCTTTGTTGGAGGAACTGATGATGTGTTGTTGCAATCAGTGCCGTCACCACCCCTGAAGACACCAAGGTCATGACCTTGAGTTCCGTTTCATGTTAATTTCCCCACCTTAGGCTACGTTCAAGCAATTAAAAATGTTAACACAAAGCCGAAAAAAAAACGCACGAAGCTCACCTAATTATTACGATATCAATGCCGTCTCATGTGACGGAGATGCTCATATTTTCGACTCGTTAAAAGGGGAAAGTAAACACCGCCGTAACATTACTGCTGACTGCCGGCCTATTTCCACAATGCTGCATTTGAATGAATCAGAGGGTGCAACGTAAGAGGCGTCATCAATCAAAGTTAGCGTTTCCTCCATCAAGAAAGGCAGAGGATGACCAGGCAAAGAGGAGGAAAGGTGACAACTGTAATATTTCAAGAGAATGAGAAAAATAGCGCAGTAGCCTACAGATGCATCAACAGATAGAGCCATTAAATCTAACCAGCAACCTGCTGTAAATGCTGCTAAAATGTAAAAGGACATGGGATAAATATAAATATTTTAAGGTCATGTTTAGTCACAGTATGACGTATCCATCAATAAAAGGCTATGATTTGAATGTATGGATGGATATACATAGTAAAAAATGTGACTAAACATACTGTACATTGTATGAATATATTACAGCCTAATTATGACTCAGTATGCCATTATATTGTATATTATATATAGAATGTTGCTTCCTCTCTGAACAGAAATCAAAGACAAACCAGATGAATTTGTACTCCTCGGGTGTAAAAAGTGTGTTCAGAATGATTTCAAAACGCAGGATTTGTCCCGATGAGACGCAGTTTGATAGTTTGATTGACTCCCTTCTGATTGTAAAATTGTCCAAAGTTGCTCCGGTTGGTACCTCCGCTGTGCGCGTGTGTTTGTGCGCTGTCTCCTAATCAATGGGACCGCCCTACAGATGTGCGATGTGATGTTCACGTATTCTGCAATCAGCTCCTTTTTTTTCCCATTTGAGCAACCGCCTCTAGAAAAGTCTGTTTACAACACACGCCACTTAATATGGACTAAGAAAAGTTACCAGAAAAGTTTTGAAGGAAACTCTGCAATTTTTCGTATTTGAAATTTTGTGGTCTATTTATCTAAATGTGTCTATAAGGTCTAATGGCACCTACTTAGACCTGTAGCAGCAATGCAGTCTGCCTTCTCACACACTTACTTAAAAAAAACTGTTTCACCCTGTGTTGTGATTGGTCTAGCACTATCTGTCAATTACAAGCACTCTGGAAGGAGAGCTATTAACATGGCCCCTCGTTGTGACATCATAACAATTCAATTCAATTCAATTTATTTGTATAGCCCAGAATCACAAATCAGATTTGCCCCAAAGGGCTTTACATTGGGTACAAAAGCAACACAACATCCCCTGTCCTTAGACCCTCACATTGTACAAGGTAAAACTCCCTAAAAAACCCCTTTAACAGGGAGAAAAAACGGAAGAACCCTCAGGAAGAGTAACAGAGGAGGAATCCCTCTTCCAGGACGGACAGGCGTGCAGTAGATGATGTGTGCAGGTGGAGAACATTACAGAGAAATTTGAATATTACAAACAAACAGAAATGTAATGAATGTTGGTAGAAGTGGAGGATGAGGAGCAGGATCCGTCATAGCTTTCAGGTTTCACCAAGGCAGCCTCAGACCCTCCAACATCCGTAGATCCCTCAGTGGCTGTACTGCAGCATGCTCTGTGAAAGAGAAAACACAGGGCAGGACTCCGGAACCACAGCAGATTTAAAAGTACAGTAGTGGTACAACAGTATCACAGATAGAAGAAGAAAAAGAAGCCCAGGGCATCTCATGAGGACCCGGCAGACTATCCTATCGCAGCATAACTATGACTAGGCCAGCCAGGGCCGGCCCTAACTATATGCTTCATCGAACAGGAACGTTTTTAACCTATTCTTAAATATAGGAAGGGTGTCTGCCCCCCGGACTGAGACCGGAAGACGGTTCCACAGGAGGGGAGCCTGGAAGTTGAAGGCTCTGCCTCCTGTTTTAATTTTAGAAATTCTGGGAACCTCCAATAAGCCTGCATATTGGGAGCGTAATGATCTTGATGGGCGATATGGGACTAAGAGATCCCTAAGGTAGGATGGAGCCTGACCGTTGAGTGCTTTATAGGTGAGGAGCAGGATTTTAAATTCTATACGAGATTTTACAGGAAGCCAGTGTAGAGCGGCTAATACAGGTGAGATATGCTCTCTTCTTCTAGTGCCAGTTAATAAACGAGCAGCTGCATTCTGGATCAGCTGGAGAGTCCTTAGAGACTTTTTGGTGCAACCCGACAGTAAAGAGTTGCAGTAGTCCAGCCTGGAAGTAATAAATGCATGGATAAGTTTTTCTGCATCTTTCAGAGACAGGAAGTGTCTGACCTTTGCTATGTTGCGTAGGTGGATAAAAGCAGTCCTAGAAATATGTTTAATGTGGGCAGAGAATGACAAGTCTTGGTCCAAGACGACTCCCAGGTTTTTCACCGTGGAGCTCGAGGCCAGGGAGATGTCATCCAGGATACCTATATCACTGGATATTGAGTTCCTCAGGATTTCAGACCCGAGTACAATAATTTCAGTTTTTTCTGAATTCAGTAGAAGGAAATTGCAGGTCATCCAGGATTTTATATCCTTAAGACAGGCTTGAAGTTTAGCTAGCTGATTGGTTTCATTTGGCTTAATTGATAGATAGAGTTGTGTGTCGTCAGCATAACAGTGGAAATTAATACAGTGTTTTCTAATGATTTTACCCAATGGGAGCATATAGATGGTGAAAAGTACAGGATAACAGGAGCCATTCCTAAATGACTTGTTTAATGTAAATTGTTTTTTTCAGCTTTTTTTTTTTTTAAACTTCAACTACCAGTATATGGACTTTTCTGTTTCTTCTTTCCGGCAAAAGCTAAACTAGTTGTTGAAGGAGTCTGACATAAGCATTTTTTCTCTGCGGCTGCTTGTAATTACATCTGAATGGGACACGACGAGAATGCGACATTAATCACGGAATAATCCGCTATTCCTGGCGATTGACTGATTGATTGATCGGGCGATAGGCGGCGCCGTGATTGTATCTGAATACTTTGCCCGTCCTAAGTGTTCGCCCGTAATTTGTTTGCATCTGTGAATGTCATCTGTTGTCTGCAGTCGTGTGTCTGATGATCAGTCTGGTGTCTTTAAAAGCTCAGCTCGACAAGTAAATAGCAGAAAATTGCCCGAGAACTGATTTGTTTTGGCTTTTGTTTAGATTTTTTTTTTCTTTTTCCACTGAAATTACCTTCCTTTTAGGAAATGGCAAGAAGATAGACGCTGGTGAAGTCTGCATCATGTGAGGCCACCCGGGACATTTCATTCTGCCTCTTTGTCTTCGGCATAATATGATTTCCTTCCACTATAGGTCTGACGACAGTAATAATGCATGTGAATATTCCACATGAATATCAACACCTGATTCTGCTTGTTGTGTTTCCATATTGTTGAAGTAATGAAACAAAAATCAAAAAAAACAACTGCTTATTTTGTAGTGTTCCTGAAACCTGGCTGAACACAAGCCATTCTAAAAACAACTCCTGGGGGGCGTGTTTGACCTCGGGGAACATTCTATTTAATTTTTTTTTGACGTCCTATAAAAAGGTGCAATTGCACCTCTACTACATTAGCGGGAGTAGCGCTCGCTTTGTCAGAGTGCGCAGGGAGCATACAGCACAGAGTATGAGTATGAAGTGTAGACACAAAGTGTAGCAGACCCTCAGGTGACGCCATGAAAAAGTGGAAGTTCAATAAGAGTTAAATATTCAAGTAATATTTAAGTCTCAGTTGTTCCCGCTGATTTTGTGGTCAGGCCTCATCTGTGGTGACTAACATCTTGTAATACATTGTAATAACACGGTTGATATATGAGACATGCCTGCTCATACTAGCAAAAGCAAAAAGAAGTAAGTGATCGTAACTGTAACAGAAAATTCTCTCTTCAAGTACGTGATTTGCCTTCCTTGATTTTTTTTTTTAAAGAGAGATATGAGAGATAGGTTTAGCATTAACATCTCATACATCAAATTTCTTTCAACTTCCCTTCATCTGCCAAACTGAGACCATTAATTCCTTCAGACTAGTCTCGGTAACCGAAGACGTATTGGCAATTTTTTTAACGGCTCCCTTGATTCCCCAGCCGCTTTGATCGCATCCACGCGTGCACAACTGTGAGCATTCAGCCCTCAGCCGACGCTGAAAAAAAAAACACACACACACTCACACAGAAACAAACAAAAAAAATCGACTCCAATCTCTGCGATCCTTTCAACAGCATGAGCATCTCCGCAAGCGCGCACTTTTGTGTTTTGTCATGCCGAGATCTCTGCATGAGGAGGAAATTGGAAGCAGCACACTGCTTTCATCTTTCCACCTCCCCACTGACTCAAATTAGGAGCACACTGACACACACACACACACACACAGTTACCTACACAGTCTTTCCTCACACAGAAGATGATCCCTGTTTGACCTTAGTGCAACTCTTATGCAGACACATTTATATACATACTCATGAATACAGATGAGCCACTTAGATGCTTGTAAGGCACATTAAAAAAAATACAAATTAAAGCATCTCAAACAAGGAGTAAACACCTGATCTTGTGCAATGGGAAAGAAATTAAAAAGACTCCTTGCATCTTAATAGAACGTGTGTGTGTGTGTGTGTGTGTGCGTGTGTGTGTCTTTATATGTTCAAAGTGTTGTTTCTGTCAGCAGCCGATCGGGGACTTGGAGGCAGGCTTCATTTGATGAAAGCATAACTTGAGGCGACACGCACACACACACACACACTGAACAATGGAGAATACCTTCCCTCTGTGAGAGGAGAGTCCAAATCAAAGGAAAAAACCAAACAAAAAAGGGAAATCTGACATCCGGGTGAATTTGAATGTGATTTGAGTCAGCAGGTTTTTTTGTTTTTTTTTCTTACTGTGGGGGCAGATACAGTGGGCAGGGTCTTCTGTTGGCATATGTTGTAAATACACACACATACATACCGAGGACCAGCTTTAAACTTTATTTCGTAGCATATCTGTAACAGCAACATCCGCCGATATGACTCTCCTGACCTCTTGAAGCTGAAGAATCTCAGAGCAGGAGAACGTTGATTTTCCCTAGCATACATCCATCTGGAAAATGCGTTATTCGACGTGTCTGCAGGTTCACTCATCTCGATCTTCTGTCTGATGAGCCAAAAGGAGAATGATGCAGGGTTTCCAGCAGAAAAATGTGTTGGGTGCTGCTGGCAATAAGGACAAGGGTTTTCCCTTAGGATTAGTGTGAGAAGTTCACTCCTGCCGCAAGGCCACAGAGTAGGACAGTTGCTTTTTCACACCAAGAGGAGCCAGATGAGCTGGTGGATGTTCCCCCAATAGGGACGAATCAGGACATACATACTACGTCTATCATCTGGTCTTAGGGTTTCACTGGAGGAGCTGGATAAAGTGGCAGGAGAATGAGATGGCTGGGCCTTTGTACTTAGGCTCATCCCCCCTGACCTAATCCAGACTAAGAGGAAGAAGATGGAACATAGATGAAAAATAAGAACTTTTTCTCAAATATTGCTCACAAAGGAGTGCACCAATGTTCCATGCAAAGTAGATATGTTGCCCGCATGCATGTAATGGTGGTCACAACAACAAAACCCCAAATAAAACGAAATGGCAGATTTCAGAGACTCCTTTTATTGTGGCCAATCTAAGTCACCTGTAATTATCATGCTGCCTACCAGCAAGCCAAACCTGTGAGGTGGCATGGATTCTCTCAGCAAAGTGCTACCATCACACATCTGTGAACAATGTTTGAGAGAAATGGTTATTTTTCGTATGTAGAAAATGTTTCAGATCTTTGAGTTCATCTAGTAAAATAAGTGGGAGCGGAAAAAAAAACTGTTTACATTTTTGTGCAGTAATGCTTTACATCTGAGATAAAATACACTTTAAAGTCATGAGAAGAAGAACAAGAACTTTAGACGATTAAGGCCCCCCCATTAAAATGAGGAAGGATAAAAATACAATGACTTATACAACAGGTCATAACGCCGGCCCCACATCAGCAAGCTATACCGTATGTAATGACAGCTGCCGTCTAGCCGCCATTGTAATTATTGCCCAGATGGTGTATGTGTTCAGAGCTCCCATCAAACTTTACTAAGGCAATACTTCAAAATAAGTTGATGAAAACAAAACTACTCACTCTGAAAGACAATGTCCTTCCTCATTATCAAAAGTGATTGAAGAAGTGGGGGTAGATTGTGTGTGTGTGTGTGTGTGTGTGTGTGTATGTATTTGTGTGTGTGTGTGTGTGTGTGTGTGTGTGTGTCTTTTGCAGTTTAAACTATAGAAACAGAGAAATTAAAGAGACACTGTGTATTTTTTGGTTTCTAGTGGTGAAACAGTTTTTTGGAATTTGTGTTGCAACCACTGAACTTCTGTACCGAGAAGCTGTGTGGACGTGTTGCCTATTTATCTCGCTAGCAGTTCACGAAGAAAATATTATAAATGACGTGTTCAGAACCTGCCAACCAGAACCCCTTCTGCCACCTACCTATGCAATAAATTACACAACCAGCCAATGAGAAAAGCTGTAACTGGCTCACCTCCAGAATCCTGGCTAAAAACGTTCCCCTTCATTAGCTCTTTCCACTTGGGAAAAGCAATATGTGGAAAAAAGTAGATGTTTACCCTTGTTTGAACATCACATCGCCTCTTTTTCGCCAGTGCAGTGACTACCTCGTCTCGCCGTGCTGATTCGCCGTTCGCTCCAGTTTCTCCGGTTCTGAGCCAAAGTGTGTACGCGGGTACTTCATGACCCTCTCAGGCATTCGTAGATTTGGGAGAGGTGTTTTGACATCAATGAGAACAAAATTATGAATTAATATGTTGTTTTTTAGCCAATAAATTAAAAAAATGCTAAGCATCGGTACATTAACAGATCATGTGTGTTCAAGAATAGCATGCAACTCTAATGCAAATGCATTGCTGATTGAAAAATTGTAAAAATGTATCTTTTTTATTTTACATGTTAAACCATTCATGTTTGTACAAGTATGCAGCATAGCAGCGTATTATCAAGTCAATGTAAATTACATACTTTTCAGACGTGCGTGTGTTTCTTCTTGCACCCTATGTGTCATGCTGCATGCCGGGACAATACCGTGTGTTGGAGGACCTGCTCAATGTGGTCATCAGCCATTCTGTTCTAGGATGAAGTAACAAGAACTAGAAAGCAAGACAAACAATCCACTTAACTATGGGAATTGCCTTGAAGATTCCAGGTTGTTTTCTGATTTGTCCGGCTGTCATAGCTCATTTTTCCATGTTCAAAGACAAAGCAATTCTCCTCTGACTCATCAGACAACACAGATGAGTCATCTTTCATTTTCCGTTTTGGGCCGTGTCATTCCAGCGCATCAGCTTCTTGCAGGTTTTCTCCAGACGTCCTGCCTCTTCTTAGGGGCTAAACCAGTATAATCGGGAGTTTGGCACAGTCACGCTTGCCGTCTCTTTCTTTTTTGGCTGGCAAACACTGTTTCAAAGTGCTTTTATGCGGCCTCGGCGGTAGTAGTGATGATGTGTGCTGCGCAAACCAAATGAGGGCTTAGAAATCCTTGCTGCCACTTGTTCTCAACCTGGAGAAGGTTGGTGGCAACATCTAGAGGCTGCAGAATGCCAGCGTACGCTGCCAGGGAAGCCAACTCTTGATTGAGACCTACAAGTTTCAAGGGAAGGGAAACCTGGCCAATATAGGCAGCATCATTTTCAAAACGCATAGTTACACCAGAAAGATTGAGACAAATAATAATAAAAAAAAATGTGTACTTTATGAAAAACAAGTACGTCTTGTGGAGTCTGCCTCGAAATACTCACATTAGACCTAAATCAGTATGGGCATTTAGAACAGAAGCCAGCATGTATTCTTGAGTAAATACTTCTCTGTACAATTAAGGTAGATAAGTAGGGAGGCAGAAAATCAAGAATTGCCTTATGTATAAAAGTATACCAATGAGAGAGCCTACAGGTGGCCGGAGCATTTCAACCCACTCAAGGCTTTAATTTACAGTCGAGTATCAACGATTTGGAGTCAGTAACCATATGAAATTATCTCCATAATCCAGCACAGATAAAAAAAAATGTTAAAGGAGCTCTACATTGCCATTTTTATGTTAAATTTTTAAATGTGCATATGGTTTATAAACACTACCATGTTTTTATGGTGTAAATCAGTGGTTCTCAAATAGTGTGGGGTGCTCCCCTGGAGGGGCATGAGGCTCCGTCAAGGGGGGCGCGTTTGACCTCGGGAAACAGCTTTTTATTTTTTTTCAATTTTTTTTTTTACGTCTTAGAAAAAAGTGCAATTGCACCTCCACTACATTAGGGGGAGTAGCGCTCCCATTGTCAGGGAGTGCGCAGGGAGCATACAGCACAGAGAATGAGTATGAAGCGTAGACACAAAGTGTAGCAGATCGTCAAGTGACGCCATGAAAAAATATTTAACAGGGATGAGAAGACAGGTGGAGAACTACGGAGATAAAGAGACAAATGAAAGTCTCCAAAAGCTAAGACTAAGCGTATGTAGCGCTTACTGTATCTAAATGTTGGCAGCAGACAGCATGAAGACAAAGAAATTAAAGACATTACACCCCAATCACGATGATAAGATTATATTATGTCATATTATTTTTCAGTATCATATGGTTTGACATGGTCAGTCAAATTTTCATAGTTTAATTAAGGAAATCATTTTATTTTTGAATTTCAGATGCCCTTTAAATCTTTTCTGTTACATTTAATAAAGCTATTCTTTGTTGGAAGTTGGTCCAAATTTCTTTCTTTTTTATTATCTTATATGTTAATAAGCATACAGTGTTATGCAGAGGTACTTAGAACAATTTTATAGACAAATGATTCTATTGATAGTCGCACCATGGTAAACCTGTAAGGACAATGCAGTCTACTGTCTCACACACTCAATTTGATAAACTCTGTAATGAGTGTCTTTTTTTATAGATTGTGTATTAGCAGGAACAACAGAAACCTAAATATTTGCACACAAGCAATGAAAAACATACATTTTTCAAACTAAACACACAGTTTTGGCATCAACTCTCTTTTTCCACAAATATCCCTACATGTGGTTTGAAAGTGAAAGATTCATCAATCAGAACACACGGATATTTATAGGAGTGAACCACCTCTATTTCACTTCCCTCAGAAGTGGTCACTGAGGGGATAATTTGTGTCTTCCTCCTAGCATCGGGGCTTGTGAATGATGTCTTGTTGGCAATCTCCAGAATTGCTTCTGAGGCCAACGAAGATCTGTTATTTGCTCCAGACAGATGAACGTTTAAGTCGAGGCATTTGACGCCGCTTTGTGGATATCATTGGTGGCAGTCGGATTGAATGTATGAGCCTGACGGCATTAACGTGGTGGCAGTAAAATCTGCTCCTCATCTCCCTGAAGAAGACCACTGACATCTAAAAATCTCATTCCATTATCATGATTATCTGACTCATGCAATGTCTTAACAAAATGACTTCTGCTGTTTGCAAAGGTGGATCCTGCTTTGTTTTGTATCTTTACATTATAGATGTCAATCCAGTGACATCCTATCTTAAAGAAACTGCAGTTTGGTGCAGACCAAACAGCAGAATATGAGCCGTGGTGCAGAAACTATCCACTCTAACAAGCATGGAGGTTAAAGATTCCTACTTCAGAGCAAACTCTATATTAACATGCTGCATCAGAGTTCATTACTCATTCATTTCTTCTCTCCACTGATATCCTTGATCAGTTTTTTGGGAGCCAGTTCACGAGTCTGCTCACACTCGCCATCCCTCTCTATCCTTGTTTGCTCCAAAGGAGTTTGTGAAACCACTGATTAATTCATAACTGATTGATTTGATGTTTTGTCTTGAGTCAATAGAATGCTTGGAGTAAGAGAGACATTTGTATTTAAGAGAAACCACATAATTATATACCGTTATAATAAACAACCATTGTGTTTTTATTCTTTACAGACATATCAATATCCAAGTGGTAGCCGCTCAGCAGGCCGGAATATAAAAATAAAATGTAAAAGTATGCTTGCTGCTGTACAAATCGATTTTTCACGAGATAAAAACCTTTTCAGCAACTCATTCAGGCTCCACCAGTGTGTCTAAACCCACATATTATCATTTTTGCTATCAATGTATCAGTGTAAAATCGAGAAATAAGAAACTGGGAGTAAAAGAAAGGAAAAGCTCTGGTTTGTCCTAATAAGAATAAGATTTGCATACTGTGACGGCCCCGGTGTGTGTGTGTGTGTGTGTGTGTGTATTGTGTTTTGCAGGTTCTTGACCTGACCTGGGGATGATAAGGAGATTAGAAGCGGTTGGCCGCTGTCACCTCCACCCGTCAGGCAGTGGTTTTTTTTTTCCCTCTCCTCTTTTTGTTTTTTTTGTACTATTTATTAAATTATGAGTTGAGTTCTAAAACATTTGTTGATTTATTGATTAAATAAATCTACTTTCTTTTAGTTACTTCCCCGTGTGTCTCCTTCATTTCTCGTTCGCAACATACAGACGCATACTTCTGCACAGGGTTAGCATACATAAACATGTTTACGTGAGCATACATAAATATATGTATGTACACACCATGGTGGTTAGATATGATCACAGATCCAGTTTTGTTACACCTTCAAATGACCCTCAAACGTTGTGAAGCTGGAACACTCCTATACTGAGAGTGAACAATGTGCTGACTTTATATGTCAGGACATTCTAACCAAAGGAGGATCATCTAAAGGGCGTCTCACAGTTACCTCTGATGGTGTTCCTAGGTATGGAACCATTGGTTGCCCTCTGTTTGATGTCCCTGTTTAGTGGAAATGGTGCCAGTCCATGCAATACATTGCAGTATGTACATATATATATGTATATGTATTTTAAGTTATAAAATCTAAACAGATTGTGCTTTACAAGAATGCTGCAGTGGGGGTAAGAGAAAAGCTCCTTATTCAGTATTTTCAACATTTCAACATCTGAGGTTGTTGTGCCTGTGAAAGGCCACCTGGTGAGACAATAGTCAATATGTGATTAAATGCACGCTGTAAAACAACAGTAGGGCAGCACTTTAAGCCAGACATGTCCCGATTTGCCCAAAATCACATTGTATGCCGTTAACAATGATACCTAATTGCTGCAACCACTTAGATCCATTTAACAGCTCCGCCATACAGTGTTAGGATAGATACACACTATGCACTTAGCAACATTAACATTCAATTTCAGAAGAAAGGCACACCGCCTTACTATTTTTTTTTTTTTTAAATTCACAGCATCTGTCATTTCTCCTCAAGATAGTCGGCATGGATCCGCCTTTCAAAGACACAATTTGGGCAAATCCAGACATTCTCCTAGAATGAATCCACTTTGATTAGTTGTCTCATCAGCTAGGAGCCCTTGTAATGACTTTGGAAGGCCATTGCATTACAATTACTCTTTCCACTCCTGGAGTGACATCACAACCGGAGTAATTTCTAAAGGGCTTGTTTTCAGGTTTCAGCAGTGCAAAGGAGTCCAGACTACAGTGGAAGTAGTAACTTTTACACAAACATGCTTTACTAACCCTAAAAGATCACATTTTACCATGCATATGTCTATACTCCCCCCCTTCCTTGTCCCTGAACACAATTGGATTCTATCTTTAACTAGTGATCATTTGAACCCAAATCAGGACTTAAACCAATTAAACCATGGCTTAACCACAAGCACAAGTCTCATCATTAAAAATCAGTATTGACCGATTTATCAAACCAATTTGTCTGCTCATGTCATGAACATGTATAACAAGTAGTGTTGTTTAAAGTAATAATAATGAACATAAACCGATGATAGAATCTTATTACACTTAAATCATTTTCATGAAATACTTAGGTTTGACTGTGATCACACCTTTGATGCATCTCATGTTCCCGTGAAGGGAAAAGAACACACACAGTAGATGATACCAACAGAACAGTGTATTTAGTTTGATGTTCTGACAGTTTTGGGGGGAAAAAAATACACAGCATAATCCAGCAAGCAGACGAGTTTTGTTTGTGCTGCATCCTGCTGTCTTGCCAAAGGGAGGCTTCAGTAATTATATATTTCTCACATGTGCAGTTTTATTCCAGCAACATCACAGGCTGCTTTATATAATCACTTTTCAGTTTAAGACAATCATTATTCAGCTGGTGAAAGTGTTTTTTGGCCCTGTGTGAACAAATATGATTCCTGTCATCTCTGTAGATCTGTAAATATAAACATTTTAAGGGTTAGTCTGGGGAATTTTAAATAACCACACAGGCTTCAAATGATTCCGCCACTCAGACACAGCCGTAACTCAACCGATGTCAAGTAATCCTCCAAATGGGATATTCATTGATTTTAAAGGTCACACGCATTGAAATTCTGAGATCTTCAATTTAAAACCTGCGCAAATAATGTACAAAGGAAGAAATAATTTACTGCCGAACAACATACCCAATTCGTTTTGTTACAGGGGAGCGAAGATACAGGTAAAATTTAAGGGAGGAAAATATTCGAACAGCCATGTGTACTCGTGGAATGAGTTGGAAAAGGAGATTGGGTGGAAGGAAGTTTACAAGATTGTTTCCAGGTTGCATCGAGAAAAATCTCCTTTGTTTGACAGGTTGATTTTTAATTATAATTAATTAATTTTAATTAATTTAAGACCCTTCGTTGCGACTTGTGACTCCATTTCTGAATCCAGACGTAGACCTGTGCAGAAACCACATCTTGGGAAAATGATTAGAAATATCTTAATTATTTTCCGCTCAACAGCACAGCAGTAGGTGTTGGTGATCCAAGTTTTTTTTTGTTTTTTTCTGAGTCAAATTTAATTCTGCAACACTTCAGATTTACATGTTGCTATTGGGCTTTTATCCCAAGGCGTGGTATAAATCCTCAGGTGCCGAACAGCTTCCAGTGTGATGAGATATTCGCTGTTTGGTTGGTTTTAGTTTAACTAACTAAAACATGGCCCGGGGAGTGAAACTCAATTTAGTTCATGGGCCACATGCAGCTCAATTTGATCTCAAGTGTGCCAGACCAGTACAAACGTGTGAAAAAATACCTATAAATGTCTCACTTTTATTACAATAAATGAACCTCAATTTTTTTTTAAATGGAGAATTGATTTAAGTAAAATGTGCAATTTCAATATTATAATGTCTCAGTTATTCTATATTCAGTCAGCCTATTGTTACTTTTACTCACTGAACTTTTAAAGCAGCCGGCAAACATATCTCCTGCCTTTCAAACCATTTACAAATAAAAAATTGTCAATATTTTATCCCTTGAGACCTAAAAGATGCTCATTGACTTTGCATTGATCTTTGTAAAGTCCGCCTGTGGGCCGGATTGGATGCAGTAGAGGGTAAAACTTTTCAATGCTACTTGTATTATGAGGAATGTACAAACATTGCATCCTATCTTTAATTTTTTTTGCTGTAAAGAGCAATACATCCATTAATTTCACTGAGAGTTTAATTCTATTTCTAAGGTAATACCACCTCGACCTCTGAATTATTACTTGTTTAAACTGACTGCAGGGAAAGAGCCTGACTGCTGGGTTAGATTGACTTTTAATGAGAGACAGAGAGATGCACTGCACCGACACAGAAAGGGTTTGTATTTAAACACTATCATAAAATATAATGAAAAGTTTCAAATACGCGCATAATACTCAAAATTACATGAAATAAAGGGTTGATATATTTTACTTTATGTGTAATGAATCTATATGATATATACACGTTTTGCATATCTAATTTCATGCACAATAATCTTGTTATTTTAGATGTACCTGTCATTTAGAATGGGTCGGGTCTGTTAGGCGTCCTGTCCTTTTCTACAGAACTTACACCAGGCTGACTGACAGCAGACATTTACTGAAATAAAAGAGTTTCCATGTTGGCTCCATGGGGGGAACCAACAGTGTTTATTTTTTTATCGAGTCATTGATTTTATGTCCCGATCTATATGGATACTGTTAATAAGTTCAGTACATTACACAGCATGAGATCTGTTTAATATTAACAGCTGGCTGTGCAGATTAGGCTTCATTAAATGTGCCAGAGAAGGAAATGGAATAGACTTTGGACTTTAAGATTCTACACAGAGGGTCCTACAGTGGCTTGGAATCAGCATTATAAAGCAAAAAAAATACTTTCTATGTGTATCTGTAGTATGTATGAGTGTTGCTCAAAACTAAAGTCGAGCATGATGTGTGTAGGTTTAAGCACTTAAACATGATTTTTAACTCACTAATACCAAATGTGTTGTGTTCTTCTGATGGAAAAGTAAGTTACGACTCCTAAACTAGCATAACAGCTAACTACACACTAGCTAACTAGCTTAACCCATTAGCTTATCTGTCATCTCTATTAGCCGAATTCATGCCGCAGAACTTAGCGACCATTTTTTTTTACAAAATTCTGTGTTAATTTGGCGTGCTTCCTGCTTTGTGTGTAATTAGCTGTTAGCTGTTAGCCGTTAGCGGCTAGCTCTATTAGTTTAGCTGTCAGCTCCATTAGCCGAACACATGTCGCTGGATAATCTGTCACTGTTTGGTTATGGATAATCACTGGAGACTTTTTTTTTTGGAATATTTTCTCTCCGCTCAGCAGGCCCGCCACAAATCTTGACATTTGATAGAAGATTCTGAAAGCGAACTGCAGTAATTGCAGCTCCTGACTTCAGCGGAGAAGCTCTTAAGGCCTCAAAGACAAAGGAATAAGTGACTGGTTCGGGACGAGTTTGTCCAGCTGGGAGCTGAGAAGATGAAATCGATGGCGGCAAAGAGATGATGGAGGTAACGCTGCGGCGCTCGTAAACGACATAAATGTCAGGCAGGCAAAGCGAGAAGATAACAGTATTATAGCTCAGCTTGCACAGCAGAAGTACATGTGTATTTAACATTTATGCAACTCCAGATTCACCTCAACTCCATGACCAACATGTAGAAAAGGGGGGAAAGTTCGGATGTGACTGCAAAATTGTGACTTACTAAAAATGCATCAGCTGACTAGCTCACCTGGATCCAAACATGTGTCATGATTTAACATCCAAATGAAAGTGAGACTAAACATAACTTTTGAAACGGATAAAATCTTGTCTTGAAATAATTTCTTAATTAGTTTTTAAATAATTTAAATAATTATTTCTGGAGAGAAGCCATTCATTGCAATAGCTAGGATAGGCCTGAATTACTATGTTAGGTATTATGGAGGAGATATAGGGACGAATTCATATATATATATATATATATATATATATATATATATATATATATATATATATATGGAGTATATTTACTTTGTTGTATTTCAATTCAGTTGTCTCCTGCCTTATTGCAAACCAAAACTGTAACTATTTCATACCTAAGCCCTGAATGATGCTCCCTGGCTTCTAAATTTTTATTTTACTTAATGCACACAACAGAACTTGTGTTTTTTTTACTCTCCCAACGACAGATCAACTTAGCGTCCTGTTGTTTTATATCCTGCTGTGTACAATAAAGTTCCTCCAAACAATGCCATTATTTCAAATAGAGTGAAGAAAAGCAAGCGTCACTTTGCGGTTCTGCCGTGAACGGAAAGTAAGGAGAAAAAAACGTGGAGCCACAGATGTCTGGAAGGCCCAACAATCTGATTTGGAAAAAAAAAATCTCTAGCATTAGCATCCTAGTCAGACAGTCAAATGTCTTCCAATCGTATTAGAGCTCAGCATGGTTTGTAACAGCAGCCATGTTGGAAATAGGATCTCAGATCTGCTCAAACTACAGACAAGATTTGCCTTCACTGCCAGACAGTTAAACGGCGACTGATCTGACAGAAACTCAACCCATTTCGGGATTAAAATCGGGCTTTTCCGCTTCTGTGCTCATAATTAACAGCCTGCTGTGTTATAATGATAGATTATAAGATTAAAGTCTAGTGCGAAACAGAGAGATTTACCTGGTGGTGATAGTCCTAATCAGCATTGTGAGGACTTGCATGCATCAGATTTCGAACTTATATTTAAAAATTTTTCCACAAGCTTTACAGAGCTTCTGAAGTTGTCCAAGGACACTTCAATATGCGGACTACTGGGGGGGAAGGAATCAAACCTCCAAACTCGTGATTGCCGGATGCCCGCTTTAGCTCCTGAGCCACAGCTGCCGCCTTAGAAGGTAATAAGCATTCACGGAAGCACTGGGGAGACTTTCAACCCTTTTGATATGTTGCTTCTGGTTTTAATTAACGTGACTTTCAAAAGGAGATGTCGTTCCCAACGGCCAGTGAATGAAATCCAAAGTGAGATGGAGGAATAACTGAATGAAGACTTTCTGAAGCTTTTAAATCCTTCCTAGAATAAATGAATTTAGAGCTCAGCCTTAGTGTCGGTGTCTAATTCACCCAGTCTGCTAAGCCCTTATTTTTTTTAAGAAGCACCATTTCCCACCTTTTGACACATCCTCCAACAAATCAGAGCGTTCGTCTCTGTGCTTGTGCAGAGACGCAGTGTGTGTGTGTGTGCATACGCTGTAAATACTGGAGTGTGTGATTATATTCGATAGGGGGAACGTAACAATTTGAAGCTCTGGGGTGGAAGTACCTGTCAGGCTCAGATAAGCAGAGGGAGAAAGGAAAAAAAAAGAAGGCATACGCTGAGCGAGAAAGCGACGGAGGGGAGGAGGAATAATAAAGACAAACACATTCCTTGTAAACATTAGCGTCACGCAGAGATCAATAAAGATGCTGCACGCTGAGCGGCGGGAAGATGGTTTTTTGATGGAGGCCAGTCCTCACCGCTAATCTGATCTCGAAAGGACTCTTCCAATATCTCGTTCTGACTCCATTCAGACGAGAATATTGATATCACTTAGATTTGCAGAGAGGGGATGTCCGGGACAGGTTCGGCACAAATAATAAAGAAAAAATAAATGCTTATTTATTAGCCAATAAATATAGTAGTGAGTAACACTTCACGTTTTTTAGGTTACACACATAATCACACAAGTCTATGTTGGTAAATACACAGATAGTTATAAGGTAAATGCAGCTTATTTTACCAACAATACACATACATGTATTGGGCCGACCACACAAAGCAATTGTCTGGCTTTTTCCTCACACTATACCTGTTCAAATAACCGCAAATTAAACCTCGCTTTTCACAACGTCGTGACACACGACGCATTTGCTGGTATTTAAATAAGGTAAAACGGGTGGAAAATCTGCCCGTTTCATTGCAAATGAGCACCGCTGCAAAAAAAAAAATGTCTCATTCACAAAGACCAGCACTAACAGCCGCAGTTAGAGTGAAATACTGCTGTCATCAGAGAGTGGGAGGTAACCACACGCAACCTTTTCATTTCATTTTATTACAGGCAAAACCAGCATAGAAACCTGGAATCTGTGTATAACAGTTGATCTGTGACAGACATTAATTCCCATTGATTCAGATCCTGACAAATCTAGTGTTACACTTATTTATTTTCTCCTTATTTGTGAGTGAAGTTACAAGACAATGGACAGGGGTAGCATAGGAGACAAGTACATTACAAACACAACACATGTATGTATGTGTGTGTAATAAAGTGGTATCATACTGTAATAAGATTGTTATTATATCCAATGTTTTACAAAATAAAAAAGAAAATACAGAAGTCTAGTTGTCTATCTGCTATGTGCTGCCACAGCCAGCTGTGCCTCGCAGATAGCTGTGAGCATCAAATAGAACATCAGCATTGATGTTTCTGAACATTATTGTGAGATTCAGACATTAATCTGACACGGTTCAGATATATATATATATATATATAGCTGTGTCAATAGATTGCATTATATATATAAAATACAAGAGAATAAAAAAAAGAAAATGGGAAAAAACAGGGATCAAATATGGAAGTTTGTTCATGATTTTGGAGAGTTATGTGTCAATGTGCATCACTTTTGTGCAAAGTTTTTGAATCTTTATTATATAACAGTCTGCTGAAAAGTGGGGAAAAGCCTCTCAAAACTAGAGCTGCAATGATTAATCGATTAATCAGTTAGTTGCAAACTATCACATTAATTCATCAACTTCTTTTTAATAATAAATTAAGCGATAATGAACACAACATTGAGTATATACGTCTTTTCCTTCATAGAATCTACTTTCCAACACTCAGAGCTTGATTGAATGTGATGCACACATATATATATATATATATATATATATATATATATATATATATATATATATATATATATGAGATCAATGAATGTGACCCATGTGCTAAATTGACTTTGACACCCCTGGTCCTGCCTCCTATGGTTGTAACTGTGGATAATCTGTCCTTTGCTCTATTGCGTTGTGATGTACACACCATCCATGGTGACAGCATGACATCAGAAAAGCTCTTTTTTTTTTAATCACATTTGGGAACCTGCTGCAAACATTGTTGGGTCTTGGGTGTTTTTTGCGTGGACAGGAGTGGCACCCCGCTGGTTGGGCCTATACGGACTCTGTATTGTAGCAGCGAATCGATGGGAGGTATGACAGCAGCAGGAGGTGGTGCTGAGACTTTCACGCTGACAGGAGAGGTCACTTCTGATGCTGTCTCAAATTACAGGGTGTCTTCATAAACAAATTGTAACCTTATACGTGGAAGCATATATGTGCCTGAATTATGAGCACAGAGATAAGTTAAAGTAAAAGGTGGGAGCTGGTCAGCGATTGTAATCACTACGTTGCAGTACAAATTTCAATAAACTTCCAAACATAATTAATGAATTAATTAATATTATTATTATCATCAGTAAAAATGTCCTAATGTTACAGTACATTACACTAAAAAATGTAGGTAAAAATGTCCTGATTATTCAGTAGAAATGTCCCAACATTACAGTAACAATATTTCAACCTTACAGTAAAAATGTACCAGTATTAGAAAAAATATTAGTAAAAAAAAAAAAAAAGTAAAGATTTCCCAACCTTAAATAAATAATAATAATGAGATTATCTAAATAAAGCCAAATTTTTCTCACCCTGCCTCAGTATCAATCACAGTTGCAGCTCAGACTTCTCCTGCTCCGACAGAATTCTGTAGACGTTTCACAAACTCACAGCTCGACAATCACAACAATCTCCACAGCAACCGGATACAAAAATTGAAAATTGCGCTTGTATCTCCCGAGACACGAGTCACAAATCAAGTCGGTCCGGCTGCCTCTTTGCGGGTCTGCCGAGTCCCCCGGGACTCTGGAAGGGACCCGGAGACACCGTCCACCATCAAGCAGTCATTACATGACATTACAGAAGCAGATGGCTACATCACTGACTCATTAACTTTTCCAGCAAAGCAATGAAATCCAATTTTCATATGAGAGCCTTATTAGGAGAAGAAAAGCAATGTTATTCGGCGGGCAATTACTAGAAAGGAGGACACAAACAGAGCTGGGTGATGCTAAAGCACATTTCAGAGCAGGAAACAAAAGAAGCAAATGAGTAAAGATATTAGAGACTGGGGAGAAAACATCCCAGCACAATAACGAACTAAACTAAATTAAATTCTCCTGTGCCGTTTGTGTGTTTGTGTACATAAAGGGGACTCTCTACAGTTTAAAATTTAATGGGGGTATTTAATAAACTGTGAGACAAATACAGGATTTGTCTATAAAGGTTGGTCAGGGGTATTACAGCGCAGCTCCAAGGTGAATAAAAAATGTGTGCATGTATATAATCTGACCGAGACACACCTGAAACACCCTCGGTAAACTGGAATTACACCTCCCACAGAGACGATGAGGGCGGAGAGGACAGGGGAGAAGAAACGGGTCATACCGCAGTCAAATGCACATTACATGCACTGTTCATAGCGTAAACATCTGCACATTCCCGTACAATGAGGTTGAACCAACAGCTTCTTCGCTTAGAATTAATTATTGACTGTGTGTTTTTTAATATTATTATTATTAAAAACATGTATACTACCTGTCCTCATGTTGTAGTTGTAGTTTCTATTACCTTCTAATTCTTTGAGTTTTTCGCAATACAACACCAATGAAGGTCCCTTATGCATGCAAACCTATTAAACTTCTCTCTGATTCTGATACTAAATTACACATTCTATAATTGATAATCACAAAAATGATGACGGTACCTTAAATGCCAGCATGTTACTTTAAATCGACAATTTATCCAGTTTACAGCCACATTTTTATGATGTGATACACGTTTTAGACCATGGTGTTCTTGAACTAATTTAGGATTAAATAGTGGTGCATCTGCTGAGCAACTTAACTTAACTTCCTCCCCAAACATGACATCTTAATTGGGGAGATTTATGAGTTTCAGCGAGGTTTTAGTAACGGTACAGGAGGCCAGAAGCAACACAGCGAGTTGACAGTCTTATTTCATATATGTGTGTGTGTGTGTGTGTGTGTGTGTGTCTTAGCAGGAAGGCCTTGAATATTTACAAAAGCCTCAATAAGATTTTTTCAATACCATAATAGGATCCCCTTAACTGTTTTGCAGCAGGTGAAACACTGAACACAAAGACGGTCCTATTTAAATGATAAAAATGTAACATTCTAACTCCAAGGCGCGAGTGTGACATTGCGAGTCAGAAGCCAGCACAATCATATTAAAGTGAGCTCGGTACAGTCTTTAACAGCAGTTATGTTGGAAATGTGATCTCAGAGTTGCTTAAACTGCAGAAAAACGACAAGTGATCTGACAGAAATTCATTAATTCCCATTTCAGGATCAAAATCTATCCTATCCTATTATGCTGTGATCTCAGGTCCCTCAATTATTAATAGGTGTGTTTTGAGTGTAACATTAACTGGATCAATCAGAGCGTCCTCTCCCATCCTCCTTGCCCAGGGCACTTTACTAAAGCACGATTGGCCGATCTGGAGGTGTTCCAGCAACATGAGAGGCCCTCAAGTGACCTGCTCGTGCATGAAGACCTGAGCCTAAGATCACTGACATACAGAAGGCATGAGGGGAGGTTCCGGCGAGTGTTTTCCTCACCCCCAGCCATCAGAATGGCTGAACCAATGCCACAAACAGTATAATGATGCTCCTGCAGCTGCTGCTCCTGCTCCCACCTCGTCCTCTACCTCCTTCTTCTCCTCTGGCCTCCTGAGTTGCCCCCTTACCCCCGCTGAGATGGCATCCAGCTGGGCTCTAATCCGGGGAGTAAGGAGACGACCATTAAAAAGAGCTCCTGTTTCTTATTTCTTTTGTCTAGTCTTGTCTCGTCTCTCCCTGCATTTACGTTGAGTCGTACTGAGAGGAAGAAAATGTAACATGAATGAAAATGTCTGAATAGCGTGCAGTTCTCCTGCACAGAGGTCACGTTTGCTTACCGGGCCCCTTGATGTTGTAGCTCTCCCCACCAGCCGCTCCCTCGCTGCCCACGCGGCCGCCGGTGTGTCGGGGTTAATTGGAATCGGCTCATGCAGTTCGGCATCACAGCTTCGTAAGTCCTGTGCTGTTCATCGCGCAACACGCCACGAAGAATGCTCTGATCTTTCGAGAATCTGTGTTGTGGAAATACCACCTGACCCACCCGAAAGTCCCGACCGCATCTTTCACCTTTCAAATGTACATTCGAACACACGTGTTTTCCATTGAATCGAATGGCAGGTACTGTTGTTGGGACGTTTGGTCTTGTTTCATCCATCCATGGTGCTGGGTTAATGGTGGGCGGTGGGTTCATTTTGCGAATGCACGGGTCGTGATACCCGACCCATCGCAGACGTTGATGGAACGGATCCCCTTAAGGTTAGCAAGGACAAATGCGTTCTGTGATGGAGCGCGTAATTGCATATAAGTGCAATCGATTGCAGGAAGGGAACCCAAACCTGGCCATGCACTCTTACTTAACCCTTTTTTTTGTCTGGCAGGTGTCATAGGGAACAATATGCAATCACTGGGATGTCAGACTGGACTCACTGTAACTGCAGGTACGGTGAACTCACAGCATCATGACATACCTCCTATTGATCTCAGGAAGCTGGAAAGACACAAAACAAAGTTAGTGCAGCACTCACTTTGACAGCAATGGATGGTGTTGGGACCACAGGAACTGCATCTGGCTCTCAATTCAGGAGCAAAATCAGTATCAACAATGTAAAGTAACTAATTACAAATACTTTATTACCTTACTCATGTAAGTAGAAATTTTGGGTATCTATATTTTATTGGTGTAATTATTTTTCAGCCAACTTTTTACATAAAACCTTATCCAGCTAAATCTCTCGCATTAAAAGCGGAATATGATCAGGTGAAAATATGTTACCTACCAAAAACCTTTCCCATTATAACACTTTTATGTTAATATTTTAAGTTTTGAAACCAGTGCTTTTGTACTTTTACTTGAGGTAAAAACTTGAGCTAAAACCTTAATTTCTAATATATCTAAGTATTTTTAAACCAGATTATCTATTCTTCCCGCCGCCTTCTAAAGATTCTTTGGCTCATTACATACTCAGTTCCACTGTCAAGAAAAGAAAATATCAAAATGCAAATGCACCAATATTTAGCTGAGGAGTTACTGTAAGCAAATGACCCTGTTAATAATTTACAACTCACATTTTCTGTCTTCCTCTCTGAAGACCGATGACGACACAGACACCTTCGACCTGATGGTTGCTATGTTTAAATACCTGCATGCAATGCCACGATGTTACAAGTGCATGTGCAGGGGATTATGTTTTGTCATCCTACACATTACTGTGATAAAAAGAAAGCAATCAATGATCCTATGATGAATGAGTGCATAATGAATCTTACGCAAGTCCAGTAAATTATATATTTTAAGCCACGCTTTTGTTTAGCGAATCCGTATGTGTATTCTGAACATATACACACATCTTCCTGTGTAATCACAGACGTGGAGGCGTCTCTCTCTTTCTCTTTTGTTTTGTTTGGCTCACAGCGACTAGTTTGAACATTATTTAGGGAGGCTACACTTACACCAAGCATTTTTTTCTTGTTTTATAGCCGGTATTAACTACAGCAAAATGAATTGCGCTTGTGGCAGCAGTGACTCGAAGCTCGATACGCGACCAACGTGTTTGCTTCACATTTCACTGAAACCACCATTTTTCAATAACCCGAACCAAAGCGGCCCACGTTCAATGCTTCCTACCAGAACTCATTGTGTGTGTCCTCGAGGCCAAACAAACACGTCGAATGGATTTCCTTCCTCATGAAATATTCGCAAACTTCCCTACTACATCTTCTTCACTGCCTGTGTTAGCTTCACTGTGTTTTCTTGTAAAGAGACAAAACACCTGTACTTAAAAAATCATAGCCCCACAGCACCACCAGAGGACCAAAACTCTGAATATGGATTGTACTGCAATCAACATTTGAACCAAAATGAGTAGTTTTCACGACGTTCTTTTCTAATTAAAGCCGCTTATATGTTGGTGAGGTTTTCTTCAGTTCAGGTTCATTATGCATTTAATTTTTTTTTCATCTCTACCACGCATGTAAGTGGGTACCAGCTGCCTCCATCTTTGATATGTACTGGTGCCATGGTTACAGTGCTAAGGTGTTGTTCTCATTCATCACAAGGTTACGTAGGTTATGTTTACAGCAGACACGCAAGCAGCATCCATATCATCATTTTGCAACTGTAGTAACTCTTAGGAAAAGAAAAGACTAAAAAAGGTTATGGTTCAAGTTTTTTTTAAGAGCACTGTGCAATGATGCCGTAATGACCATCACTTAGCAGGAAACAGATGTTGGCCAAAGTTATGATCATCAAAAAAATTGTAATAGAGCGAGAAAAATCTAAAAGAACACACATCTGTCAGTCTCCTGCAATTAAAAGAACCCGTGTTTCGAAAAGAAGCGGGCTTGTTTGTAAGAGGAAAACGCATGTACAGCACAGTGGCTGACCAACAACTTGACAACATCATTTTGAAAGCCAGATGCCAAATGCTGGTTATGGAGTGGTTCGAGAGTTTTGTTATTTAGGGCTGGAGGATGATGGCTGAATTATTTATCAGTATCATAAGAACAGCTTTAATGGCTGTAATTTTTTTGTTTTGAACTGGTCTTTGGTTAAGTGGATGGTTACTCCAGGATGGTAATTAAAGTGTGCTTGTTTTTCATTGTTAAAGTCTACCCTCCTTTTAAAATATGTGTTTTTCTTGTTTTTACAGTTGGATGTTTGAGCTTCACTGTGTATAATCTGTGATTAATTATGTTGGCTATGCGCAGACTTTGTTTTTACATTCATCTGCCAAAAGCTCTTCCCTGTGCTCATTAAAAAAATACAATTTTGACTAAGAATAGACTTTACAGTGAAGTCTTAAAGGGGCGGTCTTGTTTTTTTGAGTAAATATTTAATTTTGTGTTACCTGCGGACCATAAAAAACATTTTTTTTATTTATGGTTTATGAATACACATCAAAAATCTAAATATTAACCTGGGTAAATGACAAAAATGAGCGTCTTTATAACATGTCTGGAGGGGCGTCTATAGACTCCTTTTTTGCAGAGGGGGTGGAGCGAAATCTTATTCATTCTGTTAAATGCAAACATCTGACTGGAAAGAAAGTCCTCAATCAGATGTTAATTGAGTAACATCAGGATTTTTTCATTGCATCATTTTTAATAACTCTAGCAGCTTGGTTATTAAAATAAAATTGCACAAATTGCCGTATGAATCCAAGTCAACCAATTTCAATTTCATTCTAGAACAGAGGAACTTTGGTGTGATGCCGAGATGCAAGAATCATGATATTCTTTACTCTGCTGGTCCGCTTGACATCTCTAGTGTAGGTTCACTTCTTTACTGTGCAATACATCTTGGTCCCTTGACTCCGAGCAGACCTTGAGGCCTTCGCTGGAGGCTGGAGTAGTCGTGACTTGTACACACACTTCTACACACACACACACACACACACACCAACACAGAGTGACATTTGAGCATGACCTTATAAACGGACATGTTCGCTGGTTACAATAACCTTGGATCACAGATATCTGGGGAGAAATGAATCACATTGCTTAACATCTTTTGCTGTATTTTTTTTTTTAAGTGACACACAACCCTTCAGAAAAAAGAACTATTGCTCCTGAGCTACTTCTTAAATGCCCTTTTTTAATTGAGCAAAATGAAATACTGAGCTTCAAGTAATAGTTAGGTAAGGTAATAGTTGTGTTAAACTCTACTAGACCTAACTGGTTCAGTCATGATATGTATTCATACTAAATTAAAGGAAGGGTTTGGGTTAGGGTTAGGCAATTCAATTTGGCCTATAACTAAACACACACTCCTAACAACATGCCAGGCCAGCAATTCCATGATGGTACAATATTGCAGAATGGCAATGTATACATTTTAATAATAATGTTCCAATATTTAATGAGAAAATTCAGTGTAATGAATAATGATCACAACACTGCTATTGGTTCTCTTATGGCCCTAGTTCCTTTGAATACATTGCATTATAGCTGGTGATGTACAGTGTGCGTGTGTGTGTGTAGTTGCATAAAATTGCATTTGTTGCCATATGGCAATGTCGTACTATGGAGGAATATGTGCGATGACTCATCAGAATAATATTCGATGAGGAAAGTTCATTCACAGGAGAATGAACATTTGAACGGAAGAGAAAGCCTGACTTCATTACAGTACAACGTGTTTAAAGTTGTGTTTTACTTTACCTTAATAAAGACGTGTACATGCCATACATCGATACAGAAAAAGGCACCAGAATGCAGGAGGTAAAGTTCAAATAAAAAAACCTACACTCATTCTTCAAACCATATATGGATGAAAAATGTGTGAGAGAAACAAAGCAGATCACCTCAATCCCCCACGGACTAGCATGGAATGTGATCTCATCATCGGGGAGTTCTACGGTGCAAATAGGACAAACCACCTGACATTTGAAAGAAAATCATGTGTACTTAATGTGTACTGCAAGAGTCTGTGAAGGCACCACTCCATTACACTCACACTGATCTTCTGTGGCATTTTTGAGACATACTGTGTGAGTCGGGAGGCAGAGGAGCGGTGTCTAATGTCTCCTGAAGTGGTTCTATATAGAAAGTGTCTTCGCTCCCTGCTGAGAGAGAGAAAGAGAGAGAAAAATGATTTATCAATTATATGCTAAGGTAAAAATACATTTTGTCAGTCTACTGTCTCTCATACATAGGGCAAGCAGTAAACAGAAGAGTCAGATATGATGAATATATAAAAAAAAATCTGTGGTTTTATGCAACAGATCGTCAGCAATGACTCTCCTTCTTCAGCCAGGAGCCTTGAAATCTTTGTTACAAATAATGTAAAGAAAGAAAAATAGAGAGAAAGAGAGAGAGAGAGAGTGAGAGAGAGAGGCATTGAGAGTGAAACATGAATAAGGTCAAAGTTCCCATGTTTCGAACACCTCTTTTACCACAACTGCAGCTTGATTTCTGAAACTCTGGAAAAGTTCTTTAGCTAGGGGCCTTACTGCTTTAAGTACATATGGAGATAATTTAGTTAATGCGTACTCACTCATCCCTATAAAATCCTGTAAGTATGGAGCATAAAAAGTAATAGAAAGCTAAAAAGAAATTTAAACTCACATACGCCCCGAGATACCAGTGGTTCCGGACAATTGGTTCAGAACAACGTGATTGGTCACAACCATGTGGACTACAAACAAAATAATCACCGCTCGCCTACAGATTCTGCCTAATTCACCTGCAGGTATTGTTGCAACTGAGAACAAAATGTGGTTCCATTGGAAGCCGAGTTCTTACAACACAACCCCCCCCCCAGCTTGGGAGTCGCAGTTGACCTCTCTACTTCAGTCTTTATGTCTGGCGGACATGTTCTGAGCAGTTCTGAGCTCCTCTGGGCTCCATGTGGATGTTTCTTTGGGCAAGATACTTAACCCCTGGTTTTGCCCCTGGATTGCTGCTTCATGTGGCGCGTGTGTGTGTGTGTGTGTGTGTGAATGGTCGGCCTCCTGATGTGCGGACAGCACCTTGTGTGTCAGCGGCCCCGTCATCAGCGTGTGAATGTGTGTGAGAGGGCGAATGAACGTTTGTAGCTCAAAGTGCTTTGAGTGGTCGAAATGACTAGAAAGGAGTGTGTGTGTGTGTGTGTGTGTGTGTGCGTGCATGTGCGCTTGCTCATCATGGGGCCTGTCATTACAGTCTTTTGGGGATAAACAAGAAGCCCTGAAAACCTTCATCTGTCCTTGCAGTCATAAGTTTGTTGCAGAGGTCTGCTCATCTGTCTACTGGGTCTTTCGTCAACACACACACACACGCACGCACGCACAGACACACACATGCACGCACGCACAGACACACACTCTCACACACACGCACACTGCTGGCTGTCAAATGTCAGCAGTTGCGGTAGAGCAACACAGTGTGCGGAGGCTTCACAGAGAGAGATGATTGCCTGCGTTATCAGTGTTGAAACAGACAAATCAATCCCACCCTGACAACTAGACAATTAGCCGCTTTATTAGCCTGCTTGTAGACCAGCTCATCTGGAGGGGGGAGTCAAGTACCCACAAATAAATGTTCCGGAACACAGCAGAGAGGAGCAGAAAAAGGAGCAGAAAGTAAAGAGACAGAGAAAGAGAGCAAGAAAGTGTGTGTGTTAAGTGTGTTTAATATGGAGAGCAGGGACAAGGGTGAAGATTGATTGGGTTGATTAAAAACTGCAAATTACGGAGAGGATCAGAGCTCGGTCTGCGTATCTCACTTCTTGACTGTAATGAGGGCTCTTTCTTTAGTAATTCACTGCAGCTGAAGGGGACACACACAGGTTTGTGAAAACATCTGTCCATATGGATGCTGTATATCGAGCATCAACTCTGTCTCCTGTGCTAGTTACTATACTATAGTATAAGAGCATACAGACTGACTTCTAAACAGCAAATACAGGTATGTTCTGCTGGAAATGTAATGCTGCAAGGACACCTGATGGAAATGTAGTTGTAATTGTTTTTCTACTAGCATATCTGGTGCATAATATGGGTTGCTGTGAAGATTACAGCATCATCAGCAAACTTGTGATTGTTAAATGCAAGAAATGCAATTTCCATGCCACTAATGGCCTCAATCAAAATGATGGTGTCTGAGTTATAAGTCAGAGAGGGAAAAGGTGCCGACCATGTTAACTAATGTGTGTCATACCCAATGAATAAAGTCAATAATCTTTGTGTTGTGGAGCCTCTGACCCCTCCTTCCCCCTCCTAACCACAAAATCTCTACTTCTGGATGTTCGGATCAGTCAGTGAAGAAACCTGGAAAAACGTCTGTCCACTGAATCTCTAGTAGCCAACAGGCAGCAGCACATACAGTATATACAACATCGACCACACTGTGTTCTGTCCAGCTACTACAAAGCCCAACTTATTGTTCTGGTGTGTGAGTACAGTGTGTGTGGGGAGAGTCATTGATTTCCCCCCTCTGCAATTGTGTAGGTTAACTCAGCTGGACCAGAGAGGAAGGAATAAGGGGATAGATGAGGATTATTTGGTGGTCGAACACACATACACACGCATACACACACACGCAACCACACACCCATATATATAAAATCAATAGGGGTAAGAAGAACATCACCCTGAAGACTGATTGTTTCCAGCCCAGATGCAGAAGGAGAGAAAATAGCTTTCTTATTGAATCAACACCAACCTGCTGCTCCCTTATCACACGCACTGTATTCCCTCTCCCACCTGTGTGTGTGTGTGTGTGTGTGTGTGCGTGTGCATGTGTGTGTGTGTTTGTGTGTGTGCAGGCGAACAGTGGGCGGAGGAGGGACTGAGATAGACTAGGGGAGGGAAAATTATCAATCAAAACCATCAGACACTGTCTAATGGGCCCGAAGTGAAATGCAACCCCGGGAAAGCGAAAAGTTGTTCTTCTGTTACCAGGTTGGCTTTTTTCTTAGCATCCGTGTCTCATTTCCCACTATTTATTCAAGCTCAACTCTGCGCGCAAGAATTACTATTTCTATCACAAACCCTGGTTACAATTTAATATCTCATGTTTTGCTTTGGACACCATCAGACATTCACACAATTAATCACTGTTCTCTGCAGCCACGAAATATTACCTCCGCCAAGGAGGTTGTGTTTTAGCTGGTGTTTGTCTGTTGGTCAGCAGAATACCTCAAAAAAGTTCTGTAGAAAGTCTATTTTATTTCACAGAGCACATTAAATCCTTTTTATCTCCGCTCATTAGAACGCACCAGACAGGAAGTCGGATTGCTTCAGTATGAACTTGCATCGCTTTTCAAAATCAAACACAATGCGCCTGTATTGATGCACACATATTAAATGTCTTCTATCAATGGTCGTCATATCATAACAGTTCAGAAGTTGAGCTGCAGTTGAAAATGACATATTGCACCTTTAATTATTGATATATCCTTGAGGTGATAGTAGATTGACTTTGTAATTTGGTTTAAGCGTCTATCGTGAGTCCAGGACTACACCTGGCTCATTTTTTGTTTTTTTAACATTACTGAAGGGTAGTGCATCTTCGAGTTACTCTTCCTTGGCTCCAAATACAATTAACTCTGCTTTACCTTTATTTTAATTGTAGAACATTCAGGCAATTATAGTCCTCCAATGCACTTATCCAGCATTTGTATTGCAGTTCCCGGGTGACATGCTAATGTAAATCTGTGTGTCATCTGCATAATAATGTTAACACATTTTGTTGTTGTACGTAATCTGAGCTCATGGGAATGTCTGGATGTGTAATTAGTGATGTTGCAATATGGCTTAAGTCTACTATATTTTAAGAAAAATAATTAAATTACTATATATCTGTGGTTATTCTTGGGAAGGTTTCTCAAAAGGTCCAACTGAAAACTGAATAATCAGAACAGGAATCTGACCCGTCACTGACCTTTTTTTTCCTACAGAGTTAGTGCTCAGTGAAGTGTCTTATTTAATCAGTGAAATTACCTTCATGTGTGGAAATGAAGGAGAGTCTTTTCTTGTCAGTGTGGGGACATGATCCACAGGAGAGACTCTATATTGCATCTGATTATGAAGCCTTCACCCATGGCATGATTCCACTAAACTTGTCCAACATCCTGTCGAAGCGGGTATATGTTGCACATGTTGTTGTTCAAATAACGAATAAGATTAGCACTTTGGGAGAAAAAAGAAACACTAAGACAATTTATTTGACTATTAAAGGTCCTGTACTGTACACTTTTCCTTTGGTTTTATTTGTATTCGAAAATAATCTTGTATTGCAACTCTCATTTATTTCGTGTTCGCACATTTATGCCCAATTTCACCTTTAACTGCGAGTACGGTTCTGCAAGAATAATTGTACGTTGCACCTTTGGATTAGCATTACCATAACAAAAAAAGATTTAACCACGTAAACTGTTTCACAAACATTACAATTCAGAACCTTTAAGACCTATAATGCCTTATACAACACTTTTACAACGGAATATGAAAGAAGTTGGTATGAAATTTTCTGTTACTTCTTTTTAAAGGGTTCTCACATCATAATTTGTAATAAGTGATCAAAGGAAAGGAAACGGTTGTGTGTGTGTGTGTGTGTGTGTGTGCTGCAAATGTTCGCTGATACAATCAGAGGGAGGGATGGAGATGGAAGAAAATAGGTGTGATGAAGAACTATTTAACTTTAACAAGTGGATGAAATGGCCGGCGGGGATATCTGATAGAAATTTTTCGAGATGAAAGAATTCCTTTGTGTGTGTGTGTGTGTGTGTGTGTGTGTGTCACCTGTGGGAACTTGAGCTGAACATGCCTCATGTTCTCTTTGGTTTCAGCCCAGCAGATAGAAAGCAGTTAAAAGGCAACCAAAAGAAGGCTTCACCTTGTTTAAGTAAACAGCGACATTTCTGCACACGAAACAGTTTTTTTTATATCATGCGCCTCTTTTTTTATTATAATCTCAGACTTTACCTCCATTTGCATACACATGAGCAGCAGAGGCACACACACAGGCGCACGTACGCGTGCTCACAAGATCAAGACCCAGTTTGAAGCGACTGATGGGATGTGCAGAGATTAAAGGGATTAAAAATCTCGGAGCCCCAGCGGCAGGGAGCGAGGTAACGCCGCTTGCAGCCTTCCCTTCACCCAACAGTTAATCTGCCTCTCAATCACCTTTCCTTTTTCTTTTTGCAACACGTTCTGTCGCCACAACACTGAACTCTGTCCCCAGACGCTTCCTCCCGCTTCCCTTATCTCCACCTGCTCTGAAGTCGAGTCACTTTTATTTGTTTATCACAAATCAAAAGATGCACATCGTTATCTTGCACAGCGTACAGAAAGCACAGAGCGGTTATTGTCTGGATATTTCTTTTCTTTATATAATTGTAGTAAGTAAGAAATACTGATTAGAATTAAATTACTTTTAACTGGAGTACTTTTATTGGCTCCCTCCTCTCACATACACACACGGTGAATAAAAGAAAAGGAAAAAAAGACAAACTAACTAAATAAACACTGCGTCTCTCTCTCTCTCTTTCTGCCCCCTGCCTGCCCTGCTGTGTGTGTGTGTGTGTGTGTGTGTGTGTGTGTGTGTGTGGCTGCACTCAACACAGACGCACATTTTCTAACATCTCAGAAGGGCGATAATTTGTCATATGCACGAATATCGTTGATAATAAGCGTGAATAACCAATAAATGTGTTCTATGTTCAAGTGACGGTTGAATTTCAAAAAGGTAACAAAAAGCAAAAAAAAAAAAGAACAAGAGAAGATTATGAATCACACCTGGGACACACAAAGTGATAAAAAAAAAAAACCTGTAGCCCAAATTTAGGGGCTTATTTTGCTCAGTTGAAGACTTGGTTGAATATGAGTGTAACTATAATATAACATATTGTCATAGGTATTCATAAATATTTTACAAAGCATTTTTTTTATCAACTTTTCAGCATCTATCCTCAGAAAAGACTAACAAAAAAAACTGATAAGAATTTAACACTAAAGCACCATTTTATGAACCAATCAACTAATTGATTGATTGTTTGAATGATCGATGGAATTATCATTCGCAGCCCTACTATTCCCTTTACTATATAGTCCTATTTCCTCAGTTGTGGACTGTTGGTCTGGACAAAAAAAAGACATTTTACGTTGCATCTTCAGCTTAGGAAACAGCGATTGACAATTTTCACGTAATTAAAATTGTATTAACCAAACATCTAATTGATTAATTGTCCTATTAATCAATATATTAATTATTTTTAAATTAGTTATAGGTTCCAGCCCAACTATTTGTTATACTATTAGATTAATTTTATGGATCTAATGAATTAGGTCAAAAATTGTTATTTTAGGTTGTATCTTCAGCTTTGGGAAACAGTGACTGATGATTTTCACACCATTTTACTATCAAATCATCTAATCGATTAATCTTGTTATAAATAATCAATCATCAAATATCAAAATAGTTTTGTTTCAGCCCTACGTGTAGGTAGTTTGAACAAATATTTACACTAGTACACTGCTTGGGGGACAAAGCATGCGGCTGGACTTAAAGAAACGAGCGGCTCCAGAGATATGACGCGCTTTGAAAAGGATTCGACACATAATTTGTTCCGAAGAAAAACGTGATGCATGAACAGGCTCTAGTTGGAAGAAGAGGGAGCGGCGGCCCGCTCGGAACGGCGGACTCATTCATCACAGCACTTTGTGCGCTGGCGGGCAACCGTGAGCACCGGGGGGATCCGCACAATGAGACAGATTAGCAGCGCGTCTTCAAAATTCATCACTGTCAGGGAGGATGCAATTTGATGAGGACCCCGGCCTCACAAAAGCCATCACGGCGACAGTCGGAGGAGGGATACCAGCAGCGGACTGATCCCGGAGAAGTGAGCTGTGCGTGTTCAGACGCAGGGAAAACGGCACAAACACAAAGTGAAGGAACGAGCACAAGGACAAAAACAACAACAAAAGCTCAGGAAGCAGAGCATAGGATTCCTTATATGCATCAATATCAGTGACAATCAACAAAAATACAGTAAATGTGTTCTATGTTCAAGTTGAATATCGACAAGGTAACAAAATCTAAATGGAAAGGATGGAGACACAAAGAGATTCATGAAAATCTCTAAGCCCAACTTTAGAACAGTTTTTTCTCGGTTCCAGACAAGCTAAGTTGGTGTGGTGATTTTAAATATATTTACAATATAACATAAATTATACTTTGCAATTCAAATGTTGCAATTGTCATCCTCAGGAAAACACTGAAACTGTAGAGTAGCGTTTTTTGCAATCCCAATGGAAGTCTATTGGACTCTCCTTTTTTTCCTCATATGTATGCTGAAGTCTATCAAATTGAAATCAATCAAATTATAGAGCCAATCAGACGGGTTATTTATTCAATTAAGGGCACTTCAATTTAAGGAGTTACAAAAATGAAGCGATCATACAAAGTGGATGATAATTTGTTGCCAAGGGGAAAGGGAAAGTATGTATGAGCTTAGAGAGCAAATATATATATAAAAAAACAAGACTTAATAATAAGATGAATGTACTTTGTAAAAGGTTGGAACTTAGGTAACAATCTTGATGATGAATTGAATTAATAGATAAAAAAATGCTTATTCAAAAGGGAAGATTTTATTATAGGGGAAAATATTGGATTTTTTTTTTTAATTACGCTTTTGAAAGTATATCTGGGGTATTTTTCTCTTTTGTTACGGTAGTCATATTCTACACCTGCTTATTCCTCATTAGGGCTGCTGGGGTCTACAGGAGAGGAACCCCGGCGTCGTTGGGCACACACACCTACAGGTATTAAAGCCTCTAATTAACCTCGGCATGTTTTTGGACTGTGGGAGAAAGCCGGAGAGCCTTTAGAAAACCCACACACACACACACACAAGGAGAACATGCAAACTCCACACAGAAAATCCACAACCCAAGGACTCGAACCGTGTTCTTTTTTTGCATCATCTCAGCTGACAGCGCAAGGTCAGATTTGGAAAAAAAGTAGTTCAAATCACCATTGGAGAAATTTTAGTTTCCCATCACTTAGAAATATAATTATAAACCAATGCAGCACAATTTTTAACTGAATTTCCTACAAGAAAAATTAAACACACTGTGTGAATATAACAGATAAAGCAAGTGTAGTTAGTAAGATAAAGACAAGAGGACCCAACGCCACCGGGGAGGTGTGTGACCGTTCTGCAGCATCACAATGAGCCCACACACCCAGACAGGGTCGTAAAGAACCTGCTATGGTCCTGCAACAGATGGCGTGAACCCCACAGAGCCCTGGTCGCAACATCACGGCGTCTCTCTGAGATTCCATGAGGAGACAGAAGCAGCTCAGACGCTTAAATCCACAAGAAGAAGAACCACGGCAACATCAGCGCTGTTGTTCAGATCTATCTTTACCTTCAATGCCTTTGAAAACCTTTGCAGAGTTCTATATCCATCTTGTGCTGAATAATGTTGAATAACAAAAAATGCTGCTCCATTTTCCAAAAGTAATTCAAATATATTATTTTATTAGAACTGTATTGTATTAAATGTATTTGGTGTAGCTATGTTAGCATTACCTGGTGAGACACTCGGGTGAAAGGTCAAAAAATGTCAAAATAAATGTGTTAAAATTTACTTTCAGACCATGAACTTTTCCAACTTTTGTCTTTTGTGTAGTCAATTCCAATAGGAGATATAAATATATATATATGTGCATCACACATGACTTTTCTGTTCTTTGTTCAACACCTGCAGTTGTTTTCTCTCTGCCACACATTCTCCCCACACGTCAATATACGGCAATTGCTTCTCTCTGCGGGCTCTTACCTGTTGAGTCCATCCCGTATTCAATATCTCATTTATGTGTCTCGCTAAGTTGTGTCCTACAGTTTGTTTGCGCTCTCCTTTCCACAGGGGGCTCCCCGCTGAGACGAGGGCCCGAACACGCCTGCAGCCGAGCAATAAACGGCTGTCATTTCGCGGCCGGGCGTTTTTTATTATTATTTTTTTTTCTTTTCCGTTAAAGCCGTGCAGCGACGCACACGGGTCAGACTTATGGAGACGGGACTTGTTTCTCATGTGTGTAGCTCCGAGCGACGTATGAGTATTAACAGGGATGCCGCAGCTCAGCTCTGAACCTGCAGCCGTGTATGATGAGACACACTTTTAAATGCTTGGATTCCAAATGCCTTCAAGAAAAACTTTTTAACTAGGTATTTATGAGCTATTTTTTGAGGATTTATGTTTCCAGTACGTGACCAGTTGTCATTTCAAGGAAGTCACGTTAAGTTCTGTTCCGTTGTGTGTGTGTGATGGGGGTTCCTGTGCTAGTTAATCCTTCCTTCTTTCTTATTTGTGTACATTGAGATTTTCCTCTGTGAGGGTGATTTTCCGTTGATATCTTGTTATTAAATGTTCGTCTTTTGCCTTCGCCTCCAATGAGCTTCCGCTTTGCGCTGAGAGCCACAGGCAGTAGATCTTGATCGTGCATATGAGATTTGTTGGAAAATTAAAAAAAAAAAAACATATTTTCATATCCTGTTTATATCTTTTGATTGCACTGGTAGTCTAGACCAAAATAGGAAAACTAAACCAGCACTTCGACTGCATTTAGACAGGATGAACATCACAGTAGCATGTGGGAATAAGGTGACACCATGAAACAAACGGGCAGTGCAAATCCACATAAAGATTGACGCAGCGCGATTATTATTAGACCTTATTATATGAAGGTGACCAAGGAAACTATGGCATAGATAGCAACATATTATTAACGAGCTGAGTCACAGATATCATGAGGTAAATGAGGTTTTGTACAATTTTTTTAACACAATGTCATTTCCACATTTGTGCAGAGCCAAAGTAAAAAAGGAATGGATTAGAATAAAAGAAAAGTAATCCTAATTTATAACGAGCCTTCCTATAGTAAGGGACAAAAGCTACTAATAATAACCTTAAACTTGTGTTTAAAATGCAAAGAGCTGGAAGTCTAGGAAATAATAATAATAATGAAATCCAGCAGTTCCCTGATACGAACATTCAACTTATGAACATTCCTAGAACGTTGTCTGATGTCTTGATGAATTCTTGTAAAATGCCGTATTGCAAGTTCCCCTTTCTGCCAGAACTCCGATGCTCAACACCTCATCTCAATCAGTCTGCACGTGTCTGTGAGCATTCACCGTCCTGTTTTTTTTCTTCTTCTTTCTCTTTTTTTTGCCTCTACACGGCATCTGTTGCTGACAGATGAAAGAAACCAAGGGGTAAACTTTTCCAATAATGTGACTATTATGGGGAAATATTTACATCGTTTCCGCAGCGCAACGCATGTGACTCTAACGCTTTAGCACACGGAGCGGGCGCGTGTCTCACTCAGGCTCTGGGTGACACACGCTGCGTTCGCTGCCACCCTCCAGCTCCCCACCGTCTTCTGCTCCACCATCTGCTCCTCTATCTCCCCTCGGCAGCTTCCTTCATCCCTCCTAGCGTCCCCACAACCTTCGCCGCCTTTTTTCCTCCGGAGACGGCGGCGGCGGCTGCATGTACCGGCCCGTCTGAGCGTCTATCTCTGCCATCTTTAAATCCTCCGGCGAGGGGGGGGGGGGGAATCATTTCATTGTGTGGTTTAGAAGTAAAGGGCTAGTCTGTGTATATGCCCGTATGTGTGTGTGTGTGTGTGTGCCTGCAGCAAGGCTTCGGCTATCTGAAAGGGCGAGAGCAAACGTATGTCTGTGTGTGTGTGTGTGTGTGTGTGTGTGTGTGTATATGTGTGGGAGGGGGAGTCAGGAATTGAGGGGTTATGGGTGATATCGCGGCCACTTTATCAGCAGCTGGGCCCAATTGGAATTGGGCCCGAGGACACCAAAGTAATAAAGTGTTGAACCCGGCAACTGAGATCCCTCATCAGATCCCAGCACTCAGTGTGTGTGTGTGTGTGTGTTTTCTGTAACAGATCTCTGATAGTCTGGAAAGGTTGCAGGCACTCGGTGACTGTCACTGTGCATGTGAGCAGATGTCTGCATGTTCCCCGGCTCCTCCCAACACGTCACCGCGAACTATCGCCACAGAGATCATCGTGGACAATAAGGAAGTATAACACGGTTAGATTCTTACAACCTGTCGGTGGCTCACACCGCCGCCCTGGCTGACACGTTCCTCTATCATGAAGGTAATTTGTTTTAAAAAGAACGTGTGAATTTATGACGTGCATCACATTCCCCCGAAGTTTGAAATTTCTTACCTTATAATGAACCCTTCATTCGGCTCCTCAGTTCAGCCTCTGCCTGAAACAGGCCGTAGCTTCTGTCTCTTTGAGCCTCCCTCTCAATGAGCCCAACATTATGATTGTTACGATCTGCTTCAGGAAGTTTCCGCCCGCTCCATTGGGCCCATGCAACATTCCATTTGTACTAAGAAGTCAGGATTTTCGTAAGTCATTGTAAGTCATAGCTCCTGTGATATTCATTTTATAGCACTTCTGACTAGTGTTCATTGCACTAAACCTGCTGTATACAACAGCTAACAATTGCAGCCTTAGCCACAGAGGATGTTGAATGGACGGCTGTTTGTGGACATGTGCAATTTGACATCATCAACGGGAGGAAGTTGAGGTTCGTCCATTTTGATTTGCAGGCGGCGTTTCTGCAGACACGTTGGGGTTGCAGAAATACATCGATCTAATTGTAGGCTGTGATATTCTTTTTTACTCTTTATGACTGTCACATGACACGTCTCACGTCTCAGGAAAAGATGCTTTTCCACGTCTAATTTCATGCCAAAGCATTCCCTCTTTATTTCTGTCACAGTGCAGCTACTCTGATGGATTCGTATTTCCCAATGGTTCCGGCTCATCTAATACGACTGCTGACTCTAATAAATGTGTCTGCAGGGTTCCGATTCTTCTTTTCCTTCTTGTTGGGAACATTTTGAAATGAAATTCGTCCACACACAGATATTATAAGGGTCGTTGATGATTTTAAAATTTTAGGAATGTTCAGCTAACTAAACACACTCAGTTTGTTGGATCACTCGTATGAAGAAAACCTCACAAAGAGAAGTCAAAAAGGTTTTGGTGAAGAAAATAGTTTTGGATAAAGACCTGTTTGTGTGTGTGTGTGTGTGTGTGTGTGTGTGTGTGTATGTGTGTATTTTAAAGTGCATCATTACTCAGTCTCCTCTGGGGTTGCAGCCGCACAACAAATTTGCTAGAACATTTCCCTGATTACAGCCTCAGGGTTGAAGTGTGTGTGCGTGTGTTTGTGTGTGCATCAGGATGTGTGTGTGTGTGTGTGTGTGCGCGGCACTTAGAGGAAGAAGAGGTAAAGAGGTTCTGACATGTCTTTCAGTGAAAGCATCAACAATAAAACTCTCTGACTATCTGCTGCCCGTGAGACTGCTGACTCCACTGGGCATGTGTGTGTGTGTGTGTGTGTGTGTGTGTGTGTGTGTGTGTGTATGTCTGCTCCCGGTGTTTCCCACAGCTTCTCCCCTCCTGTCACCTGTTCCCTATTCCCTCATTAGTCCAGTTTGTATGTAAGCCCCGTTGTTTTAATTCAGCCTCCGTCGAATCCTTTGTTCTGTCGAGCTCTGCTCGCCCGGATCCTGTTCCCCGAGTTGGGAAAATAAATATTAATTCTTCAGTCGCTGTTGCCTGCTGTCACCGGCATTTGGGTCCACCTGCTCCGCTTCATGAAACACTGTATCTGCCTCATTTTGATTGCACAGAGCATGCTGGGAGAGCGTCTGCATGTCCCTCTTCAGTCATCACCAATTAGCCCAATAAGTATTAACATTGCATGAATACAAAGAAATATATATATATATATATATATATATATGGAGATATATATATATATATATATATATATATATATATATATATATATATATATATATATATAGGGATATATATGTATATATATATATATATATATAATTAAAACAATATTTTCTCTTGCAGTTTTCAACTGCTGCAGATTTCACTGTGATCCCTATCAGCCAATGGCGTCCTACATGTCAGGCTTGAAATCCCGTCGTCCCCTTCCATCCGTTTCGGCGCGTCATCCGTGTGCTGCGACGCGAGCATCTGTCGTCGCGCGGCACGTCTGATTCAGGCTTTCACGGAAACCGGCCAGACGACACCGACAAGAATCCTGCTGACACTTCACGCAGCGGGCACCGGGCTTCAAAAGATGAGCTCTCTTTGTCCCTTTAGTGCATATTCAGTGCAGCAAGGGCTCACACACACACACATGCACACACACACACACACACACACACACACATTCACCCCCACATGCATTCCATATGTCTGCTTGTTGTATATAATTTGCTTGTGCTTTCATAGTTAATTAATACTGGGTCTTAATTGTGAATTGTTTGTTGCTATTGTTTGCATAGACATTGTCACTATGCAAATAGATTCAGTGTTCAGGTATTATTATCTCTCAGATAATAATATTTTTTTAAGTAAACACCCCTTTTGAGACTGAATTCATCAGGTTAGTGGTGCACTGTCTTTATTAATTATCATTGATAAGTACATTTCTTTTGTATTAATTAATAATCATCTTTGATCCTGGTTGTTAATTATTACTAATAACCAACGCTGCTCCTTCTAAGTCCCAACAGCACGCTAAATGAATCAGTATGTAAACTGCCAGTCAGTTTATTTCAGTATGTTCATTAGTCAGTGAACAACCACACTGTAAGTGTTTGCTCAGCCGCTCTCTCGGGGTGGATGCTTATACTACCATGGCAAATTCCAGAAGATAGAGCATATCTAAAGCTTTATTGAAATCGCACAAATGACAATATGTGTTATTATAGGTGACCTCAACACTAACTATACAAGGTCTTGACTACTTTATGCTTACTTACTTGCATTATTCTATGATCTAGCATTATTCGCCAATTTTTCTGATAATCGATTTGTCATTTTTCAGAAGAAAATGGCCAGATTCTCTGGTTCCAAGTTTTCAAATCTAATATTTACTTAGCCTTCTATAATAGTAAACTGATTATCTTTGGTTTGTGGACTGTTCTAGACAAAAAAAGACATTTGACTATAAAAAATAGTCATACTATTTTGACTGTTCACTCTACTATATAGTCACATTTTCTATATAAACTAGATCAGCAATGATTAATCAATTAGTTGCTGACTATTACATTAATCGCCAACTGTTTCGATACTTGATTGAATGTTCTGAGTCATTTTTAATACGTCTATTATAACAGTAAGATAGAAGTTGTCTTATTAATCATGGCCCTATATGCAACAACAGACTCAACACACTTATTATGGATTTACTGAGATCATATTCTCTATATTGCACTTTTTTTTCACTTCTCCCAATCATATAAATATTCATAATGTATTTCTTCACATAAAAAGGAGAAATTTGTAGGTGTTAATTATAAATTTGTGAATTAGATCAAGTTGCGCTGACGGTATCCCACGGCCTAAACCTAGTTTGACACCCCTGCCTCACAGTGTATAAAACCAGGCAGGTTAACGAAATGAAAATACAACCAGCATAGATATACAGTAGCAACACACAGAGTGGGCAAACATAACTCTGTGTGATTATGGCGCCGTAAGTAGGCACACTCGGGGGTGCTGGATGTCAGCAGCGTTCTCACTTATCAAAGACTCTGAAGCCTTAATCCTGTTAAATCAGGCATACAGTGGCGGCGGTGTCTAGTTCACGGGTGTCGCGTTTTTTCGTCCCCGAATCTGTCCCCTTAACTAGATTTCCCCAGACACCTACCCGCCAACCATGTCTCAGCTGTCACGTTTGCTCTATCGCGTCGAGCTGCCGTTTCCAGCGTGAATCGCCGTGACCCTCCCCCACCCCGTTCACCTCCAGTCCATCATCATTCACCTGGTGAATGGAATTCCAATAGCCGCCCTCTTTTAGTCCTGCCTTTGCTCACATTTTTGCATTTCGTAACACACTGTCAGATCAGACTGTGGAATGGGGGGTTGAAAATAGATTAGAGCTTCTTTTTCATCTACAGATGGAAATTAGCCTATGGCTACAATCTTGCATATTTACATGTTGATGCTCATTAATATGCGCCGATCCTATTTTAAACACACAAACTGAAACCGAAATTGCAAACGGTAAATGCAGACAGCGGGTACAGACGGAACACTGTGAAAGAGCGTAACAACTCAACAACGCTCCCATCGGTTTCTATTCCAGCAGAATGTGAATCACAGGAGTGAATTAGCAGGCAGCAAACATGCAAAAAAAACAAAAAAAACAAAGCGCTTTGATTTTATCCTTGAATAACTGTCCTCCCTCTGAATGCACGACCCTGGAGGGGAAAAGCGACACATAATGAAAATGGCTATCAGGAGATGAGGAAATAAAAGGAGGAAAGATCTGAGTGTATGGATTGAAGATGTTCACCCTAAAGAAGACAGTCAGCACTGAAATGAAACTGAAATGAACAAAAATTAAACTGAAATTAACAGAAATTAAACTGAAATTTGATATTGGTTAAATTCACCTGATTCTAATGACAGTATTAGCTTTTGTATTTTTGAGCCCACAAGCCCATCATGTTTTATATGCAATGTTTAATTGGCCAGACTGTGTTTGAGGGTGGTACTTTGGACATTTACATTTATTTTAGACAAGTGCTAAAACACTAAACTAATGCTGTCTCATTTCTGCAGCATAACTTAAATTGACTTGTATTAGAGATCAGTCCTTGTTCTCAAATTTGGAGGAAGATATTCATCAGAGCAAAATGTATTATTTCTCCATGCATTGACATCTCTTCTGCTGGCAGGGGGAGAAACACAGTGTCTAATATATTTTCCTGATAAATGATTGATTTCCTGGTGAAAGGTGAAATCCATCAGTCTGTTTGGCCCTCGGCCCTTTTGGAAAAGGTCAAAGGTCGGTTTTCACTGTGACAGTGTCGAAAGACTGACCAAGTTTTCTGTCAGTCACACCGATGACACGGGTCATGGACACGTGTGACCCGCTGTCACGCGTTTTTCAGTTTATGTACCTGGACTGCTTTGTTTGTGGCTGACACGTGATAAATGAAGATTATTATACTCAGCTTCAAATATTAATAGATGGGATCAATCATCATTTAGGAATGGATTCTGGTGATTGAGTTATATCAGCACATAAATCTCTGCTCCCATAATGTTTCTGAGCAACATGAGGCACAAATAAACTATATATTACATCATGTTATATATGCTATTTCCCTTCAGTGGAACAAGTACAACCAAAGACTGAATGGAAGCTGGAGAGTTACTTTTTATTTAAATACACAGAGGGTCGTACATGTAGGAGGAAGACAGGAGAAATTCTATTTGAAACTCTTAAGTATCTGAAAATAAAACACAAAAAAATTTACAGTACAGTATCAACCGAATGGGCCTAATAATGTAAACTATCCCACCACAAACCTGCATTATTCTTAAAAAAAAAAAAAAAGCCATAAAAGAACAAAAAACAAGGGTAAGAAGAAGATAGGAGGAAAACAAAGGAAAATAATTAAATTAAGAATAATAGTAGTGAGAAAAAAGTAGTAATAAATAGTTATAATAATAGTAAAAAGTAAAGCAATAATTGTGAGTATGATGATTTTCAAATAAGGTATTTAATACAATTCTGAATTGATACATTTTGGGAATAATATGTCAAAAGCATTGATGTAAAGAGTTAAACAAGTAATTTATTTGTATTCCTACTTCTCTCCTGAGTTACTAATATGAAATAACATTACATTTTGTCCTCAAATACAGTGATTCTGTAGCTATTCAACACAAATGCAATAAAACATGCCAAGTGAAATAAGACATAGGACATAAGGGCGATTTACCTGAAGAAAACGTCAATTTTAGGAACCCGATCGCATCCCGCAGCTTTCGTCAATTGCGAAAGAAATGCGCCAATAAATCAGACAGCAGAGACTGGGTTTGACTTCCCTCAGCAAACAATGATGCGCCGACTGTTGAGTGTAAATCAGCAGTTTGTGAAAGCTGTCACGGTTGACGGAGCACAAAACACTGAGCTGGCAATGAAGCTTCGGGGCTCAGACTGCTGTGTTCATACAGATCATCTGCCAATGACAAACGTTAACGGAACCATTAGAGGAACAGTTTGCTCTTTCTGTTCTCCTGGGATCTGCCTGTTGAAACGTTCAATACCTGAACATACCTGTTTCATGAAATGCATGATGGGATTAAATAACAGCATGAGCCAATCTCCTCTTTTTGTTCCATAAAGCCAGTCTCAAGCAGAAATATGCATTTTTAGGACAAATTAGTATTGTTGCACTCATGATTGGCTGCTAACTGGAGTGGAGATGGGGTAATGACCACATCTACATCGTGTTCTGTCTGTAATTAAAAAAGTAGCACAAAGCAATGTAAGCTCAGTATAAATGTTCCTATCAAAACTCGCTGGCTTACCTGAACAATCTGTCTAACCACCAAAAATTAAAAAACCATGAATGGTGTAACGTCACGAAAAGCTAATATTTGTGTTTAAGTTTAGGGGAACAGGCATCCTGTGATAAGTTGTCCTTAAATTACGTTTCCCAGTATTGACACGGTAGCGCAGTGGGTAGCATGTGTGCTGCCTCGCAGCAAGAAGGTCACAGGTTTAAGTCCTTGGGCCGGAACCGTTTTTTGTGCGGAGTCTGCTTGTTTTCTCTGTGTCTGACGACACTGACAACCAGAACCTCCTAGAGCATGTATGTCAAGATCAAGGCCCACGGCTCCAAACTGGCCCAGCATCTCGTTTTAATGTGGCCCCCTCAAGAGCTTGAGCAAACTTACATGATTTATTGAGAGATGAGAGAGTGAATAAATGTTTAAACTTAATGGAGACAAGCCGGTCATGTCTTCTTTGTACAACCTCAACGTACGTTCAAGAACATCTCACTATCTCCGCAACCATTTTCAACTAGCCACAAACAGCAGGAAAGTTTTCATTTCAGATCATCTATATCTTTACAGCTGAGCCTTTGAGGGAAACCATAATGCTGATGTGGCCCAAGATGAGTTAGAGTTTGACATCCTTGTCCTAAAGGACCAGTAGCCTCCATTCAAGAACCAATATTACCCCCTAAAGAAGACATAGAATGTCTTAAAGAACCCTTAATGACCTCTAGAACCTCCTCAGTGGCCGCTAACCCTCTGAAGGACTACAGAACCTGCCAAAGGTAGTAGTAAAAAGAGAAGAACCTTCAAGAACCTTATTATTAGATGAAACACTGCTTAAATGACAGAAAAACCTCCTTAATGGCATCTAGAACCTCATAAAGGACCCTAAAGCTATAAATTATATATTCTCTATCAGTGACAAAAAAAAGTAAAACCCCAAAAAATAAAGTTTTGTCAGACCTCTAGAACAGTTTTAATATTCCTTGCAGTGTGTGTGTAACTTGTGTTGATTTGACGAGGCGTTGCCGTGGTCTATCTGTCTAAACAACAACATGCTTTACATCATTTCTGTATTCATCAAGATATCCGCTGACCCCTGCTGACCTGTGTGGAAACATCTGCTTGTGTTACTGCACTCATTTATGCAGGTTCTTCTTATACGGGTTCCCCATGTGTATGGAACAAATATGGAGCCACATATAATGACAACTCAGTGTGTATAATGCATATACATTATGCAGCATCAAGAAATGAGCATGAATACTAACTATATGTATTAAAATTGAATTTACATTCATGCCTCATTATATGGACATATACTGTTTACTGTATGTATATGGCCAATGGTGCTGGGAATTCAAAAAGCACTCCTACCGGCGGATTTGTTCTAAAGAAGCATGGTTTAAGGAAGTATGTGGCATTCATAAATTTTCTTGGTGGTACAAATATGATTAATGAGTGGTCCAGATCTGTCGGATGCATCATGAATAGATCATCTCTGCCGTTGTTCACGAGAGGAAAACCAAACGTTTGACATGCAATTATAATGTTTTAGAATTCTGAGAGAATGCAGATGCAATGAGCTGCAGCATCAGGTAAAGTCTGCATTGCTCCTTTTCTTCAGTATAAACCGCTACATTGCATCAGCTGTCTCACTTGACACTTACGCCACGCTAGTAAAACACGTAAAACAATCTATCAAACACAAAACAGCGCATTTTGTTTCTGTGTCTAATTTCCATATCTCTATGTACTGCTTTCCAACTCATGTTCATTTGTATTACCCAAAATTACACATCACAGATTCACCCCAGGGGGCTAACAGGGGGAAAAAAAGAAGAAAATTGGAAGAAACCTCAGGAGGGGAAACAGAGGATGGATCCCTCTTCCAGGACAAACACACTGATTGATGTTGCATGTACAGAGTAGAATACAACCATTTAACCAGGGCAAGGGCGGCCCACAACAGAAAATATAGAACCGCGCGCTGAACAGGATGAGATTTCTAAGGATTATAGTATATATGGAGGATGGAACCTGGTTCCAGGTGCTTGGTGCACTGCAACCATGTTCTGTGGGATGAGAAAACACGGAAACTCAGAGTATCTTATGAACCGGTTTGTCCTAGAACCTAGTCAACCCTAGGTAGAATATTCATCAAAACTCAAGTCAGGTCAAGTCATTTTTCGTTGTGTTGCCCAAAATCACAAATCACAGATTTGCCTCAATGGTTTTTACCATTTGTACAACAGCAACACAACATCCCTTGTAATTAGGAAAAAAATCCTACAAAAAAAAACTAGCAATAACTATAAGCTTCTCCAAAAAGAAATATGTTTAACTTGTTCTTAAATGTAAGAAGTGCTGAAGAAGAGTGTCTGAAACAGGAAGACTGAAACAGGAGCCCGGTAGTTAAAGACTCTGCCTCCCATTTTAAATTTAAAAAAACAGATAATGGTGATGAACTATGAGATTCTTAAAATAGGATGGAGCCTGACCATTAAGAGCTTTTAAATAAAGAGGAGGATTTTGACTATAATTATTGAATTCACAGGAAGTTAGTGCAGAGATATGATTGAGCCCTTCTTCTAGTGCCTGTTAATAAACATGCAGCAGCTGGAAAGTCCTTAGAGACTGTTTGAGCAGCCCGACAATAAAGAATTGCAATAATCCAGCCTAGAAGTAACAAATGCATGGACGAGGGTTTGCATAAAATGTGTTAAACATAGAACGGACTGAAACAGGAATATGGTTCCAAAACAGAGGAGCCTGATAGTTGTAGGCTCTGCCTCCGGTTTCACTTCTCGAACTGCAAATAAACCTGTGTTCTAACCATTAAGAGCTTTGTAGACGAGGTGGTGAATATAGCTGCAATTTGCAACATAAATGCACTAAGTACATTAAGAGATAGTAACTATACTCAGTTTAATAGAACAGATACATCTTTGCAAAATGGTTAATTGCATCTAAACAGCCTACGAAGACAGACGATAGAAACACTTTAAACATCACCAACAAGCTAACACAGGGGTAGGCAACCCTGGTCCTGGAGAGCCCCCTGTGCTCAAACATTACCACATTTGACAGTTTTACTAGCCTGCTATTTGCAAGACTCGAAATAGGTCAAAACAGTGTGGTGATGTTCTTGCCACAGGGGAGCTAAATTTGTTACTTGTTTTTTTACATTTTTTTTATTGTGAACGTTTTTTTTTTTTTCGGGGCCCCCGAACAAAACCCAAGACCAAAAGAGCCGTGCCTGAAGAGCTCAGGCTTCATTTCAACTGACAAGGAGGTAAAAGGTTTGTGACATAGCCAGCAGCCAGACGCAGCTCTGCCTCAGATGTGGTAAATGGAATTTTAAAATGAAGCTTGAAATAACAGGGGAGCAGGCTCAAACACATAATTGGTATAGAGCTTATTATAGTACATTAAACATTTATAAAAAAAATTGAAAAAAAAAATTATGTTTTCACTTGTTCCTGTCCAAGGTTTTAATTAGTGAGTTAAAGTAAGTTTACAGAGGCAGTAATTAGTCTGATGAATTTAAGCTTTTCTGTCCTGCTAGACCCACCTGATCCCAGGGAGCTTAGGGCATCGTTTTAATAAAATAGTAAACATAAACGGTTAATCTAGCACGCAAAAGTGCAGGTGTGATCCCGAAGGAATCAAAGCAAAGTAGTGTGGAAGGAATGATGACTCCAACAAGGCCGAAGGGTTTTTTCTTTTTTTTCCAACCCTCTGGTGTGTTTCTTCTTCTCTGAATCAGTGGATGAGTTGGTCGATCTGGTTCGATTTCTGTCGTTGCAGTCGAGAGAAATCCAAGCGGAGCGAAACGCATCACTACATTTTCTCGCTTTACTTTTGACCCCTCCCCTACCCCAATAATGTGTCAAAAGTGTGTACACACACATGTGACACACATCTGACTTAATGACACTAATCTGTTCTGAACTTACTAACAGTATCTATATTTCTTGATGATCAAGACTCGCTCGTCTGTGCCCCTGCAGAATAAATAGCTCATAAGCACTGTCTATTTCTTAACCCTGGAGCTGACATGAAAACTATTTATGGTTCAGTAACTTTCCACTGTCAGTCATCTTGGTGAAGACAGTTTGTCCTCTCAGCTCATCAGGAGCTGATAGACGTCTGAATATAGGTCGGAGTCGACCTGGATTGGGCGGACAGACCGCTTATGTGCTGCTCATGTCTCATTTGCTGTGTGATTACCCAATAAGAGAAAGTAAAGTTTGATTGGTGAAAATATAGCGCAGTACACTGTACTAGTATGTTTAATCTTGACTCAATTTATTAAGACTGCAGTAATATGCAATTGTATGGAAGGGACTTGCAACTTTAGGAACGGTCACCAAGATACACCTTAGAATAAGTAAATATAATATTAGTCATTTCGACATCAGTTTACTTTGAATAACAAAATCACATTGGAGCTTAAAGACAGAATGTGGTGCTTTTTAATTGAATCTTCTGCCGTCATTCAGCAGACATTAATGGTAATACAGAACACACAGGACACATCTGCGCTGGCTCTCCACTGCCGCTTGTTTCACATTCACAGTACCAATCAAGGGTTTAAATGGGCTTAATGTGCACAGCATGCAAGATGTAGCGCTCCCTCGCCAAAGCCTAGAGGAGCCATCTCCATCCACAGCGCCCCACCTTCACTCCGTCCATTCTGTTACTGCACTGGCAGCTCGCCAACGGGACGGCTCACTGCGTGCAGGTTGCAGACATCCTAAATGGCCACATTACGTGCCGAGGTTCTGTCTGTAATGCAGAAAATGTTTTGACATCGGGAAAACATTGCATACACCAAAGAAAAAAAAAGCGTATGATTATGATTATGGTAAAAGTCACAATTTTTACTTCTGTATGACAATTGATGATTGATAATTATAACTACTGAATCTCATAATTATGGCTTCAATGATAATGACTTCTGTATCTTATATTTATAACATATATATCATAACATTTACTTCTGTATCTCATTATTAGGACTTATTTAATAATGACTTCTGTATATCATAATTATAACTTCTGTAATAATGACTTCTGTATATCATAATTATATTATTATTATTATTGTATAATGTCATTATGATTTTAGTATCTCATACATTTTTTTTTTTTTTATAGTTTTTTTATCTTCTTCAACTTTATTTTTCTTTTTCTTTATCTGTAACGCTGCAGTAACACACAAATTTCCCCGTTGTGGGATCAATAAAGTTTTATCTTATCTTATCTTATCTTATAATTATGACTTATGTATCTTATAAGTATAACTTATGTTTATTATGAGTTCTGTATGTGATAACTCTGACTTCTGTATCTCATCATTTTAACTTCTGTATATCATCATAGTCATAATTATGACTTCCATGTCTCCTAATTGTAACCTTTGTGAAACATTATTATAATTGTATAATGTCATTATGATTTTAGTATCTCATAACTATGACTTCTGTATCTTATAATCATAACTTGTGTTTATTATGAATTCTGTATGTGATAACTCTAATTTTGACTTCTGTATATCATCATAGTCATAATTATGACTTCTGTATCTTATAATTATAGCTTATGTTTATTATGAGTTATGTATGTGATAAATCTAATTATGACTTCTGTATCTTGTGACTTCAATAGCTCAAAGTTATGAGGTTGTTTTGTTGTTATTATAGTATTATTTTCATTATCATACACCTGATCATATGTCCCGATGACATCCTGGCATTATGTACATGAGGTTGATATGTTGATGGTGGGTAAAATAAAGCAGTAGTGTATTGCACCTCCTTAATGGAGTGATTATGTTGGCCTATGTGAGACTGTACATTACAAACTTTACAATTAGTAATAAAAAGAATTGACAAGTTTATTACACATTTATACACCTACGGAATACCCCTGTCTGTTTAGAGTTTAGAAGTGTCTGAGAATGCAGACGTTGAACATTGTTTTTGCTCTTCTCCGTATCCCTTTTTTTTTCCACTGACCAGAGTCTGGCTCACCATGCTCAGCCAGCGAACACATCTAAACCTTTTCCTGTCGCAGCGCTCTGCTGGAAGCAGCGTTGCAGAGGAAAGTTGTCACAACAGTCTGATGGACTGGGGGCTGTGTCAGAATGGTAGAGAACGGCCATCACGGCTCCACTTCGCCAAAGCAAATTACTTAGAGCTTTTGGCAGTGTTCATAGCCCTGAAACATTTTCCACCATTTCTCCACGACTGTCAGATTTTGATAAGTTCTGACAGCTCCACAACAATAGCTTACATCGCATCTCAGAGAGGAGGCTGTTCCCCTACACCACCTGGTACGGAATGTGACGTCTGTATGCTGTCTCCTTCCTGAATTATTGCGCTGGGATACCTGGAGAGATTCAAGATATAGATAAGAGCAGGTTGAATTATGACAACATACAGCAGAGTAGCCCTAGTTTCAAAGAGACTTATTGGATATGAATCCTTTTCATTTTCTAAGTTTTAAATGTCAATACTGTTTTAGGTGGACCTATTATGCTCATTTCCATCTTTATGTTTTATTACAGGATTACACAACGCTTTGTATGATTTAGAGTTAAAAAGAAACTTCTATTCATTCATCTTCTACTGGTCCTTCATGCAGCTCCTCAGTCTCCTTTTTCTCTCCTCATGTTAAATGAATTCAGTTTAAATAAAAAGGGGGGAGAAAGGTTAAGGAAGTTATGAATATACATTTTCAACTTAAGATTTTGTTCAACCTTAGACCTATATACTGGAAGTGACAATGGTGGGGAAGCTTTTATATCTGTTTAAGAAGGTCAAAGGTCATGACAGAGCCACGACTCAAAAGGTCCCACAGAACGGTTAGCACCTCCATATTGGGATGGTTATTATTTTTTCGTAGAAGTAGTAGATCTAGATTTGGAAGCTTGACTCATTTATCTATGAAGGCAACATGTTAAATATCCTTACAAATATTCAAATTCCTATGGAGCCAGGAAGAAATGGAATTGTTGGACCAATGTTGGGTGTATTAAAGCAGACAGGAAAAGGAAGAAGCGGTAAATTGTATTTGTGGAAACACAGATGCTGAGGTATTTACTGGATTGACTTGTGTATTTATAGGGTAGGACTCCATCCTCAGCATCCCACTCTAAATGAGTTAGAGGCAGAATCTCAGACTTAGACAAGTTGATGGAGTAGCCAGATACCTTACCAAAGCTGTTAATCACATTAAGGGAGGTTGAAGAAGTCGTTAGAAATAATAAGTTGTCGGCATAAAGACTGATTTGTGACGCTGCAGTTCGGTTTGACGCCCAAAATGCTATCATTCTGTAATGCGGCCAAGCCAAATTGAAGATGTTTATGATGAATATCTGACATTGTAGCATTATAACAAAAACTCACTTTAATTATTAGAAGGCATCAAAGCTACTATAAGTCTTTAAATTGTCATAACAGAGCAACAATTTTCAAAATGACCACCGGCGGACCTGGATGCAGCGATTGTGACCAGAATGAGCCGAATTGAAAACAACGATTGTAATATTTGTAGAAAGAAGTTGAGGTTTTTGAAAGGGAGTCGTTTCAAGCCGCTAGCAGCCACCCGTGACACAGCCTGAAGATGTGGGAGTTCCTTGCTCATCCCCACAGGCCAGGCCTCGGTCCTCTAATTATTACTTATAATTTCCTGGTATTTCTACTCATTTTTATGACAGCAGATGGCCCTGTTGTCCCATTCAGGATGATTTAAGATGAAGCATGGGCAAACCTTGCATTAGTTAGTCCCAGGGTGGATAATAATCTTCCTCTGGCTGAAGGAAATGAAGAGGTCAGTGGTTGGTGAGAGGGACATGCCATGTTGTCACAGCCAAGAGGGAAACATGACTTTCTGTAGGTAATGGAAATTATCTAGAGTACTGGGGGAGATCTGCATCCGTGTTGAGCTCTATCTTGCCAGCAGGCTTCATGTTTCCAAGCCTATATTTACATTCTGAGAAGAATATATATAAAGCCGCAAGTCAATTAGGAACTTATTTCACCCTGGTTTTCACCTCTCTGGAAACATGAACGCTGCCCTTTCCACTCGGTGGAAGTTTTTGGTCCTGTAATCAGCCTATGAAGAGAGGAAAATAAAAAACATTAGGCCACAATTAATGTGTGCGACTCAGCGGCGAGCCGACGGCGAGTGCCTGACTCACATCCTTGATTTGTTCACACATAGTAATCCAGGCTCGCCAAACAGGCAAGCAAACCACCACCTCTCCCAGATTCAAGGGGAGGTTCAGATGTGATCTCCGAAATCAGTGCTCTGTAGTGTCAAGTAGGCATTACTTGGAATTATATTTCACTATAATTCCCTGTGGACGGACTTTGCTCGGACTGTGAGATGCAACAAGAGGCTACATTAGTAAGGCTACATTAAGATTTATCCACAGAGGAAGACTGTTGTTAGATGCAGTTGAAAGCTCCACAATTTAACATGCACATCTCCAACCTGTTTTCTGAGTATGGGCTAAACTTCCTACACACACACACACACCCCCACACACACACACACACACACACACATATATATATATATATATATAGTACAGCCATCCTGCAGTAGGTTAGAAAACACATTATCAGAACCTCAGGGAGCTAATGTTGTTTCTATTAGCGTGCTGGGTGTTGACACAGTGGAGTCCAGTCTGCCCGACTACAAGCAATACCTACAAATGTGCTCACTGCTGAGTGGAGTCACTGGCCTGCAGCAACATACAGTTGATTTACATCCACCCCTCAGACACGTACCGCACATGTAAGGCGCACATGTAACACACACACACACACACACACACACACACACACACACACACACACTCATACCCGTGCTCTGCTGGAGCCGCCGTGAGAGAGTAATGAATGAAGAGAGAATATTATGTTTCCCTCCTGCAGGTAAATCTTGCAGCGGCAGCAACGGCGGCAGATAAACTGTGGCCTTTTATTTATCCAGAGCTCGCCACATACATATTCTCAAACGGCCACAGTTTGTGTGAGCATTTATGACAATAACATAACAATCTAGGCATACATTATACAAAGCTGTTAGAGCCCGCTGTGTGCAGCCTCACATGGCAGGAGAGTATACAGTGGGATAAAGTCTGGAAAAGGATTTTCATATGGCTCATACACACCACAGGATGCACTGCGGAAAGTAGAGTGACCAGCAAGATTGTCGTGTAAGAGACAAACCATAAAACCAATGTGCAGTGTTATGAGCAGAGTAAATAAAAATGCTTTGGCACTAAAAAGGCCAACGCTGAAAGATATTCACTTGATTTGACTTGAAAGCTGTAGCTTCCTATCAGTTTTTAAGATCAAATTTTGAATGCAAAGGAGCAGGACTGCAGATTTTATCTAGCATCCCTATATTCTAAGTGTAAATACTATGAAGTTATCTTGTAATTTTCATTATGAACAGGAGGAATAATAATTACAACAAGAAAAATGTCCCCGTTCATTTGGGCTCCTGGCTGTTGCTACACTTAAAACATGATCAAGTTTAATAAATCTACCACTATATTCGAAATGCTATTAATGTATAGTGGAATTTAATAACCCCCCCCTTCCCCAAGATTATGTTCTTCAGTCATGACATAGATTTCAGTTGACAAACAACTTGATTGCTCCTAAAGTGTAAAAAATAAAAAATAAACTTGTAAATGTTGAAGCTGACGGACAAGGGGAGGACAGCTTGTTTGCGTCATCTCAGTATCTCCTCTACCCATCAATCCTCTTCTCTCCTCGTGGACTACAATCTCCCTCCATCTGATGGAGTAAAGAGAAGGGCCACCTGTGGCCTCTTACCTCCATCCAGTTATGATTTCTTTTTATGTGTCTTGCTCTTCTTTTCTTAACCTCAGTCCCTTCCATTTCCCTCTCCTATTTACTCTCCATATTCTCCCAGACACCCAGACCATTTGGTTTTAATAACCATCCTGTTTCTTATTCCAGACTCTCCTCCGAACCCTTGTTTTCTCCCCTCTTTCATCTTCATTTTCTGCTCACCCACAGCCTCCTCGCTTTTATTTCCAGAGCTGCTCCTCTTCTCTCTGCATCATCACACCAGATAGTGCACACAAGAGGCAATGTGCCTGATTCACACATATTAGTGTTTACCATGTGATTTGATACTGTGTGTGTGTGTGCACGTGTGTGTTAAACAGTGGCATAGCTGAACCTCTGCTGCCCCCTTCAGGAGGACATTGGTCAATACTTATGAAGTCAAGTCTTCAGATAGAATGCAAAATTATTCAGTATGTGGATTAACATATGATGATATGCATGTTCAAATATTAATGATGGTATACTATATTTGTATCTGGTCTTCGGATCATTCAAAACGCTTTACTCAACATAAAACACATTCATGCACCGATGCAATGTGCTGCAGCTCATCAGGAGCAATTTGAGGTCCAGTGTCTTGCCCATAGACAGTTCAACATGCAGACTGACATGAATCTGGATTTTAGTTTTTCAAAGGTGTCTTAAAAATGAATTTGGAATGGTTGTCATAGCAACAAGTCCTTGAACCGTAACCTGCAATTTATTGATATTGGGCTATCAAGAAGTTTCAAGAAGTTTTCACATGAAATATCTCCTGATATTTCATCTGAACTCTTAGATTTATAATAGAAGAATGTTGGTCTAATTATGACTGTAGGTAAAACATCAATGAATAAATCAGTCAATCCCTAATTGTCACATGTGATCAGTGTAATGTAAAATGTAATCCCATCAGCTCCTTCAAATGGTGCAATTAACAGCCCAAATAATTACATTTAATAATAATCCACAAATATCAGCAACATTATATTAGTATGTATTGTTAGAAATAATTATGATACTTTGGTGCAATTATCACAATTTCATTTCAAAATTTATAATGTCTTACTATAAAAAAAGGAAAAAAATCTCACTAAAAAGCAATCAATTTGAATTTGGTTTGAGACTCTGAGCAAAAAGAAATAGTCAAATAAAAGATTCTGAATGTTAATGGACCAACAGAGCAGAACATGTGGCATTTGATTTCACATTTAAAGGTTGCTTATGCAATTATATGTACATGTTTTTTTAAAGGTTTCAACAGTAGAAACAATGTGGCGCTCAAGAGCAAAATAACAGCAGGAACACAGAAAATCTGATTGATGTTGCTCGCACACCTCGTTTAACAGCGGTCACATGATCAATAAATCAGCCAATCAGAAGAATGCCATGAATTGCCTTCATTATTCAAGATAACTTCATACAGGATGAACAAATCAATCCTCGACCCACCTTCAAAGAACTGAAATAGTTGGATGAGAGAATTAGTTAGGCCAAATTTGAAGAGCAGAACCCATCGGATTCATCTCTCCTGCAAAGTTTTTCTATCGCACATACTTATGCTCTTCAATTAAGATTTACATGAAGCACGACATTCATACATTAGAAAAACAACGAAAACCCTTTATTCTTTGTACTTACCTTTGCATTTTGCATTTTACCATCACTGTTTTGTTCCCCCTCATGTGAAGAAATGGAGAGGATGGATAAACGATTTAATACCAAGACCATCTGTCTCCACAGTATATATATATATATATATATATATATATATATATATATATATATATATATATATATATATATATATATATATATATACAGGCCCCAGTTTGTAAGAACCTAGGACTCTATGTCAGACCGGCAGTGTGGGAGTCCCCCAGGGCACGGTGCTCGCTCCCTTCCCTCTTCACGCTGTACACTCCAGACTTCAGACACAACACGGACAGCTGTGTTCTGCTGAAGTTTTCTGATGGTGGTGGACTACCGCAGACACCGGTCTGCCCCCTCACCGGTGAACATCCAGGGAATGGACATTGAGAGAGTGGACTCTTACGGGTGTGGACTCTTACGCCTGATCCACAAACTGGACTAGACAATATAACACAGGTGCGCTGTACAGGAAAGGTTATATGATGCGTCTTTCCTATATTATATACTTTATTATATTATATTGTATGTATTTTTTGTATTTATATATTTTATTTATTTCTATATTCTGTATGCAATCTTTCCTTTCTCGCATTTCTCTGTTTCTGCTGCTGTTGCTAATGCAATTTCCCCACTGAGGGACAAAAAAAGGATTATCTTATTTCTAATTTCTTATCTTTTCACGAATTTGGAATCTTACGTGAAACAAGCAACAGTTGTGCCCTGATACTGGCAGAATGTAATTTGTATAATATTTTTCACTCTGCTCTGATTATCTTAATGTTCTGCAGAGCTCTTTCACTTGTTTTTGCCTAAAATGTGTCTATAATTAAACTCGCTTTGCCATGTTCTTCTTGCTTAACCTCACCTGAGGTCACATTATATCAACAGTATGTACCTTTCTTTGGTGAAATACATCTTTGAGGTCTACACTTCCTCTGAATCCCAATCAAAACACATATCCTTTGCCCGCCCCATCTGAAACCATATGATACAATATCTAGTATATAGCATGCATTGAGATTAGACTTTAGACAGTTTATGTGATTCCTCTTCAGTTTCTCCTTCGCCTGAACTATAATGATGCTGATATAACATCATGTTTACTTACATAAGCAAGTACCAACCAATTTCTACCTCTACCTTTTAAGACCTCAGACTGTATAGATATATGTGGAGTTATGCATTATGGGTATTTGCTGCTCTCTGGCGGCCACAATGAAGAACTACAACACCGCTACATCGTTGTTTAAACACTGCAAAGTTTATGTAATGTGTGTCAATATCTGTTGAGTTGCCATGATGTAAGTCACGAATTATTTCTCTTTTTTTATTCCCTAACCAACACAATTATAACACGAACATGGAAATTTAACATTGATCAACAAGAACACAGAGAAACAAAATAAATAGATAATAGTAATAAGACAGCAGATAAGGAAATAATAATATTATATATAACAGATATATAAACTCTTTTTCTGAATATTTTGCAGAAATCATTTCACTACATAAATTGTGCTTATTCTGGATGATTTCTAGCCATCTTCAGTTCATTATTTAATAGAATGAATTCTTCTCTTCTTTAAGGAACCTACCAGTGGTAGAATGTGTGCCCTGAAGGAAGGTTGGGGATTCAATACCAAAGACTGTGATAATGGTAGCTACTATATATATATATATATAAATATATATGTATGTGTGTGTGTGTGTGTGTGTGTGTGTGTGTGTGTGTGTGTGTGTGTGTGTGTGAATATAATTCTCGCATGAAACTATATTCATAATTATTAATATTATGTCATATAAATTTGTATTAACATGTTCATGTGTACTAGTGACAAAATGTGGTACAACTTAGAATTGTTCTGTCTTATTAGAGGCACTTTGAACTGTGCTAGGCTGTTCAAATAAAAAATGGTTCATGACTGATAGACAATAACGTTGTTATTTTCATTATTATCCCTTCTCTTGTATTTGTTGCGTTGTTTCTGTACGTGTCACGTCAGGCGTATTTTTCCCGAGCGCACTGGAACGCACCAGCATTACAAACCGCTGTTTTGTTTTCCTGACGCACGTGAACATCACATTTATACTCCATCGTTTTCACTTCTGTTATCGATCATTACCACGTGACCGCCTGTTCAGCAGGTTACCGATGGTCGTGATGAAGAGGACAAAGACGTCCTGGATGTTTGCTTTGTGTTTCCATTCAAAAAAAAAAAGACGCTTGAATGAGAGTTTCCTGCTTTCACTTTTTCTCTTCTTCCGGAACAAGAAACCTACTGTTGCTGCTGTGGAAATTAAATATCGCCCTCTGTCTGCAAAATATATAACACTTCTATACAAGCGCCTACAATACTTTTGTTTAAAATTGGTATGGATGCAGTCATATTGTAGTAATGCTAATAACCTTACAGTAGTGAACATATAAATAGACTTTACATTACACATAAAAGCATGCGTAATGAGAGCAAAGCAGTTATAACAGACATAACTTATACAATAATACATAAAATAAATTCTATTCTGTTGTTATGAACCTTATTATTAACAGTCAAGTATGGATGCAGTTTTAATTTCTTCATAGTGGATGGAACTATACCATTTTTATAATATTATTCACTAAATGCGTGAACAGTACTCTACAATTTTTGCCATTACAGACTATAAAAAGTTTCCACTTCTTATTTGAGATTGTAGCAAAAGGAAAACCCTTATACATGAATTCTACTGTTCTTCACTTCTAATGTTCCATTTGCAGAGTCAAAGTTGCATGTTCTCAGACCAAAAAGTTCATGTTTGTTTCCTTTGTTTCAATTTTAAATAAACTTAATGAATTAGGTGAAAGAAAATGGTAGAGAAACTAAAAAACACTTACAAACACACAGATTTGCTGAATTTAATTAGGATGTTTTATCAGCGTAATGATCTTATTCTCTGCTAGACATAAAAACACCTCATGCTGCTGATTCATGGTGTTTTATGTCCACATCAGGAGCACAAATGAACAGTGACACATGGCTTTTTTGCTGTAATCACACCTACACCTGAAGATCCCTTCATAATGAACCTACAATATATGTGATGAGTAGACAAAATCAACAGTATCTCCACCTGTGCAAACACATGATTTAAAATAGATCTGAAGCAAATATGAAGCGAGGGAATTTGATGCTAAAAAACTAAAAGTGTCAGATATCCACTTGATATGACTAACACAGACTACTGAGGCCTTTTTTTGAGCTTCATAACTACAGACTTTGTGACTCTGTTTTTTTTCCTCCATCACTTACCTTGAAAAGACATTTGAAGGATCTTGTTTATGTTCAATACATATGTATATATATACACACAGGTTCATTATGTATGTATATCATGAACCTGTGTGTTTATATACACACAGGTTCATGATATGGGTCAGTATCAAATCATGGTTGGCAGGATAAGAAAGTCAAAACAATTATGAAATACAGTCTTAAGAAGCATTTATTTATACATCTCACAATGTTTGTTTTGTGGTCATGTTGGTTTCTTGTGAGTTAAAAGTCTGAGTCTGTTTGTCTAATTTAGATTAAAATCTGAATTTTTGTCAGTCATTTTTGACACAAAATCTCAAAGGGTGTAACCAAAAAAAGGAGGATAAATTTTAAATAGCTAATATATTTAATCCACCTAGAATATAAAACTTTTAAAGAGAGTTGAACTATATTATTTTTTAGGGTTACACCACATGTATGTGTGTGTCTGTATATATACACATATAACTGCATAATAATAATAATAATAATAATAATAACAATATGTATCAGGAATCTGTTGTGTGTAATAGCAGTCTGACATGATAGTTTTCTGCAGTAGCCAGGTGCCACCGGGAGGGGCGCTATTTCCCCAGTCCATACCCATAAGCGGGGGAGTGAGAGGTGCGTGAAATGGAGAAAAATGGCGGATCATGTGCAGGTAAGCAGAGGTTTCATGTTTTTGTAACCGACAGTTTATCGGTGCGCGCGGGAATGAGTCCGAGCGCGGATCCGGCTGCGGTGTCCCCCCGCACGGAGCCCGCGGGCGGCCGGCGGCTGCAGGCGGCTTCGGCGCCGCGGCCGCCGGCGGTAAAAGAGAAGGATGTGTCCGCCTGCCTGTGTTGACTTGTGGCCTGCTGTCAGTGCCTAGGCTGGGCTTGTTGCAGGGTTAGCCTGCGTTAGCTGCGAGGAGGAGTTCAGCCTCTGTGAAGTGAATGAAAGCCCCGGAGCCTCCTGCTTTGCACGGCTCTTGACCGCAGCTGTCCGTTTCCGATGGAGGCGCTTCATGTCCGGGGTGACGGGCGGGTTTATCGGGGTATTTTACTGAAGTAAACAATAAAACAGTAACGGAGCTGGCGGCGGACAAATAGCTGTCAGGCTAACACGGAGCGCTCAGTTTGGCGCCAGTGAAGCTCATAATGTGAATATTCTAGTATTGTTGAAGCATTTATTTTCATCTCTTGTTTTTTTTTCCGCCCGGCCGGTTGAAACGTTTACGCGTGAGGCTAAATGACTCTGTGTTAGCATGCTAGGCTAACGCTAGCTTCAGCACCCGAGATGTCAACTTCTCCCGCCCGAGCCCCGGTTTGAAAAACACGGTTCGGTTTGTTTGTTTGTTTGTCCGGGGGACGCGCTCCTCGTCGGCGGCTGGTGACGCCGCGTCGGGCGTTCGCAAAGCGGCGGAATGAAGCCACCCGGAGGATTTTTACTCTCGTGTTTGTTTATGTGCGTAACCAAGCGGTGCTGGTCTTGTTTAGCTGGCTAGCTCGCGGCTGTCGGACACATGTTTGTTGGACGTAACGTTAGCTTGCCAGGCGGAGAGGGAGAAGGGTTTAATGGATGAAGTTAAACTGCCAGATTAATCTATACGCCTTCTAATTCTCCCGTCTAGTGCTTCTATAATGTCCACAGAGAGGTGTTAGTTTGGGTGCGAACTCCACTTAATGTTATTGTTGTAGTGATAGCTTTTGAATGCGGCAGCTAGCGAGAAAACATTGACTGTCAGCGTCATTTTAATCACCATAACAGCCCGAGTCGAGCGGCGGAGGTGCTCGGTGAATTCGTATTTGTTGTCGGCTGTCCACATGAGCAGCTTTTGGTTATTGTCCTCGCCAGAAACGGGCAGCAGAACAGCATCGAGCGGTGCAGCGTGGAGGAGCTGCATCACTGACCGTCTCTGGATCTCATCCAGCTTCATTGAAAGAGGTGGAGGAAGTATTCAGGTCCTCCATTCAAGTAAAAGTGCTAATACAGCAATGGGAGAATTTGACATTACAAGAAAAAAAAAGTTTGTTTGATCCTCTGACTCAGTGGTTCTCAAACCTTTTCTGCAACAAGAACCTATAAACTGACATTAGTTAGACCTCAGATTGAGAACCACTGCTCTGATATATTATTATACATTACATATAATGTATATGACATCATTCTATAATTAAATGAACACGGCATGTCCCTGTTTGTAGCTGCTGGAGGCAGAGCTGGTTTCAAATACTTTCTGTACAGTGAGTCACTTTAGTCCAGTGGTTCTCAATCTAGGGGTCGGGTCCCTACAAAGGTACGCTGCATTATTGTTAGGGGTCAGGAGGTGATTATGAGAGTGAATAATGTCCTATTGCATTTATAGCTGGGCAGTATGGCTTATTATCAATATCACAGTTGTCTTGCAAGACTGGGCTGATATTACTACCTTGCTTAGCTAACATTAACTAGGTAAACACTCGTCTTTCCTCAGGGCATAATGGAGACTGATAGTTATCCCTTTGATGCGATAATCTGTGTAACAACCATGGATGTATGAGAACAACAAACGCACTGTCCAACATTGAATTACTGTTGATTTGGTTGTATTTCTCTTTTCTCTCTCTCTCTCTCTCTTTTTGGTTCTAAGTATGCAGAAATCTACACATAGTGGTTTATTTAGAAAATTGACTGTCTGCTTTGCGCTTTTCCTGTATGTGACATAATTTCTGGCTTGATCTTCTATATCTATAGCGGAATGGAGCAGGAGACTCAGTGGCTTTGATCAGCACAGGCCGTGGTTACGCACGGGTTGATGGTTAAATATTTAAAAGCAGATTAAGTTTTATTTTGTTGAACTAGTTGATTAATCAGCTAATCATTGCAACTCTACATTTACCAATGTTTATGCCTCTAAAGAGGTGAGTTGAGATAGTGCCACTGTTAGGAAGAAGTTAAACAGCTTCACTCACTCATTCATTTTGGTGTAATCAGATACGGACTAGGCTGCTTTGTGCTGTGTAGCATCCTATCGCACTTCTGTGTATCCGAGTTATCTCTTGTTCCGCTCTTCCTGGAGCCGCCCTCATATTTGCTCAGCAGAGCTTCAACCCGTGTAGAGTTTTGTGTTTTCCATAGCGTTATTTAATGCAGCCGTACATCCGTTCAATCGCGGTAGTTGAGCGTGAAAGCAGCAGCTTATGTGTAAGGGCGGCTGGCGGACAGATACGCTGCTCATTCGTATCATGTTTGTAGAACTTGCCAAACCTAGGCCTGAACAATTTATCCAAAATGATTCCATTCAACCTACAGAAAGTTTCAAATTGCAGAAGGCATAATATTTGTAAATGGTATGTTTGTCAGTACCAGCAGCATTAAAAAGTAAATATGCTGCAGAGCTGTCTATTCCTACGCATCATATACTGTACACTAAAGGCGGATTTGTATGACAGAGCAATGTTAAAATCATACCATAAAAATTTAAATGTTATAGTAAATGTAGAGAATGGCTATCTTAAAATGATCATTCCCTCTAATATCACAAGTCATATCGCAAATATAATATGTACAAATATTTAGAAGTAGATACGTTTTGAAAATCGTTCAACCCCCCCGATAGATTTCAAGACTTTGTGAGTTTCAAGTTTCAGAATGTCAGCAGTTGTAGTGAAAAGGTTAAAGTTGGTGATTGTGCATCAAATGAGCTGCTTAGCCTGTGAAAATAATTATCCAGGCTGCAAACAACTAATGATTACCATTTATCATTAGCAACGTATCAATTTTCCATTTAATTTCCCAATGAATTAGTTAATCATTTCGACTTTAAATGTCAGGTACTAGAGTAAAATTTCTGTTAAAAATTCCAGAGCCATCTTAGCATCTTTATTTTTATTTTTTTTATCTGACCACATTCTAAAATTGAAACATATTCCTGTTGCCTTATTTTAGAGCAGCAACGATACAACAATAAGTCAGTTGTTTTTTTCATTTTTTTTTTTCATTTTTAAATTAAACTAAATTCTCTGAATCAGGAACCTCTCCAAATTGTGATTATTTCCTGGTTTCTGAGTAAACTGAATATTTTTGGGATGTGGAAATGATTATTTGGGAAAATGATCAACAATGTAATAGCCATATTATGAATAGATAAGATATTATGTCAGTTCATTATAGCAAAAATGTTAGGATCTTTAAGTAAAGCTGAAAAGGGAGTTCCTGTCTCAGAAGTTTCCTTGGATGATGGTGGGTATTGTCGTTACAGATCGATTAATTGATAATCAATGTGATCATCTGGAGAGAAGAGGTCTTACTCTATGGAAATGTACTATTCAAACATTTGGTCCCTAACTAAGATAGATAGGCCAGAAATGATAAATGTCCATTGCAGTTTCCCTGAGTCCAAGGTGACATCTTTAAATGTTTTAGATCGTCCAAAAATATACAGTAGAACTGCAGCTGATTATTTTAATTTATATTCAAAATCAATTAACCTGCTGATTATTTTCTTTATCAATTAGTTCATTAGTTGTTCTGTAAAACATCAGAAACCATTAATTTCTGTTAACCTGCAACACTTATTTAATTAATCATTCATTTAATAATTGAGAGAAATGTAATCAATAACAATTTTAATGCCATTGTTATTTTCCCAAGTAAAACAGTGAAAGTTTCCACTTTCTTAAATGTGATGATTTGGTACTTCGTTATGTAGGGTTGCTTCGGATCCTAATTTGATAATTTTGTCATAATATCGATTAGTCTTCAGGTTAATAGATGTCAAAAAATGTTGAAAATGTCTGTCAGTGGTTCACAAAGATAACACTGACATTTAAAACTACATTAAATTTTGGCAATTAATTTTTTGTGATTAGATGATTAATCCTGTGATAACTCCAGCTCTGTGCTGCTGTGTGGTGGTGGTGGGGATGATGATGAGTGGGAAACCGCCAACAAACTGTTGCCCCTCAGGAGGTTAATCAGGCCGTAGCTGAAATGTAGTGTGCAATTTTTCCTCAATGCATATGGAAAGACTTGATCTATTGTCGCTTTTTTCCCCCCATTTAGTGCATAACTAATGTGGCCCGAAACAACTTTGAAAGAAATGTATCTGGTGTGGTGCTGCAGACGGCAGCGTCTGGCAGAGCTGAGCTCTTATCTGTGGTCAGCAGAGTCAGACATGATGTCACACACCTGCTGCAGATAACACCATCTCACCTCAGACCCTTGTTCTCCACGCCAACACCTATACCGCTCCCCAAAACACCCTTCACACACTAATAGAAGTCATCAATACACCTCAGGATGACACCTGTGCACCACAAGCGGAGAAGACCCTTGTCTTCTCCACCACCATCATCATTATCATCATCGACCTCCTCCTCCTCTACCAGACCTGCACAAATAACATCTTTAACCTGGCTGCTCCTGACATTTTGAATTTATCGGCATCTGACATCTCACCATGACCGGGCATGACTCAGCGCTTCTACTGCATATCATTAGGTGTACGAGAGAGTTGTTTCTCCCGGACATGTTTTTGTTTTTGTCAGCGACACGGTCGCCCATCTGATTGGTCCCCTCCACATGTGCACGTCGCTAAATATAATGCAGTGAAGGGTAAGACCGCATGTTTTTTTATCGGGAGTTTAGTGTCAAGAGCAAACACGTCCACCCAGTTATAATTAGCATCCATTAATAATTTGGTCTTTTAAAATGTGGATCGGTGTTTCCCGTTACAATGTCCTCTGTTTGGTTTTGTCCCTTAAAACATTCAGTTTACTGTCTGAGGACTAAATACATCATAACATATCCATGTGAGAGGCTGGAAACGGATAATTCGTCACTTTATGCACAAAATGTTTAATTGATTATCACCACAGTGCAGAAATGTGGCCGCTGCTGCTGCTGCTCATCTTTTTTCTTTCCTTTTTTTCCTCCACAAGGAGACAAGTAGCAAGATGTGAGGAAGTGAATAGAGGCCTTTGTGTCATCTGTTAGAAAGTAACATAATTAACTATACGTTCTGGTATAGAGTGCGTTGACAGCAGGTGTTCAGGTGCTGACTCTATGTTCTTCCTATAATACCACAAAAAAACTGTCAGCACAGTGCCAGTGCCACACCGACCATTTCTATCTCCACTTTAACATTAATTATGCATTCACGTAACTTAACGTGCAGACATTTTGCTGCACAGTCTTCCAGTAAAAGGAAAAATTCTCAAGAAAGACCCTTTCACAAGAAGAAGAAAAACTCTGCAAAAGCTGAATTTGCATGTCTTTTTGAAACAGAGGCAACAAAAATGTTCCAAACAAAATCAAAACTATATTGTGTGAAACAATCCTTTAATACGTGTTTTCATTATTTAAATCATCCATAACGTATAGGTTAAAAAAATATTTTGTTTGTAGGCTTATCTAGAATGAATTAACCAATGCAATATCACTTACATTTAAATATAGCATTTATTATCTGAATTATGGCGCGGATTCAACAGGTAACAATCTGAGTTAGTGGGGAAAAATGGTGCAACAGGGTGAAATTCAGTGGGTGGTCTTAAAGCGAACATCAGTGAATTTATGGTCAAAAGATAGTTCTACATGCATCATTAAAATCAATTGTTGTTGAGATGTATCCAGCATTGTACTGTATATGTGTAGCCGGATGCTGAGGCATGCGGTGAGGAGCATGCGTTTGTTTCTTGCTGCACAATCATGCAGCCCTCTGCCTGTCCAATGCAGCTGCTGCCGACTGATAAGCTCCGTCTTCCATGTGTCTGTGGTTATCTAGGGCCTTGCCCAGCTGGAGATCCTGTGTAAGCAGCTGTACGAGACGACCGACACCACCGTCCGACACCAGGCGGAGAAAGCTCTGGTGGAGTTCACCAACAGCCCCGACTGTCTCAGCAAATGTCAGCTACTGCTGGAGAGAGGCAGCGTGAGTAGCCCCACCAGCGTTCGACCCCGGGAGGGCGCCGTGCTCTCGCGTTATCGACGTCTGGTTTAATTCACACACGCATCTGCAACAGAACACAACAGTGTCCAAGACTTCCTGTCTGCATTCAGTGATTATTTTCTCCATCAGTCAATTATTTGCTCAAGAAAATTGGAGAATTATATGGGTCAGTGTTTCTCAAAGCACAGGGAGATGTCCTCGCATCTCTTATATTCTCTACAACCAATATAATAGTAGGCAACTACTTGAGTAATTGACCAGCTGTGTGCTTTGGATAAACTCAAATATAATATATATATTTACTAAATACCTTAACATTGATTTTGGGACAATATTTCGAGGATATTTGATAAATAATGATCAGCAATTGATATTTAAATGAGTGAGCGATAGACAATAATGAAAAAACTAGAACATCGGTGTAATGCAGCTTGTAAAACCCGGAAAAGACGAAACACTTATGCCATATCACCATATGCAGAATATAGGACAATCTCTATTCTTGCATCACCATATCCATTTATTATCAATTCACGTATATCCAACCCTACATTATGCTATCGCCAAATCAAATCCATGACAAATCAACATGTAAGAACTCTGCAGTAGTTCTAGTAGTCAAGAAAAAGTCAAGGATCGAGCAGATTCATCCTTTGAATGTCTGAGCAGATTTTCATAACAACCCATCTGATCATTGTTGCCGTACTTCAGTCTGACGTGTGAAAGTGTACAACACCTGACCAGTGCCGTCTCTCCACAGTCGTCCTACTCTCAGCTGCTTGCAGCCACCTGTCTGTCTAAACTGGTGTCTCGAACCAGCAACCCTCTACCCCTCGAGCAACGCATCGACATCCGTGAGTATCCCTGACGTTTAAAGCTCCATTAGACCAGCAGCTCCTGAACCACAACTGCCCCTTCTTTTCCCCAGCGATCCCAGGGGTCGGCAGCTTAATAACAAGGCTCTATATAGCAAACTACCCCTACACCACCACAGTGCACTGCGTTGCTGTATATTCAGCTGGACAAACCGAAGACGATTTGACCGGAGCTTGCGTGGTGATTTTATTTTCTTCATCATTGCGGCTCTGCTCTTTTTAATACAGATTTGAATCTAAATAATTCATGTTACTTAGCTTCCTGTGCTCATGCGTCAGTGCTTTGATTTTACATGTTAAGTCTATTCAGGTTAATTCTCCCATATTTTTTTTTTAACCACCCAAATTATAATCTTATCTGACATAATCTTGTCAGATAAAATGTTGCTTGAAAATAAGTCTTTAGAAAGTACTTTGGTAACTCAGGATCTAAATCTTCGATCTCACAAAAGTCTCTTGTTTGTTTGTTTTTCCAGGGAACTATGTGCTGAATTATTTGGCCACGCGGCCAAAGTTAGCAGCATTCGTGACCCAGGCATTGATCCAGTTGTACGCAAGGATCACCAAACTGGGCTGGTTCGACTGTCAGAAAGATGACTACGTCTTCAGAAATGTCATCGCCGATGTGACACGATTCCTACAGGTCTGTGGTGCAGCGCCACAGAATGAAGATAGAGTGCCACGAATTGATTTATTCATTTTATAATCTTGAGCTTTATAATCTTGTGATTGGTGTGTTTACAGGATAGCGTTGAACACTGCATCATAGGGGTCACCATCCTGTCCCAGCTGACCAATGAGATCAATCAGGTGCGTTCAAGCTCCTCCTCCTCCTCTTTTTTCCCTCATGTGCGTGCATGCGTGCGTGCGCTGTATTAAACACTCTTTTCCTCTGCAGGCTGACACAACACATCCTCTGACCAAACATAGGAAGATAGCTTCATCATTCAGAGATTCCTCCCTCTTCGACATCTTCACTCTTTCCTGCAACCTCCTTAAACAGGTAAAAAAATATGAATGCAGATGGCCCACCCTGAAATAGGGTTAATTAACAAAACCAATCTCATTCACCGCAAATGTATCGAGAACTAACGAATGTCGGACCATCTCTTTATTGTTTTGCAATGTTTTTTCCAAAGAAAAGTTGGAGAAAAACTGCTACCAGAGAACTTGTGGTAGAACTTGACGATGATGATGATGATGATGATAGTGTCGTTGTGCACTGAGCTGCTTTCCGTTCCCCACAGCACAGCCTTTAAGCGCCTCATGACAAGTTGTGGATAATATCAGTTTAATGACACATGTCGGCACAGATGGAGCAAAATAAACAAAGGATCAGGATTTAATGGGGCTTTTAAAAAAGAGCTTAAATTACATTTACGCAGACTTTGAGGAAAATGCCTTGTTGCGATTTTTTTTTTTCTCCTGCCCAGCAGTGTGATTTACATTGTGATTTATTATTATCTATGGCTTTGTTTAAACAAGATACACTTGTACCAGGCATAAGTCCAAAGAAATCTCGTTACAGAATTAGTTAGTCATCAATTACATCTAGTCAGAGATACACTTTTGTTAAAGATCCTCCTCAGACAGGCTTTCAGATATGAAATACTTTCAAGAATAATTTGTGACTTTTTCCACACAAAAAAACGAATGAAACACGACATCTCCTCCTTGTCTCTTGTTAACACAAATCCAGAATCTATGAATATCGTTGATTTCTGAAGTTTTCCCAGAAGACACCGGATGTCTCCTGCTTCACTGTGCCCTTGAGGCTTCAAGTTTCCATACCACACCTATGAATGCTGTATACTGCATAGCAGCACGATTGGCTCCAAGCTCGTTACCACCAAGTCCTGTTCACAGGCCCCGCCCCGCCCATTTTCTTTGTAAAATTACTCAAATCAATTAATGGATAAAATATAATAGTAATAGTCCTAATAGTTGGCAAATAGTTGGCACCCGAAAAAGAGATGAATCAATGATGGAAATTATTACTGGTTTTAGTCCTTTAATTGACCTATTGTATTGTGAATATGGTTTGAAATTAATGGATTGAAACAAGTTTATTTTGAAATCATTTGTTCTTATAAATGAAAAGTAAGAAATTACATTATAATGTTTAGATAACTGCAAAACAGGAGCAGAGCTGCTGGTCCTAAGTGCTTCCCTCCAAATAGACATTTCTTTGAAATGTAGTAAATTTCCACAACAGTGCTTTTATTTTAAAGTATCTTCCTGCTTACTAGTTCATTCAACATATAATTGCATGAATAGCTTGTTAATATCTTCCACACAATGGTGGCAACGCAACATTCACACAAGCTCACCTGATGAATTGAACTGAAGCCAGTAAAAGCTCTGTTCTGTAGCTACTCACTTGTTTACGGCAGGTGATTCATATGTTTTTTGTTTTTCAGGCTTCGGGGAAGAACCTGAACTTGAACGATGAATCTCAGCACGGTCTGCTGATGCAGCTGCTCAAACTCAGCTACAATTGCCTCAACTATGACTTTATAGGAACTTCCACAGACGAGTCGTCGGACGACCTCTGCACCGTACAGATCCCCACGTCATGGAGATCAGGTAGGTCTTTATTCAGCCTCTGAAAAGCGTTAGATAATCTGTTTATTGTACATTTTATTCTTGTTTATCCATTTTACCCTACTCTTTTTCAAGCATCAAAACATTTAAGAATTAAAACACTCACTAAAAACTAGATGTGAACTGATAATCAGAAAGGTCTTTATGCCCAGTAGGTTTTCACTTCCAAGAAATGACAAACACATAAGTAAATGCATGTTTAAGAATAAAAGGCATTTGCATATATATAATGTTTATTTAGACAAGGGAATATTCAACAAATACTGTAAATGTGTGCAGGGCTAATGTGCAGAAAGTAGTAACAATGGAATGTTTAAGTGTCGGTTAAAGTGAAAGTTCAAATCAAATCATCCATTGTGATTGGACAGCTCTCAGTTTAAAGATTGTGCAGCTTTTTTTTTCTTGCCCAAAGTTGAACTTTTTTCCAACTCTCAGTGACCAGAAAAAAAACTTGACTTGGTGACTGTCAAACCGTACTAACATCTTCTGTTTTCTGTCTCCTGCAGCGTTTCTTGATTCCTCCACCCTGCAGCTCTTTTTCAATTTATATCATTCCATCCCTCCATCCCTTTCCCCATTGGTAAGTAAAAGCAAGTTTGGTAATGTGGAATAAACTTTGTTGCTCTATGTTCAATGCTGAACATTTACATTTTTTTGCATGTGCAGGTGTTGTCATGTCTAGTTCAGATAGCCTCTGTCAGGAGGTCTCTCTTCAACAATGCAGAACGAGCAAAGTTCCTCTCGCATCTAGTGGACGGAGTGAAGAGGATACTAGCCAACCCTCAGGTCTGTGACATACCTCGGATACGCTTTCCAGTTTGTTTTGTCGTTTTTTTTTTTTACCAGCTGCTTGATTCAAACTTTAAAAAATGTCTTCCGCTCCAGTGTTTGCCGGATCCTAATAACTACCACGAGTTCTGTCGTCTGCTGGCGAGGCTGAAGAGCAACTACCAGCTGGGGGAGCTGGTCAAAGTAGAAAACTACCCTGAAGTCATCCGCCTCATAGCGAACTTCACAGTCACGAGTCTGCAGGTGGGTGGCGTCCGGGCTGATGGCGCTACAGCAAATCGTGATGTAGAATTAACGTTAGGCAAAAGATCCTACTCGAACATACAAAACCTAGAAAAGACAAGGTATTACAAGTCCATCTCTGCTTTGTCCCTTCCCCTGACGCGCTGCATAAAATAATTATTAACATTTTTGATTTGTCAATGGTCGACGGTCGACTGACTAAATATAGAATGTTTGACACATCATATTGTTGAATTTGCACTTATTGTCATGTCATCTGTTTTGTAAGTTCAAGCTTAAGGTAAATATGTATAATATACCTCTGTATATAAGGAGAAATTTGTAGATGGTGTTATTTATGTTTATTTTTTTTGGTCCAGCCAACTTCACCTATGAGATAAATTGAATTTGACAACCCTGCCTTAAATTAACTAGTGAAGTTATATGAGAATTTCTTGAGAATGAGAAATTCTTTGGAAAGTTGTGGGGATGTTTCAGGATTGAAATGGGGGAGAGAAAAATCCTTTCTGAAGCATACCTCACCTGTTGCTCTCCTCCTAACCTGTACCTCCCTCCTCCTGTGTGCATCAGCACTGGGAATTCGCCCCCAACAGTGTTCACTACCTGCTGAGTCTGTGGCAACGTCTTGCAGCTTCTGTCCCCTACGTCAAAGCCACCGAGCCTCACCTGCTGGAGACCTACACCCCCGAGGTCACGAAAGCCTACATCACGTCACGGCTGGAGTCGGTCCATGTCATCCTCAGGTAACTGCGTCCGCTGCAGCCTCCATCCTTTCATATCTGCTATACCAGGCTATGCTGCTTCCCTTCTTCTTTTTGCTAAATACGGTCAGCTTTAGGTGCAGCACCGCCACCCGCTGATTTCCAGCCGTTTCAGTGCAGGCTGATGTGATGATGATTATGATTCTCACACGGTTGTGACTAAAGCTGTATGCATGTAGGCAGAGAAGTAGAATCGGTGAATGTGAATGCGTTTCTTCCACAGAGACGGTTTAGAAGACCCCCTGGACGACGCCGGGCTCGTCCAGCAGCAGCTAGACCAGTTATCCACCATCGGGCGGTGCGAGTACGAGAAGACGTGCGCTCTGCTGGTGCAGCTGTTCGACCAGGCGGCGCAGACCTACCAGGAGCTGCTGCAGTCCACCAACTCCAGCGCCGCCGACATCACCGTGCAGGAGGGTACGTACAGAAACGCGCGCCGAGGGGTCCGCGTCATCGTCAGATATATTACGAATACAGAGATGGACTGACAAGGAAGAAAACGGTGAAAGAACTTTTTCACTGAAGTGGATGCAAAAAATATCCACAGGATTTGAGTCAAACAACATCAAAAATCCAAACCGGTACCTTTTTTCCAGCTCAGTCCAGGGATGTTCTGTACCAAGTTTGATGACGGGTGTTGAAAATGTGGAAAGAAAAACTTGTTCTAATGGCTCCTCTTTCTCCTCCCGCAGGTCGGTTAACATGGCTGGTTTATATCATCGGGGCGGTGATCGGTGGACGCGTGTCGTTTGCGAGTACGGACGAGCAGGACGCCATGGACGGAGAGTTAGTCTGTCGGTAAGGATTGAGTTGGTAACGCGTTTTCAGTAACCAGTAAAAGATGTGGTGAACTGATAGTTTAGCACTTCATCCAAGTCCTAGAGATGTGTGGTCAGATGTTTGTTTTGTAAATGAATATTGTGTTCTGTGTATCTGTTGTAACACACAACTGACTCATTTAAAATATGTCAATGTCTTACTTCTTGAGAACAGTGTATTCCTGAAGTACTAAGCCCACTCCCCTTTCCAGTCATGTACAGATGTTTGTCTCTGTAGAAAACCATCAGACACATCGATAAAATCACTCCAGCAGTTGTCTCGGTTTTGCCTGATGAAGGAATGACTGAAAATCTCTGATTGAACTGATTAGAAAATACTTCTCTGATCCACAACGATTTGCACGAGGCTTCGTTAATGTTTAGTTGCACAGCCGTTATTAATTGATAGAAAAAATGTTTTTAATAGCGATCGAACAGTAGCGGATTATTAAAGGCAGATATAAAAGCGATAGTGTGGAGCAGGAAAAAGCAGATGGCCGATTTAATCAGCTGATCTCATTCACCTGCTGGTGATGGGCTTAATCAGCATTGTGGGAACTTGACACAGGGAGTTGAATTTTTCAGATGATTATTCATATGCAAAGGTTCCAAACCACACTTAAATCTATATCTGGAATAATAAACACTTGAAAAGAAATGTCAGTAAAATAGATAATTTTTCTCAGATCATATTACTTATATAAAGAATAAAGAACACAACCCTGTGATTCACACCTGCAGGTATTACTGGTAGAGGGAGAAAAGATGGGCTGGTAGAGAGACAGAAAGAGGAGGAACTGTGAAAAGACAGAGAGCGAGATTTGTCTTAGGCAGCAGTGTATAAGCCTCTGCCAAATGTTAAGGTCTGCATCAAACTATACAGTCAGTTTTCATTTTAGCTTATTCATAAAACTTAACTATAAGCCAAAGTGTTGCGATGTGATCGCATAGAATGTGTCGGGAGGCTGTAGACAAAGCATTTTGTTTTTCTGCATGTTAGCGCTTGTTGGACAAGTGGTTTGATAAATTACTTATTGACTTTTAAATCGTGGAGGTTTTATCACACCTATGTTACAGTAACAGCTGTACTGTCATATTCTGGTAATCTTCACTTCACCTTGGGGACTCATGTAGATGCCTAATCAGACTAAGAAGAACATGTGAATTTCCCTTTGCATTATCTTTCCATCCATTAAAATCTTTTGTTCCCCTCAATAACCGTAACACTGACATTAACTAAACTATCTGGAGCATCAATATATCAGCACCAGTCAGTCCTTCTTTCATGTATTCAAACTGTGACTCAAGAGTCACAAATTTATTTATTTTTTCAATAATATTTGTTTGCTTTAGATTTTTCGATGTGGAGATTTTGAGCTATTCCGTATATTATAGAAAATGTAACACTTTGGGTGACTCGGCATGAATCTGAAAAGAACAGTTTTTTTGTTGTTTTTGTTTTTAGAAACAATGTTTTATAAGTGATCGATTACTAAAATGGGTTTGTATTGGTAAATCAGGGTGCTCCAGCTGATGAACCTGACCGACTCCCGCCTCGCGCAGGCCGGCAACGAGAGGCTGGAGCTGGCCATGCTCAGCTTCTTCGAACAGTTCCGGAAAATCTACATCGGTGACCAGGTGCAGAAGTCCTCAAAGGTAAGCGCGCCGCTGTCAAACTGTACCACAGGGCGGCTGTCTGTAGCATGTGTTCACCCCTGCCGCCTCCCCTCCCTCCGTAACCCTTCCCTGCCGGCCGGTGACGGGGGGCCAGGTCGACAGGAATGAGCCGATCTATTGTCACGAGCACCATGGCGTCCGTTAGTGCTGACTGCAGCAATTTCTATAGAGACGCACAGTCTCACACAGGCATGTTTTACTAGTGTGCACTTTGACTTGGGTTCCTGCTGGCTGACGGAGTGTATTCTCTTTGTTCTGGGGCAGAAACTGCAAAATGTGAACATCCCAGATAAGTGATGGAGGGTAGATATGTATACGGGTTTTTGTCTAGTTTGGCTTTAGCGCCCCCTACCTTTTCAAAACAGTTGTCACAGAGTTTAAATCTGTGGTTTATATTAGTCTTTTCAATTTATAGTAGTAATTTGCTGAAATAGTTAACAGTTAATGTTCAGGACATTTTACAGAAGCATGGATTTAGGTTTCCTCAAACAATGCCTTAATTTTTTTCACAAAAAAAAATATGCTGATACTCTAAATCGCCATAAGTATTCGCTCACGTGCCTTGACTTGCATATGAATTAAAGGGATATATCCCATTCCTAGTCTATGGGGTTAGATAAACGGAGGCTGCACTATTTACACACACCCTTCCATCAGATTGCCAGATGGTAAAATGCAATTCGTCATCACAGAAACTGATTCCACGAAGCTCTCTGAGCTCTGTTCTTGAGCTGATCTGCAGGCCACATGAAGTTTGGGAGGACTTGAAGTGGTTGACTCTGCAGGAAGTTGGTGACCTCTTTGTAATCTGCGTCTCAGCATTAGCTGACCCCGTTCCATCAGTTTGCTTGGCCTACCACTTCCTGTTAAACCCAAACTCGTCCACTTTCTTATAATACGGCTGACACATGTTTGGATGGGTGAGCGAAGACTTTTGGCTATATAGTGTATATTGGTTAACACAATAGTACTGAAAATTACATTCTAAGAGTCATAAAATTGTTTTTTTTTATTATATCAAGAATTGTAGCAATTCTTCATATTGTATATTTATTTACTGTCCATCAGTTCTCTGAACATCCAGCTGATGTGAAACTGTGATTTCATTTTGTGACTGTCAAATTTGTAGAGAAGCACTTCTTACAGTGTTAAGTTACAAGAGCATTTCAATAGAACTGCTGTGAGATGCATTTATAAATACACATTTGTGCTGAACACTTAGTTCATGCTTATTTATTTGTTAACCTGCTGGTGGGGAAATGTCATTTTATAAGTTTGAAAGAAGAATGGACAGGTGATGTTAGGATTAGCTACTAACAAAAGCTCAGTGTTGTTGTACTTCCTATGAACATGTGTGTTTTTGACATTGACTGTGTGTGTGTTTTTTTATTGCAGCTTTACCGACGACTTTCAGAGGTGCTAGGGTTGAATGATGAGACGATGGTACTCAGTGTCTTTATAGGCAAAATGTGAGTATCAAAATCAATTTTGACATTAAATCACTGTCTCGATTGAAGGTGGCATGTGAAGTTGATTTTGTGATTTCACTGAAAATCAAACCCATTCAAAGTAATTTAAAGAAAAAAGGAATCAAAAGAAAAGCAAAGAGAAAAAAACCAAAGCATGAGATGTGAGGGTGTCATTTTGGACTTTGGGAGACATTAATTGATATATTTCACCAATCTCAAATTTGACAGAACAATCAACCAATTGGTACTGGGAAGAAAAAATGTCATTTAAATGAATAATTAATAACAAATAATTGATTGCAGCTCTAAAGGTGAAATAAATGGACTTGTATGTATAAGACTTGAAAAAAGTAAAGACAAATATTTGTGTTCATTTGGTTAATAAATTAAATTTTAAATTAAATTTGCTATAGAGATTTATAACACAAAGAATGTTTGTAAAGAAAATAGTGAAAGTAATTAAGAATTAATTTAACATTTCAGGTTATGTGAAAAAAATCTATTGGAAAATTGGAGCGGCATTTATATATATATATATATATATATATATATATATATATATATATATCTTAAGGAAGCTGATCTGTTCTACATTTCATCCCTTTTCTCTTTCAGCATCACAAACTTGAAGTACTGGGGCCAGTGTGAACCCATCACCTCCAAGACGCTGCAGCTACTCAACGACCTGTCGTTAGGATATCCTTAACCTGTGTGTGTGTGTGTGTGTGTGTGTGTGTGTGTGTGTGTGTGTGTGTGTGTGTATTTACAGAATGAAAATAAGAAATATGACTTATTCATGTATTTATGTGCTGAGCTACGGGTCTGCATAAAGGGCTGGCATAAGATAAATAAGGAGTTTTTAAATGTAAACCATGCAAAGATATTCAAGTCGAGTCACAGAATATCAATGCAGAGCTAAACATGTGCAGAGTATGACATGTTGAATCGCTGCTGCTTAACTGAGGGGCAGTAAGGTCACCGTGTTGATGGTGACGGCAGCAACTGAAGCAGCATTTGGGAGTAGGTTACACATCAAAGACACAGCAATTTGGGGTCAGTAATTTTAAAACGTTCTCTGTGGCCTGAAGGTTTCTGGTGACTGTTTAGATATTCCAGCCGTATTTATTGTGCTTCCCTAAACTCAATAGTCCCACAGAGTTGTAAAAAGAATGTTTTCCCCTTATTTTTGTAGGTATTAAAAAAATATTGTGTGAGGTTGCACCTTATGAACTCAGAAACTTAAAATAGTGGTTTAAAACTGGATTTTCCTTCTTCATCACATAGCAAAGCAAAACCAAATCTGATCTGCATCTACATCATTATATCCTATTTGTGTACACACACCTTGTAAAGGTTGTGTGTATTAAATATGAATGTGAATATTATTATAAAATGCATTCTTGGTAAAATCCAAATTCTTTTCTACATTTCAAGGCCATACTGATTTTCATTTCATCGAGGATACTTCCGTCAGCATGGCCATGAAGTTGGCAATTAATTTCAGTCTGTGTGGTAATAAAAAGGTCTAAACAAGTCTGGAATTTATCCCAGAGGAACCCTGGAGGCGCCCTGACCCTAGTGGTGTTCTGTAAGATGCACCCGTCGCATTTTAATATGGGGGAAAAAAGCCTGAATCTGTATGTGTTCTCCTTAATTTCCTGGTGTGCACGTACAGCAGTGTGAGGAAGCTGGTGAAGCTCAGCGCTGTCCAGTTCATGTTGAATAATCACACAGTGAGTACAGTACTTTATACTTCGCATTATATGCATTGTCCCTTTTTTGTTTGTTTGTTTTAATGAGAACTGTTATCCCGTGGCAGAGTGAGCATTTCTCCTTCCTGGGAGTGAACAACCAGTCGAATCTGAGCGACATGAGGTGTCGGACCACCTTCTACACTGCACTGGGACGCCTGCTGATGGTCGATCTCGGTAAACATATTCTATATATATATATATATATATATATATATGTTGCTCTTGAGAGCACAAGAAGTTAAACAATTTAAGGTTTCTTTACATTATAATGAATCGGTTAATCATGTGACCAAAGGGTAACTACAGAGGAGATATTGACGAGCTCAATTGGGTGACAGGCTGCTTGCAAATTTAAAATATTTTTTACATTCAATCAAATACGGAGCAAAACTTTGAGATTTACAGCTAGAAAACCTCAAACGTATTAACCAAGCCTCCTGTTTGTTTGTTGTGTGTGCAGGCGAAGACGAGGACCAGTTTGAACAGTTCATGCTGCCACTGACGGCAGCGTTCGAAACCGTGGCTCAAATGTTGAGTACAAACACCTTCAATGAGCAGGAGGCCAAGGTGAGGCTGCTGTTTGGATGTTTGGCTGATAAAATGGTGTTTCCCAAAGCTGACGATGCAAACTAAAATGTTCTTTCTTCCAACTTGTAAATTAATCACTAATTATTTTTGATCTGGATGAACAATTTTGAGTATTTTTTAAAGAAGAAAATATCCAAATTATCATGTTCAAACTTCTCAAATCCGATGATTTTCTGGTTTCTTTAGTCTTCTATAGGGCTGTATTAACAACACTTTAGATTTTGTTGATTAATCCGTCTATTATTGATCAGTTGTCTGGTTCAGAAAATGCTGTAAAAATGGCTAAATGTGTTTTTTTTTTTTTTGTTAAGACTATCACGCTGTAACCCAGACATCAAAGTTTACATTTCTTAAGACTAAAGAAACCAGAAAATCAGATTTGAGGAGCTGAAACCAAAACATTTGGACATTTTTTTTTCTTAAAAATGACTCAAAATGATTACCAAAATAGTTAATGTTATTGGCCCCCTAATCAATTAATTGACTAATAATTGCAGCTCTATTAATAACACACTGATTGAAAAGGCTACAGCTGTAGCCTTATTTGTTGTGTTCAGTTACCGTGGTTACAGGTGCATAGCAACATGGCGGCGGCTTGACATACGAGACTAATGTGTCCTCTATGTACGTTTTAACGCAACAGAACAGATTACTGCCGCTCATCTAGCATTAGCATTGCCACAGCCACCTCTGATCATTCACTCAGCTACTCACTGTAATTCTGCACACTGAGGTAATGTTGATGGAGAAGCTCAGATGTGGGATGGTAATGGCATGATATTTCTGAACATCTGGAGGTAGGTTTAGATAATAGACAGGAATTTATCAGGAGAAGAAGAAGACAAACTGAGGATGAGAGAACACACACACACTATATAACATATAAGAGTTAACTTAACCACTTAAAAAAAGTAGTGTATAAAAAAAACTATAAATGCTATATATATCATATATGCTTTTTTATTTGTTGTTTAAACCCCAGCCTTCTGATCAGTAATAGTTTTATGTCTAAAGGAAACTTGTATTTGAACTCTGATCTCAGAAAGATGCTCTGTTATAACAGAACTCTTCCTCTGTGTTTTTTTTTACAGAGGACTTTGGTGGGTTTAGTGCGAGACCTCCGAGGCATCGCGTTCGCCTTCAACGCCAAGACGAGCTTCATGATGCTGTTCGACTGGATGTATCCTCCCAGCCGACGGGGTCACATGACACCGTGGGCTACAAGCGAAGTTATAATGATTGATTATCGTTTCCTTTCTGCAACAAGTGTCCTTAACCCCCCGACCTCTGCAGATATCCAGCGTACATGCCCATCCTGCAGCGGGCCATAGAGCTCTGGTACCACGACCCAGCATGCACCACGCCTGTCCTCAAACTCATGGCCGAGCTGGTTCACAACAGGTAAAGACACTCTGGAAACGTGTCGTTGCACATATCTCATTTGAAGTCCTATGACCCTATTTTAACTCTTTGTATTTGCGTAGATCGCAGAGGCTACAGTTTGACGTGTCGTCACCAAACGGCATCCTACTGTTCAGAGAAACCAGCAAGATGATCACAACATACGGTATTTTTATCAACAAACATGCTTCCTGGTTAAAGATATCTCAAGTATCAGGTAAACACTGTTCTGGCAGTTTGTGTGAATCATCAGGTTTTCCTTCGTCCAGGCAATCGTATCCTGACGCTGGGGGAAGTCCCAAAGGACCAGGTGTACGGCGTGAAGCTGAAAGGCGTCAGCGTGTGCTTCGCCATGTTGAAGGCGGTGCTCAGTGGGAACTACGTCAACTTCGGGGTCTTCCGTCTGTACGGCGACGACGCTCTGGATAACGCCTTACAGACCTTCATCAAACTACTGCTGTCCATCCCTCACAGTGACTTACTAGTACGTTCAACGAGTTTACTACTATTTATACACAGGAACAAGTTAAACATGGTGATGAAAAGATGATATTTTTGATCCTGTATGAGTCCAGTTTGCAAACACAAACTCATTGATTTCTAAATTACTCCAGAGCAAATCCAGCTGAAACTATAGGAACGTGTTTTTTTTTCATATCTATTTTCAAAGAAAGAACATTATATATAATTAATCAAATGTTCCTTTTTTTAAGCCATGGTTACAATTTAATCCTGGATGAATGGTTATTGTTAGAATTTGCATCACCAAAATACTTTTTTTCCTCTAAATGTTCCATCATCCTCATCATCACCTTTGAACTTTAATATCTGCAGTATATGGTCACAATTTAGTCAGGGGAAACCTGTTTAAATCTTAGTCATCTTTTAATCATTGTCTTTTGTCCTAGTCAGTAGATTTGTTGAAATTTTCATCACCAAACATTGATATTTTGCTACTAAACTAAACTCTATGTTTAAATCAGAATTTGTGTGAAGATGTGAAAAGCAGGCTCTTAACAGCATCTTTTATGATGCCTCACTTATGTTAAACGGAGAATACCAACTTCTGTCCTTTAACAAATAATTTATCTTTCAGTTCCAACTCATTAATACATCAGTCTGTGCTGCTCACTGTAGAATCTCCTCTGAATCGAGAGGATATGACTCAGCCTCTTAAAAACCCGCCTAGAGACATGAAAATGATCTTCAAGATAAGCTGACATTAAACTGGCATCATGTTCAAGCGTTGGACGCTGACCTGAGCTTCCTCTGGTCCCTGCAGGACTATCCTAAACTCAGCCAGTCCTTCTACTCCCTGCTGGAGGTGCTGACACAAGACCACATGAATTTCATCGCCAGCCTGGAGCCTCACGTGGTCATGTACATCCTGTCTTCGATATCAGAAGGGCTCACAGCGCTCGGTAAACGCTCCCCAGTCCAACTTCCGCCCGTGTTTTTTTCTCCCCTTCAGCGTGATGTTGACCTCGTTGCGTTTTCAGATACGATGGTTTGTACGGGCTGCTGCTCCAGTCTGGACCACATAGTGACCTACCTGTTCAAGCAGCTGTCGCGGTCCACCAAGAAGCGTCCCACTCCGATGGCGACGGACGACCGCTTCCTGCACATCATGCAGCAGCACCCAGAGATGATCCAACAGGTCACACATGTGTTCCCTCAGTTTTTACAGGACCAATATTATACGTATATATGCATCTATATTAATAATTTTTAATTTATTTCTTGTAAAAATGAACAAACAAATCTACAAATAATAATAAACTGTGTTAATGAGAGAATTCATGTTAATAAAGTTTTGAACTGTTTCTTCTGCCCTCCTTTCCGGTCAGAAATCTGATTTGAACTTGATCCTCTCTCATGTTTCAGATGCTCTCGACAGTTTTAAACATCATCATCTTCGAGGACTGCAGGAACCAGTGGTCAATGTCGCGACCTTTGTTAGGCCTCATCCTCCTCAACGAGAAGGTGAACACGACATAACATAGAGGAGTCACTCCTCAAACGTGTGTGTGTGTGTGTATGTGTGTGTGTGTGTGTGTTAACGAGTGTTTGTCCCGCAGTATTTCGCTGACCTGAGGAACAGCATCGTCAACAGCCAGCCCCCAGAGAAGCAACAAGCCATGCACTTATGTTTCGAGAACTTGATGGAGGGAATCGAGCGAAATCTACTAACAAAGAATCGAGACAGGTAAGTACAAGTAAAGGAAATGCAAATAATACATTTTTTTAAAAAAGCATGTTACAGTTATTTTTACAGCAGAATGTGTCAACAGACAAATATAAAATAAAAGGTGCCAGCAGCTGCAAGTGAAAAAGATGTTTTTTAAGCCGCTACACACAACTTCTGTGTGTGTGTGTGTGTGTGTGTGTGTGTGTGTGTGTGTGTGTGTGTGTGTGTGTGTGTGTGTGTGTGTGTGTTTGCAGGTTTACTCAGAACTTGTCGGTGTTCAGGAGGGAGGTGAACGACAGCATGAAGAACTCAACATACGGGGTCAACAGCAACGACATGATGAGCTGACATTCCACACGGCCGAGTCTTATCCAGCTGCAGACAGAGTTCACCCCTCCCCTCCGCCCCCTCTGCATCAGCCCGCCCTCCCCTCCGTCTCCTCCCCACCCCCGCCCACCCGGGGCCCGGATGCCTCGGGGTCCCCCCCTCCCTCTCGCTCCGACACGACTCGCCGCTGCGTGTGCAGCGGCTCACGGGGTCGTTGATCGATTTCAGCGAAAACAAACCACCTCCACGTCACTCCTGCGTTGCACCTGCTCCCCCTCCCCCTTCTCCCCACCCTCCTCCTCCTCCTCCTTTTTTGATATAAGCATATATAAATATATACAGATCTATTTTAAAGCCAGTCTGCTTTGGTCTGACGAGCCGCTCGTCTGGCTGTCCTGAGAGAGGAGGGGCGAGGAGGAGGTGAGAGGGAGGGAGGCAGGGGGCGCCGTGGCAGGGACAGGAGGTGAGGGGGAGGGAGGGGTCAGGGTTAGGGGACGAACGCCGGTAAACGTAGTAATCCGCTTCTGCCTGCCTTGTATAGAAAAACCACACAAGAAACCAAGTGTACATTTTTTTTCGTAACATTTTGAACAATGTTTATAATGATCGAATTTAAAAAAAACACAAAGATGAGTTGAGGAAAAAAAGAAAAACCACAAAAATAAAAAAACAAGTTAAAAAAAAAAAAAGTGTGATTGAGCTTTTTACAGTGTAGTGAGTTAGTGCAACTGTCTGTCTGCGTGGGGAGCGAGCTTTCCACACGAGAGAAAGAGAGAGAGAGAGAGAGAGAGGACGGTGAGGGTGAACTGAGCTGCAGGGTGGCCACAGGAGCGCTGAGGCGGCAGAGGTGTCGAGATTAAATCGAATCAGATGAAGAAGGTACACACACTAACAGGAAGGGAGAGTCAGAGCATCCATGTTGTATATTTTTCTCAGTCTCTGGTTGAAGTGATGTAAATAGCCACGTCGTCCCTCGCGGCAGCAGCCCCCCCCCCGCCTTCCGGCGAGCTTTAAAGGGAAACGAGCCCCCCCCCCAATTATTATTCTCTTAAATGTGTCCACTCGTAAAAAAAAAACAAGGCCCAGTCAAAAGCGTTCGGTCAGGATAAGCAGCAAAAAACAAACTGTCAATCATTTCTCTGCTAATCTTTACCAATTTTAAGAATTTAAGTAATTTTAAAGCAAAAACAAGTATTTTGCTTGTTGTAGCTTCTCCAATATGATGATTTTTCTTCTTTTCTTAGATGTATATATCATCAGGCAAAGTAAGATATTTGTAGATGTCACCTATACCCACTGTTTGTCTCCTCACTCAAACACTACAGTATCTTACCCAGCTGGTAGGTAATCAATCTTATTTCAAGGTTTTTTTTTTCCTGATTTGGGTCAAATTGGTCTTGGAGTAACATTTTCTTTAAAAAAAAAAAAAAAGGATGAAATTAACTGGAAAAAAGTAAAACAATCAATCTTGAAATAAGCTAAATAATCTGCCAGTGGAATAAGATAATTCTACTCAATACTTGACTGTACCAAAAACAAGATATTTTCACCTGTTAAGTTTTAATTTATGGTTAAGTGTTTCCCAACCTTTTTGCCTTGTGACCCTTTAAAACAAAGCAAATTCATTACTAATAAAATTATAATTACAAATATTCTATAGATTAAACATTCACAATCATTTTGACTTGAAACCACACAAAATTATCAATTAACGGCTTAAAATTGACCCAGCAACCCAAAATTAACCCAACTTAATCAAGAAAATAATCCGCAGATGGTGAAAATGATTTTTAGTTTCAGCCCTGAACATTTCAAACACTCGTCTCTGCTGCTGTATAACCAACATGTATAACTTATAACACACTAGAGGCTAACAGTTATTTTCACCCATCGCCGGCTAATCTTGGCGATTATTTTCTCAATTCATTGGAAAATGCGGGAGAAATAAAATCTCCAAATGATATTAGCACGTTCTAACATTTACAACCCCGGGGACCATTACTTGTTTGATTAAAACTTTAAAATCTTTTGCTGCTTGCTCACGCGCGGTCACGTGTTTACGTCACCGTCGCGTGGCGCAAAATCTGAAAAAGGAAAAACTCGTACGGACACAGTTAAGAGAATTAAGTCTCCATAAGGTTGAATTATTTTTCCTTTTCATTTTTAGTAAATGATCAGTGCGAATTTCCCTTTAAAAGCCGTCCGGTCTGCCCCGGCTCCACCTTTCTCTTCAAAGCTAAAAATAAAAAAAGAGAAACGCGTCGCACGCGGCCCGTTACTTTTTCTTGTTTTATTCCCTGTCGCAGGTTCGTCGCTGCGCTCGCGCTCCCCCGCGATGACCGACGTGTAAACAACATGGTCACGGCTACATTTTCCCCTCTGGTAGGCTGGGTGCAGTTTCCACCATTTTGTTTACACTCTGGATTCCTCGGACCGGGTCTTCAACAAGTCCTGCGGCGGAGTCTATTTTGGTGTGCGGTTGTGTGTGTGTGTGTGTGTGTGTGTGTGTGTTGTCTTTGTGTGTGTGTGTGTGTGTGTGTGTGTGTGTGTGTGTGTGTGTGTGTGTGTGTGTGAAGTGGCTCTCTGTTGCCTGGTGTGTATGTGGCGTCTCATGGTGCTGCAACGGCTCAAACACAATATGATGGAGCTCAAGGTCTGTGCCACCTTTAGGATAAAATAATGATGATGATGATGATAATAATAAGTTCCCACTGGGCGAGACATCAGAGCTCCGTTTGAAGGAATCCAGTTAAGTTTTAAATATCTGAAGAAATATTGCATCACACCCGGGTAGAAGTCAGAACGGTGTAAAGAGAAGCAGGAATGGAGTTTATTAGCAACTTGTTTTACTCTCTACGATGTTGCTGCTAACTGTTTGTGACAACTAGCTCATCTCTAACCATGTCAGCACTCATGGATGTTTATTGAGTTCCTAATTTTTTTTTTTTTTGGTTTGTGTCCCCTGATGTGAATGTGTTGGGTCCATAGAGTGAATAGCTGTTTGAGTTGTTTGGATGTCTGCTACATATAGTGTAAGCATTGTGACTGCAAATAAACCTCATTGATTTTTATATCGCTGTGTCTCCCGTGTTTTTCGGTTTATCACTTCAAAGCCCCGGAGTTTCATTACACATTGAAACATGTTTTGATTTCTTGTGTTTGTGACCCTCTTGGCTTTCCGTACACTGAGCCTCACGTGACCTCGCTGCTTCTTAAAGGACCGGTTCACTAAAATCTTGGGTGGTACCTGGTTTTTCATTCATGTTTGTGGTTCTCTAGCCTACTAGAGGTGTAACGATTAATTGATTAGTTGTCAGCTGTTACCTTAATCACTAGCTGATAATCGATTAGGGCTGCAACTAATGACTATTTCTTAAGTCAATGAATTGATCAATTATTGAAATAATTAAATAGTTGCTTGGTTGATAAAATTATGTAAAATGTTAATCACTCCATAACCCAAAGATTAGTTTCATGCTATACTAAAGCTGCAACAATTAGTCAATTAATTTGTTGCCAACTTTCAGATTGCATCTTCAGCTTTGGGAAATGGTGATTTTACATTTTATGAACCAAAAAACTGATTAATCAACTATAGTAGTTTAGAGTAGTTCTTTAGTTGCAGCCTTACTATTCACATTCTTTCTATAAACTAGAACTAAAATGATTAATTGATTAGTTTCCAACTATTTTGATAATTGATTTTGGCTGATTTTTAAGAAGTAAATGTCCAATTTTTCTGGTTCCAGCTTCTTAAAACTGGTTATTTTCTTCAGGCCTCTATTATGGTAAGATGATGAACTTTGGGGTCTGGCCAAAAAAAAAAAGACAATTTAGGTTGCATCTTCAGGTATGGGAAATCATGAACAAATAAACAGCTTCTTGCACATCAGTCTGAACAGAGAGGACGTGGAGTTGATTTCATCTCATATCTTTTGACATTCTGACTTCTGCTCATAAATAACAACCCTTCTTCTGCATGAATGTGTAGGGAAAACTGAAAGTTGACAGAGCTTGTTGATGAGCAGCTTGGTAGTTCTGGTCATCCAGGATCACAGATGTTTGGTTTAGTGAGGTCAGAGAACTGAAAGATATTCTGTGTATGTTATTTTGCTTCCTAGTACAGACGTCTCCCATCACTCACCTGGTGTGTTGGCTGGAAGTTAATCAATGACATGGTGCCACCTGATCATTCACAAATCTGGCAACCAGATCACTGGATTGTTTTTTTTTTGTTTGTTTTTTTGCAACTACAATTTTGAGACACTAGATGTCAGTATTCTGCTCATTTTACATATTTCACTACAGAGGTGCAATCAATCTACAACTCCATAATATTTTCTGATGATTTAGTCAAACACCCTCAGTCAGTGTTAAAATGCAGCTGACTTTTATTTTTCCCCTCGGTTACAGGCAAACAAATGCAACTTAAGTATTAATAGAAAATAAACTACCTTAATGTTTGGCACAATAAAACTTTACAGTAAATACAAAAATGCAGGATTGAGATGGAAGAGTCCAATAATGATCTGGTGATACAGGACCTTTCCTTTTTTTTTTTTTTTTTTTAAATAAAAGCACATGGTGCAGCCTCAGGATAGACGAACACATCAGGACTCTTAAGGTGACGCTTTAGGAGGAGACTCAGCTCTTCGTAGATTTGGACGTGAACACGGCGTCGTTGTGGCCTTCTCTGTTACGGGCGATCTCGACAGCAAAGAACTGGGCTCTGGTGGCTTGAAAGAAGAAGAAAGATGAGTCCTCTTTTCTTCACCATCCCTTCCCCCCCCGCTGTGTGATATAACCCACCGAGTATGGTGTTTTCCTCAGTGTAGTCCTTCTCGCAGTCCAGACGCAGCAGAGTGCCGTAGTTAAAATCTTCGATTTGGCCCTCGAACTCGTTACAGAACGGGCGCCACGTCTGCACACAGGACAATGTCACGTCTGTTACCATGACAACTACAACAGCACAACATCATAACTGTGATTCCAGCTTCTTAGATGGGAACATGTTAAGTCACACGTGTCAAACTCAGGTCCTCGAGGGCTGGTGTGGCTGCAGGTTTTTGTTCCAACCAAGCACTAACACACCTGATTCTACTAATGAAGAAGGGTTCTAGTGCCTAATTAGTAGAATCAGGTGTGTTACTGCTTGGTTGGAACAAAAACCTGCACCGACTTGGCCCTCCTTTGACACCTCTGTGTTAAGTGAATGAATCTTGGAGCTATACACAAAACAATACCTTTCTCATCTTGGACTTCTGTACAAACAACTTAATTAATTGATAACCATTAGTTGCAGCCACATTATCAATAAAAACATCAATTTGGAAAAAGAACATGATCAACATGATTAATCTTCTTGGAGAATCAATATTTTGACTTTTTGTACAAATTATATCTGTCAGATTTAGTTATTTTACATTTCAAACACTTTATATTTTTGATCTTTATTATCTTTATTGATCTGTAGCATTATTTTAAATATTAATTCTGCTGCAGCAGCGTAATAAGGATTCACATTGTTTACTTGCGTAAAAGTAGTGATACAGAACTGCAAAAATACTCCAGTACAAGGAAAAAATATATATATATATATGGATGTATCGATGGTTTTGTTTTGGACAGTCAGTGACAGGAAGTGAGGTTGTCTTCACCTCTTTGGCTTCGTCAGACTTCAGGTCGTCTGTTTTCAGCAGCTTGACGTCGAGCTCTTTGAAGGTTTCTCTGAAGGACGAATAGATCTGATCGTCCAGCTTCGTCAGCTTCAGAAACTTCGGATCGACGGATGAAATGAGCTGAAGAAAGAAGAAGGTGAATCTATTCAAAAGGACTTTTATTAGATTTTATTTAAAGCCAATAAAAAGGTTTGCCACAGCATCATCTGTTCTTCTGACAGCGTTAACATGATCAGAGCTGCAGCAACGAATCTATTACAGAAAAATGCTCTGCAAGTATTTTGATAATCTTTGATTGTGTCGGAACCTTTTTACAAGCAAAGGCGACAAATATTTGGCTTTGAAAGTTCAAGGATTTGATCTTTTTCTTTGTGTACGTTATATAAACTGAATTTTCATATGTTAGATGAAACAAAACATTTGACATTTCCATCAATCTTTTGAAAATGAAACAGGGTTCCAACAGGATCTTTAGGAATCTTAAAACCATTGAATTTATTAATTTGTATATAATACCTTTAATGGACTTGAGAAGTATTTGAATTATAAAATCTGGGTTTTAAAATGTGTGCAAAAGACTTGATTTTAACATGACAGAAGCCAACCAGTAATATTTATTTGTTCAGCAGATGAACGTCTTTAAAGGTGTTAATGTGAAAAAATAGGGAATAGGTAGAAATGGTCTCACATTAAAGTAAACTTCAGCGTGGTTATACGCCTTCATCGCCCACATCACCTCCAGCCGCGGCTGAAACAAGAAAAGGAGGATGAACACACACAAAAGCCTTATTTATCACATACTGGACTGACAAGCTGCCAAAATACTGCTTCATATTTTGCTCGGTGATCTAAAGATTAAACTGTTCTGGTGACTTTTATATTTCCCATGTCCCTAAGAAATACACTTACTAAACTACACAAACCTTTAAACCTTTGTATGTTTTTGTTTGCAAACAGCAATGATTAACTGAAGACAAGAGTGGGGATGTTCCTCCATCCACTTACATCATTTCCATAAGCATCTGCGGGAAGAGACAGAGCATGAGCAGCTGCAGCCGCTCCATCCGGCCCCTGTGAACCCAAAACACAGCAACACAATCACAGTGGTGAACAGGATACTGCACTACAACTACAGCAAAGTACAAGTACTCCATTACAAGTTACAGTCATGTATCAAAATCATGTTGTTACTGTACCTCGGTAAGAGTACAAATACATAAGTATTATGAGCTTGGTGGAGTTGAAAATATTGCAGTAAAAGTATTATGAGCTACAGAAATAAGTAGAAAATAACGTGACAATTAAAGCTTTAGTGTTTATCAGCTTCCTGAAGACGGAATGTTTCTACACGTGTTTTCATATCAGCTAGCTAACATTAGTCGAGTCGGCTTACTATCCCGCTCAGGTAAACGCTTTCATTTGTTTTTTTTTTTGTTTTTTTAATCCTTCTGGCTCGTCTCTGACTTTTTAAAAGAGCCAGGTCACGAAAAAACGCCAAAACACAATAAATATGTACACATTTGGTCTGTTTATGGGGTCCTACCAGAGAGGCTAGTCCATTATCCGACGCCATTTCTCTCGAACAAAGATCTTCTAGTCGCAAGATGAGTCACTACACGTATTTCCCTGAACCCCTGAACAATAATGTTATAATTCACCTTTCTATCGTTTCTATCGTGCCAGCATACGTCATTGCGTCATAGGTGGTAATTAGTAAATAAATGCGTTTAAAATTTAACTGAATTTCAAAAGAGAGAAGAATATTCAGAGCTGGCCATTTTGCTACAAGAACATGTTTAAAGCTGAAAATTAAATTGAATGTGGTGGAAATTAGATTAATTTGTTACCGAACGCGCCGGAAACTGGTATTTTTCATGTGTAAAAACAAGCAAGGCAAGCCAATTTAAAACACTTCATTTAATGGTTTCTAAATCTTATTCATAACTTTATGCTCAGGAACTCGTTTGTTACAGCGGAGACGTTAAAACTGGAGCGTCACCGTGAACAGTTTTTCGGCCTGCTGTTGTCAGTCAGAGTGAGACATCTTGTTTTATTAAAATCTCTGCTCAACTTTGACACGGCGGTGACGTCATACGGGTTAAAGCGCTGTTACTCTCGTTTTATATTTTAATTGGGTTAGTCAGAAATTACATTGATTTTTTTATTTCACTTTTAATAAGGGGAAATGTACAGAATTTCCTTCCTCACTAATAAAAAAACACAGACACAACCTCTGTTTATTCTGACACCTTGTGCCCGGAAGGATGGATTTCACCTTTTTTTTTCAATTTCCTGCCATTTTTCCTTTAGGCCATATGTAGAAATATATACTTTCACTACTTCATGCACATATTTAAATCAATTTAACACAAATGGCAATTACTATATGTTGATTTATTATTTAATCTGCATAATACAATAGGTGATAACCCCCTATCCACTTAATTTCAGTGTAAATTCAGAAAGTGTAACAAATTATCCTCCTTGTTAGTTTTAGGTGTGTGGGTGACAACAGGTGTAAAGGGGAAATGAAATAAAATCAGACAAGGATATAAAATAAGATTGAATGATATAATACAAGATGGGAAGATGAATACTCAATGAATACAAACAGGAAAAAGTAATTTAAAAAAAGATTAATTACTGATCAATATGATGGTCTTATTAGTGACTATCAGTGAAATTGCATTAACATGTAACCTACCTGAATAGGATCAGATAACATCATATTAGTATGACACAAGAAAATTATAAGACAACGCTATTTAATAGAATATATGATATATTCTCATAAAAATATACAAATGTTAATGACAATGTTGATTAATCTGCATTATTTGCAATAATCAGCATCAACTGCCTGCTATAAATAAGCACAATGGTGCTTTTGGGCTGTTTGGGCGCACGTTGCTGTGGCTGCAGGAGGATGTTTGGATATTTGGGGGGTGATTCTTGGAGGCAGACATTATGCAATGTCACAACACAGCGAGGATTGTTCCTCCTCATCCTCTTTTTTTTTTTTTTTTTGTCTCCAGACCTTCGGCGCGACAGGAAAACAACTCCCTCCTCCTCGTGGGGTCACAGCAGCCCCATCACATCAGCTCTCACCAGTAGCTCCCACCTCCTCCTCCTCTTCCTCCTCCTCCTCCTCCTCCTCCTCCTCCTCCTCCTGGTTTTACAGCTCTCCTGGACGCCTTCGCCTGCATCCTCATTTATTCTGCGCTGCTTTGGGAGGTAGGAACATTCTCATTTCTCATTTTATTACAATGTATTTGATACCGAATTTTATTTAGTCTTATATTCGGAACAGATCCCGTTGTTGGGGTGTTTTTTTTTTTTTAATGTTTTTTATCGTGTCGCTGCAGACGCGCTCGTCTGAAGCTGGAGGCCACATGATCAGCATCAACCTCGCTGTTCTAACGTCGAAGCATCGTTTTGCATCCCATAACTACAGCCTTTGTAGCAATTCTAGTGTGGGATTGTGTTTGTTGCAGGCATCTGCAGAACAGAAGCTCAGAGATTCTTTATAATATTAGGCCGTTATTATTAGGATCAGTGTTAATAGAATCATACTGATCTATAAACACTTATGGTGCTGCAGTGGGATGGGATCCTCTTCTTCTTCTTCTTCTGTCATTTTTATCATCAAATTACTCTCTGTATAATAAAGTAGTAATTTATTAGTAAAAAGATCCAGGTCATAATGATATTAAACAGAGAACAGCAGGAGGTCCTCACACTGCAAACAGCAAAGGTTTGGCATTGCTTATTTGCTGTTTTTTTTCGTTTTTTTTCTTGATGCATCTGCTGCTGGTTTCCCTGATTAAATCTATAAACTGACCGGAACATAGTCATGTCATGATTTCCTGGAGTGGTTTTAAATTGCATTTTTCTTTTGCTCAACTCACCCCCCCCCCCCTTTGAAAACCCGGAACAAATATTTATCCTATGAGACAAAAGCGTCAAATCGTGAGTTTTAAGAGGCCGGAGTGGGTGAATGTTTAGTATTTATTTCTTATTAAAACTCCAAACTACATAATATTGTGTTCCTCAAATACACTGCGGTGCCAAGAAGTACTTCTATTAATAGTAATCTTGTATATTATAGGCTTCCAACATATCATGTGACATGCAGTTTATTCTTTCTTTTGTTTTATTATATCGGGTACAGCTCGTTTTCTGTCGGCTTGCAAACTGACTGTAGGTTGAATAGAGAATTTAAAAAATGGTTGATTTTGACAGCTGAGTAGACACAAAAATGTCAAAAGTGAAGCGCTATCACAGTGAATATTACGTCTGAAGGTGTCAGCGTGGCCTCCTTTCATGTTTTTACACTGCATGAGTAATCAGCTAATGGAGAAAAACACTTCACAGATTAATTGATAATGAAAAAAATCTCGTATCAACAAGTCGTGAAACATTTACTAGTCAAAAAGGCCCACGATACACTGTTTTATCGTGATATTGCAGGTAAAAAAAAAAAATTCCAGATCTTGTACATTTACCCAATAACGCAATGTAAAGAGTGATTCAATGAAAACGAAAATGAGTATGTGTGTGTTAGTGTATGTGTGTGTGTGTGTTAGTGTGTGGTTGGACTAATGGACGACACACACACACACACACACACACACTCAGCTCCATTGACGGCTGCCTGGCAGTTAAAGCTCTTACTGATAAGACTCCTGCACCCAGAGACACTCAGACGGCTGCTGATCAGGTTATGGATCACTGTCACTAACTGAGCAGCTACAGTAATTCATTCGTTTCACGTAAAAAAGTAGAATCATGTTATCCCATATATATATATACCCATATAAAAATACCTTACACAAAGGTTATAATACATTTTGCTGATAGTACTTCACTTTATAGTAGGCCATAGTTATGGCTGTAACTAACAATTATTTTCATAAGAGATTGATCTGTGGGTTAATTTCGTTCGCCCATAAAATATCAGAAAATGGTGAAAAATGTTTCTTAAAGGCCAAGGTGATGTCATGTTTTGTCCACAACACAAAAACTTTCAATTTACCGTCACAGAGGACTAAGAAAGCACAAATATTCACCTTAAGGAAGCTGGAATCCGTGATTTTCTTTCTTAAAATGACTCATGATAGATTGATCAATGGTTGTCCACTAATTGAATAGTTGGCAACTAACAGTGGTGTATCAGCCTCTGGCTTTAGGAACAAGGTTTTAATTCGACGCTACCAACAGTAGGAAACTGTTACAGTTACAGATGTTGTAACTTGTTGTCTTGTTGTCTTGTGCTTGATAGTAATTTTTCAACATTTCAGAAAAGGTGCGTGATAACTTTATGCTTGAAACTTTTTAGTGTATATATCAATTTTTCTTATCAAATGTCACAGTATTTCTTTAAAGGAGTCCTATTTTGCTATTGCCCCAGTTCAAAATAAAAAAAAAAACCTGGTTCGGCCCCTGAAATGTCTTCCTGTTGGATCAGCACCATCCCATCCTCCATATATATTATAATCCTTATATACTATAGCCTCTTTCTAAAAATGTGCATGCATTTATGAATAATGTTTAGTTAGACCGGTAGCAGCAATGCAGTCTGCCTTCCCACACACTCACGCTGCTCACACCCCTCCCCTTCTTTCTTTAAACACACACTCTGTTGCACATGTGAGAAGTTGGGGTCATTCAGACCAACAGAAATCAAGTACAGGCACTCCGGCAGAAAGGAGCAGCGACCTGAACCCTAATAACCTCTACTCCTGTTGTGACATCACAGCAGGAGACATTTCTAAACGGCTTGTGTTCAGGAGGGGCTCTTTTAGTACGGCCCCTTTAAATCAGATTCTGAATCTCTTGAATCTCTGAGTATTTTGCATCATCTTCTTCTATAAGTAAATAAGATGAATACTTCTTCTGCCTCTGTTAGTAAAGGGTTTACGTGTCTGTCGTGTACAGATGGTCCAGGTCTGGTGAAACCTGCTTGGATCCAGTTCAGGACAGAAAGATCCTCTCTCTCTCTCTCTGATCTGATGTCAGCCTTTCAGGTTGTTGCTCAACGCGACTGAATGGCTTTTGATCATTAAAATGTCGCTGTAGAAAGGCGGGGTCGGCGAGGCCGCGCTCTGTTCTTCTGATGATTCTCTGGAGGGAGGCGTGTAACCACAGCAATAACTGTCGAGGACCGGCTGGGCGTTGGCCCGGCTGGGCGAGCTGATAAACAGCCGGGGAGGAGGCGGGAGGGAGGGAGGGAGGGAGGGAGGGGAGGCTTAGGGGAAGAGGAAGGGATGGAGATGGAGGTGGAGGTGGCCGTAGCGGCGGAAAAAGAAGAAGAAGAAGAAGAAGAGAGGGCGGGAGAGTGACGCAGATAAAAGAGGAGGCACAATGTGGAGAGGAGGGGGGTCGACAGGCAGTCAGGATATCCTCAGCAGAAAGGGTCTCGTGTTGTTTAGGTACAAGGTGTCTTTCCCCGGACCACCGACCGTTCCGCTTCCGCCCCCCCCCCCCCCCCCACCCCTAGAGGAGGCTCTGGTAGCGCGTACCATGGCCCGAAATCTGATTTCCAGCGTTGCTTCACAAGGTCTCTCCTTGTCCCGCATCCTCGGAGTCATACCCCGGGGGGATGCGGCCGTCGTATCTGAAAAAGGATCGTTTGTTCTGAACCGGGCTCGAAAAAAAAAGAGGAAACACAATCCGACGCACTCCCACAATAATCCCTCTCTGGTTCCTGTAATGGGAAAAGTGAGAGGTCTTTTATTACGTCTCGAAAAAAGCGTTATTACCCCTCGATGTCTTCATCGACCTGTATGACGGATACTATCGAAGGCAAATAGGCTCCACTGGAATTTCATTTCACATTTAGCCATAGCTCTTTTTTTTTGTTGCAATGAATAATAATGTCACAACAAAGCTTTTACAATGTCAAATATTAATGAGAGTAGGAGGGGCTCGCCAGTTTTTGTGTTGAGGAGATCAATGTCAGTGTTTGATTAACAGCAGGTGGAAGGGCGTGTCAGGGTCTGCGTTTGATTGACAGGCAGTCTTGTCGGGGTCTGCCTTTGATTGACAGGCAGAGTCATGTCGGGGTCTGCGTTTGACTGACAGCATCGAGAGGTGGTGTGTTGGTGTCTGTGTTTGATTGGCAGAGGCTGGAGGGGCGTGTCCGTGTTTGTTGTACCCATCATCCTGCAGAAAGTTGACATAGAGTTGGTGGCATGGATTTCTTTGTGAGTTCTGACCTATTTTCTGGTATAAACAGTGTTTTTATCCAGATGTCTGGGTGAGACTTGGCTCTGTTGACCCCTTAATGCATATTCAGTTTCTTTTTTGGGGGAGAAAAGGCCGATCTGTTTAATGCTGACTTTTGCTATTTGGTCTTCTATCAGAAACTCAGGTTTAACGCTCTATAGATCACACTTCAATTCAATAGGTCACACAGTTTGTATAATAACCATGTTATTACAGTGGTAATTATCATAACATAAGCATATTTAATATATGATGAAAAGTAAACATTTCCAGTCGCCAATGTCTTTGACTGTCATTTTACATTTTTTATATAAAATGATAGTTGACCACTTAGACAAAAAAGGAAGTTTTGACCCTGTGTATTTATTCTGCTGTAGCCAATGACAGGTCAACACTCAACTGTGTTTTGGATCATTATCATGTTGGAATATAAAATATTATGTCTTGTTCTTAAAATATATATAAAGGAAAAAAAGGATCTGAGTTTCAGCCTTAATTAGTTATATAGCCTATATTATATATAGCCTATATTATTAATAAAATTGCGATCATGATTTGTTAATACTACTTATAATAACTGCTAGAATAGGAGGAGCTCCTTCCATTCCACCAGAGGTGTCAAAATCTGCTTCTGTAAGAATTGAAGTATCACCACAAGGTTTACAAGTGTAAAAGTACTGGTTCCAAACTTCTTAAGGTACAGTTATTAAGGATAAAAGCTTAGCACAAGGGGAATACATTAAATTAAATATATTATGATGTTTGATGTTGTTGTTTTTTTTCTTCTAAAAAACAAGATTAACTTACTTAAATCCACCTGTGCAAAAAATAGACTAGTAACAGACACTATATATTCATGATATTTCTTTATAAAATTGCAGCAGGAAGGGAATTTCATCATTTTTTCCTGAGACTGTTGAGTCATTGATGAGGGTGTACATTACGTAATGCGTTTGCTGATGTGTGTTTCCCTCTCCTCGTTTCTGTCCAGCCGCTTGAAACCATACAGGGAGGAAGGTTTTTCTCTCCCGTCATGCAGAAGGTAAATCAATCATCCGCAGCACTCACTCTGGGCCTGCTACAGCTTCATGTCCACATCTTTATTGATTTTACCTCACCGCTTTCGTCCAGCTTCTACATGTGAGGATTCTGTAGAACAGCTGAGACTGAACCGGACAGCTAATAATATGACTCATCATTAGAAAAAAAAATTCATCCCTGGCCAATAGGCTGTGGTTCTGCTCCCTTTTGCACGCACCCTCATGAGTGTTTGTTGGTGTCTCAGGTGGAGGGACGGGTCACCCCGGTCAACCTGCCTCCTTCCAGGGGCCCGAGCGCTCCGGGGTCTCCTGCCGCCTGCATCATGGTAAACACAGGCACACCCAGTCAGACTGTGTGTGTGTGTGTGTACAGGAACACTAACCTGTTACCTGTGTGTGTGTGGGTGTGTGGTCAGGCCCGTGTGAACGATCAGGTGGTGGGCTACAGGGACCTGGCCGCCCTGCCCAGAGATAAAGCCATCCTGCAGGTGGAGAGGCCCGACCTGATGACCTACGAACCCCACCTGAGCTTCTCCCCGCTCGACCTGCCACGAAGAGAGGTACACACACACACACACACACACACACACACACACACACACACACTGACGTACTGACTTCATCACCCTGACTTACCGTCACCTCCTAGAGACATCCCCTGCTATCAATAAGCCTCACCTTTATCTTAAAGGTGGTAGTTGCTAGTTTGGTTTTCATTCATGCTGTTCTGTCCATTTAGACGTATGCCTATACTTAGACACTTATAAAGTGAAGTGAACCCCAGTGCATGATGGGGGGGTGACTCCACTGTGCAGTCACTTTGGGTCACACAGTGCAGCAGTAAACCATGAAGTCAGGAATTTGTCTGTGGTTTGTAGAATAGAGTCATGTCATGATAATAATTGTGGTTTATTGTCAATTATTTGTCAATAATTGTGTTTTCCTCTGCTCTGCAGCGTTCTCTGTCTCCTCCGCCCACATCTACTATGTCTCCTGAGGTAAGAGGGTTTTTTCGGGGGCAATTTTTTAGGACTAAATGACGAATTGATCTCCATATAGAAAATAGCGGAGAATTGCAGCCGTCAGATGCCAGCAGGCCTTTAACTACAGAGGGCTCTAGCAGCTTCACAGAGTCATCTGTTGTCTGAGCTTTAATCCATAATGTGTTTTGATCTCTGTGATTCTAAAACTGACTATTCACAGTCGTTCAACATCATCGAGATATGTTTTGCATCTCTTTGAGCGAAAACACTGGATCGGTGGTGAGTGAACTCTGGGTTAACAGTGGATTGTACAGTAAACGAACCCTCGCTGACCCGTTACACGTTGAGTCTTCCATGACTCGCGTCAGTCAAAAAGCAACGGTTTGACTGGCGTCTTTATCTGCTTCTTTAGGATCAATCACCGCTTTGTCTTTTTGCGAGTGTGACATTTGCAGCGTCTGGTTCGCCATGTGGTTCACTCGGAACAGAAAGCGGCCTGTTGACACGTCAGACTCCCGTCGCTGTTCTCTGTCGAGTTGCTCTTGTGTAAAGTTGTAACTGACTGCAGAGGCCAGACTCTGGAAGACTCTGGAAGAATAGATCTACTGAACAATCACCAGTTTCTTTTTTCCCTTTTAGCTTTGCTCACCTTCACACTTTCAAAGGGGCCCTAAACGTAGCTGTAACCTGGCCGAACACAAGCCATTTAGAAGGGACTCCTGTTGTGATGTCACAGCAGGAGTAGAAGTCAGTAGTGACCTCCCTGGGATCAATGTAGGGTTGTTCTGATTCCTGTAGAGTTTACTAAACCTTATAAAAATGAGTGTTTCCATCAAAGCCGTCTGAAATAAAACTTTATGTGTTCTAAAAACTCTAAATGTAACCCTCGTGATTGAACACCTTGGAAAAGGGCAGCAGGAAGATGGATGATGGATTCAGATCAGACTCATCTGTGCGTGTGTGTGTATGTGCGTGTGCGTGTGTGTGTGTGTGTGTGTGTGTGTGTGTGTGTGTGTGTGTGTGTTGTTCAGGTGAAGGGACGTAGAGCAGAAAGTGAAAGTGGTTCTCCTGGAGGATCCATGCTGCAACTGCAGGCTGAACGCAAGATCAGTGTTAGCCTGCAGCATTTCCACCGACCAGGTACACACACACACACACACACACACACACACACACACACACAAAGTAATGTGTGTTTCAGCCAATCAGGTGTTGCCGCACTGTTTCAGCAGGGGCTTTTTTCGCATGAAATTGGTAACTAACTATACTATACTATACTATACTATACTAGGCTTATATTACTCTATAGAATCTATCATCCAACATGCAGCACTGCAATGATTAATATATTAGTTGCTACCTAATACATTCACAAATATTTTTTATAATATAAATAAATATTCTTTAGTCTTTTATATATAAAAAAAAGATGATTTGTGGGTTGTTGTGTTGGTCTGACTGAAAAAAAAGACATTTTAAATCTGAATCTTAAGCTATCAAACTAGTTGTTGATTGAACCCGACACGCAACAGACTCCTATCACTTAATATTTATTATCTGAGACAATGTTTCTTATGTTTTTTCCCTAATCCTATAAATATTTAAGATTCTTTACCACGAAAGGATAGGAGAATTTGTAGGTGTTATTATGTGTTATTTGTAGGTTTATTTTAACTGGTGCAGCCAGACCAAATAATGCTGATTGTGTCTCATGGAGTTTGATGTCCCTATTATAAAAAATACTGTCTATAGAAAAAGAAAAAAAATACACTGACAAATTGCATTTAAATTTATTTTTATACCGGCAGTTCTGGACATTCAGATTCTGACAATTAAATGTGAACTTTTCTTTCAGATAATGGCTCCTACTTGTACAGGAAACCGCCCATCTATAAACAAGGTGGGCTTTAATGAATATGTTTATCGCCATGTTCTGTGTGTGTGTGTGTGTGTGTGTGTGTGTGTGTTTAGCTCCGTGCTTCACGTTTTCAGTCTCTCTGCCTCTCCAGATGTTCACAAGTCAGCGGAAGGCGGCCATGGTGTCATCCAGTCGGCAAAGTTCCCGGCGGCTCAGCCTCCGGATCCCAGCCAGCCGTCGAAGATAGAGACCGAGTACTGGCCCTGCCCGCCCTCACTGGCCAGCATGGGTAACACACACACACACACGCACACACACGCACACACACGCACACACACACACACACACAGACAACCTGCATATACCTATATACACTTTTCTTTCGTGGTGCTTATTACATAGTTATTACACTTTCTCCTACTGTTGCTGATGGTCGGCCTATCAGAGGGAGGGAGGGTGTGTTTGTAACGTTCACGCCGCTCTTCATGGCAGAGATCGAGTGGAATAAGAGGAAGCTGCAGGAGGAAGACGAGTTCGAAGACCTGACGGACGACGCAGCCAAGCTGCAGGAGCAGGAGCTGGAGAAGGTTTGTGAGAAAAGGCCGGGCCACTTTGTAAAATGTTTCAATATTAAGCGGTTTTCTTTTGTATTTTGGGGAAAAAATAATGAAATTATCTAGAGAATAAAACATTCTTATATTAAGATTCTCACATTTTCTGTGAAAAGACAAAATTTCAAGACAAAATAGGGGAAATTCAGAGAAACAAATTTTATTATATATAGAGGAAAAAAAATTGACATCGACATCTTAACTAAAGAAACTGTAGATTTCAACAATGAAAATCAACAATATTTTGACAAAAATAGTTCAAATACCTTGATTAAGAAACATGTCTGGAGGAAAAAAAAAGAAAAAAGCTGTAAAAAATTTTCGGGAAAAAATATTTTAAGTAGGGATGCACCGATGTGAAAATTTCGGCCGATATCGATATCCGATATACATATCGGCAGTCACTGCCGATACCGATATTTGCCGATATCGATATATGTAGAGAAAAAGTTTTCTGTAGTGTCACAAATTTAGTACAGACCAGAAAAACACTGTACATTTGAAAATCACAACAGTGCTCTTTATTTAAAGGAAGGCTCACTGTAAAACTTTCATGTGGTTAGAGGAAGTACGGCGGAGCGGACCCGATGGAGCTCCGCGAAGGCGGCGACAGGACGGCGCGCGTTTTTTTTGTGTTTTCGGGCGATGCGATGTGACGGAGGAGCCGCTAGGAGAAACCGCTACAGTTAGTTGGGTCACTGTCTGCGTGTCTCTCGGCGACGCGCTAAGCTAAACTAGCTGGTCCTAGCTGGCTCCTCCGTCACATCGCATCGCCCGAAAAGACAGCGGCCTCCTCCACCTCCGCCGCGGCCGCCGACGAGAAGGCGGCAGGACGGCGTCCGACACCCGGAGCAACGTTCCGCGCATTTTTTTTGTCTTTTGTTGATATCGGACCGATACCGATAAGTTAAAAAACGTGACATATCGGCCGATATATCGTGCATCACTAATTTTAAGACAAAAGTTGTAATATTTCAAGAGAAACAAATATGTACACTATTTTGAGAAGAACTTTGTACAATTTTTTTGGAAGAAAATCTAAATGTTAGAAAAAAAAATCACATTATTAAGAAAAGCATATGTTATAATTCAAAATCCAGTCCTTATATTGAGAGAAAAATCTGTTTTAATATTTTTTTGTGTCCTGTTGTGTTGTGTTTCTGTTGGAATCCAGATCAAGTCCAACATGGGCCGCCTGATCCTGAAGGAGGAGAAGGAGAAGGCCATTCACTTCCGGAGAAAGACGCAGTCGCTGCCCGACAGAACACACATGCACACGAGTACGACTCTACAGCATTTTTTTTCTTTCCACATTTGAATCTACAGTTCAGTCGACATGTCACCATCTTTCCTCTTCTTGCAGGTTTCTCTGCAGGTTTGTCCTCGACCGCATCAAAGTCTCCTTCGCGTTCAGGACTCACCAGAGTAAGTGCAGCTCCTGTCCTGTCTGAGAGTTTAAAATCTACAGGATCAGCCTCAGGAGACAAGGAATATTCCTGAAAATGATCATGATGTTACTTTGCTTTGTTAGGAGTTTGTGGCTGGAGGGAATGAGTTCTCAGTGCAAACTGATGGTGGTGGTAGTGAAACAGGAAGTGATTTGTTCTGTGTTTGCAGATGCAGTCTGCAGAGTTCTCCACAGATGGAGATAAAGGACAGCCAGGTAGGAGTCGCCCTCGGAAAGGTTTTCTGTTAGGATGAAGGAAAAAAGCATTTTGGCAAGAAATAAACGGGTCGATCATGTTTTTTTAGATGGTGGCAGACGTCATTTTTATCCTCGTCACACTAATGAAGCCAAAAAAAGATACCGGACATACAAATATTATTCGTGAAAAATCATGCATTTGTTGGGGACTAGTGATGCACAGATTAGTCAATTAGTTGCCAACTATTTAATCGATTAATCAATGACTATTTTGAAAACCTATTCATTGATTTGAGGTATTTTTAAAATGAAAATGGTCCAAATTCTCTGATTCCAGCTTCTTGAATCTGATGATGATCCTTGGGAAACAATGATCAACATTTAACCTCATTCTATTAACCAAACAACTAAACTAATTCATCAATTAACTGACTAATCAACATTATACAATTCTGAAAATAATAACATGTAATTATATAGGTTCAGTGTGTGTGTGTGTGTGTGTGTGTGTGTGTGTGTGTGTGAGTGAGTGAGTTCATTGTGATGTAGCAACATGTCACACACACGTCCCTCACTTCTCATTTTTTCCTGTTGTTTTTGCAGTTGCTCAGGTAAGCGTGTCCCTCGTCTGAGAACGTGTAGCGTGTAGCATGTAGCGTGTAGTGTGTAGCATGTTGCATGAACCTTGACATCAGCATGTGTGTGTTTTTTTCGGCTAAACGGCTGCAGCAGCTCGTCCTGCTCTCAGCTTGAGTTTCTGCACAAACGCCTCCTTCTGTACGCCTAGTGCTGCTTTTCCTGTGTGTGTGTGTTTAATTTGATTTTACTGGGTTATACCGGAGTATAATTTATGTGTGTGTGTGTGTGTGTGTGTGTGTGTGTGTGTGTGTGTGTGTGTGTGTGTTTAATTTGATTTTACTGGGTTAAACTGGAATATAATTTATGTGTGTGTCTGTGTGTGTGTGTGTGTGTGTGTGTGTGTGTAGGACGGCGACGCTCGGAGAGAGCGGATGGACAGAGGTAACTCGCTGCCGAGTATCCTGGAGCAGAAGGTGAGTGACTTTCACCTTCTTGATGCCTGAAGACGTAAAAAAATCACTTTCCATTCAGTTATAAAAAAATTAAGAGTCAGGGTTTTTTTTTCTGACTTACCCAAAAAAATAAAATGTCTATTATCCTATTGGTTATAAAGAGTATGATCCTTTAAACTCAGGGTTGAGCCGATTTTTACCAGATTTGTCACATTTGTCAAAAAACGACTTAGGCCTTTATTTCAGTAGAACGACGAATTATTATTTATGTTCATGGGTGGTTTAGCCAAATGAGAATAAATATAAGCTGCTGATGGGAAATATGAGATCTGCTTAAAACTATTGTATCAAACTATTTTATTTTTTAATGAAATGAAGGAAATAAACAGATTTAATACAGAACATGATCACGATGACGTGTCACATGAAGCTGTGGCTTGCTTTTTCAGGTCTACCCCTACGAAGCTCTCATCGTGACCCACAGAGGTCGCCTGAAGCTTCCACCAGGAGTCGACCGCACTCGACTGGAGGTGAGCGTTTCCCCCCCGAGTTTGATTGGCCCAAAGCCGCGATGTTCGATGTCGACACGCGTCACACGCTCTCCTGAACTCACATGATCTTAATGCGATTTATTACATGCAATATTACACTAAAATCAATGGGCTGAATATGTACAAACGATGCACACGTGTGGTGTTTTTGACACAATACGGTAAAATGACATATTGACCATTCCCTTCACAAAACAAATACAAACTGTTATTATAGATTTGTCTGTGATAAGCAGATTAGTGCATATTCAATAATTGAGTTGTTTTACCTCATCAACATATTCAACCCATTTAAGCCCATCAGCAACTATAGTTGCTGCAATCTGACAAAAAGCTTTTTTTACTCCAAAAGCAAATCTAAAAAATTTCAGAAAAACATGCAGATTTTTTTATAAATAGAAATTGAAATTTAAAATATGAAACTGTGAAACAGTTATTATGATACATTACTATAGGACCAAAGGAAGAGAAATAAATCACTGTGTCCTCTGGAGTAGCTTTATAATCCGGTTGCCTTGTGCAATCAATTTGAATCAACTTTTTTCGTCAGAATTAGAATTTCTTTTCCCTTCCCGCTTCTCCTCATCCCCCTGTTTTCTTTTCTCTCGTGCTCCCTCCCTCAGCGGCACCTGGCCCCGGAGCAGTTCCAGCAGCTGTTCGGGATGTCCATCGGCGAGTTCGACCGCCTCTCTCTGTGGAGACGAAACGAGCTCAAGAAGAAAGTCCAACTTTTCTAACAGGAAGTGACCCGCTCGCCCCGCCCCGCCCCCCTGCCCTGCCTTCGCCCCGCCCCCCTTCAAGTACTTGACGAACCGCCCGCTGTGGAGGAGAACTAGGAGGGAAAGATGAAATAAACGTGAAATATCCCGTCGAGAGCAGACCATCCCATTAGCCCAGGCCGAACGTGTCGTCCATCAAACTAACCAGCGCCCTGGACGAGGATCAGAGTATTTCCTGAAGGCTGGTCCTGTGTAACCCTTTACTCTGACTAACCCAACTGATGCACTGACACTCACGTTATCACCTGTGCTGCACTTATAATCCCCACTGCTTGCAAATCATCATCATCATCACCATCACCTTAGACAAGTCGCTACTGCACGCGTCTGAATCATGAAGTCAGGTTTGGCTGTAATTTAAAGGATCATTTTTTTTGTTTGGGAGTATGCAGCAGATCGCTATGGTAACCGTGGATCTGCAGGATCCTGAGGAATGATGGGAAACAAAAAAAAAAAAAAAACGGAGCGGCGTTTATTTTTTATATTTCGATTTCCATTGGTTTTGAAAGAGATTTCACTTTCAAAAAAGAAAAAAAAAGTGAAAATCAAACAAGCAAAAAGTCCTGTAGTCCTGATTTTTCATTTTCATACTTACATAACAGAAGTATTGGCAACAAAAAAATACCTAATGTATCAAAATTAAAAGTATTTGTTGTGTAAAATGGATCAATTTATATTGATTTATACCGACATGTGAGGATTGTCTTGTTAGGGCTAATTTTAACAATTTATACAGTTTGATCTAATTTGTAAAAGTTCATATTTTATAAACTGATTCTTATATGATTAAAAAGGAGCTACTTGCTACAGTGACCATGTAGTGTAGTTGTAAAGTACAAATACCTCAGAACCATATAGTACGTGAGTGAATATACTTAGTTACATTCCACCGCCTATTCCCTAGATGGTACAATGACGTCAGATGAAAGAAAAGGACTGAAAGTGATTCAAGCTGCATTTTTATTCAAAGTAGCTATAATCAACATTTTTCTTGAATAGTTTTAAAGCGTTTATAAAGTTTTCTAGTGAGTTTCAGCTCATCATCATCATGTTTTTGGGCCTCAACAAGCAGCCATAAGAAGAGCCACTGTACAAGAGCTAAAAGAAAGAATATTGGACTCAGAGCATAATGAAGGAAAAACTTGTGAACCTGTTTCTTTAAAATCTGCAGAAGTTTCCATCAGAAACAAGTGGTGACCTCTGACCCATCCTCATCTTTTTGAGTCGGAATGTTGAACTATTTTTTTTAGCAAACAGTTGCATATTTGCACATGTAGCTGAATATAAGTCATTTTTTCTCTGTTAGCTCCAAACTCCTGAGGGAAATAGCTGCTCTTTAGCTGCTAAACACCTCACTATGCTCATCATTTACCTGTGTGTGTGTGTGTGTGTGTGTGTGTGTTTAGTGATGAGCGATAAGCTGAAACTCACCAGAAAACTCTGTAAATCATTTATTCTTCTTATTAAAAAAAGAATATTATAGCACGTGTTTGATGTGTAATAAAACAGTAGTAACACCCTGATATCAGTTTCTCAGCTCGAAGTTAAACTCTCTTCATGATTCAGACCTCCTGCCATGTCGCCGCTCTTATTTTGAAGGACTGCTGCTGACTGTCTGAAACCACCGTCACATATTGAGATTGTAATATCTATTTATTACGTGGAGCTTTTATTTATTGCGATGATTGTCGTTTTTTTTTCATTTCTACTCACACTGGTTGGCTACTGTGAATCGTTTTATTTTGAAAATATTGATTTTCGCTGTATAGAATGTTTTATTTATTCATAGGAGCCGATCCCTGCTTTAACCTGCCGCCACCCTCATACCTTTTAAAGGAGCAGTTCACACTAATCTACATGGTAGCGTCTATATCCGAGTAGGAAAACTTCGTTCTCACTGTCTCCATCTCCTCACCATCCCGCCCTGTTTCTTTCTGTTGTACGATGTGAGGGAGTCTAATAAATAAAAAGACAAATACCCATCTGTGTCATTTTATTTTTGTTTTATTGTCTTCTTTCAACCCAACAAAACTAGTTTTAGTGTTCACTAACTGCCAGTATCAGAGATCTGTAATGTTACATACACACCACATTTTTTGTATTTAAATTAAAAAATAAAAATGTTAAGATAGTTTCCACTGAAACTAATTTCTTGCCAAAGAAACATTCCCAGTCTCTTTATTGGCTGTATTAAAGTAAAAAACCTGTGTGTGACGTTAACTCGTCTGTAGGATGAAACCATGTCAGCTGGTGTTTGACACCTTGTTCTGCTGCCCCTAAGTGGACAAAAGATGAAACTAAACCTTTAAGAGGATAATGATTTAAATCAAAGACTTTGTTGAGAAAAATTCAATGTTTGCCGGATTAACAGTTTTATTTTTCTGAGTGATAAATCATCAATTGAGGAAAAACTGATAATTAAGGTACATATTTAAAACCTAAAGGATCCTCTCCAGATACAGTTGGGGCATAAAAACAATCTCATTCACTGATTTTTCACTGTTAAACATTTTTTCACTAAATATAACATTGTCAGGACGCCTCTCGGACGTTTCTATAGCGACAGACGTTTTCTCATCTTTTTTTTTTTTAATTAAAAAGATCTTTCAATGAGCATTTACTTGCATCAAAACACCGTCTCCTGCAGCTTCTAACCAGCTGCTGTGCTGCTCAGAGGTGCCAAGCAATAAAGTACAAAAACTTTGTTGCCTTACTAAAATATAAACTTAAGGAATCTATATTTTACTATTAGTCAACATTTTCACACAAATATATGCATTTCTACTGCATTTTAAAAATATAACCTTGTTACTCCTATTACATTTTGGCTGGTCTTCTTTAATGAATTTGCAGCTAAACTAAAACTACAACATGATCATTTTCAATGGGCATATATGCTGAAATATAAGCTGAAATATGTCCATTTATCAATATGGAGGTAGGAAAACATCATTTTAAGGACACAATTGTTTTTGTCCTTCGGCTTATTCACTACATCACTTTTACTTTTAAACTTTAAGTAGTATTTGTGCAGTCGTCCAGTGGGCCAGATTTGATCCTTTAGCGGCCCGGTTCTGGTCCTCAGGCCGCATGTTTTATTTCATACCTTCCCCTCCCCACGTGCTACCTATTTTTTCCCCCCATCCACGCATATCGTTGTGACAGGTTCCTGCTGCAGTTCTGTGATTATCCCTGTGGTGTGTGAATTATTCTGATCAACATATTTGTCTGTCTGTCTCTCTCTCCTGACTACCGATAGACATCACAGTGAAATACATGCGGAGCTGCAGACATATTTTTAATGAATGTACATTTTTTGTTTCGTATAATCATATTAATCTGTAATGTTTTTATTTATAAACCTTACTTTACAAAGTTATTGAATTAATTTCATGAAAAATATGTCTGATATGTCATGGATATGTCAAACAAGGTCAACTTTGCATCAAAAGAGACATAATTTACCGAAGGACACTCACAATACACCTTTTTTGAGCGACATAGTATAGTATGACCTTTTTTGGGCGACATACTATAGTATGACCTTTTTTGGGCGACATACTGTAGTATGACCTTTTTTGGGCGACATACTATAGTATGACCTTTTTTGAGCGACATACTATAGTATGACCTTTTTTGGGCGACATACTATAGTATGACCTTTTTTGGGCGACATACTATAGTATGACATTTTTTGAGCGACATACTATAGTATGACCTTTTTTGAGCGACATAGTATAGTATGACCTTTTTTGGGCGACATACTATAGTATGACCTTTTTTGAGCGACATACTATAGTATGACCTTTTTTGGGCGACATACTGTAGTATGACCTTTTTTGGGCGACATACTATAGTATGACCTTTTTTGAGCGACATACTATAGTATGACCTTTTTTGAGCGACATACTATAGTATGACCTTTTTTGGGCGACATACTATAGTATGACCTTTTTTGGGCGACATACTATAGTATGACATTTTTTGAGCGACATACTATAGTATGACCTTTTTTGGGCGACATACCATAGTATGACCTTTTTTGAGCGACATACTATAGTATGACCTTTTTTGAGCGACATAGTATATTTTGACCTTTTTTGGGCGACATACTATATATAGTATGACCTTTTTTTGAGTTATGCTCATGCTCACATAAAAGTATGTATTCTTATATACTTTTCATCAGACACCCTGAGAAAGGAGTGAAAAGCTCTGAGAATCTGCAATCACCCTGTCTACCTTGTAGCCCAGGCTGTTAGGACACTGAGGGTTTAGGGCTGTCGGTCTAAACCTCTGAGTCCAATAAATACATTTTAAATAATATTTTCAGGTTTTGTTGAACAGATGAACAGAAACGTTACAGAGAGAATATGATTTAAATGAGATGGAGCCACCATGACCCATTAGACTAAACATTGTTTTAAGGATGAAAGAACACAATAAGAGTAACATCTTTATGTTTCAGCAAATTGAAAATTTCGACTCCACAATCTCTATTAATACTTACTTATGTGTCCTGTCTCTACATCTTAACTTTTAGAGGTAACAGCATATTACGTGTTTGTCTTTCAAAATAAAATAGCTGTTTCTGGTGTGATGTGCCATCTCTCTCTCTCTCTCTCTCTGTCTGCCTGTCTAACAGGAGCAAATACCTCATCAGCAGCCAGCTGCAGGTAATAAAGTGGAGGGCCGTGTTGCTAAGAAACATATGGGCCCACACATAAAAGAAGAGGAGCCGGCCGCGTTTCAATGCCACTCGTCTCCCACTGGATGAGGCGGCACAAAGCGACGCCGCCCACGCCTGCCTGTGATTGGCAGCCGCACAGCGAGAGAGAGAGAGATGGCGTCCTTGAGAGCTGAAAAGCAACAGACACTCGACAAAAACACAAGCAGCTTTTACTTTTCTCTTTTTTATTTGAATGGAGTGAAACATCTACATAAATGAGAGGCCTCGCAATACATGTACTTGACGAAAAAAAAAAAGTTCTATTTCCCCCTCCCCCCCAACTTTATTCATAAAGAGAAAAAAAATCTTAATTTTCCATTTTTTAATTTTAATTATTATTCTTTTTTTTAAGGTTTCTGTACATTCTGTGAGATATGTTCCGAGACCTGAACAGAAGTCAGAAACGAGGCCTCGCTCCCGACAAAATCCCAAACGTAACCCACACCTCCCCCGGAAAAAAAAAAGAAAAACAAACTCGAACCCTTTGAGCTCCTTTAATTAATGCCGCCGACCTGCCCGAAACTCCTCAAATCGCCGCCTGCGTAAAGTAGAATTCCAGTTTGTTACAACTCTGGTCTTGTTCTTGCTGTTTCTATCAGAGCCGCAACAAATCATTGATCCTGTCAAACGTTTTCTTTGTTACGGCTTCTCATGTTACCGTTTTGCAGTTTCTCTGTCATATGTAACAGTTCATTGAATATCTAAAGGGTTTTGGACAGTTGGCGAGAAAAGAACAAAACAAGCAAACTGAAGACATCACTGTGGCCTATAAGTCATTATTTTTTATTTTAAAATTACCTTTAGTTGCAGCTCTAGTTTCTATCAGTAATAACGTTGTTGTACTCAGGAAGTTCATTTCTGAGCTCTGTGGACATGTAAAAACCTGCAGGTCAAGGCAAAAAATGGGAAATTATCAAACTGCATCTCTAATCTTGATGTTTTTTCATTTATTATATTTTCTTTATGTGAAGTAAAAGGAGCTGTATGGGGTGTGTGTATATATATCTATATATAGATATATATACACACACACACACCTTTTTTGAATTTGTGACATCACAGGTTTCAGCAAATATAAACTCAAGAATACAACAAGTTATCAGTGTATCTAAAGTGAACATGGAGGGTTCCACTTTACGAGCTTTCAGGCTACACGTCGCAGACGCAACTTTAGTGCGGGGGTGGTGGTGGTGGTGGTGGGGGGAGGGCGTAGTTCGTAGCGAACGCTCGACGTCATGCAACACGAAGCAAGGTTAGTTTTTTTTTGTTTTTTTTAAAGAATCGGCACCCCAGACTCGAGTTGTAATAAAGCAGAATGAACTTTAAACTCTCTCGACCGTCACCGTTTCCCTTTCCCCTCGCCCTGTTTCCCCACTTCTGGATAATTAAGCCTAAAATCTATGTGCTGTAAAAAAAAAAAAAAAAAAAAAAAAAAAGAAAGAAAAAAACAAAAAAGAAAAAAATAAACATACATCACATTGAAAAGAGGGAACAATTAAAATATACATATATAATATAAATGTCAATACTTGCTCCTCAGAGCTCAGTCACACTATCATTGGCATAAGAAAGGATGGATTTTATGCGATTTCTTTTGTTTCTAAATCGAGCTTTCGCGTCTCCCCTCCATACAAAGGTGTTGTCCCCAATACCAGCTCCTGATTATATAAAATGGATTTTGCCTGTCTGGACTTGGGCAGCTGCTGCCACACTATTTCAGCCAAGTCCAACGTCGGCGGTACGCTTGGAGCTTTTTATTTATTTATTTATTTTTTAATCCTGTTCAGTCTTAAACTATGATATTAGATCTTTAATAGATGATAAAATAAATTAAGCGTGGTGACAGTCGCTCGGACTGAACTTCTCCTGGTCTTGGTGGAGGGAGGGAGGAAGGAAAAAGGGAAGGAAGGAAGGTAGGAAGGTGAGAGAGAGGAAGAAGGAGGAGGAGGAGGAGAGGAGGTAAAGGACGGACAGGTGGGGTGGGGGTCTAGGCCTGTGCGTTGGTGCCGTTCTTGTCCGGGGGCCCGGCGCTGGCTGGCAGGTTGTTGAGGGACGGGGCGGCGTCCGGCTGCTTGCTGTCGCGGCGCGGCGGCATCCGCTCGTTGATCCGGTCCAGGCCTCGGGCCTCCTCGAAGCTCTGGATCTTGTGCTGCGGGTTGAAGCCTTGGATGGCTGCGGGGGCGAGAGAGAGAGCGTGAGGGCGAGGCACAAACGCACGCACCAGACAGCAGGGTCAGAAACACAACCGATCAGAGATGATTGAGCCACACTTATTGTGTGTGTATCAAAGCCTGAAATATCTCCCTCCTCTGAGCTGTGATGCCACACTGCTGCTCTGGCTGTTCCTTACTTCCTTCTCTTCTGCATATCACAACCTCTGGACGTATGTAACCGTGGTAACAAGAGAGGCAGCGATTAGTCCAGGGGAGTCAATAAACCTACAAATAATAGCAGCTACACATTTTTCCTTCTTTTTATGTAAGGAAATAGAATAAATAATTGTTATATATATAGGATCAAATAACCTTCAATTTACAAAACAGGAGAGATGTATAGAAAATTTTACATTTTACTGTTGCATATCAATTTAAAAGATTCTTAGATTTCACATTTACATTGGAAATAGGAACCGGTTTGTTTTCTCACTTCATACAGTCATCTAGTGGGCTGGATTGGACCCTTTAGCGGACCGGTTCTGGTCCCCGGCCCACATGTCTAACAATTCTGGATTAGTCCAATAATTGACTAATAGGTTAATTACTAACCACTTGATTCATATTTTTTAAGAAGGAAATATCCAAAAAATACATTTTGGGTAAAATCTTCAGCTTTGGGAAACAGTGATCAACATCTTTCCACCATTTTCTGAACCAAACAACTAATGGATCAATTGTTTCAGTAATCAATAAACTGGTTATTTACATAAATCGTAACAGAGACTGAAGTTCTTTGTTTGTAGCACATTAACAGTTTCTGAACAGCAGCAGAGGAAGAAGTGATCAGGCTTTGTTACAAAAAGCACTTTCTAGTCGAATGGTTCATTGCTGATTTGGCTCCAAACTTTTTTTTTTTTTTTTTTTTAAATCCCCAGACTTTATAGGATCAATATACATAAAACAAATTATCCACATCAGACTGATAGTTACAGGTCTTTCTTTACAATGGTTAGTGGGTTAATCGATTAGTTAATCAAACACAAATGAATCTGTAGATATTTACACTAATCAAAGCTTTCTAAACTTTTTTATTTCAGCTAAAATATCAAACATTTGCTTTGGATGTGATTCTTTGTGTTTGCGTTTTCTGTTGGTTCATATGTGAACGTCACCTCAGGCATTTTTCACTATTTTCTGTCAGAGTAATGAACCATTGTTGCAGAACTATTGCTGAGCAGCATTTCCCTGCATCTGAGTGGAAATTAACCTCTTTTTTGTCTTTGAATCTATTAAACTGCTCATTGCATGAGTTGCAGGGTTCATAAAGACTTTAGAAACCATATGAACCAATCAAATAATCGGATGATTACAGTAATAGAATAATTAACCATCAAATTATTCATCATTTGCAGCCCTAATCAGTGTTTTCTTTCTTGCATTATTTTGCTTAATTTCAAACTGTTTCACGACTGCAGTAGTACAAGCATTAAATTAAAGCTGTTTTTTCACCCTCAAAGTGTTGTGTTTAAATTCCGACCCTGCTGCATACAGGCGTTATCATTGAACAAAAGAGAACACTGTAGAAAACGGTGAAGTGACCGTTTGGACCAGGAGGTGAAATAGAAACTTACTTCCAAAAACAGGACAAGGACAGCATGAAAGCAAAGAAACAGATATTCATTAAAAGGGCCGTTTCACAGGCGTTAGTGTGGGTCATTCTTGAACATCACAGAAACAAAAAAAAGACGCTTCTCTGTGAAGTCATTTACTGACTCGTCAAACACGATAAAATAAAGAAATATAAATACTATACAGTCTTAAAGAGCATACAATTTCAGAGATGATGCTAAATATGCAGCTTTAAGCATCAAAAAATAAAAGATGTCATCTGATTATAACTCTGACGCCTTGGACCTCATGCAAGAACGAAGATGTTTAATTGAACTAAAGAGCGTTTTTTTTTGCATGAGGCCCAACATCTCAACCAGATATCGGCGTCATCACTGGATAAAAAATGACTGAAGGAAAGGGGGATTTTTGTTCCCCCCCCCTTCCAAGGAAAAGGTTTGAGATTTTCGGAACAGAGAAGCATCCAGAATCGTTCACAAAAAAAGTTAAAACCACAACACAGAAGACGACACACAAACAGACAGACAGACAGAGAGAGAGAGAGAGAGGAGGGGGAGATAGGAGAAATAGATGTATATATAGAGAGAGATAAAGACAGAGAGGCAGAGAGAGAGAGGGAGAGAGAGAGAGAGAGAGAGGGAGAGATGGTTGCATACCTCGTGCCTCTTCTGCCTCTACGGTGGCTGTGTAAGCGTGAGTAGAAGTGCCATGCCCAAAACCAATGGAGAGAGAGTGGGAACGTTATATCAGCGCATTTAGTCACGTTATCACTGCAATCAGTCAGTCTGTTAACATGTAGTCAATCATCATACAACCACCCCCCATCCCCTCCCCTTACCCCCAAACACGTACAAACGACAGAGGTTAGAACATTACTTCATCATCATCATCAAAATTGACATCATCATCATCATCATCATCATCATTTAGAGGTCTGTTAGAGGAAGAAAACATGTACACCATGCTGACATCAAAAGATTGAATAAATTGATTTGATGGTATTTATTTTTTGTGTTGTTTGCATTTTCTTTCCTGATAGTGTCCATCAGAATTGGCATTTCTAGAAAACTTTTGTTTTTTCTCATTTCTGCGCAATTTAGAATATAAAAAAGCCAGCATAGTCCTCATGTGCCTTTGAAAAATGAGGCAAAATACCAAGAAAATAAAATCATACATCCAATATCTACTTCTGAACTAATAACTTCAAACTTGTAAGAAAAACATCAACATACATAATCTAATATTAAAAAAATACCTGTTATTGTTCTGTCTGTTACATCATTGTTGTTGCATCTTCAGCACAAAAATAAGTTTCAAGGTTAAGTGTCTGTGTCCAGGGCAGACTGAATGACTATACTATATTATTGTTTCCGCCATATTTTAAAGATCAAAAACATGAAAGCATGACAAAAGTAAATACAATTTTCACAGCGCCTGTGCAGCCTTTTATTTTTTCTTTGTCACTGATTAGATCTTTAACGTTTTTGGAACTTTCTTTCTAATTCTGAATTTTATGTTAGAAAAACAGAGTTGGGGCAATAATCTGAGAATTTTTTTTTTTTACATTCTCTCTTTTTTTTTAATACTTATTCAGACCTGGAAATTATCTAAATCCAATTCCATACTTAGGGGGGTACTGCGTAGGGATCCTGTATATGTTCATAGGTTGTGAAAAAATGAAAAAAACATCTCAGATTGAACTCATAAATGTATGACTTGTGCAGGCAAATGAATAATTCATAGCTTGTATGTACAAGTTGGTATTTTTGGCTACAAACTTTAGATCAGGAAAGAAAAAATAATCTGATAATGTTGTACAAATATATTTTATTTCAAATTCCAAAGTATTTTTTTTTTTTTTTTTAGGGCAGCATGGTGGCGATGTTTGAACAGAGTGCCCCTTTAGAGGAGGACTCCACTTGACATTTGTGTGTGTGTGTGTGTGTGTGTGTGTGTGTTCTGCGTGGTTATTCTCAGTGTGAGAGAGAGGTGGTTAGTGTTAGTGCTTGGTGGGAATGCACGGCTGCGTTCACACTCACCGCTCTCCAGGGACGGGCGACCTCCGGACAGAACGCCCAGGGGCAGCGTGCCGGTGGGAGTCAGCCCCTTCAGCTGTAACACGCTCTCGTTCTCCTCTCTGTCGGCACAGACACACACACACACGTGTCACGTGATCAGACCTCGCCGACAACATGGAGGATGGATTTCCTTTATCTGAGCCTCACTGCAAGTTTCAACTGACAAGCTTAGAGATGGAGAAAAAGTTGATAATCTGAATAAAGCTGAATCTTTTGCTGATTAAATGATCAACAGAATATAAATCAAGTGACCTTTGATAAGGTTTGAACACATTATTGCTATTTAAGGATTATAAAAGACTATTTTTGATACTTTTAAAGACAAGAAATAATTATCCTATTAGTCACTATTAAAATAATTGGTTAGTTGCAGCAATTCTGGCACATATGTAAATTATTGCGGAACTAACCATTCATTTACTAGGGGGGGGGGGGGACACAATGAGTAGGGAAAATTTGAAATGGTTTTATAAAAAAAAAAAAAAAGAAACGGCAAAAAATATTACACACGATTTAGGTCACAGTGTGAAACAAATCATTCAGTTAAATAATTGTTCCCTAACATTTTTTTTTTTAATGTTTAGTCCCTTTAAATCTCCCATAACTGGAGTAAATTAATCAAAGCTATTGACCAGCCTGCTGTTATCTGGCTGTGTTAGTGATTACCAATTCAAGACCACTATTTTGCTATTCTCGGCCTTAAAATGACTCGTAGACATTTTCTGAATGAGAGCATTTGTCATTAAAGACACTTTAATGTGACACACTTACACAGAAAGGAGGACATGTGTAAATGAGGGAATAAGTCATTAGCCTTTTAACTGGAAAGTGGAGCAAGTTTGAGGAAAAAAGGATAAAACTGTAGAGTACAGGTCTGAAACACAGACCTACTACTAACCCTACTACTACTAACCCTACTTATTGGACTTTAAGGTTTTTCAAATTAATATAGTATTATTGAGATTATAAATCTATATTCACTGCCATGAACAGCAGTAATTCTCCATACAGCTAACTCCATTACTCCTTTTTTAGTCCTCATATTCTTCACAATAATTAAACACTAATTGGTTAATGTAAAGTTTTGATCACACACCTGAGCACAGAGAAGACACGTGCCATCTTTCCGATCGCCCGGATCTTATTCCGGATCACCTCCTTCCTGACGGCTGGAGTTCCACCTGAAGAACAGAGAGACGACAAGAAGGTGTGAGCGTAACTTTTAGTCATGTATAATTGTAATTTGTGCGCTTAAATTAATGCATGAGTTTATTAGCAATGAATATTTGAACAAAAATAAAGAATTTATCTAAATAATTCATGTGTGCTCTAAAATGTTTGTACAAATGAATATGTGGCGTGTAAAACAAATATATGTATGTATGAGAAAACTTGCATAGAAATGAGGAATTTATAATGATTGAACAGCAGCATTAATATGACGAATGAGTTGTGTGCTTGGTAATTGTGTGTTTTTTATGCATTATCTTATCCTAATGTTATGTTTATCTGTACAATGACAAAGATCGATCCATCCATCAGTGGCGATTGCTCTGAGACTAAAGAGGAAACTCAGATTCCCCTGAAATGTCAAAAATACATTGGCAAATGTGTACTATTGTGTTTAAATTTTTATTCACTAACTATTTTTCCACAGGTCACTGACCACATTCTGGTCATTCAAGAGTACGGAGACTCGAACAGAGGAACATAAAGTGGATTGTTCCACTGCAGTGAACCTCTGCGTGGTGATTGGATGATCTGTCTGAGGCAATGAGCCAACCAGCGATCTTGAAATATTAACCACAATCACTTGAGTATTTCATCCTGTTGTTCGTGACAAGTTGATCCGGAGACTTTACAAATGATCTTGGTGAATTTTACCATTTTACTTTTCTGGTGCTTTGGAAGACAAGCTAACAAGACCAAAAATGAACTATTATATTATCCCCTACTTGAAAGACCAGCAGCTGACACTTATCACTGTTATCGTTACAAATGAGTAAATTACGTTCTTATTAAAAAAAAACTGTGCATACAAAATTAATGATTTAGCACAAGTTACTAAGCATTGAGCAAAAACCTAATTCAACTTGTCATATTAAAAATAATAAATCATGTAGTTCTGATGGTGTTCCAGCCGCGATCAGTAGCTCAAATCAAGTATAGAAATGAGCTTGTCGACACACAGTTTGAGAGGTCCACTTCCTCCTCAGGCAGGACCGGATTAGATTAATGGTATTCAGTGTAAAAGTCTGTTTGACTGAGGGTCGCCACAGCAACACGCCAAGAACAAGTACTCTGATGAGATGAAGAAAAAAACTCCAATACTTTATCATGCATCAAACGCCTGTCATTAAATATCTGTTACTCATCGTCATTCTGCCTGTAATGTACAAAACAAATGTTTGTACCATTAGATCCAATTAAAGACTTTTATACACCAAGAAAAAAAAAAGTGTGAATTCTCATTTGGTTACGTAGTAAAACAGCTTTCATGAACGCACATATCCACGAGCACAAGGACACATCCTGTTGCGGAAACTTGTCCTTAGTAACAGTTTGTAATTAACCGACTTGAAACAACATCTGTAGCTCAGGTACACACGGTGGGCGTCTAAATGAGTGGGTGAGTAACGGCGAAAAAGAAAACCATGGCGAGAGGGTGTGATGAAGAGAAGGTGTGACATCCTCTTACCCTCACATGTGTCATCCCCTTCTGACATCAGCTCGTCGTCAGAGCAGATGTTCAACACGTTCACCAGCATCTCCGTCACTGTGCGAAAACACAAGTCGTGTCAGATTCACTTAGTGAGGCTTCCTTTTATTCAGGGAAATCTCTTTCAGCTGAGAGAGATCAGAGCAAAACAATGATCAGACACACTCACACATTCAGCCTACCACAAATATTATGAAAATAATTATATTCAGTTTAACTAAGTTCATTTTAATTCTTTGGTGTGGTTTGTTCAGATGAAAATGTTATTGAATAAGTGGTCCTGCACAGAGGGAGGTTAATGCTAGAATTAGTTTGGTTCAGCTACATTTTCCAATAGATTTCGAAGTTAAAAGACAGTACTGATAGACTAAAAGATCGGTAGATTCAGAAATGTGTAAATACGCTAGACTTATTTTGACAAAAATAAACGAAAAGATGGATAAATGAAGTGGAAATCAAATTTAAACTTAAGGCTATTTACCCACAATATGTACTTTTCTGCCACTAGGGGTCTCTCATTCAAAAAAAGACTGCTAGCAAAAGATGAAGTTGATGATGTCATGAAGTAGTGTAGGCTCATGGGAGTTGTACATATACAGAACAGCGTGTATTGCACAGTGTGTACTTTACAACACGAGGAAATTAACATCAGATGGATTTAATAGAGCAGAGGTTCGTTTAAGTTCAACAACTGAAGTTCTCTTGAATTCCCCCACATAAACAGATGCCTTATGAGCAACAAAATGCTAAAAATCAACGCTTGAACAAATGCAGGTTTTTGGAATCTAAAATAGAAGCCGCCGTCATAACCCAACCTTAAAATTCAAACATGCTGCCGGGGTCAAACGGGCCAAATGATTGGAGTCGGCAAATAGTAAACCTAATTATGTCACACAATAATGCTAAGAGCGGAGAAGTCCTAATGACGTCCCTCCTCTGACACTGCAGCTATGTCACATGGTGCATAACTCGCGTCTGTGTCAGCAGATAGATTTAGAATTCTCTAGACCTCCCCTGGTGTCCCCTGTCCTCCTCCAAGCTACTTCAGAAACCATTGTCGACTACGCCACGTAGACTTAGAGCAAGATTTTTAAGCAGTGTGCTGTGAGCAGATCACACCTGGAGTGGCTTTGTGGGTAATGTAGGCAGCAGATTTAACGATTTCGTCCGGAACGAAAAAAGTCCATAGATCAAAGTCAAAGTCAAAGTCAAAGTAAATTGACTCGATTAATTGCTAACTATTGAACTATTTTGCAATTGCTATGGTCATCAATTTATATAATATATTCAATTTTTTTTTTAATTTCCGGCTTCTTAAATGTAAATATTTTCTGCTTCTATAATCCTTTATGACAGCATTTTGACAACATCAGGTTGTGATTTGCAAGTAAAATAAATGTGGGGATGTCAGCATCTGATCCATATTTTTTGCCATTTTATAAACACAATAACTAATTGATTTATTAAGAAAGTAGTCAGTTTTCTCAACTGTTGTACTGTAGTCGGTAGCTACCAACCAACCTTAACAAATGCAATAATGTTTTTTTTCCCCTTCCTTTTATTGACTGGTATCTTTTCATTATTTTTGGATCAAATTTTTTCCCGGCTACAACAGGAAAGAGGCAATATTCAACAACTTTTTGGGTTGTATACAGTCAAATTACATTTTTTATTCCTTCCAAAGATTAAATGCTATAAACTCCTGATACACAGACACACACGCTCACCTTTTTCTCCAACGAAGGGCAGAGACCAGGTGAACACGTCCATGAAATTGGGCAGCCAGTAGGGGTGAGGGGAGCAGTTAAACTGTCGGATGTTCATCACATTATTCTCATATTTCAGCACCGCAGCTGAGGGGAAAAAGAGAAAATAAATAGACACACACACACACACACACACATATACATTTAACATTTCAACTTCTTCATCCACTGTCTCCTGTTGCCAAGGCTTCAAGGTTTCCAACCTGTTGCCATGGTTTCTGTCCTTCACTCCTCTTTACCTTTGTTATTGTACACATCCAGATAGTTGGGGGCCGAGAAGATTGTGATTAAAGACGGGAAGCCTGTCGTCTGACTTTTCCTGTACATTCGATACCTAAATGAGGGGACACAAGCGCACAGTCAGGATGCCGTCCAATCAAAGCGAGGCACCAGTGTTTGGCGGCGGGTGCCCGTCGCTCCCACTCACCCTGCGTCCTGAGCTTCGTGTGCTCGTATTACAGACAACAGGTTATTGTTCATCAGGAAGTCACATACTGCCGGGTAACTGCAAAACACAAGAGAGAGAGAGCAAACGTTGACCATGATAATGATTAGTTTTTGCCAATTTGGCGAACAAAACAAAGATGATTTCACTGAGCGATCGTTTATTGCCGAGCGTGATGAGCGCGCCGCTTCATTTCCTCCCACCGCTCAGCTGCCTGACAGTCACCTTGGTTGCCATGACAGTTGAGACGGCTGCTTAAATGCGAGCATATGAGATGCTAAAAGTGCTAAAATTAGAGTGCAATTAAGGTCAAGTCTCTTACATAGAGAAAGGTGAGTGGGCTTATATGCTGACAAGTGCAAACTCACGGCATGAAATTCTAACTAAAAAACATTTTGCAGACAGAAAACACACACAGACCGTTGCTGTTCAGTCAAGTGTTTTTTGTTTGTTTTTTGTTTTTTTTAAATCATTCAGACTGTGGAGTATGGTGTGCTAGAGGAACGAGTGTTTGGTGTCACTGCTGGAGTGAAGGTGCAGAGTTCAAATGCAAAGCTGGATCTATATTTACGCATTAAGGGCTCAGCTGACTGAACCCTACATGCAGGGACAGTTGGCCAGGGACAAATTCACATGGCAGGAGAGTGTGTGAGAGGACTGTGTGGTATAGAGCCACGATTCATCGATTAGCTGCCAACCATTAAATTAGGCATCTTTTTTTGTTTTAAAAAGAAAATGTCCCAATCCTTTAGTTTGAGCTTCTCATCGTCTTCGCCCAACTTTAGAGGGGTCACTAAATATTTAGAGTGTCCTGTTACTTTGCTCTGTCTGATTTGGTATTGGCTGTAGAAAATGGGATGATTTAAGAATGTGTTGCATGTAAAACCTGAAAGGGTTTGTTTGCAGACGCAGCCTGCAGAGTTTCCCACAGACGGAGATAAAGGGCAGCCAGGTGGGATTCCTCCTCTGAAGGTTTGCACGGATACAGAACAACACAAAAACCTGTTTCTGCTGCTGCAATATAAAAAAAAGCAAATTTATAGTGATCGATAACTGATGATTTTCTTTTAAATATTTGGACATTTTATGCTCAATATATAGTGATAGAAAATATTTCATTTGATAATTTTAAAATAATTTTTAAAAGAGACCAAGAGGAAAAAAAACAACACAATTTTAAACCTGATTTTGTGATTTTCTATTAAATCACTTCTGCGATACGTGAGACATGAAAATATCAATATTAGAGCGAATAATTTTCATATTGTAAGGATGATGTGGATACTGATCATACATCTTGATATTGTTTTATTTCCCAGGCCTAATAGCACATATATTAAAGTAGAGGGCAAGAGGAAGGTATCAGATGAGTAAGAGATGCCCTGGGATGTGAGGTGGCAGTGATGATTTAACAAGAAGCAGGCTCAACACAGAAATTGCACATCTGCATTATCTTAATACTAAATATAATAGATCAGAAAAAAAACATATCTTAAAAAAAACTGAATTTAAACAAAGGTCTGTTTAATAAGGTCAATCAAGCTTTTAAACAGGGGCAGCAGTGCAGACCAGAAGGTCATTGGTTTAATCCCAGGACAGGCAGGATAAATCTGGGTGTGTTATGTAAAAAACTAAAAAAAAGCAGCATGCAGCTTCCGGTTGTGGATGTGTTGTAACTGTGTCTGTATGCAGCTGTTTTTTTTTGTCTAATGCTTGATCGCTCATTGTGAAAGTGTACGATCACACAGTTCATGATGAGTGCGCACTTTTCAATCTGCTAATTTTTGAACTGTCCACTTTTTTTCAATTTTTCCCTGTTTCATCCCTGAGCCGTTTTAGGTTGATTCATGCTCAAAGTCTGATACCAGCTGCAACCCGTTGCAGGAGAGAGACACTCATTAAGGCTGCAGAGCTTGTAGAGTGCAGATAAATTTCTACATAGATAATACAAATAGGCCTAATACATACAGCAAGTAGAGTCTGGAGACAGTTGACTGTAGTAAAGAATGATAACAAACCCCACCTTGGTGTCTTTCTATCTAATCTTTATACCTCTTAAGCCAACATTCTGAATTTTATTCTAGTTTATAGAGTAGAGAAGCAGCTCCTTTAGTGTCTTTAATTGTCTAATTGTGTTTTTATTGAACTTGTTGCACATTGTGTGACGTGAGCTGCCTGGATGAGCTTCGCGCTGGCCTGAATCGACACAGCTAAAACTATTAGAGTCGATCTATGAGAGACTTAACAGAAACAGTTTAGTGTCATTTCCTAATGAATAACTTCTGCTAAAGAAAAAACAAAACAAAAAACCCTCTGAACAGCCACAGCAGCAGCAGCAGCAGCAGCAGCAGCAGCAGGGTTCACCTCACTGTGACCTCTGCATGTTGCCAACGCTGCACATTCAACACAAATATTAAGACAGAACAGAGAATGCTAATATTTACTTTCTGTATACGTGTGACAGCAGATTTAACCAGCAGCCACTTTATCCACAGATAAGCCATTGTTTATAAAAGGTTTAATCAGCTCAGATTAGCAGACTGAACAGCTCTTTGTCTCTCTCTCTCTCTCTTTTTTTTTTTTAAATGCCGTAGAAACATTTGGGCAGAAGAGGGAATCCTACCTGTAGAAATAGGAGCAGCCTCTCACGCTGTTGTGGCAGAAGTGTTCCTGGGTTTTTTCCGACCCGTAGTCCTCTCCCGGGTCCGACCACAGTAGGTCACACATCGGCCCGAACGCTGGCGGCTCTTTAAACCGGTCCAGCTACACACACACACAGACACACACACACACACACACACAAAAGTCAGAGTTTGAAACACAGAGGCTGCCTGAGACCACTCCAAATACTCATGGACTTATAAGTAGATAAATAATGCAGAAATGCATAAGTTCATGTGTTTGTAGCACCAAACCAAACTATTTAAAGATAATAAAATGTAATAAAGCAGTGCAAAAATAAAACTCAATCTAAGAAAATCTAAATCTGAGAAAGAAAACTGTACTAAAACAAACTAAACCTGATGATGCTGTTCTAGCATCTACCCGTTTCCCCTCCTGAGAACAAGGAAAGTCAGTTACTTAGCTACGAGAGGTTTTTACTACAGTCATTTTTCCCGTTGCTGGACGCCCAAATAAATAACTGAAAAAGTTTCTTAGGGCCTTACAGGGATGATATAAACAAAGGGACATTAGCTTTGATGTTTTCTGGCTCGCGATGATTCATGTCATCTTAAAAGTATGTCAGCAACCAAACCATCTGTCCTGTTCCAAATCTCTGTAATGGTACCAAAGAAAAAAGGTGGAAGTAACCTGTTTGATGTTGGTGATGTGGCTGTGGCTATATTTTCCAGCATAATGTACAATATCCATGAAGACTGTGACGCTACTGCAATGTAACTTTACAAAGTAATCTTATCTTCTTTAAAATATTTTTCTTTTAAACAGACTTATGAAGTTTCAGTATAAAGGAAAAGAGAAATATGACTGAGCTTGCTCAACTATTATTGGAGCCCAGGGTGAAAAGGGGCGAGGCTGAGTGAGGGTCAATTTTAAACTTTCTTTGGGTCATCAGGGCTTCAGGCCAACATTTTATTTATTCATGTGCACCAGGACCAGGAAAGAGGGAACAAATTTCCGACATGGCATTTAACATCAGTGTTTTACAGGTTTACTCTTTAAATTACCGTCTGCAATATTGACTCATGAATGATTAACTACCAATCTGGTCAGGCATTCCAATCCAATAACTCCTTCATCAAATGCTAGGTTATGTCTTCCCTGCCATTGTCCTATAAAAAGGATTGGTAGTGTCATATAATTATTATTATTTCTTTATTTTTTTTTTTACTTAATTTACTTATATCTTTTTCTTTTGTTTTGTTCTTTTCCTACATTATTATGCCACATTCATTATTTATGTGACTCTGCATTAAAGTATGTTATATTACTGGATATAATATCAATCTTGTTACAGTGTTACACAACATTATTAACCACACAACCATGCACACAGTATACTTCCTCTTCTCACATGTAAATTTTGTGCTGTCAGTTTGCACGTTTGCCCACTGCGTGTCATGTGTTTGTCCCCTAACTTACCTTGGATGTTGTGCAATTTCACTAATAAAATTAGAAAAAATAAATACAATTTAATAAAAAAAAATAAAAATGGCCATATTTTCTGTCATTTTATAAACAATATATATATATATATATATATATATATATATATATATTTATTTATTTTAAATCAGCTGTTGAAAATGGGGAAGTTGTTTTATCCTTATTCCGTGAGTATTATTGTAGAATATAAATCTCATCATAATGTGTAAAAACACATTTGAAAATCTTGGGAGGCAAATACAAACCTGAAGTTTAACTTACTATAATGTGATTGCAATATCGCTTAGGAAGTTTGTTCTTTCCGAGGATGTCTGACCTACAATTACCTTTCGTATGTCATCCAGACAAGTGACTTCAGGGCTCAGACCTCCATGCACACACAGGAACTGCTGGTTGAGGAGCGCAGCCAGAGGCAAGCAGTCGAATGCTTCCATACAGGCATCATACACACGCTCAGAGTACTTTATTTTACCTGGAGGACACACACACACGCACACCAAGGTCAGCTTTAAACACACTCTGCTGAACACACAGCGCTGCGTTCACACACACACACACACACAGCCGGGAGATAAGGGATTTGTCTTTCAAACAGTAACGGGACTCACACTCCTGCTTGAAGGTGAAGTACTCTGTGAGGTGCCGGCACTCGTGGTTCCCTCTGAGGAGGAAGAGGGTGTTGGGGTGGTTGATCTTCAGAGCCCACAGGTACAGCACGCACTGCACGGGGAAGACGCACAAGTCAGCGGGCTTGTCATACAAGACGAGCGATGAGTAATAGCATCGCAGCGTGGCCGGGTATTTGTGGGAATCATTTTCAGTCATGATCCTCCTGAGAAATATCTATCATCAATAATCTGTGTGAGTGACACAGCAGGGTTTCTGCAGCACTCATTGCATTCAATTCAAAATACTATAAAAAGATCTTATTTATTTTTTATTTACACATCCCGACTAGCTAAATACCTTGGCAATCAGCTGGACTTCCTGTGGTCCACACCTTACATACCATATCTTACGCAACATGCTCTGTAAATCGTTTTTTGTGATAATTTTGCCAGAACAAAGTGAGAACCATAATAGATCACTACTGGAAAATATAGTATTTGGTTTATGTGCGTAAATTTACCATTGAGTTACCCAGATGGACACATAACTAATTGAACACATTGACTAATCAGTTACAAGATTTTATTTAGTTCTTGTTTGATTTTGAATTTTTTTTTTTATTTTCTCACATCTGAAAAACCGCTGATGAGTATTTTGTTTTATGGACTTTTGCAGTTAAAATTGGTTGAAAACTGCCACCACGGACGATGGGAGGTAAAGTCACTGCTCGGATTCGCTTGAACAAGAGTGTTGTCACCGTTTTATCAGGATTTGAACATGTTGGACCAGGATGTTGCTATAAACCTTCTTTGTTGACCCAGGACAGCTACACTCTAACACGTGAACACAGACAACCATAAATGTGAAATTGTTATCAACAGCGCAGAGCGACTGAAGGTACAGGCGTTGTCTAACCGCCTATTTAATCTGAATAATTGTATTTCTTGAAGGCGTCGACAAGGAGCCAATCTGACCAGCTGTTCATCACAACCAAAGAGGCCTGATCGCAGAAAGAAGACAATGATTAGAACATCAGTCCCCCTGGGGATTTGTGCAGAAGGAGCAGGTCAGTATTAGTACATTTTATTTAGTTTTCGTTTCCAAAAACACAGACGACAAATGTCAGGCTTTGCACGTTTCAGATGTTGATAATGTTTGACCAATGACTAAAATTAGGGGAAACCCACGCAAAAATTTTTAGATTGTGGTGTGGAACTTGCTGCTTGTACATTTTTCTGGTATTTTTATTTAGTTATTATCAGTTAATTAGTTATACACCTCTGAAATAAGGACACGTGTCACCATATACAGACTTTATTTTCTCTGATTTGTGTTTCAAATGAGGGAGTTTGTTAAAAAGTAATGCAGAGGGATTGTGGGAATACTACATATTCAACACTCTTGCAATGAGAACAGCACCACAACTGTCCGCATCCACTCTAAACTGCATAAAAATAAAATGTGGGTGTGTGGAGTATGCAAAAGACAAACAGGGAAGAGAAGGAGGGTTGAAACATGTGGATCCACACTGATATCACTCTCACACTCTTTCACACACACAGGGGACTCCGAATGAGGACACCGCATCACACACATCCTGGTTCAGATCCAGAGGTGTCAAAAGTACTCACATCCATCACACAGGTTGAAAAAGTGCCGATGTACTGGTTTCAAAACTACCTTATGTATAAAAGTAAAAGTAATATAAGTGAGTTAGTTAAAAAGTGACACAGAGGGACTGTGGATAAAAAAAAGGGATATTTGATGCCCAGGGAATGAGAACAAGGCTGCACTGTGATATCCAATTTTGTCAATATCATCCACCCACTATTTCATCCTAAACTGCAACATGTAGAACAATGTAACTAGTCTCTAATTATCTGGAAAATGTGGGTGTGAATGCGTTAAAAAAAAGAAAAAAAGAAAAATTACGTCTGACTTGATTCAGTTTTATCCCCAATGACAGTAACCCTGATCCCCGCAGCGTCTTTGGAAGTGGATGGTAAAGCTCTCTGCGGTCTGTGACGGAGGCGTTGCAGGATGTCCACTAATCCTAACAAGGAAGCATGACAGCAGCCAATAAAAATGTCATGCCATCCGTAGCTGCATGAGAACCGCAAGCCTCCCTTCCAGAAAACACACTCAGTTCTTCCCTTGGATTGTTTTGGAAACGGAGCGCAGAGCAAGCCCGCCCGAAGGCGACATGAGAGTTAGGAGTGTGTGTGTGTGTGTGTGTGTGTGTCTGGGTGGGTGTGGCAGTGAGCAGACAGTGTGCCTTTCATTTCCTTCCACTATTTAAAGACACTCCCTCTAAAGCCGTGCAAAGGGTGGGGGACAAGAGCCCCGCCCGCTTCCAAATGTCAGCTGAACCAGCGCCTACCTCGATGCTGAAGTACCCTCGGTCCACGTAGTCCCCCAGGAACAAGTAGCGGGTGCTGCTGGGGGATCCGCCCACCTCGAAAAGCTTCATCAGGTCAAAGAACTGGCCATGGACATCTCCACACACTGCAAGGGGGGGGGGCAGAACACAAGCTGGATTCTCTCGGTACGCATCTAACGTTACAAGACCGGACTGGCGTTACAAAATTCATCTCTTACTGTCAACACTTCTCGTACAAAGCTTGAGATCAACATTTAAATGCATGTTTGCACAGAGCGAGGACTCTCAGTGTGTGGATTTAGATTCTCCGTGAGTTCCAGGTGTGGCGAGTTAACTTAAAAGACAAGTTCGCCAAAACCCTTAAAATTAAATAATCAAGGTGCACATTAGATGTGTTAGTACATTATGAAGGATCTGCTGACAGACGAACAATTACAAGAAAAGAAATGTTTTCCTTCATCCCTTTCGCCGCTTATTACAGCTATTGACTGTTGACACTTGAAGGAAGAGGAATTACAGACTGATCTTTAAATGTATCAAAGAGGAAGAGTTTAATAGGATTAAGTAATCTACATTTATTTTGGAAAGAAGTCCAAGGTTTTATGGTTCTGGCCAGAACAAAGTCAAATATATGAGTTTTACAATTTGCTTGTTAACACACTCATCAAAAAACCTGAACTGAATGATGAGGAAGTAAAAGAGGAAAGTGGTGGGAAACGCATAAAAAATATATATATGTGAACAATAAGTGAGGGAGGACGGCGCAGAAAGAGATAAAAATAGGCAGAGGGCATGAGGCTGGAGGGTTGGATACCTAAGCTAAGCCACATGTCAGGGAGGGCAGCTGTAGAAATAGACTGCTGCATCTGAGACAGGGTGGATCTGTCAAACTGGCTGAGTTTCCAGAAAGCAGCGCCACGCACAGACCGCCTTTGTCTCAGCAAGCTGGGGTTGGAATCCTCTTGAGTTTTTTTTATTTATTTATTTATTTATTTATTTTGGGGTTGTGGGGGGTTAGGTATGTGACGTGCTGCTGTGGCATGTCATTGTGTATACCTGTGATGGGGGCTTCCACTTCCAGCATACACTTCTCCTGACGCAGGATGCTGGCTCCCTCGTTGATGATCCGTAGAGCCGCCTCCTCCTCCAGCCGACCCTCCTTCACCAGATGGGCCTTCAGCTGCTCCACGCTGGGCCTCCCGTCCACATACAGGTCTTTGACCGTCAGGCGTGTACCGGGAGGATATGGCACCGCTACACACACACACACACACACACACACACAAATATGCAAAAGACAAACAGGGAAGAGAACGAGGGATGAAACACTGACATCACTCACATACAAACGAGAGACTGTGAACAAGGACACGGAGTCACACGCATTCCGCTTCCGATCTAGAGGTGTCACATCCATTAGTACAGATACTAGTTAATTGATATTAGAAGTATAGATACTATGATTTAACAATACTTCTGTATGAGCTGATGTATCAACTCAAGCTCTTTTCTCTGGTAACAGTGCAAAAGTGCCGGATTTTAAAAGTAATATACTATACTAAGTATAAAAGTAAATGAGGAAAGATGACACAAAGGAAAATGCTTAATACAATATACATACATATGTATTTAAAGGAAGCCTATCATAAGTAGAAAAGCTCTCTAAAAGGTCCACCGCGCATATTGTGGCTTCCACCAACATTATCCTTATACTATGCCTATACTATATCACCTCACCACCACGTGGCCCCTAAAAGATGGGGCCTGTTGGAAGGTTCAATTGTCGCAATGTTATCAACAACCAAACCACGATTTCTTTTGGATCATTAGGATATTATAAGGAATCTGTTTTGTCTTCAATCATTGAATCATTTTTTAGGATTTTACACTGGGAAAGATATTAAAATGTTTTATTTTGATTGCTCAGAACCTAGAGTGATGTCGACCAACTGTCTGAAACACATTCATCTGACAATGAATGTAATAGCTGGCAACTAATCAATTAATCTTTGCAGCTGTAGTTAGGTTTTTTTAGTGCATTGGCCTCTTACAGCAGAGTATTTAAGCACTAAAAGTTGACAAACCGTTTGTACAGACTTAAAAAACAATCCATCACACAGAATGTCCCAGCACTGAGGCAGCAGTCAGCGATTCTCTAGAAAGATACTGCACACATACGGTTTTTCCAGAATTATGCAATCGGATCCTGTCACAGAAATTCCGCCGACAGACCAGGAGAGCATGTTGAGACAGGATTTGAACACAAAGAAGAACAGTTTTATCCCCAGAAGGAAAGACACTGTTTCACAGAGACGCCGGGCCTGAAGCTGTGCGATGTCTGCTTGTAGAAACGGTACGGGGTGGTGTCGCTGCACGACTATGGACAGAAATGAGGTAAACTTAACGGAGGATATTTTGCAGAAGTGCTCGCGTAGATATTCACTCATGTTTTAAATATTTGAGTGATTCGGAAAGAACAAAAGACTGGAGTCAACTGCCAACAAGTCTAATAGGTACACTCTCGTCCCTAACTGTATATATAAATGCCGAAAACTAATGTTGCCCATACGTTTCAAGTACTCTTTGCACACACTCCAAGCTGAATAAAACCTGCTGGGCTTATATGATCAACAACACAGATTTTCCTCTGCACCAGCTTGTCATCTTCACTGGACGTGTTGGGTTAGTTACATCATTTGGAATGGAAGGTGGTCACGACATATCAATAAAACAGATTAGGTTGTAATGTCTTAATGTCTGTTTCTGTTGCTTTTTCATTAGTTTCCCAGCCCTAACAAACCCACACACACACAAGTTCCATTTACAGCAATGTTCCCAAACCGCAGAAAATTCTAAGTGAACTAGAAACCAGAATTTCTTTTGGATCATTACCAAAATTAAACCATCTGTTCATGATCCCATTCCCAAAGTTTGATAATAACCATTAACATTCATTAAACATCTTGTGTTTTGACTGTTGATTGGACAAAGCCAACATTCACCTTGACCTTTCATAGATAAAACAACTGATAATGAGAATAATCGTTAGCTGCAGCTCTAATAGCAGGCTGTATATTGTACATTGGTCAACAGTGGTGGAGAGATGCGCTGCTTATTATTCCAGTATATTAACCTGCGTCATGTTGTGGCACACAAAGACAAATAAAGGCGTATAAAAGCAGTGACTGCCGTTCCTTCTCCTAAACAAAACCTCCAGTGGATCGCCGTGTTCCCGCAGAGAGAGAGAGAGAGAGAGACTCCCTCTCCCCACATTCATGTGGAGAAAAGTATTTCAGCAGACTCACACACCATCTTGGCCCACTGGTCTAGTTTAGCGCTCAACTCTGAAACCAAACCAGGTCGCGCACATTCAACCAATCACGTGAGCGCTTCCCAAACTGGTTCATCGCCTCGCTTTAGGTTGCCGCCAGACAGAAGTTATCAGGCGAGATTCTCATCTGGCCAGTAATTCGGAAGCCGGGCCGTATCTTGGTGTCTGAAGAGAGGAAAAAGCAAACCGCGGTTCTGAAGAGGCGTCACAGACCAGTGTAGGATGTGGTATTCAAATATTCAGACAGACACGTACTGTTCCTACCAGCAGGCTGGAGGGGGAAGAGGAAAACTTTTTTCATCGTAACTGCGCCAAAACACTCACGACAGCAGCTTCCAGGGCAATCAGCTTAAGTAAACTGACTGAAACCACGAGCCAGAGTTTCCACCTGCAGGGTAAAGGGTTAAATTCATCTGCAGCAGATAAAACACTGACTCTCCCATGGCTTCCTGACGCGATAACATGTCGAATTCTTTCGGTTTTCGCGCAGTCGTTTTCTTGCTCGTGAACTTTGTCCCTGTTGGCCACCGTACGCCCAGCGTGGCCCGGAGCCAGTCAAATATAAGCAAAACAGTGAGAGACACTATCAAACAGGCACCTGCTTTGTTTCTTTTCTGTTTTTTTTCCCTCTGCTCCGCCGCTGCTCTTCTTCGACGTTAACAAGCGAAACGTCGCCCGGTGTCATGGTGTTCTCGTCCGGAATGAAGTGTTGATGTTTCAGCCGGTTTTGTCGGGGCTGCTAACGCCACGCGGCTGAAACAGACTTCCAGCGTGTTTGTTAATAGAGTCAATGACAGCCTGAATGTCATCAAACTCATCTGTTTCGGCTCAAACTATTGACTGCTCCACTTCTCGCTGCCAGCCCGCTCGCCGCAGCGCTTCACACGGAGGCCGAGGGAAGCTGCGAAGCATCAACCATTACTAATCATTTAAGGAATAATCATTCACTTGCTCCATCACGTTCTGATCCCCACGCTGTATGACACTTGACTGCGATTCCTGCATACAACTAGGCCTGCTTATCTGAACCTTTTTGGAGAAGGTACTTAAAACAGATCCGGTGTAAAGAGCTCAAACCAGAGCCATCAATGAGTTACTTCTGCCCAGCAGCCAACCCTGCTGTCAGCCAGCTAAAGTATTTGCGGTTTGATCAACTCCAAATTTACGTATAACTATTTTGAATATCAAATCGGCCTTGATGTAGAAAATTCAAATATTGGGTTCAAACATTTCTTTGTAATACACTACACTGAGCTGAGTGTTTGACACCAGAAGTCATCATACTGGGCTCAGCGTTTACTGACTAGCCGGTTAAAAAAAATAGAGAGATATTTGTTATTTGCAGCCATGAGAATCTATCTTAGATGTTTTAAATATGAGGGCTGCAAATAATGATTATTTATAGTCAATCTATCCAAAGTGAAATCAAATGCTCCTCACCCCGCCTAAACTTTTCTTTCAGAGGAGAACCACGGGACACAATAATAAAATGCTGAAGCATCTTATTCCAAGATGTTCACAGTCCCTCAGGAATCAGGAAGCCTCAGCTAATGGAACAGAATTTGGGCCTAAACTCATTTATTTATAAAGAGTGTTCAACAAAAGGTGTTTTTTTCACACACAAGAAATTACTTAATTTTAATAGCAGATTTTCTGATTTCGTATCGTATGGAATCTTCTATAGTAAACTGATAAACTTTGGGTAGGTCTACACAAAAAAAAAAGGTTTTCTACGTTGCAATTTCAGCTTTGGGAAACTGAGTCCCTTTAATGAACCAAACTACTAAGTGCTTATTCGTTTATATAATTGATAGATAAATTGACTAACATGTTCGGTTCATAAAATGGTGTAAAATGTCAACCACTGTCTCTCCAGACCATCACAAAGATCATCAGCTCACAATTACAGGAAGACTAAAGAAACCAGAAAATACTGGAACCAGAGAATTTGGTAATTTTCTACTTAAAATGCATCCAATGAATTATGAAAATAATTGATTTTTGTAATCGATTAATCATGGCAGCTTTATGACGAACATGTGTACACTTTGTACCAAAATGACAAAGAGTTTTAAAAAGCAAAAGAGCTGCCAAAAATATAAAGTCAGGGTAATGTTAGGGTTGCTTTAATAGGAACCCAAAAAAAGAAGCAAACTTTAAAGAAGATGAGGAGGAAGCAGCTGTAACGAGGGTTAGATTTTTAAAAATGCCACGCATCAGTAATTCAAGTGACTGTAACTTCCTGTTAGTCTGACTGCTTTATTAACTGCGTGGCTCATCTTTATTACCCACATCCCCCCAGATCCAGACCAGCCACGGCAGCAATCGGCCCTGAGCAGAGTGTCACCACGAGACACAGGACAGGGCCCCTGGGCAGAGCTCCATCCTGGGGCCCACTACGGGACACTAGAACCAGGTCCAGGCCCATCAATCATGGATGAGGACAGAATCATTACACAGATACAGGCAATGCAACTGGTTCCATTACCAGCAGTAGCTAAGCCAAAAGGCCTGAGCACTTCCATAACTCACACACACACACACGCACACGCACACACACACACACACAGCACACTCCAGTTGCACATATTCATTTATGTGTAATTTTTAGCCAAATTAAGTCAAATAAGATGCAATTTTTAATAAAAAAAAACAGAAGTGTAACTTAAAATGTTGTCAAATGTTAGAATTCAGCCCACATCCCCATATGTCATTAAACAGGGGAAATATAAGAACAATTTGAATTAGTTTTACATTTTCATTGATTTGATCGATGATTGCAATCAGGCAGCAAGGACCAATACGTTCGGTGAGGTCAAGAGTTCAGATCACAAGGTCACAATGTGTGTGTGATACCAATGGGATAAGGTTATGTCGCTGACAGGAAGGATGACGAATTTTTTTTTTAAGATTCTTGTCTATAGATTCACATTCAGGGTTTCCCGCAGTTCTTTATAGGTAAGGCCTCTACAAAAAGGCCCCCTACCTTGATTTGGTCCCTCCTAAAAACAAAATTAAAGAAAGCATTCAGCATCCTTGCATGCATAAAGTTAATTAAGGCTACATCACAATAAGGCTGAATATGTTACTGCACCATCTATTTCCATTCACCATCTAGTGGCTTATAGCTTCGTTCCCATATATTCAGTCTTATTTAAATAGGTTATAGGTTGTTAATTTCTCATTGTGGCTACTGATATGTTTGTGCATTGCATGACTTTGCTATGGTTGCCAATGTGGTTTTCTCTAGTGTAGAAATAGATGTGGGGAAAGAAAACAACCTAAACTATCAGGGTATTTTCTTCAATAAGGTTGGCCTACTTCACCATCTGCGCCTCGTCCTCCTCCACCACCACAACCTCAGCCGCAATCGTCTAAACATCAAAGTAGTGGGTGAAACTCAGACTGGGCTATGCACCTGAACGATTCAAAAGTGCAATTACATGTGCAAATAAGCATTAAAATATACAAGAGCAACTTTAGTGTATGACATAATTTGAGATAGTTGCATAGAAAGTGCAATTTACATGTTCAAATAAACAGTTGAACCTGTTAAAGCAAACTTGATTTGAGACTAGAGGCGTTTGTGCATATTTTGTTGTTAGTTGCGTCAAAAGTTCAATTATCACAAGTTATGTCAAACAATAGAAGCGCTCTCTGCTCACATTATTAATTAATCATGAACTTTGTCATTGCGGCCCCCCCAGGTCACGACTTTGCCTAAATTATTTTCTGCTGGAAAAACTGGCGATGTAGAAATTCCTACTCAGTAAGTGAGTGGATAACAGAAAAATATGATACAAGGCAGTCAAAATGGTGAAACAAATCCACACCCGATCCATGTGTGAAAATGTGTGTGTGTGTGTGTGTGTTGACTTCCTGACTTAGCAGCAGTCTTAAGAAGGCAGGTTTAACAATTTCACTCTCCTGCAGCTTTACACTCTTAAAGCTGTCCTCACACCCTGAGCGGATCACACATGAAAATGCTCTCAGACACCAACGGCTCTGCTGCTTAACTACACACACACACACACACACACACACACACACATACACAAACACTGCAGTGTTTTCCCCAGGTTTGTGTACTTGGGGTAAATGCAGATACTGTAGCGACCAACTACAACCATTAGATCTGGGGAAAAAAGTGTTTTTGATGCCCTCAACCTGAGCTGTGTAATAATACAAAAATCCTTCACTCTGTTCCCTACAATAATACAGTAAGATCATATTCTGACAATGATGCATGAAGAAGCATGTTGAATTCTATTCTAGGATTGACTGAACACTCGCATATAATACATTTCTACAGAGAAGAAGAGAGATGGATTTGGCTGAAAAATGATAATTAAGTTATGAAAATCAGTTATGTTATGAAAATCAGGCTACGGTCAATTACCCCCCCCCCCCAATTTTAGTTACCATAAGATTCCCTTGAATTTGCTTTTTAACCATTGTTCTATAAATATGTTACAGTAGAAACATGCAAACTTGTTATATCTTTGGTATTGCTGTGCTTCAGTTTCCTTCCATTTGTATGCTGATGTTCACTAATAACACCTATATATCTGCAACAAACCAATATTATCATGTCCAGTTTAACAGATTTAACATTTGCAGAGCTAGTAAGTAACAACTCATTGACTTTAAAGATTGTTGTAAAACAAATTGTCATATTTGAAAAGGACAGAGTGAAAAATTCACAATATTAAAAAAAAAAAAAAAAAACGGAATCAATTGAACCATTATCAAAAGAGGTGCTGGTTCATTTCTTTGAATCGTTTCAGCTTTGCACGTCACAGCTGTGACCCAAACATCCGTAGGTCGTGATTCATCCGATTCAAAGAGCATTCACCGCATGGAAAGGATGGCGTGTTGACCAGAAGCATGTAATTATATCTATGTACTTCTCATGTACAAGGATATTTATTATTAAAAAAAAGAAAAACTACGACATCATTTATAGCCTCCCAGAGCACCTAGCACCACACAATGCTACTTAATCTGTGGGAAACACTTCATACATTACTATACTCTACTATCTTTTGAATTTGAACTGTTGATCAAAAAACACAACATAAGACATTTAACAATTTCAACTTTAACTCTGGGGACCTGGGATGGGTACAATCCCCAAACAATTAATCAAGAGGATAACTGACAGATCATCAATAATAGAAATGATAGCCGCAGCTCTTAAATCAACAAATCTCTTTTGGAAGCTCGTATCACTCATCGCTCTATTAGCGAAGATTAAGAGAAAACATGCAGGGGGCAGCTTCTCGTTTTTAGCCGAGCGTCACTGCTGCGGAAACAACAAAGCGGCGGATTAAATCTGTTGCCAATTAACCGTTAATCCACACAAATACCAGCGCATTGTGGCCGCAACTAAATACTACGGAGGCGGCGTTTGGGGTCAAAATGGAGAGCAATTTAATGTTTGTGGTGGCTGAGAATCCTAATCAGGTCACAGAATTTGGTGCAACACTGTTGGCATAGAAAACCCTGCTCCAATAGACAGTCTGCAAAATTATATATAAAAAAAAAAATCATTCTGAGCACCACCGAGCTGCACAGGAGCATCTGAGAATGTGAAGAATTAACTGAGACAGTGGATCTGCAAATATTATTATATAAAGAGGGCAGATAAGGGCATTCATTGGTTCAGCATTGTTTTGTATAAAAGCAGAATCCTAAATTCTGAAAATGTTATTTACAGCTCAAGGTGACATCCTACAATCCAGAATCTCTCACATTTGAGATGAGGAAACTGCTTGAGAAATAAACGATTTCCAAAAATCATTGCAAAGCTTCATTTGATCAATTTTCAAACATGCTGTTCAGTTGTGCGAGATTTGTCAGTGATGCTGCAACTAACAACTATTTTGTATCTATTAATCTATTGGTTGATAGTCTCTATCAGTAAGTGGCAGCTAATTACATCAATGAAATGATTAAATGATGAATCAATTAGTTGTTTAGTTCATAAAAAATGGTATTAAACGTTTCCCAAAGCTAAAGATTCAACCAAAATGTCAAGTCCACAACCTAAAAATAATCAGTTTAGTATCATAGAAAATGTGAAAAAATAAAGAGATTTTAGAAGCTAGAGCCTTTACCACATTAAAATGAGTCAAATTGATTAATCAATTATTAAAATGGGTGGTGATTAACATAAGAGTTGGTAACCAATCGATTAATCAACAAATTGTTGCAGCTCTATTCGTCAGAATGTCCAAAACATTGACCGTAAAACCAATAGTATGTGGTGTAATACAGGTATAATACATACTTATATATTTCTATAAGTTCATTATGCTTGTCGTCGAGCATTGCAGATTCTTGTAGAGGTGAGGTTGACGTGGGTTACCATGGTTACTTATCTCCAACTGGCAAGAAGGCTCTGGGGACGTGTGTCCGAAAAGATCCATGCAAATATTATGTATCCGATCACTGGTTGGAATCCTTAATAGAATAATGAATTACTAAAATAATCTGTAGCTGCAGCCTTACCGGTCTTAAAATATTGCCTTGTTCTCAAAATATTTGTCTCAGATTTCCCTTGATCGACAAATCAATGAGTCCGGTCATGTTCCAGCTCTCGTGTCATTCAGGTTTTGCTTTAATACTTGAATAATATCTTTCATGGAAGAGAGATTTGTTGTCCTTGGACTAATAGTGTCAACACATCTGATACAAAGTGTCTCTTATCTCTGATCTGATTATTGCTCCTGTCCCAGCTGTATTGTATAATTATTTTTCATTAATTTAAGAGTGAGAGTGTCAAAAAAATAATAACAAACACACGTCCAAATTTCTGTTAACAAGAAGTCTTCAAATGTCTTTTTCTGTTCTGATTGTTCTCCAATCATCCTAAACCAGTTAGTGAATTTTCAATCACAGAAAACACAGCAGCGAAGCAGCGAAACTGCTCTTGAATGTATGGGACGTGATTAGTTATTCGATTCAAACGTCTAATTATCGGTTAATCAATTGGTTTGCTCTTCAGTGACTGTGTGATTTCTCAATGAAGCCAGTCGCGGAGCAGATTTAGCATTTAACGTTAACGCTCCACTTTCATAACAGAAAATGTTTCCGTCATCGAGACTCTCATCTGGAGAAAGTCATTTTCTACAAACAGCTGTCGGGGGGGAGAAAGGAGGCTCGCTTTATATTCAGGCCAACACACACACACACACACACACACAAAACACGACGCTAGCTCCCGGTATGGCCCCAGAATCCTCCGTTCATACCCCGGTTCCCGGGGGCTCTGTAAAGCGGTTATCCGCATGTGCGCTCCGCTTGACGGCTTCGCGTCTAAATGACGTCTGGATCTCTGCAGCCGCTAAGCTAAAGGCTAGCTCATTAGCTGCCGCCGGATTGATTAACCCGCATAAACCAGAGTAGCCGTCGCTCTGGACGGGGAGAGGCGGCGGTGTGTAGCTCCATCCACTGGGCTGCACCATAAAACCGAATAAATATGCCGTTCGCGGGGCTGCGCGTTTAACTCAAGATGCCCACGGGCTCGCGGTAGCGAACTAGCCGCCGTTAACTTCCTGCACCCGGGGAGACAAAACACAGAAATAAGCGTCAAATACCTTTGATAGGTCGCTCCACGGTGGAGAGTTTGTTTTGCTCTTTCGCCGACATCCTCCCTCCGTGTCGGCAGGTCGGAAAATGAGACGAATTTCCGACTAAAACTTGATAAATTCCTGGCTAGCTAGCCTCGCTAGCTGCAGTGAGCTAGCCTCGCTAGCTGGAGGTTCCGTCCGCAGCGGCTCGGAGCGAGCAGCGCCGAGCCGGGCCGGGCCGGGTTGGACTTGGAGCTGACCCGGGAGGGAGGCGGAGGAGGGAGAAGGGGGAGGGGGGAGATCTCGCCAACGGGTATAATAAAGCCTCTTGTCTGCGGTGCGGTGCGGTGCGATGCGGCGCAGCAAGATGCGATGCGGTGCGGTGCGGGTGCCGCTGTCAGCGTCTGTCAGATGTCCAGGAAACGGTTCCGGCGCGGCCGATCAGCGCCTGCAGGGAGCTCCGGGCACCGGGCAGCGCGTCAGATCATATCCCCTCTTTATCCCTTTATTCTCGGACCCGCTCCAGCTGTCAGGCCGCTCAGCTTCGGCTGTTTTTTTTCTGTCGTGATCCGATGTGTCGTCCAGAACAGACCCTCTGTCGGATTACAATAATCCGCCGCAAGCGGATTTCCTACAACACGGCTCAGCGCGGGGGGTTTTGGGTAATGTAGTAGCAATGCGATATTAATGAGATGCGTTCATGGTTCGCCGAGCTCCGGTTATTTCTGCGTTTGCTGCAGTAATGCAAGAAAGAAATGCTCTTTACTGGCAGAGCTACAAGCAGATTGACATTGTAACTTCATTTACTTTTCATTTTCAACTACTAACAGTTTATTAAAGTGGTGGCTAACCTACGGGTAGGGCCCCTCCAAAGGGATCAGCACATAAGGGTCAGGGGTCATGGGATGACTAATGGGAGAGGAAAGAATAAGAAAAAAAAGTTATGGTAGACAAATCTGTTTTGATTTTTTCCCCAATCGTTGATTTTTGTGAATTATTGGATCATTTAACACAATGATTGAAATGGCGCCATGTGAGAAGATTAGAGGGGATAAATACTATTTAGCGGAGCTGTAAACTTGACTCCACTGTTAAGCTTGTTATATCGTCCACTGTGTCAAATCTGCATCTGTAAAGTGACTAAAGCTGCTAGATATCTGTAGGCCTAGTGGAGTATAAAGTGCACTATTACCCACTGAAGTGCAAATGAAAGTATAAAGTGGCTTTAAAATTAAGTAGCTCAAATGCTGGTAATCTTTTAATTAATTTCTGAGTAGATTGTACACTTATTTTTTTGTGAGAACTACAGTTTGCACTGTTCTCAAGAGCCACTCATCCGAATCGGCCTCACACTCGGCACTGCCCTCCCTTGGGTCCGTGGCAACACACCCGCCGAGTGTGAAGTCGATTGGATGAATGGTTCTCGAGATATGTGAAGAACAGCCATAAAAAAGAACCCTCCCCTTGACGGTGCCGCAGCGCTACAGCACCGCTTGCTGGTGCCACATTTATCGCGGTCACTCAGGCCTCATCACATCACACATGTCCACCAAATGTGGATTCAAGAGATCTGATATTTTTTTTTCTGTAATATATTCCCTGCCCCAAAACTTTGAAGACAAGCTACAGCAAATCTGTACGGAATATTAAAAAGTCCTGCAGTTTTCACGCTTGCTCCAGAGATCATTTTGCACCAAATTTGGAGCCTGTTGTTCAAAATCTTAACAGGAATAAGTAAATTTGAAAAAAAAGATGTGAAAATGGGTGGGGCATGGTTTATATACAACGATTTGTCTCAAAAAATACACAGAAGAATTACCATTTAACCATCAGTTCAAATTGCACCAAATTCAACATGCATCTTACCAGAGTCCCCAGCAACACACACAGGCAGTGTTAAGTGGATCAGATGGACGGTTCCCAAGATATCCACATACATACACATACAAACATGCAGAGATTCCTCACTTTATAGGTAGATATTTTATATTTCTCTAAGACAAATAAACACAGCACAAACACAATGTGTCAGGGATCTGGACAGACGAGGACCACAGGAGCAATACGTTTGAACAGTTTATTGAAAGGGGTTGGGGAATGGGCGTGAGTCTTCGTGTGTGTGTGTCCCAGCGGCTGAGAGGCGTAGAGTGTAGACGGGGGTTGAGGGTCCAGGCTCCCTCGCCAAAGGGGCTGGAAGTCCTGGGGGAACACACACACACAGCAGGAGACGAGTGGCAGGGCAAAAGTACCGACAAGGGCAAGGCAGTATCGTGGTCAAAAGGGCAGAAGGCAGGTCAAGTTACCGGGATTGTAGAGCAGAGGGTGGTCGGGCAGGTCCGGGATCGCAGGTAGGAGTCAGAGTGGTAGCAGGTAGCAGGCAGGACAGGCGCGGGCTTAGCAGACGATCTGACGATGTGTGCTGGGAAACAGGACTCTTTATACAAGGTATGGTTAGTAGGAAATGAGGAGCAGCTGGCTGGTTAACGAGGGAGTGGCAGAGAGAACAGGTGAGAGTAATCGGCAGATAATTAGTGCTCCTACCAGGCAGAGGGAGAGGGAGCTCACGACAGAACCCCCCCCTCAAGGGACGGCCCCAGAAGTCCCAAAGAAACACCGCCAAGACTGGGAGGGCGGAGGGGGAGCCGGCGGAGGGTCAGAACTCCTCAGAGCAGTCGGAGTCCATGGCCTCATCCTTAGAGAGCCCCCCAGCAGGGGTCAGGACGGGTCCCGGGACAGGGGCCAGGCCAGGTGCAGGGTCAGAAACTGGGTGGGTGGAACGACGGGGTCCTTTAGGACGACCCCGACGAATGGCTGGTTGGTCTGGATGCTGCCGGTGAAAGTCAGCGATAAAGGTCCGATCCAAGATCCGGCTGGCAGGCACCCAGGTTCTCTCCTCAGGACCATACCCCTCCCAGTCGACAAGGTATTGGATGCCTCTACCTCTACGTCTGGATCGGAGCAGACGCCGGACAGTGTAGACTGGGCCACCCTCAATGAGGCGTGGAGGAGGCGGGGGGGGGTGTGGCTGGGACCAGCGGGCTCTCATGAACCGGTTTAATCCTTGAGACATGGAACGTGGGATGGACCCTCATGGACCTGGGCAGAAGGAGCCGAACAGCAGTTGGGCTGATTACCCTCTGAATGGGGAATGGGCCGAGGAAGCGAGGTGCCAGCTTTCGTGATTCCACCCGCAGTGGTAGATCCCTTGTCGACAGCCATACCTTTTGCCCAACACGGTAAGTGGGTGCAGGAGTCCTGTGACGGTTGGCTCCAGTGGTGTAGCTGGAGATGGACTTGAGGAGTGTGGCACGGGCCTGGGCCCAGGTGCGGCGGCATCGGCGGGCGTAGGCAAGGGCAGATGGACAAGTGATTTCTCCTTCCTGGCTGTTGAATAGGGGTGGTTGGTAGCCGTAGACACACTGGAAGGGTGACATACCGGTGGCAGAGCAGGTCAAGGAGTTATGGGCATATTCCACCCATAGCAGTTGCTGGGACCAGGTGGGAGGATTGCGAGATGCCATGCATCGGAGTGCCTTCTCCAGCTCCTGATTTGCTCTCTCTGACTGGCCGTTGGACTGGGGGTGGAAACCAGAACTTAGACTGACCGTGGCCCCCAGCAGATGGCAGAATTCCTTCCAGAAAGTGGAGGTGAACTGCGGGCCCCGGTCCGAGACGACATCTCTGGGTAGTCCATGTATTCTAAAAACATGCTCCAAGACCAGCTGGGCAGTTTCCTTGGCAGATGGCAGCTTTGGAAGGGGAACAAAGTGTGCCATCTTGCTAAAACGGTCCACAACGGTGAGGATTACCGTCATGCCATTGGACTGGGGCAGTCCTGTGACAAAATCCATGGAAATGTGGGACCAGGGCCGTGTTGGTACGGGCAGAGGTTGGAGTAATCCGGCAGGTGGCTGATTGGATGATTTGTGTTGATTACAGGTTGGACAGGCAAGGACAAAGTCTCGCACATCCCTCCTCAGTGATGGCCACCAGAATCGCTGAGAAAGCAGATGGCAGGTGCGAGTGGATCCAGGGTGGCAAGCCAGACGGGAGTCGTGTCCCCATTGTATGACCTTAGACCTCAGGTGTTCAGGAACGAAGAGACGGTCAGCAGGGCAAGCACTGGGGCCAGGTTGGTCATGGAGAGCATCCCGCACTTGTCTCTCAATCTCCCAAGTCAGGACACCTACGACGCAGGAACTGGGCAGAATGGGTGCAGGGTTCTGGGAAGGGGCATCCTCCTTCTGGAACTGGCGGGAGAGTGAGTCTGGTTTGATGTTACGTGATCCTGGACGGTATGACAGGGTGAAATTGAATCTGGTGAAGAATAGGGCCCAGCGGGATTGTCTCGGGTTCAGACGTTTGGCAGAGCGGATATACTCCAGGTTCTTGTGATCCGTCCAAACCAAGAACGGGACGGTGGACCCCTCCAGCCAGTGACGCCATTCCTCCAAGGCCAGCTTGACAGCGAGCAGCTCACGGTCCCCTATGTCGTAGTTGCATTCCGATGGGGATAAGCGACGGGAGAAGAATGCACACGGGTGGAGTTTGTTGTCCTCTGCAGCTCGTTGTGAGAGCACGGCCCCCACTCCCACATCAGAAGCATCCACTTCCACAATGAATTGTTGATCAGCATCTGGCATCTGGAGGATGGGGGCCCTGGAGAACCGAGCCTTGAGGATACTGAATGCCTTGTCAGCTGCTGGGGTCCAGGTGAAGGGCTGTTTATTGCTGGTCAGGGCGGTGAGAGGGGCAGCTACGGAGCTGTAATTGCGGATGAACCGTCGGTAGAAGTTCGCAAAGCCCAAGAACTGCTGTAGCTTCTTGCGGTTTACAGGAACCGGCCAGGAGGTGACTGCTGAGACCTTGGCTGGGTCCATCTGGATCTCTCCCTCTGCCACAATGTATCCAAGGAAAGCCACAGTCTTGGTGTGAAATTCACACTTCTCTGCCTTGACGTAGAGAGAGTTCTGCAGGAGGCGGTGAAGGACTTGCTGGACATGAAGGGTATGTTCAGGCTGGGTTTTGGAGAAGATCAGGATATCGTCTAGGTAAACGAAGACGAACTTGTTTAGGAAGTCCCGCAGTACATCATTCACCAGGGCCTGGAAAACCGCTGGAGCGTTGGTGAGGCCGAATGGCATCACAAGATACTCATAGTGGCCGGTTGGGGTATTGAATGCCGTCTTCCATTCGTCGCCCTCCCGGATCCGCACTAGGTGGTAGGCGTTCCTAAGGTCCAACTTTGTGAAGATGGTGGCCCCCTGGAGTAGCTCGAAGGCAGAGTTGAGCAGAGGCAGAGGATACCGGTTCTTTACTGTGATGCTGTTAAGGCCACGGTAATCGATGCAGGGGCGAAGGGTTCCATCTTTTTTCCCCACGAAGAAGAATCCGGCGCCAGCAGGGGAAGAGGACGGGCGGATAATCCCAGCAGCAAGAGAGTCGCTGATGTACGTCTCCATGGCCCTTCGTTCAGGAGCAGACAGGGAATAAAGACTCCCTTTGGGGGGAACAGAACCAGGGAGGAGGTCGATGGCGCAGTCGTAGGGTCGATGTGGGGGCAGAGACGTGGCTTTGACCTTGTTGAAGACCTCCCTGAGACCGTGGTAGCATTCCGGGACATTGGAGATGTCTGGGGCTGAGCCGGGGGGTACCGGGTGAGAGGGTGGCATGGCCGCAAGCAAACAGGTCTGGTGGCAGTCCTTTCCCCACTCTCTGACCTTTCCAGTTGCCCAATCAAGGTGAGGGTTGTGCCGTCGGAGCCATGGGTAGCCCAGGATGAGAGGTTGGCCCGGGGAGTGGAGCAGGTGGAACTGAATGGTTTCAGTGTGGTTGCCAGACAGCATCATTTTAACAGGGGTGGTGACCTGCGTGACTGTGCCAAGAGGATGACCATCTAGTGCCCGAACAGGGACGGGGGGTGTCAGACGGAGGGTCTCCAGTCCCAGCTGGTGAGCGAGTTCAGTGTCTATTATGCTGGCTTCGGCACCTGAGTCCACCAGGGCAGCCAGTGTGTGGGTGGAGTCGGGAAGATGAAGACGGACCTGTACCAGCGGTTTGTGGTTGGAGGACTGGGTGGTCATTGAGCGCAGCCGGACTCTTCCTATGTCTGGTGAGCTTGGGCTTTTTAAAGGGCAGTTGGCAACACGGTGTCCTTCTCCTCCGCAATACAGACATAGATTGGAGGAGATACGGCGCCGACGCTCAGCAGGGGAAAGAGAAGCCCGGCCAAACTCCATGGGTTCAGACGGGTCCGGTTGGTTTGGAGGAGTAGTCGGAGAAGACGGCTGGACAGTCGGGACGTGACGAGAGCTGGTGGCTAGGGGATTTTGGCGCCCCCTATCTCGGCGGCGGGTCTGGATCCGTCGATCTATGCGCACAGCCAGGGCGATGGCGTCATCAAGGGTGGAGGGCCGTTCATGAGAGACCAACTCATCCTTGATGTAGCCGGCCAGGCTGGCGAAGAACACGTCCACCAACGCTGCCATGTTCCAGGGGCTGCGCCTTGCCAAAGTCCGGAAATCGATGGAATAATCTGCAACCGTCCGTCGACCCTGCCGAATACTCAGAAGATCCTGGGATGCCTCTTCAGAGGATGAGCCCAGATCAAAAACCTTGAGCATCTCCTCAGCAAACAGTTCAAAAGATGTGCACGCCGGGGTCTGACGCTCAAACTCCGCTGTTCCCCAGAGTCGAGCTCGGCCTGTCAGGTGAGTAATTGTGTACCCGACCTTAGCCCCTTCTGTGGCAAAGGTTCTGGGTTGCAGAGAGAACTGAAGCCTGCAGCTGGTCAGGAACGGGCGCACTTGCTTTGGGTCACCGTTGAATCGTTCTGGGTCGCCGATTCTAGGTTCCGGAGCTCCAGCAGCAGTGGCCTGGGTGGGTGACTCTGGAGCGGTGCTGGCGGGTGGGCTGGCTCGGGCTAGACCGGAAGGCAGACCGGCTGTGGCTGGAGTGGCAGGCAGGCTGGCGGCGGCTGTAGCGGCGGGCAGGCTGGCGGCGGCTGTAGCGGCGGGCTGGGACTGAGGAATGAGTTGGGCAAGCAGGCGGGTTATCTGGGCGAGCTGATCTTGCTGTTCGTGAATCTGGTGCTGTTGCTGTTGTATCAGCTGCTGTGTTTGCTGCAGCTGCTGTTGCCGCTGGTTGCCAAGCTGTAGCAAAGAGGAGACGTCAACCGTCATCCGATGGATGTCCCTCTCAGCGTTTCCCAGGCGCTGCATGGCGGTGGGGGGTTCTGAGTCCATGTTTTGTGAAACGTTTGCTGGGTCCATTATGATGGTCAGATCGTACTGTCAGGGATCTGGACAGACGAGGACCACAGGAGCAATACGTTTGAACAGTTTATTGAAAGGGGTTGGGGAATGGGCGTGAGTCTTCGTGTGTGTGTGTCCCAGCGGCTGAGAGGCGTAGAGTGTAGACGGGGGTTGAGGGTCCAGGCTCCCTCGCCAAAGGGGCTGGAAGTCCTGGGGGAACACACACACACAGCAGGAGACGAGTGGCAGGGCAAAAGTACCGACAAGGGCAAGGCAGTATCGTGGTCAAAAGGGCAGAAGGCAGGTCAAGTTACCGGGATTGTAGAGCAGAGGGTGGTCGGGCAGGTCCGGGATCGCAGGTAGGAGTCAGAGTGGTAGCAGGTAGCAGGCAGGACAGGCGCGGGCTTAGCAGACGATCTGACGATGTGTGCTGGGAAACAGGACTCTTTATACAAGGTATGGTTAGTAGGAAATGAGGAGCAGCTGGCTGGTTAACGAGGGAGTGGCAGAGAGAACAGGTGAGAGTAATCGGCAGATAATTAGTGCTCCTACCAGGCAGAGGGAGAGGGAGCTCACGACAACAATGACTGTTCAGTAGCACCTTCATGTGGCCACTGATCAAACTGCATTAAACACAAGTTAATGCATTAGAATTTCAGTGTATCTTTTCTCCTGGTATGAAGACAAGAATAAAGATTTCATTTTTTATATAATATATTAATTATGTTGTTACATCAGGACAGGATTTCTTCCAAGAACAACCTCCTAATAACTGAAGATCCACAAGTGCAACAGATTTTTTTTTAAAATGCTTATAAAACAATTCATTAACTTTATTGACCAGGCAGAGCAGCATCTGTTCAACATAATAAGGTGGAGACGACAACTGCTCCGATTTCAGGAATTCATGTAAAAGTAGCGAGATGACGCCTTACTGAATTCACCAGCGATTGGTGGAGGTTTAATATTAAGAGAAATTACTAATTAATAAAAGAGCATGTAAAGATACAGTCAATTGAGAAAGTATAAATACTCATCTCATTAGTTTTAGTGTGTCGTTCTGCATTTACTAAAGCCATGGATAGATAAATTTACTCCTGGAATAAAAATAAAAGTAAATCTTATTTCATTCTGTAGTAATAACATTGCTGATATAGTTAGACTGTTCTTCTCTGTGCAGGGTTTTGTTTTCACCTCATTTAACACATGTACTTATGAGCAGCAGCTGTGACATCACAACTAGTTTGGAGCCAATCACGGTCCCGCTGTGTGACGTGTAAATTTGTAGACATTACAATGAGGAGTTTTATACATTCACAGATTCTGGATTGTTACATGAATGAGACCTAAAATACGACTTAAAGCAGAGTATTTGTACATGTGGTATTTGCTACTTTTACATCAGTACCAGTTCATAGTACTTACTTTTAATACTTTATGCACATTGTGCTGATCATACACGAGTACTCTGAACTTTTCATACATTTTGTTGATCACACCTTTACTGCACTTTAAATACAAGTAAAGGTATGATCACCACAATGTACATAAAGTATTTGAAATTCTTCTATTTCCACTTTTACTTTATTAAGTCAATGCACAGACACTGAGGATAATTATGAACCCTTTGGCTAAATCTGACACATTCACATTATGTTGATGTTAATTAATGTGTGTTATCCCTGATAAATAAATGAGTAAAGTAAATAGGGGACAGAATTAATAAAAATGAATGTCAGTAATCCTCACAGTTGTCCTCCTCTGCCTCCGTCTGTAAATAGAAACACTTTAAAAGGTTCTGATCATCAGCAGCAGTTGTTGGGTCTCCGGAGAACCCGGGTTTTTGCTGTACATCTTGCCCATGTATGGGGAAGTTTGCGAGGCCCGCGGGGTAGGGGTGGGTGGGGGGTCCGGGCCCGTCCCTGCAGGTCCCTGCTTCATTAAAACCACCATCAGTCGTCCTCTCTGCCTCCCGGACAGCTGCTGTATTTAAACCCCCTGACCCTGAGTCATTAGACACATTCAGCGCAGCAACAGCTTCACTGCAAGGAGGACGAGGAGAGATGGTATGTGATGAGAGTGTTGTCTTTTTCATATTCGTTTCATGAATCTTTATGTCTAAAATGCAATTTAGAAGGGATTTAAGGTGAAAAATAGCATTACGTATATATATAGATATTTAGAAATTAAAATCATGCATATGTCATACAATAAAACTAATTTACTAAGCTATAGACAATAAAATTGTGATAATTACAATAATACAATTTACAGTAATAGAATTATAATTTACAATCTATTTAGACTAAAAAAGTTTTTTTTAATAAGTACATTTATATTTGTGCCTTGATATGTGTCTATTGCTGTTTATAGGCTATGTAATATGAATATAATAATAATAATAAATACACTATAAATATAGTATATGCACAAAGATAATAATAAGATAATTATCCATATTTTGCTGCCGTTTTGCATTTAAACCTGAAACTGCATGTGCACATTGAAATAATGAATTCATTAATTCTATTATTCTTATAATAATACATTTACTATACTAATGATCATAAAAACATTTTTCTAGGAACACAATGACTAAATGTTACATACAATTTTCTCACAATCATTTCATACAGGACTGAATATAAAACTAATGTGGCTTATTAACAAGTGTGAGTGAAACTGGTTGCTTTTTCTAAAGAAAATTATGAAAGTGGACTTAAAATGGAGATTTTCAATAATATAATGTGCATTATAACATTAGTTTACACCCACTGACGTTGCCCTACCATAAGGCTTTTGACTGAACTACACGAAGATGAGATTTGTATTAAATGCTTCACCAGGCAAGCAGGAAGACAAAGAAGAAGGAAGGGGGCGCTAAAAGAGCTCAGAGAGCCTCGTCCAACGTTTTCTCCATGTTTGAACAGGGTCAGATTCAGGAGTTCAAAGAGGTAAAGTCATCACACTGCAAGGTATCACCCTCACCTAACGAGATTTTCTCACTCATGTCATCTTTTTGTTTTTTTTCAGGCTTTCACACTAATTGACCAAAACCGTGATGGATTCATCGATAAAGAGGATCTGAAGGACACTTACGCATCGTTGGGTGCGTGGCTCTGATGACAAAAATGGCACTGATGGAGAACATCTGTGCATTTGTCCACATCTCGTACTGATGGTTCTGTTTCCTTCAGGCAAACTCAACGTGAAGGACAACGAGGTGGAGGACATGCTGAGAGAAGCCACCGGCCCCATCAACTTCACCATGTTCCTCAACCTGTTTGGAGAGAAGCTGCACGGTGAGGCCCCCGAAAACACACCGATGTGGCCATTAAAGATGCCTCGAAAGTGTTAAATATGAAAATATCGAGAGCAGGGGTGTCAGAATCAGTTCAGACCACGGGCCACATTCAACACAGTTTCATTTTAAGTGTCTGGAAAGAATTCAATTTCAACAATAACGTGTCTCACTTGATAATATTTACCATTTTACGCAGCAGATGAAGTTTTTCCTGCAGGACAAACCCTTTACAAATCAAAACTATGAGGCCTGAAAAATGCTTACTGACTTCACATTTATGGAGCAATGCTAAAATTGTCATGTAGTGTAACCCTAAAAAGTTGGTGCCATATAGTTTAATCAATTTTAGGATGCTATAAACTTTCTGATTTATTTCTATGACGCTCTGCTCCTTTTTGTGTGGAATGTGGTGAAAATTTTTCGTGGACAAAACCATTAACTGGTGATTAAAAAATAATAATCACTTAACTGGCAATAATAAGATGAGCTAAATGAATCCCATGAAGTTGTGTGATTACATGTTTTGTCTCTGATTTACAGGCACGGACCCTGAAGAAACCATCTTAAACGCTTTTAAAATGTTCGATCCTGATGCCAAAGGCTTCGTACACAAAGACGAGTGAGTTGTGCTGTTTAGAGGTATAGAAATCATTTGTGTCACTCATGCTGTGCAGAAGAAAAAAAAAAACAATATTCCTGTTTTTGCAGATTACAGAAGTTGCTGATGACACAAGCAGACAGGTTTACATCTGAAGAGGTAAAGAATGTACCGGTTGGCGGATTCGTGCATGTCTGCAACACCTGGACTTTTAGTTTTTAGTAGAGATTTAAGTTTGAAGGCTCAAAAATAACCCACTTGTTGTTGAATCTTCCCCAAAAAAATTTCAATTTTATATCTTTAAGTTGGAAGCCTGAAATGAGCCAAAAGGTCAAAAAAAAGTTAAAAGGGGTCAAATCCTTTCACTGCAATGTACTATATACACAGGATGTTTTTGAGTGCTACCAAATGAACCACCATGTCACCCCTAAAGCCTTATAATCCATTTTATTTAGCTGCATTGGATATTAAGAACACTCCATTTCATAACCTTAATCAAAATGTGAAGAAAAATGTGTAGATTTTTAAATGACTTTACAGAAAATAAGAAAAAATGAATGTTAGCTTGTAGCAGAATCTGCAATTTTCTTTACAAACTCAAATATTATCTGTATAAACTGAGAAATCATCAGGATTTAACATTCCTTTGAATCACTGAACTAATATTTATTTTATATTTATAGGAACTGCTTCACGTATGACAAAAAATGACATTTTTCTTCACATTTTGATTCAGGATATAAAATGCAAAGTTCCCAATGCATCAAAATGAAAATGATTCTACTGATTTGGGCTTTACTAATGTAATGTAGTTAGGAGAACTAGTGTAGAACCCCAGTTACATCCATAACTCTTGCTATTTGTGCCCTAACACAGTAATAATCTGTCTGACTCCAGGTGAAGCAGATGTTCCAATCGTCCAATATTGACGCTGCAGGAAACCTGGATTATAAATCTCTGTGTTACATTATCACACACGGGGAGGAACAGGAGGAATAATGTGTCTCTGAACTGCTGCTGGTGGAGAGCAATCGAACTTTCTTTTGATTTAAATAAAACTGGAATTAAACAGCGGGGAAATCTGACTTGGAATTTGTTAACATTTTCACTAAATCGATGGGAATGTCTGAGGATCACCAAAAATATTATTATTAAAGTATAAACTTTATTCGTATTGAAATTTTTAAAATAGTGCTGATGGATTTGGATCCATATTTATGCAGAAATTTAGATCTATCTAGTTAGAGCATTGATGCATGTTTGTATACAAGATTTGTTTCTGGTTTCATTGATTGTTTTAGTGTTTATTATTTCACAGACTGGGGCAGATGAGATGACATCACACTTCATACATTCAGGCCACCAAATTCTTATCATAAAATCTTTAACATGTTATCATCTTACTTTCTAGTTTCCACTCTACCGGAATAATTTATGCATCACAATGTAGAAAAATGTGTCCCCTTTGCAACAATGTTACTTTCATTGAAATAAGACTTATTAAATCCGCGAAAATGAAGCAAGATGGGACAAACATCAAAAACAGACAGTAGGGTGATTTATAAATGATCACAGCACCTTTATTTTAAATCATACAGACATATATTATACATCATTCTCAACAGGGAAGTCTGAGGATGCTCATAGAGCCCAGCTTTACTTTGAAAGGACATCTTTGAACCTGGTTGCCTCGGAATGTTTAAAAGCCATTCTGTTGTTTCAGCAGGTTTGTTACAATAGTCTTTTTGTTTCATGTCAAACAAGTGATGATATGACAAGTGAGTGGAAATAACTAAAGAATGAAAATATATTCAACTAAATAAAAAAATGAGCAAATAAAACAGAAACAAAATCGTTTTTATGATGCTGTTTGTTGAAGTTTAAAGTTCATTAAGTTCATGTCATGATAGGCTGAGTTCACGCAAGTGTTAAACTGACTTTTAATAAGTTAGAGGACGAGAGGAGCAGATGTGATGTGATTGGTTGCGCGTTCGAACGATGTGAACATTAGGAAAAAAATATTTAATTAGAATATTTGAGACAAACAGCACAATAAAAAATATATTCTATACAAAAAAAAAAAGACACTCCGGTGTGAAAGGCAACAAACCTATTTACATTGTGGGTCGAGGTGATTTCCGCGAGCAGCTGGTTTGAGGACGGACGACGGCCCATCCTCAGTGACAGGCCGGAGCCCGAGCATCCGTGAGGACATGGAAGGCCAGAGAGTAACCAGGAAGATGCACGTGTTCCGCTGATGTCAGACGGACGCCGCTGAGGTCAGGAAGCGTTTCATCGTCCACCAGCCTCAACACCTTTCCATTCAGTCTCACAGCCCTTCAGAAACGCAGGAACAAGCATCGTTAGCCAGTTTTAGAGATGGATATAGATTTAGATATTTGAGCATTGTTTTAAACCAGAAAAACTTAAAAATGACTTGTAGTGTTTTTAACCAGCAGCTACCAGGCTGAGCTTTTAATTTAGCCCGGTTTGTAAATTAATATCTTCTTTACATTGCAGTTATGATATTTTTGTTTTTATTTATTTAAATCGGCCAAGCAATCTTGTTTCCTCATAAAATACAACTGCGCAATCTACTTTTCAGGCTTCTTTCATGAAAAATTGATTGAATACTTAAATAGGACACATTAGAAACTGTTACCTTGAAAGTCTAAAAACCTGCAGCGCAGATGGTGCCTGACAGGAGTATTAGTCTTTCATAAGATAAAAAATAAGGTTTACTCATCCTAAAATAAGATATCTTAACTCTCTTGAATTTTGTTTTTTTCTTTCTTTTCTTTTTACTGTGAAACTGCATAAAATAACCGCAGCGTTCTTCTTGACACAGAAATTCTTTCGCATTAGAACTAAGTGATGGACCGTGGCTTTTCACATGACATGGCCAGGCTAACCCGGTGATAAATGGTTGTATTGAAGGTACCTGGAGTAGAGCCCATCCTCTCCCTCTTCTGCAGACTGGAGGACAAACGCGTCCACTGTGCTGGAGGCCACGTGTGAAGGCACAGTGATCCTGGCTGGCTCTTTATTCATGTTCATGGATATCAGCGTGACCGCTCCAGGTCCATAGCTGGGAAGGAACACATATGTTTTTGCATGATGCGACTGACAGATGAATCGCACTGAAAGTGTGATCGTGAAGCGGATGTACCTCTTTTTGTTTGTGCAGTGCATATACACCCTCACTCTTTGGCTTTCGCCCAAATAGGAAAAAGCTTTGACTCTCAAAACCTCTGGTCCAACAAGTTTCTTGTAGAGGACAGACAACCAGTAATCCTAAAAAAAGATCGAGGATGACTCGATTAGCGTCAGGATGCAGGATGAAGCAAAACAAAAACAGCAGTAAAAGATTTTTCAGATATTCAAGTTGAAGACTGTATTAAGTGTGTACTTTGGTGCTGTTTTGACATCTGGTATAGTCTCAGTAGTAGATGTAGCTAACATGAAAACAAAAAACTATGTTAGCAAATTACTTGTGGGGTTCCTCAGGGATCTGTTCTTGGTCCTTTATTATTATTTTGTTTATAATTTTCATTTTTAAAAACATCTGGCGCATTACTTTACAATAAAAGTATATACATGCCAAAATGTTGTTTCTGTTCCTTAAAGCCAGCTCAACTTGCTTTAAGGAACAGAGTGCTTCATATGAACGTTTTTAGATCTGTGAGCTATGTTAGTTGTTCATTTCTAAATAGCAAATGTTGAAATTATACTTTATAAACTGATCATGTGTTTTGTTTCTAAAATCTGGATCTGCAAAGCAAATATTATACAGCTGTCTGTACTAGCATACATCTAAATACTCATGTAAGGTATCTTAAAAATGTGCAGGAAAAAATACAAGTTATGATTAATTAAAAGCTCACAGGAAGTGGATCCAGGTTCCCATCGACCAGGTGGTAAAACCCAGAGCCAATGAACACCTGCCTCATCACGACCTCTATGCCCAGTATGGCCGCCAGTCCTAGTTTATCCAGCCACCTGCAGAGAGCGTACAGTCAACTCTGGAACATGACATCACTGTGCTATACATCATGTACTCAACCGGTTCATTTAAGACCCACAATATGTGAACCACACGTGAGCCTCATTGTAAATGAGCAGCAGGCCTGGGTTAAGGTCTGTCATGCGACGGGGCAGCTGTGTAATCAGTAAACTCAATCAGCCTCATGTAGTAAAGTTGACAAGCTCTTGGATTCAATTCCCACGTTCCCTCTGTGCGCCATATAATGCGATATGTGCTTCTTTTCCCTCCATCAGTTGTTTTTCAGAGCAAATATGAAGCAGATAACATGTCCTACCGGGTCTAGTAAGCAAATCAGGCAGGTGTGTCGGTGTTTACATTCCTCCACATGTTGAAGTTGTGTAATTAGAGCGGCAGGAAAAGAGATTTGTGTTGCACGCTGAGGTGAACAAGCTCCCGTTGACATTTTATGGACCCAATCAACACAATGATCCATTAAATGTCGATGCATAGGCTAGAACACTGTCCTATACAAGTAGTGGTTGAATGTTGTCAAGGTATTAATCAATATTTTATTAAAATACAGGTTACAAAACCTCTTTCACACATAGAAACTAGTAAATTACTGGGGTAACCTTTCACACATGCCATGGCAATGCCGCAATATGGAAATGAGGCAGTCCAGCAGATGAACTTACTACATTTTCGATCGATTTCCAATTTCTTGGTTAGTAATGATAATCACAAATACATACTTATAAATTATAATCATATACTTTTAAAGTAACATTATACACATAGTTAAGTATAGCTATACACACATACACACACACCCACAAGATGTTTTACATACGATCACAAGAGAAGTACCCTCACATAAACAAAAATAGATATAACATGTAATGAAAATGATTTATTATAATGTATTACAGTGCAATGGAAATTGAAAGAAAATTCCAATCATGATAGCTACATTAATAACCAGTGAAACAAACCAAACTCTTTGGAAATCTGTCAAAATTTCAATTAGTAAGAGTATGTTTTTATTTGTGCCGATCTTTCCCTTTACTGTAGATGAAACGCCAGGTTACAGAGTGGTGCCATCCCAATTTAACCCGCCAATGAGCGTCCTCAGTTTGTATTCCAATCCCTTGTTATACATGTGTATTTGTTGAACGATGCAAACATTCGCAAACATGGTGAGCAAAAAGCTGGGTTTCTTTTTTTGTACCGTTTTTAATATTCAACAAGATTAGAAAATAAATGTTTTTCAGAGATCAGTATGATCTCCTCTTTGGTCAGATGTAAAGTGACCAGAAATCCCACTGCTAGAATGCACATCTTCAATCATCATCATTGAGATAATTTTCAGAAGTCCGATGCAGGGTGGACTTTTTTTTTCTAAAATGTGGCTTTTGTTCAACCAACCACAATATTTAGAGTCTATACAGAAATACAGTTTATCTATATGGATTGTAATAGAGCCAAACTCATCAGAACATGGTGTAAATAAGACGCTTTTCATCTTGTGTTTCTATAGTTGTGTGTTTTTTGCAGACACGCAAGGAAGTGTTAATGTGTCATATTTTTTTAAAGGCTAGAAAAAGGTGAAGTGCAGCCTCACGGTCTGGAAAGAGATTCTACCTCAAGTGAGGATCAGTGCAGCATCTGCAGTGATGCAGACTCTGCATCGGTCCATCATGGTGAAGAAGGAGCTGAGCCAAGTCGTAGCTCTCGATTTGTCAGTCAATCTATATGTTCCAACTTTCACCTATGGTCACAAGACCGAAAAAGGACAAGGTGGCAAATACGACGATATAAGCGGCTGAAATCAGTGTCCTCTGCAGGGTGGCAGGGCTCTCTCCCTTAGAGAGAAGCTCTGCCATTCTCGAGGAGCTCAAAGTAGAACCGCTGCTCCTCCACATTGAGAGGAGCCTGATAAGGCATCAAGTGAGGATGCCTCCCTGGTGGGGTGGAGAGAATCTGTCTCTCGGCTGGTCTGGGTACACCTGCTGAGGCTGCCCCCCACAACCTGACTCTGATAAGCCGGATGAAGATGGATCTTTTTAAAAGGTAGTTTGACGTAATATTTTCCTGAGTGTGCATAGAGCATCAGCTAAACTCAAACTGATAATATTTATAACTTTCTGTCACCTCCACAGAATCAGCAGGTTTAAGCGGTGGTTGTCAGGGTAGACATGAACAATTCACCAAAAGAAAAAAACACTTGCAAAAGTGAAACCGAAATCGACATCTTCTTTTCTTTTTCTACTTTCTCTCTCACTCACATTCACAGAGAGAGAAAGAGAGAGAGAATATGTATACATATAAATGGGACTACACTTACTTTCGCTAACCTGATGTTTTTAATTAAACCAACAACAACACAGACGATGGAGGAACGGCTCACATAAAACCACACGACGCAGCGGGAGCAGGGCGGCAGCAGCCATTTAATCCAAATACCCTGATCATAACTCATAATTCAAGTTGCGGTAAGTTAAAATTCCTGACCATCAACTTCTTCATCTATGTCACATGCGCACGATTTATCCATCCATCCATCCATCCATTGTCTATCCCGCTTATTCCCTTTCGGGGTCGCAGGGGTCTGCTGGAGCCTATCCCAGCGCGTTAAGGCGAGAGGCAGGGATACACCCCAGATGGTCGCCAGCCAATCGTGGGGCACACACACCATTCACACACCATTCACTCTCACACTCACACCTATGGGCAATTTAGAGTTTACCAATTAACCTGAGCATGTTTTTTGTATTGTGGGAGGAAACCGGAGTACCCGGGGAAAACCCACGCAGACACGGGGAGAACATGCAAACTCCACACAGAAAGGCCCCAGACCCAGGCCCAAGGCGGTCTTGAACCTGCGACCTTCTTGCTGTGAGGCAACAGTGCTACCCACCGCACCACCGTGTCGCCCCGCGCACGATTTAACTAATTTATTTTTATTTTATCCATCACAGACTTTATAATCATTTACCGTGGGAAGCCTGTAGTTTCGAAGCTTTGATTATTGTTGGGGTCAGCTCTAATGTTATTATTATTAATTCCACCTTGTCCGATATGAACATACTCTTTCTCCCACAGTTGGTTTGTTTGGATGTGGCCGCCTGAGTCAGGCGGATATAAACTCTTTATTCTTCCCAGTAATGTTCTTAGCTGGAGGTAACATTACATTGCCAGTGCAGATGTCCCATCATTTCTGGCTCTCATTCATACAAGAGCCCTTCTAGAGAAAATTCTGGAATATTTCTGGGTAAAGGCTGCATGTGTGAAAGGGGCTCAATATTTAAAAGAAACGTGTTCCAGATTGAATTTTTCTGTTATCAGGAGCTTCAGCAACAAATACAGTATGGATGAAAACATTAGGTAAAAGGCTCTGCTCTATTAAACTAGTTTGACTTTCATTAACTGGATTAAATCATGTTTCATTGTGAGCGGCAGGCTGACAAAATGACTGACCAGGGCCTAAAAGATCTGTCAGACTGGTTTCAGCCTTAACTTGGAACTTGACTTGTTTCCAATTTCTTTAAAACTCACATGAATCCAGCGACGAAGGCGTCAGACAGCCCTGGAGCTCCCCCTCCGAAGGCAGAGCTTGTCTCACCGAGCCACACCGACTTGCCCGGGGACACGCTGTTCACTCTCTGAAACACAGATCCACTTCAGCGAAACACAGATCCATCACACGCGTAAGACTCACTGCTGCTGGACAGTGTTTACCTGCAGGACTTCGTGGGTCTTTAAGGTCAGAGTGTCCAGGTATTCTGCATCCAGGAACTGCTCCAGCGATGTGTCTCTTCCATTCGTGTAATAACTAGGACACGTCAGCAGAGTCAAAAAAACAGCAAAGGAACCATTAAATGTTTTTATGACAACTTTACTAATTTAAAGTTAACATTTAAAAAAATGTTAACCTTGCTTATGTAATGCTAACTTTAATGTTTTTAATGCCAACCATACTTATTTATTGTTAACTTTACATTTTTTTTAACACCAACAACACCAATTTAAACAGTGTTTAAATGCTAATATCACTTATTTAATGCTAACTTTACGTTTTAAATGCTAAATTGAATGATTTGCCTAACTGTGTGGCTAACTTTTTATTGCAAATGTAATTAATTTTAAGATTATCTTTACACTTGTTAATTTACTAATGCTAACCTTACAGTTTATAGGTGTCAACATCACTTATTGAATGTTAATTTTACTTTTCTGTATGTTAACATTAGGGCTAAGCAGGGTTTTTAGCGAAAAATTTCCAGAAAAATCTGCATTTCCATGCTCTTCTGTTCTGTGAATAGTAGCAGAAAAACAAATTCACAAGATCGTGCAATTAAATGGTTGAAGAAGAAGGAGAAATAACAAGGTGATGGGACTAAACGAGTCAAAATGTGACATTTCTGTGAGTCAAAATGTGAAGTTTCTGTGAGTGTGCTGTGTTTAATTGAGGAATGTCACAGACTCCTCAATGCTCCAAACAGACCTGAGGTCTTTTCTTCATGCTTAAGGTACATCGTCATTTATTCACTCAGCCTCAGCCTTTAGCCACACAACTACTTTTACATCTCAGACGACAGGTAACAGTTTTTTTGCAAACTGAATAGGTGAGTAAAAAAAGCAAACAGAAACACACTAATTGTAAATGTGTAGTATGAGGTCAAAGTAAAAAGGGAACTCACTGGTGCCAGGTGATGGCGTCGACTGCTTCAACTCCAGTCGGCAGAAACCTGCAGCAGAGACACACAGTAGAATGTAAGTCAGAAGAAGAAGAAGGTGGTTGCTACTGAGGTCAATAAGGGAATATTTTAAAAACCACAACTAAGTTCCAGAGTTGTTTGGTGCCTTAGGAGAGTTATCCCAGTAATTAAATCTTCATCGGTACAACCGCAATCACAACACACAACAAGCATACCAGTGGAGCTAAACACGCCTGCAGCTGAAAATGAAGTCTGCAGCTCACATGTGACTGTGATTCAATTTCAGGAGAGAATCACAGCTTAGTTCGGCTCATTTCTTTTCAGAATTTCGCTGCAGTGGAGTTAATGTCTAACCCCCACTTCCAAACCAGTTTTTTCTTGACTGTACAGAGTTGGTTCTGTGTTCTCTTAAATCTCGGCTCCACATCTGGACGTAACGGCGTGATTTCTGACATCAAAGTTGGAGCCTATTGTGGTGCAGCATACACACGTGTGAAGAACATTTACGTGTTTACAAATTCCGTAGGTTTACATGAATATTTTTTTGTGTGTGTAAAGAAAAAAATGTTTTGTATATTTTACAAAAACACATCTTCAAATCTTCACTACCCGGGTGAAAGATGCTCTCTGAAACTTTCCAGCTCGTGAATACGGAAATGTAAAAAAGTATCCACAAATGAGTAAACATCTGATTTAAACAGCGCTCTCACGATTCCAGTAGGTCCACTCGGTGGTCGTGTGGCTGGCTGACGTCTGGCCCGTACAGTCCGGCATCATGGTAGAATTCAGAATCTGACAGCATCTTTCTGAGTTCAGTGAAATCAAGGCCGAGCTGGTATCCTTCCACACGAAAACCAGCTTTCTTCTCATAAGCGTTTGGTTCTGCAGAAAAATGCATGACAACACATCAAGATTCACTAAACGGGTGCACAACAGCTCACTGCTTAACAACTGTTTTATTGGAAACAAAAGTATAAAAAGGCAGTGAATAGATATGAAATATGCAAAGTTTTAAGGAAGGCTTTAAGATGGTCAACTTTTTGTTTGAGTTGCAAACTGCAACAAGGGAAACATGACCTCTCCTACATCAGTCGGTTCATATCTGAGGATTCTGGGTCTTTTTGTGTCACAGTGTGTCAAAGGGAACCAGAGTTCACAGCACAAACTGTTTCCCAGGCACATAAAATATCAAACGACTTCCTGTGAGATCAGAAGGGGCCAATATCACAAGGAAGTGAAACTCAAGATCAGCGACCGCACTGTTTCAGTGTTACTGTGAAGAAAGAAAGGTAATGAAGATGCTTTAAGAATAACCTCAGCGATCCCTCTTCAGTTCTACTGGCTAGACTGACTGGAAGAAAGCTGACTGGAAGAAAGCTGCTTAAAAGGTGGAATAATGAGCAGCAGATGAATGAAATGGATTGTGCTGGTATCAAGTCAGACGATGATTATTACAGAAACCTTTGAACATGTTCGATGCTCTCAATCTTAGCACAGAGATTGCAATAAAATGTTTGAGTAGTACACCATCATATGTGGATATATTTAGGGTCTTTTCTTGTAAGCATAACACAGTGTTATCTCTCATAATATTATGTAGAACAAAAGAGAATACACTTCCCGCATCTGTGATAAACTGACGCAACAGGTGAAACATGTTCCTTGTTTCTTTCTTCAAACTTCAGACTCACGACGACTGATTGTGAGCACAAATTGTTAAATTGAGAGCATGAACTATTTAATTGAGAGCATGAATCACTAAATCAAGAGCACGAACTATGAAATCATGAGTATGAAATATTGCAGTAGTGTCAAGAGTGTTATTAAGTACTGCAAAGTGATGGTTAACGTAGATCTTGAGACCAAAAAAAAAACTTGTGGGAAATAGTTCATCAATTACTACAATATAAGGAACAAATCAAATAGTTCATTTTGTGAAAAAAAATTAAATTAAAACCTAGATGATTTGAATGCAGAAGTTAACATCATCATAAGAATGGAATGTACTGACCATTCCAGGCAGGAGCTCACTCTCTCTTTGGGAATACATGGTTAGAAAGCATCTGGCATTTCCAGATAGGGAAATGTCAAAGCTCACACTCTTGGGAATACATGATTAGAACCAAGCTTGTCCAAATTAAATTATGATAAAAAAAAAGGCTGAGCCCAGTGCTTGGAGCTCAGCCCCCAAGGGAAACAGTCTTGGGTATAAAGGAAGCACCAAAGAAAACCGAAAGTTATTGCGTTTTCCAGAGCTCACTCAAATTTTGCCTGCTCTGTTTTGCGAGTCTTTTTCACATCGTACTCTGGCTGCTCTCGTGCCTATTTTCTCCAAGAATCCCTGAACAACCATGGGCCATGCTTGGTTTTGATTTTGTGCTTCGATCATTTTGATTAGCAGAGGTTTTGATCCACAACCAGGCCCAGTTACCAAACTCTTTGCTTTATTAAAAATTGGCAAGCCGGCCAGGAGGGGGTGGTGTTCCACACGTCGGGAGGGATCATTCATCTGCACTTCAGAGCACAGAAGGCCGCCAAATTTCGTGGGTAAGCAGACCTTTTATTTTCTCCTCAATAATATTTGTGCCAGATTTCACTCATGAAAAAGTTATACACACTTCCACCTGAAGAACCTAGAATGATGTTTAAAGACTAACACCTGACACCTAATAACTCTGTCACAATAACACTAAAAAAAGCACGGGTGGGCAGAATGTGATATAAAAACGCGCATGCGTGTGAAGATCATGGCATGGAGCGTTTGATGGTTGAGAATGAATGGAGTAGTAATTAATGTAGCGATAATGATTTGGTTTCGCTTGTCTTGTACTTCGAGGAAGGATTTGGCTAACACTGAGGGCCTTTGAGTCACATCAGCTTAGTAAGAGGATAATTTATGATGGTCATGTGAGTATCATCAAGCGAGTGAAAATAGATACACAACTGTATGAGGACTCACTGTAGTGGGAAAAATACAAAGAGGTAATTGAAGTGGTAATAGCTAGCATGCCTGCTTTGCGCAGGAATAGAGAGAAGTGCTGTTTAGGCATATGAGTAGAGAGCTGGTGAATGATAGTATAGCATGCATCGTCCTGAGGCACATCAGCTGGGTACTACTACCCCAGTTAGGAGGGCAAATTAAAAAAAATCTGAGCGTGTCTAGCAAAATCTGGCCATAGAGATGCAATTACTGCTTGGACATATTTGGCTGCAGTGGTGTATCATAATATTAACTATAAACTATGTGGCTGAAAAGAGTAGGGTGTTGAAGGGCATTTGTATACTGTGTGTGAGAGTTAATGGATGAGAGAAACAGCAGTGGGGATAATTTCATAAGATTCAATCACTATGACAGGACTAGTGATATACTGTAGAAACAAGGGGTTACAAACACATTCAGAGGTGGTACGAACATAAGGTGATAAAGAAGGCATTGAACAGAGGAAGAATGCACAGGAGATCAATCAATATTGTTGGCAAATTAAAAATAAACTGTTAACTTAGCCCAAGCATTTGAAGAATTTCCATCCTTACCATGGAAACTGGTCAAAAAGTCATTATGGACCACTAAAACACTAGTGTTAGTGTTGTAGCTAATTGTGTGACAACCTAAGTGTGTGTTGGTCACAATCCCACTGAAAAACTGTCCATACCACAGAGGCCCATTTGGGGGACCATCACTAGAGCAATTAGATTATGAACTAACAAGCTATGTTGTGCATCTCTCCCATATCCATAAAGCTATCTTTCAACAGGTGAAAGGTGTCGGTGTCACTGACACCAGGAACTTTGAGATCCGAGAAGAGGCACAGAGGGAACGTCCTAGAGACTGGCTGTATGTAAAGGTGTTCAAAAGGAAGCAGAAGGAGCCCCAACAACAAGATCAGTTTGTTGTCATTCTTGCCACTCGAACAACTCTCAAAATAAAAAAGGTAAAAAAAAAGTTTGGTTTTATCTAAACTACTGCAGCAGAGGACAAAGCCCACATTGAACACATGAGGGTTTGAGAAGAGAAGTGGCAACAGAATCTGCCTCACAGAGACTGGCAACTCGAAGAAGGGGATTTCGAGACCACCCCACGGGGAGGCAACGCATCTCAAAGCTCACGCAGAGAAAGACGGTCCGAGTGGTTGGCTAAAAGGCAACATAGCATTGAAGCAAGTGTAGAACAGAGGATGGAGCAGCAGGAAACACCGCAAATGAAGAAACCACACAGGCACTCACTGGACCCATTTCCAATTTTGCAACATATGCAAAAGCCAAAAGCCTCAGTTAAAAATGGGAAACTTAGGCGGACAATCTTATGGGGAATAATCACACTAGTGGTGATTGTGCTAGTTTATAACAGGTCAATATCAAGTTCAACAACAGAACAGGAGCAGTTGACTGACTGTGCATTAGCAGTAGCAGTCATGGCAACAGGTCAGGGAAGACTGCCACCAAACAAATTAATCAAATTAATTTATGTGAGGTCAACCTTTCACAACCAAACATTGACTCTAGGACCAGAAGACATTAAATTAGACAGCGTCCCTATAAGCACACAATGTAAAGTTGAAGGGGTGGCAAGAGTTAAAGTTATGTGTTCAAAAAACTATTGCATTGACATCACCACTAGAAGATCCATGACCAGGGACAGTGCGTCCAAACTGCTACAACCCTACAATAGGAAACGTGTCCCGAGAAGTCTAAAAGATAATGTACGCAGAGTTTTTGAAACCTTAAAAACGGCAAGCTGGGAAACCAATATGTTCTATCAGTGGATGAAGTATTCAGCCCTACAAGTAAGTACACAGTCCTGTGTAACATGCTATAACATAAAAAAAACTCCTCAGGTATCACCCATTCCAGGTTTCAACACGGAAGAATGCAGGGAACGGTGGCAGAAGTGTTTCGCATGTTGCGTAATGAGAATGGCCGCGGGGCGAAAGCCTGTCTCTCAGAGAGGCAGGGTTTGTCCTAAGGCTTTATCGCATGAACTTGAGACTTGGATACCTCCGGTAGTTGACCTGGCAGACGGGGTGTCTTTCCCATTCTGCATAACGCGAAAAGTTGAAATGGGGCTGCCACCGGGGGAGTACGGGGAACCGACAGAACAGGAGACCTTAGATCCCCGGATACAATGCAGATATGTACAAACAATGGGATGGAGGAGAACTTCACATACAGATAGTAACAGATATATAACATATGGTTGGGAGTGGGGAACTTTGTACCGCAAGGTGTGTCACACAACTGAGAGAGCAGGCTTCCAATGTCAGCAGGTAGTAATGGATGGAGAATATGTTTTTGCACCTAATGGCACCAACACCACGAGTGAATACAGTATTCCATCCCTTGCAAAAGGATCAAAGCCACTTGCGGATGTGTTCTGGCTATGTGATGATAACAGACAGGTGAAAGTAACACTGCCTGTAAATTGGACTGGAATCTGCACGCCAGTTATGTTAACAGGGGGTATAACAGTGATGGGTGCTTCTAACCCCAAAGGTAGAACCAAGAGAAGCCAGGCAGAAGACTGGAAGGACGATGAGCAGGTTTACATTGGGTGGAATCAGGAACCACATGGCATACCAGAGGATTATCAAGCCATAGGGGAAGATTGGATAGTTTCTGGACAGGTAGTGGGGACATTGCCATTAATAGGACCGGTGACCAATGCACAGTACATTGCACGTAACAGCAGATGGGTGAACAACTTGTGGTACAATCAGCAGAGATTTATGAATTGGACAGTTTCAGGGTTCAAGGGTATACATGAACAACTGCACAAAACATCCCTAATGACCATGCAGAACAGGTTTGCCATAGACACATTGTTAGCAGAAGATCAGGGGGTATGTAATCTTATTGGAGATGATTGTTGCACAGTTATTCCTATGCATACTGGAGAAGGAGGGAACCTAACGGTGGCTTTAGAAGGACTGAGAAAGCTGCGGGATAACCATGTGGCAGCCTCAAATTGGAACACAAGGACAGAAATGTCATTTGATTGGCTCACCAATTTATCCTGGGGGAAGATTATGAAGGGATTAGGAGTAGCTTTAGGATTGATAATATTAATAATTATGATTGTATCATGCATTATTCTCCCATTGATCCGAAAAATGGTATCAAAAGCAGCAAAGGCCCTATCAGGCCAGTGCAGTGTCCAATTTAATCAAAGGAGAGAAGAAATACAGCGGCGCCAACCGGGAGAACCTGGAAATCTCATTAACCCACAGTTATATGCAGAAATAGGGAAAGAAATCACAGATCAATGTGGCATCCCCACTCATAACACGTCGCTTAACAATATATATGTTCCAACCCCATGGATGGAGTTGCCCTAGTGAACAAAACATCAAACCCTGACGAATAGTCTGAAACACATAACAGAAAACAACGTAAAAGACCCAGAAAGTAAACAACATATTAAGGAACTGCAAATTCTGATCTTCTACCATTTATGCGAAAACCAGTATACACTCATTATAGCCAGTTGAATATCCAGTATTGCCACCCCTTCAAGAGATTATAAGTACTTTTTAAGGGATGGGACACTAGGTCCAAAGGTCTAAGCTTGAAACAAAGCAGAGTCCCGCTCCTCAAATGTAGCCCGACTTTTGATCGGATCCAGTTTGCGTGGGAGCAAATTGGGAACAAATTTCCAGGAGGCATGGGAAAGAGGAAACCACTGTGGGCATCAGGAAATATTATATACTCCTTCCTTTACGCTGGCAGCTGAGCCAAAGACCCCAGGATTACCCTTTAGCCCAAAGGAGTAGACAATAATGAACAACAGTTCAACTAAGAGGCAGGAAATCCATGGAGTCACTTCAAGTACATGTCGGGAAGGAAAGTACCAGAGAAACTCAAGATCCTCACATGAGAAGTAACAAAGAGTTTGAAGAAACCCAAGCTAAATAATCAAATGGCTGCAAAAAGGTATGGGGTTTAACAGGAAAAAGACTCCAATGACCCAACTACACAATAGGCAAGTCCCCAGGTAAATACTACACATAGTTAAGGGAACAAGGGAGGGGACTAAATTAGCAGTGACTTGAAAAAAAAACTGCCTATAACAAGTTCAACATGAAGAACACCTGAATGTTCATGTTTCCACATGGACCCTTTGTACTGGACTGCATATTATTTTCATGTAATGGACATGGACAGAGTGATCACTGATTTCATTATGGAGTCTAATCACTGGAATTGTAATCCTGTATGACTGTTAATAATCATCAAAAGAGTGGTAATGTAATGTTTAACTATAATTGCTAATTGAAATGTTTATCAGGTGTTTGAAGGTACTTGGAGCATAAGGAGGCCGATCATCACCAGATGTAATGGGTCCTTGTCTGTACCAGAATGTGGATACAGAACTGTAAAATTCATTATTTATTATTATAAGAATAGAACATGCCGTGGGCACTGAAAATCCACAGAAATTTACATTTATCTATCATGGCATGAAACTCACTACATAAATATTTAGCAAACCTGAAGGTGTGTATTGAAAGAGTTACAAAGGAGGGAATTAAGTGATTTTTATGAATATCGTAATGTAAATTGTGAGGAAAAAGAACTTGTGGAAAACAGTTAATCAATTGCTATAGCAGTCGTAAGTACATTAGTAGGACTGTACAGTTTGATTTAGTATCATAATAAACAATGTGTACCTATTTAAATTGTGAAATAAAATGTAAGAATTTTGATGTGATTAAAACCTTTAAAAAACAAACATATTGAACAGATGTGGAACAGTAACCCTAACCCAGAAGAAGCCTGGGAAAACCCTACATGGTTTAAATGCAGATGTGGTAGACTATGAACTATTAAATCAAGAATGCAAACTAATAAATTGCAGCATGGTTGCATAAGGCTCCAGTGCAACGCTGGTACCGGGCCCCCCACCCCTCTCCAACCCTCGCCAACCTGACCCTTCCCTGTGCGTCAAACCCACTCCCATAGGGCCTACTTCAACAGATTAAGGCTCAAAAATGTAAAAGGACACACAATCACTATTTCACACCATGCACAGTGACAACTAGCTTTCCTACATCTCCACAATGCAATGTAATCAATATTGTTCTTAGTAATTGCAACTTTATTGATTGAAATGTCATTATTGGCACATCTGTGAATTCCTACATGATTGAGTTCTTTAGCTGAGCAATATCTGCTGCACAACTAAGAGATATGATGTTTTACTTGTATCACGCACCCTTTGGTGCAAGATACAAGTTTGTATTTCTAAGGTTTGTATTTAATTTACAGTGTATTGGAATTTCTACATAGTAGTTAACTAGCAATAATCTGAGAGGATAATGCTGCTATATTGTTAATTTCTGTTGCACATGGTAAACGTTAATTGATCAATGGGGGGGCAGAGGGGGAACTGTTAAAACAAGAACACAAACTATTAAATCAAGCATGGAAATGATTAAATCAAGAGCACTAACTGTTCAATCAAAGCACGAACTATTCAAAGGTATGAAATAATGATTCACTGCCGCATAACCATTATGGCTTCATTGTTAGACTGTGGTGGATAATAACTAACAGCATTTACTCTCTCTAGTACAATTTTAAGGCAGTCGGAAACGCAAAGATACTCAAGCAGGGAATTCTCCTAACTGGAAAAACTGCAATCGGGTAATGATTCTCTACCTCCTTAAAAATACCTTTGAAGCTGTTAATTCTTTTGTCGAATCAAGTAATCAGTTGCTTAATCATTAATGAAAGTGGAGGCGATTGCTTCAGTAAGAAAGACGGCTATGGAGTTTACCGTTGCCGAGCTCCCAGTCCATCTTGTACTGTTTGGACTCGCAGTACTGCAGCAGTGAGCCGGCGTTCCTGCTGTCCCAGCTGTTTCCAGCCGTCCTCAGCAGAGCGTTCAGGCCGAAGATCAGATCCATCCCAGTGCAGTTGGTGAAGGAGTACAGCAGGTCTATAGTGAGCTCTGTCGCAGGAAGAGGATGCAGCCAGTGAACTTGTTGGAGCAGTCGCTGTATTTATATCAATGTAGGAGACACCTGGAGACTCGTACCTGTGAACTTCACTCGCTCGTACTTCCTCTGCTCATCTTGTTTCCTCAGCAACACTTGGTGCTGAGCCCACTCTTCCTTCAACTTCTTCTCCAGCCATGAAGGCAACGCAGGTTTATCACAGGATGGCACTTAAAAAAAAATAAGAAGAAAAGAAGATCCTGATTTAACCATTTCACACAAACTGTACACTAGAAGGGACAACAGATAAAAATGAGCATTTTATTTCTAGCTCTGGCTCATTTACAGCTCTTTTGTTTTACTGCTGATTAATATAATGCATAGTGTTTCATACATTGTTTTCGTTGGGCTTCAATAAAATACACTGTAGATGGAAAGGAGAGACTTTTTTCCATATAGTAATTTAATACAAACAATTAATACTTTGTCATTAACTTAAATATATAAGTTAAATATTTTTGCATTAATTCAACTTAAGATTTCTAGTTTTTGATTTCAAAACCATGCCTTAACTCAGTTGTAAGTGTTCTTCTGACTTGAAACAACCAGTTGAATGAGGAACTGCTGAGTTCACTCAGCTTGTTAAATTAAGTTTCTAAAAAAACATGATTAGTCTGTCAGCTGACTTCCCAGCATGCATGGGTGTGAGAGTTCGAACTTATTTTTGTTGTTGAAAGAAAACAGACATGACAGTAAATTCCTGTTTCTTTAATACAGGGGTTGTGTCAAATCTGTGGCACGGGGGCCAGAACCGGGCCAATAAAGGGTCCAATCCTGGCCCATTAGATGACTCTAAAAAAAATGAACGAATTCCTTGAGAGATAAGGTATTTAGAGTTGTGCTTTGTAAATGGTTTGTAAGGCAGGAGATAACTTCACCTGCTTCTTAAAAGTAAATCAGTTTTTAAATTGACACTTTTTTCTTATACCATGTCTGCCATTGTGAGTGGAAGATTAATTAATAGTGCAAATATTTATTATGTATTTCTTGACATAGAAAGTAGGGGATAAAATTGTAGATGTTATTTATATGTTAGTATTTAATGGTCTGGCCCACTTGAGATCAAATTGTGGTGTATGTGGCCCATGAAATAAAGTAAGTTCGACATCACTGCTTTAATACATGTTAAACTAAAATTACTTCTATGTGTGTGAGTGTGTTTCTTTTCAGGACGACAAAAACAACACAAACCATGTTTATTGATTCAGTCTCCTGAACACTGGATCAATACAAGGCTCACTGTGTTGCATATTATCTTTGGATGCTACAGAGAAACAGCAGCAACTAAGGCAACTTCTTTATGTCAAACACATGACGTTTAGTCAAGAACTATTAGTTGACCTAATTTGAAACTTTAAGACAGATCTTTCACTCATATTTCTGAAATCAAACAACACGTTTCACGTGGTCAGGGGGAATTCATTTGCCAGAGCAGATTGTTCAAGAAAGTTCAGTGTTGTTAGCACAGTATCTCCAAACAGTTGAAATTGGCAACCATTGTACTTGTGTATGTGTATGTATGTTTAGACATTTTTTTCTTGGATTTAAATGTGTGAAAGCGCAGAATTGTCTTTGACTTAATGTCCCTTTGAAAGGATTTTTTTTTCTTTTGTTGATCCTCCTTGAGCTGGTTTGTTTCTGCCACTAATGTGGTTATAGCATTCATGAGTGGACACAAAAGGTACATTACACAGTGTACTGTGCAGTGGAGGAAGGTTTGAGGTCTGTAGTTGCTAAACAAAGAACATATTGAATGCGACCTCATGACTCACCACTGTGGGAGATAATACACTTTAAAGCAGAGAGGTCAAAAAGGTCCCATATTATTATATGGAACACTTTTTCTGGGTGTTATTTGACATATGTGATATCCCTAGCAAGATATATTAGTGGTATAAACAACCAAAAATCATATCAGTGTAGTTTTTCACATCATCACTCAAGTTTCTTTTCTTCTGTCTGTCTTATTAGATTAACAAGCCTCTCCTCTGATTAGCTGAATTAAGTGGGTGTGAATTGAGGGCTTGGTGGCGACTGTATGTTTGTTACATCACAACTTCATGGACATGCTGACAGCCCGATATAAGGTACCGTTTCTGAGTATGAACTGTGTGGATTTCCCTTTGGATTTAAATGCTTTGAAAACATGGGCTAAAATTTGAAGAACACCAACACTTTCTTATATCAAAAAAATACATTCAAATTTTACCATATGGGACCTTACCTGGTCCAACAGGATGAATAATAACACATCTGTTATTACCTGCAGAGTTGCTCTGATGGTGATGATGATGATGATTATTATTATGACGATTTGGGGTGAAGATCATGAAGTCCTGTCTGGTTCCTCCAAATCTCAGAAACGCCGGGGTTAAAGCTTTGGCCAACGTCTTTACCCTTGGAGAGCTGGAAACAATAAAAAAACATTGATTTTGACGCTGATAAAATAAAAAAATAAAAAAACATGTTTATTGATGCCACATGAGACACGAGGAATCACTTAAGGACACTTCCTGCTCCTGCTGCCAACGTGACTTTGAAACAAGATAAAAAATCAACAGCAACCTGATGATCGTGTTTTGAAAAAAACACAGGCACAAACAAATTGAGTCTATGAACATAAATATAAAGAAATGATAAGATTTGCAGCATTTTCTATGTCATGTACGACAGTAAAGTCTGTGCTAGTTGGTTAAAATAATTACATCAAGTATTAAATAATCATAGATTTTCCCCAACCATTTTTTAAAGAGAGAACAGGTTTACTCTGCTGGAACATGTCTGAACTTACTCTGCACAGTACAAATAGTACTGTGCAGAGAATAAATCCGCCTGCTTCAAAGCTCCAGTTTTGTTGTCACGTCGCAATAATTATCTTTGTGTTTTAATCACTATTTAAAAAAGAAGCTGCTGTAATCTGATAAACTGACGTTTTAAAGCACAAATCCAATTATTCGGTCCTCTGAGCTGAGTGAACTAAGTCCTCGCTAATCGGCTTTAGAGGGAACTTCTCGTCCCAGGCTCGTTAACCGGACACCTACATTAACAGGTACATGAACTTCTCCTCCGTGGCCAGGCTGGCGTCGATAGTGACGGACAGGTAGCGCGGATCCACCCGGCGGAACACCGTCGACACGTCCGCGTCCACCGCCAGCCGGATCCCGGTGGAGTTGGCATGGAAGCCGTAAGCCAGACACCAGAGGAGAGGAGAGATCCACAGCAACATGACTGACGCACACAGTCACGCACTCACTCACACACACACACAGACACGCATACACGCGCCAGACAGAGACGAGCGCTTCCCCGCACGCAGACCGTTGCCCCGCACCTCGCTCTCCGTTCGGTCGCAGCGGTCACGCACAGACGGCGCGGCTCGCAGACTACTGAGAGATGTTGAGGAGGGACAGGTCATGTGAAGCCGCAGGGCCGGATCGAGACCGCGTGGGGCCCCGAGCAGGAGGAGAAGGGGGGCCCCGAACCCTTCACTAATGGAGGCTTCCGGTTGTACTTAGGAGTCGGAATTTCTACTTTCAAAACCCCAATATGGCTGCTCCGAGCAGAAACAGATTGAAGGCTGTCTAAATACACAATTATACGCTGAAATAAATGCCCTTATTAATAGTGTTACCTTTCTAATGTTACAACCCTGTTATTGTTCCAAACACGCCGTTACTACCCGTTATTGGCCTGCTGACAGGTTAAAAGGATAAGGGAGGGGGTTGTAACAATCATGGCGTCCAGCGCCTGTCAACAGGTTAGAGTCAGAGGAGTGTAAAGGAGAGACTTACCTACAAAAAAAGGTAGAATTAAAGTTCTGAGCTTTAGCAGGTTTAGCTGCTACTTTATTCCTCGCTAACACAGGCTGCTGTGGCCCACAGAAGTCTTTTTTTCGCAACCCTGATTTTAAATCCAAACAGTACGAAAGAAGTTGGATATAGCAATTAGCAGCACTGCTGTTTTTTTCAGGTCTTTAACTCATTCATACACATAGTAATAATATTGCACAATTTCTATGGTGTTTGTATGTGTAGAATACTGTGTAATGTGTAATTATCAAATGGCATTGCTAATGATAGCTAATCCAGTTGAAATTTTCCATTTGGAACTCGAAAATCCTGACTTCCCGGTGTAAATGGAATGCAACATTACTTGTGTTTTATTACATCAGTCATAAGCACAGTATTGTCCAACCTTTTCTGTACAAAGAATATTGCTGATATTGCTCATGGCTAATCAAGCTAGTTTTTGTTTTCAAACTTTCAAACTGTGGTCCACTATGAGACGCCATTTCTACATGGTGACAGCTGGAAGGAAAGCTTTGCAGTTTTCTGGTTTGAACACAGGGAGTTGCACTGATGGAAATGATCGATAAAAACTGCTTTTTTATTGCAGAAAAGGAGAATTACTTCCACCTCTGGTTACAATATTACAGCTCTCACATTAATAACAATAATAACAATATTTATTTACAATGAACCATTTAATATAAAACAGACACTTCTATCAGTTTACAAAGACAATAAAACTTCCAAATAATAAATTATTTCAGGTCAGATGTTTGCATAGTTGTAGGTAAATCCATCGGCATCATCAGCAGGTCGTCTACCTCCTCCTGAAGCACTGCAGCTTTCTCATTCAGGAGCATCTGGAACACAGAGAAACATCATCTGATCGACAGAAACAGTTTACGTGTTAATTAGTTATATGACAGACTGTGACTCTGAGAACATGTCAACATCATGCTTACTTTAGCCGAGGCCACAATCAGGTTGGCCTTTTTCTTGTAGAGGTTTTCTATTGTCTTGGAGAGAACGGCGGGGTCGGCGTTCGCGAGGTGAGTCAGTGTCTTATAACCAGCGTTGTACAGCTGCTTTGCTCTTGACTGGAGAAAAAAACATTAGAAGAAGAATATTTATTTATATAGCACTAATCGAAGCCAGGCAAAGTGCTACATGAAGAGAAATGTATAAACTAATTGAAACTAATGCATTATTATTATACACTTTATGAGGTAAAAGAATTGCTAAAAATGCTTCACACTGACCTCCATGACTCCGGCCACCTCCATCAGAGGCATGAGTTCAGCCTCCACGCAGTAGCTCAGCCTCCGCGTCAACTCTGTCAGCAGAGCTTTAAACGGCCAGAACTCCTCCAGCTCCTGACCACAGACATAAAAGCAGCAGTAAGACCTCAGATCAGCCTCGGCAGCATTCGCGTGTGCAGGCGCACAGTGGGAGCAGCTCGCCTACGGTACCTCCGTGAAGTGCAGCACGCAGGAGCAGAAGGCCGAGGAGGAGCTGAGCAGCGCCTGGACGAAGCCTCGGCTCAGCTGAAACCTGTCGGCCACACTCCACAGGTTTGTCTCCTTCAATAGAGAAAACAGCACCAGAGCCAGATACATCCTCCTCACCACCACCATGTTGACGTTCTGAAACACACAACGATCAATCAATCAATCCCATAATGTTTCCATAGTGTTAAACTATGACCTTTGCCCATGGACAGGGTGATTACAGCAAGAAAAACATGGTTTCTTACCTTTTTCACCGTCTGACCCGCAGCTTTTCTAGCAACGAAACTCTCCGGCACTCCGACAGCACCGGACATCTTCTGCTCCGCAGCAGACAGCAGGGTGAACTGTGGCGGGACGGCACACACAATCTAAATCACTGTTCTGCTTCATAACAAAACTGATTCCTAATATCTGACAGTTGATTCTCTACCTGTCTGAAGTAAATCATCCAGTCAGGCTTGCACTGTGAGATCATGTCGTACGGTGTGACCAGGTAGACCAGGTGCAGGTAGCTGTTGAGCAGCAGCCCTTCCAGACCTTTGGAGAGGTCTTTGTACAGCTCGTTGCTGTAGGTCAGATCCACAGAACCTGAAACACCATGGACAGATCAGTGCGTGTTTAAAACTTTTCTGCTTGTTAAGATAACGTAGCTGGTTGTTAGGTGCATTACAGATAACTACAGTTCACTTTGAGACATCTGTTACAGGTATGTATCTGGTATCTGTAACTGAACTATGAATAATAGTAATTCCAGTTCTACAACTTGATCCTGACTAGCCATAAATGCAGTTCAAGATATCAAGATAATTATATTTAAGATAATTCAATACCATTAAAGATATCTACATGTCACTTTTTACATATCTTAAATTAAGTTTCTAGTAGGCGTTATTACTAGTTGTAGGTATCTCACAAACCAGATTCATGACTAGACAAAATATAAATGCAGATATCTATTATCGAGTTATAGATATTTTCATTTGAATTTCGATGAGAGATGTCTGAAATAGAAGATACCTTCGCATAGTCAAAACTAAATTACAGATATCTGCATTTTTTATATAAGATTTGCCGATTTGAGTGATGTTTCAGTGACATCATTGCAGATCTCTAAATCCGTCGTGCCTATTCAAATCCGAATTACAGATATGGCTTTGACTAGCCACAATTATGTTACACATAGAAATGAAAGATGCAACTATTCAAAATGTAAATATGACTAGGCAGAAAGATTTTTTTTGTATAGACAACTTAAATTCTGGATAGTCGATAGTAGATATTCACCCTTTAAATGTTAAAATGGTGTGCCATATTGGTAGGCTGAGCACCAAGCTGCCAACACGCAATTTATTGCCAGTCAAATTTAAATAAAACAATTGAAACTTACGACTCATCTAGACTCCATTTTCCCTACTTGTTTATTCCTCACTAGGGTAACAGGCTCTATTGGAATCAAGTTCCCCAAATAACCCTAGTTGTGCTTTCACCAACCTGTACATTTGTCACTTAATAAAAAGCACTTTTTTTTGGATTGCATATGACTTGTATGAAAGGAGCTATATTATTAATGTTGGACTTATTGGTGATTGATGAGGATGATTTACCTTTATAAGTAGCTTTTCCCAGCTTGGTGACCTGCAGACTTTCACCACCGTGTGCATCTGCAGTCGCGGTGACCAGATCTTTGTCCTTCAGGAGGTCGATGCACTCTTGGACGATGTCCCACAGACTCTTCTCCTTACACAGCTGCTTCTGCTGGACGAACAGCAACGTCCCAGACAGGAAGTCCCGCATCTGATCCGCTGAACGAGTGACCTGCGACAAAATGGCACTGATTCACTCATTCAGGGGTGGGGAGCTCATATTCAGACGGATAGAGGTGGATTTACATTTAATCCGATGAGGGACAGGATGAGACTCAGAATGCCTTTTCCATCATCGTGCATCAAGTTGCTGTAACAGTTCTCCATCGGGGCACACACCAAACTTTTAGCCTGAAAAAACAAAGAGAAATAAGGATAAAAAAGACAGGAAGGTGTAATCCATAATAATCTAGTTTGAGCCTGTTACATTTTTCCTGATTTTATTAGTTTGTCCTTTCTTTGAATTGTCTTTTATATTGGTTTTATCCAATTAATAAACACATTTATTTGGGGTTTTGCTAAATACTTTATGTAAGATCTACCTGATGCTCTTTTTCTCAATGATGACAAACTGAACAGAGCTGTATTGCTTAGTTGATATAACATCAATCAAATCTTATGATAATCTATTAATGGTTTCAGTCATTTTTTCAAGCAAAAATGCCAAATAACATAGTTTCCCAAATATAAGAATTTTCAGTTTTTCCCAAATATCTGCTGAACATATTTTGATTTTGGATGGTTAGTTATGTGGATTTAGAAAAAAGTAATGCTGTTGACAGTCTTGTAACGTTCTTTTTTTTTATTTTTTAACACAGTTGGTTATCTTTTGTTTAGATGATTCAATATTATTTGAGAACATAAACCAGACTTTTACTGGAGTGACAGTGGACATGAGTGTGTGTACGGAGGTGCAGTCACCATGATCCTGTCTTTGTCCTGCAGGATGAGAACACTCTCTCCCTCGGTGTCGATTCCTGCTCGCCCCGCTCGTCCCACCATCTGTTTGTACTGGCTCCTCTTCAGGAAGTCTGTGGCTACGTATGGTGAGCGCAGAATCACTCTGGTTTGTGGACATCAAGGTCAAACCCCAAAAATAGATCTATCAGCATGTCGCATTTCGACTCAGCATTCAAACAAGTAACAATTAGGACGATTCAGAGGCAAACTATGCCACTTACAACAGGTTTTTACCAACAATGTATTTATTGAATTGTATTGTATTATATGATAACTAACAACTTGATTATTGATGAATCTGATGATTATATTATTTGATTAGCCATTTGGTCCACAGATGTCAGTAAATCTTAAAAAAAAAAAAAGCGGATCAGTTTTTTTTTTTTTTTATTTTAATCTTGGGAGACAACTCAAAGATATTCAATTTACCATAAACAACATTTAAGAAGCTGGAAACAGATTATATGGACAGTATAGTATTAAAATAGATGGTGGCAGTTTTTTTGATTCATATTTGCAGCTCTAATTTATCAAAGAAAACTAGACACTGGTGTTTAGGAAGTGAACACTGGATTTATGGTATTGTGGCATACCGCTGAATGTCTATAAAGTGGAGCTTTCTACTCTCTGAGCCTCCTGCTTGCCGTTTGACAGCCTTACCTGCGGGCAGGCAGGTTGATCCCTGCAGCCAGTGTGGACGTACAGGTGAGGAGGCAGAGCACCCCGTTGGAGTAGGCCTCCTCCACCAGTTTCCTCTCCTCGCTGGTCAGCCCGCTGTGGTGATAGGCCAAACCGAACGGCACCGTCCTCCGCAGCACCGGGCACACCGAGCCGTTGCCGCTGTCCTTCAGCTCACGGAGGAGGACGGCTTTCTCCGCCTCCCTGTGCTGCAGGAACTCCCTGTGAGAGTCAGGAGGACAGCGACGGGTCAGACGGCGCCGAGGCAGCAGCAGACGCCGTCAGCCGGCTGCTTTTACTCACTCTTTCAGATATTTGCAGATCATCGCTGCGACGTTCTCGCAGTTCTTCTTGGTGGGGCAGAAGACCAGGCATGAGTGCGTTGGGATGACTTCAGTCACTAGAGCGATTATGTGATCTGGGTCGATCTTCTGCATTGTGCTCGAGTACTAAAGGATGCCACATATAGCATTAAAAAAAACAGCAAGCACAGTACATATATACAGCATGTATTCTATATTATATATATTCTTTGAAGAAAGTGTATAAATATACTTCTCACCTTGAAGTTGAGAAGACGTGAGAATCTAAAACAGTCCTCTTCTTTTGGATCTACTTCATAGATGGTGTCCTTTAGTTTAACATACTCTTTCAGCTGAACCTGAACACACCAGAAACTGTTTTAAAACAAGCCAGCTCCTTCCATGCAATCACCTCGAGTCCATTAAATATTAGATGACTATATTTACACCGTTTGTTTATTTATGGCAATTTGTCTGCTGTGTTAGTTGCACACAGCAAGTTATTGCTGTGTGGTTGTACAGTGTAGATCCATCAAATCATTTTGTGCTGGTCGTCTGCAGCCTATTAAAGATTGTGGCTTTCACAGTCTCACAGAAAAATAAATGAGTGATTTTTTTTTTTTTTTAAGTTTTAAAAACGTTGAAAACACTTACAGGTCTGAAGTCATTAGTGTAGTTTTCAGCCCTCAAAAATGTTTGCAGGTCCTTGATGTTTCCCAGCGTGGCGCTCATCCCAATAATTTGAGTCATTTCTGAACAAAAAGGGAGCAGGATTGTTTATTCAAAATATCACTAAAAGCAAAATATGTCCTTTTCAGTGTTAAAGAAGTGGGAAGTAAAAAAAGAAAGGACTAAGAGATACTTACTACTCATGTACAGAACTTTAGCCAGAGTCATTTCAATAATTGCCCCTCTGCTGCCATCGCCCAGCATGTGAAGCTATGTACGGAAGAAATACACGTCATTATACCTCCCGCTGTTTTTTACCAACTGAAAGCTCTTTTATTCAAAGTGACCTGCACCTCATCAACCACCACCAGCCCGATGTTATCCAGCCTCTCGTTCTCGATCAGCGAGTTGACCAGGCTGTGGGCTTTCTCTATCGTCGCGATATACAGAGACCTCTGTTTTCTTCTCTTCACTGGAGGAAATTTGCCCTTGCTGCCAGCGTACTCTTCCACCATGAAGTCCAACTCCAGGCCAAAGCTCGCTAACCCCCGTACCTGAACAGAAACACACACACATAAGTCGTTGTTTCAAATGAAGCGCTGTGAAGTTAAGTGAAGGTGTCCCACAGGGTTCTATTCACTGTCCTCTTCTATTCACTAAAAGACTTAGACTTAATGGGGAACAAAATAATACAAGTACATATTTAAGCAGCTGACAGCTCTATAAATTCTGACAATAATCCTGTTTCTTTTCAACTAGTTGTTCAATCAAGCCGTCTTCACTTATCTATAACTTATCAAAACTGTTCATTTATTAGGTTTGTTTATATTGTTTCGGCATTCTTAGTTTTTATGTTGGACTGAGGTTTGTTGTTTATTTCTAAGGTGAATTTGTGGAAACATTATGTGTAGTTTTATGACAAATCTCTGCACTTAAGGCAACCTGCTCCATTATAATCAATGGCAGTAATTGCGCTGACTGTAGGAGGCTCCTTTCTTGTTTTTGTGGTCTATTTTTCTTGCATGTCACACTGCTACATGTCACCCCAACAGGCCCCAATACTCCATTAAACTATGCGAAAAACGAGTACTATACTCTACTTCTTCCTTTGAAACAGTACGCAGAACAGTCACACCCTTGCATTCAAATTATTTTTTTTTGTTTTGTCTAATCGTTATCTATCTATCTATCTATCTATCTATCTATCTATCTATCTATCTAGCTATCTATCTATCACTACAATCCCATTAAAAGAATTTTAAAGACAATAAAAAATAATAAAACAGGTTCATTCAGATGCAATGTGCAATACAGGATTGCCATCTTGTGGTTGTTTTTACATTTATTAAAAAGTATAAATAAATTCAACTATAAACGATAAATATATAGTATATTTTGTTTTGTTGTGAATTTCTGGTTATGCTTCTACTCTATATATTTATATCATATTCTGTATGTTTTTTTTGCATGAATCCCAATGAGTCAACCTGTATAAATACAGGAATATACTAGGGCTACTTGCATGTTGTTTGATACCTTCTCTTGCACCAGTGATATGTATGGTAAGATGAAGAGACAGTCCTTCTTCCTGCACAGCAGCTCTCTGAGGATGAGGATCTCTGCAACAAGTGTTTTCCCTCCACTAGTGGGAAGCGAGTAGATCAGATTCTTCCTCTGATGAATACAGTCTAGGTTCAGACACGTCTCCTGCCAATCTGAAACAGACAAACCGCTACAAACTCTGCTTAAATTTATATGCAATTACAGAGAACATGTAAATTATGCAGCTGAGCATCACCATAAAGGCTCTTGATTCCTTTCAGTTTGTAGATCAGGTCCTTTACTTTGGTGGGAAGTCCAAAGAAAGGTCCCAGGTCAATTGTCTGAGAAGATACCGTCTCCATAGTCTGCATTGCCACGTTGATCTCCTCAGAAACCACCACTTCCTTCAGCGCCACAGAGCGAGAAACAGCAGCAGGAGAGGCGGCGTTGCACAGCATTGTCCTCTTCAGCTGGTCAGCGACGCTCCTCCTCGCCTTTGTTTGTTTTTTTGTTTTATCTTCATTTTTTCTTTCGGTTTCAGCATGTCTGAAGGGCGTCGAGGTTTTCCCTGCGTCATAGAGTTTGCTCCTCTTTGCACCGACACAAACTTGTTCTTGAAATTGCAGCTGGCTGGCCGGTAAGTCCTCGAAGGGTTCGTCCTCGAGGCCGTCCAAGATGGAGTCCGTGAGGACATCCTCGCAAGACTGTTTGCAGGCGCCATCTTTTGTCTTGCGCAGAGTTGTAAAGTCCTGCTGATCGGCAGTTTCGCTGCGGTGCTCCTGCTGCCTTCCCTGTTGCTCTGCATCGTCTAGCTTGGCCAAGAGAGAGCTGTCCTCCAGGATACTGTCATAGTCCCCGAATAAGTCCTCACTGTCACTGCAATACTGCCAACAAAACACACCACTGCTCATTTACACTTTATGCACTTTGTTAGCTGTTTAAACGAAATAAAAATTATTTTCAACATCTATTTAGTACTTCAGACAATGAACTGTTGAAATAGTTAAAAACTTTCACAAACATTGAAAAAAGACTTTTCGGTTAAAACTACCAAATATGTTCTGGGTCCTCCTCTAAAGGTTTCTTCCAAAATTTGTTAAATTTAATTCATGATTAGTTGATTAATTGATTTAGTAAAAATCATTCAATCTTCATTCTTCAAAGCAAAACTGACAAAAACTGTATATTTCCATTCAAATATGATGAAATATTAAATATAAAAAATTTAATTTACATTGAAAACATCCTCTTTGGGAGGAGATTTGGGAAATTGTAATGAATTTTATTTTACTACATTTTATGGATCAAAGCGAAAATAATTGGCAGATTTTTCAATAATGTTATTATAATAATTGATTTCACTTATTCTGCCAAATATTCAATCGATAAATTGTTTACTTAAGTCTATAAAATGTCTAAAGTATAAAATAGTAAAACATTTATTAGTCTTTTCATCAAAAAATTACTTTTCATGACCAACAATTCAGACATAAATATATTATTATCAAAAAAGAGTATTTCTGCAAATAAATGATAAAATAACACCATAAGAAATAAAGAATAGTTTTATCTATAATAAGATAAATAGTTGATAGTAAGATAACAAAAAATAAAACAAAAAAACTAGTATCAGCTATGTAGTTCACCTGAGGATACATGTAATTATTGATTCATCTGTAGAGTATTTTTCCAATTAATCATTTAGTCCTAATATGTCAAAAATGAGTATATCCAAAAACCCTTAACTGTTTCAACTGGATTTAGGAAGCCAGAGCATTTGGCCATTAGTGACAGCGACATAAATTATGAATTTACTATCACAAAAATCCTTGCACATTTGAATCAGAAGAGCAGCGACAACTCTGTTACACATTATTCACACATAGAAATAATCCTCAGCTGCAGCTCCAGTTTATCTTATCATGGATCCATCCTTGCAGCAGTAGATCAATACTTATTAAGGATAGTAACGTACCTCAACAGCTTCTAAATCAGCCATGATGCTGCAGAACCTCCAGTCTGTGGGACATGGCTCTCCTCCTCCTCCTCCTCTTCCTCCTCCTCTCTTCTTGGCAGGTGTCAGGTTTGTCTTCAGCCTGTCTCTAGACCTCTTTCTTGAGGAAACTCTTTTTACTTTGATTCCTTGCTTTGCAGCATTCATGCCAGACTCTCCTGATCTTACATCTTCCACAGCTGCTAAACAAGCCGCACAGAAAGCTCAGGAACACAATAACTATGCGCAGGGAAGGAGACAACAGTGTTTTATACTGACGTTACAGTAAGTTGATAAAGACATTAAGTATAACACTATGGTGCTATTAGATAACGATTAAATACAAGCCAACCGCACACAGCTAAGTGGTAACTTTAGCTCATTCCCCGGCAGTTGTGTTCTCTCATTTAGATAAAAAGTCACTGCAGACACTCTAAATTAGAAACAAACATCTGAAAAAATGTATAGAAGTCAGACATATTCAAAGGCAATTCGCAATTTAAGCGCAGAAGCCAGAAACTACCTGACGTTACTCAGCGTGTCTGACGTTTGAAAACTGTCAACAGCGACGTTTGCGTCAGACATCATTTCCGTTTCCGGTTTACCCCTCCGCAATTTAGATAAATAACAACTTTATGGCTAAAGTTACATATGTTACCTCGTTGCACAAGATTAATTGTTGGTAATATGATAAATTCATATTTCGGTTATTAAATCAACGCTATATACATTTTCCACCCCGTTTTTGATCGCGGGGATTTATATCTCGTCTTCTGTACCTTTTTTCTTAATTACCTTTATTGAAAAGATTTCAATAAACATTTGTAATTTTGAAAGGGAAACATTTGGTACTTCACATATACAAAAATAAAGATAATAATAATAAACGCAAATAATAAAAAAATAAAAATGTTATGTTTACAATAAACAGAACAATGAGAAAGGGATTCAATGTCATTAATTGGAATACTAGACTAAAAGAAAATATACAGATGAAAATTAAGTTTTATCTCAGGCTACTGATAACGCCCTCGCCTGTGGTTACTACGCCCATCCTGGCAGAGCAGCTGCCCGACTAACAGTCTGAATATTTCAGAATAACAATCAAAAGAAATTACTTCACATGGATCAACTTGAACAGGTGAGAAGCAGACCATTTATTTGATTTACCACACAACGATTTAGGTTACTTATTATTGTCCTTAGGGTTTTACAGGTGTACTAACAGGTATCTTGGAGGCGATGGATGCTAAAGAGAAGATTTTGATGGCACTTGGACAGTTGGTAGACGATTTCAAGACCTTGAAGTGGTACCTGGAGAAATCAAACCTCGTGGAAGGTTGCCCGGGCATCCCAAAGTTTAAACTGGAGAAAGCAGACAGGACCGTCACAGTGAATACGATGACAGAAACCCACACCCAGTGGTCTGTGGAGGTGCTGAAGGTCATCTTAAAGAAGATCGGCAGGAATGATCTAGTACAGCAGTTGGGAAACAACAATGAAGCAGAAGGTAAGGTGCAGGACAGAAAACATGAAATAGACATGATGTCATTAAATAAGATTGAAAGTTTATTATACCAAAATGTGGAGTTAAAGCAGAAAGCATTTTACTTGCATTTTTGCATTGAGACTCTTCTACATCCACACATTGGATCTGTTGAAGAGAACACACAGCTCATTGGCTGGGATGGATTTCCTTTGTTTATAATATTTGTTGAAAGTAAAATATTACAATATTACAAGTTTATAAAATAATATATACTTATAACTAAAAATTATATATATATATTATTTTTCAATAAAAAGAATTCTTATATATGACAATATATGAAGTTGACAATATATGACAATCCATCCATCCATCCATCCATTTTCTATCCCGCTTATTCCTTTTCAGGGTCGCAGGGGTCTGCTGGAGCCTATCCCAGCGCATTTTATGGCGAGAGGCAGGGATACACCCCAGATGGTCGCCAGCCAATCGTGGGGCACACACACCATTCACACACACACTCACACCTATGGGCAATTTAGATTTGCCAATTAACCTGAGCATGTTTTGTATTGTGGGAGGAAGCCGGAGTACCCGGTGAAAACCCACGCAGACACGGGGAGAACATGCAAACTCCACACAGAAAGGTCCCAGACCCAGGCCCCAAGGCGGTCTTGAACCTGCGACCTTCTTGCTGTGAGGCAACAGTGCTACCCACTGCTCCACCGTGTCGCCCTATATATGACAATATATATACAAATATATGAAGTTGGTTGATTTGATGTTATCTCTAAATCAGTCTTGTGTTACCTTCCCTCTGTTCTCAGATGCAGACATGGATATTAGATAATAGTGAGCTGGTCCAGAGGGGGAATGACACTCGTCCCGTTTCCTCCTTCCTGCTTCTATTATGTCCAATCACACAATTGGTGTCTTTTAAATTTGTAATAAAAAAGCCTGATTGATGTGTAAACGGCTCCTACACTTTTGTGTGAATTGATTGTTCTGATTGTGTGACTTTATTATATTTTCAAAAAATTAGAGTGTTTCAGTTATGCAATAGTCAATTTCTATGTAATGTTCTATGTTATTTCTATGCAATCCTCATATAACTTTTAAGTAATATTAATTTTTAAAAATGGTATGCATGTGAATCTACTGATCCGTTAGAATTTTCAACTGTATTTCAGAGGAAAATGTTGCACTTTCTACCCCATTATAGTTATTTTCTGATTTGTAACACTAAGAAGTAAGTAATAATTTCTACGTACATAAGGGTAACAAAACACAGTACAGGGAACACTTGATGTAATCATCATGCTGAATTAGAATAGTAGAATATGAAAAAGCTGTCTTACTTTCCATATTGCTTTACTTTTTTTGAACTTTACATGTTGACGTATAGATATAGCCCACAGCCAGTGTGTAGATTTGTGCTATATATATATATATATATATATATATATATATATATATATATATATATATATATATATATATATACAAACAAGCTATAGAACAACGTATTCATTATAAGTATCATTAGAATTGTATCATTAGGATGGATTTTATCAAGCATGGCAATACAACGGAGCACTCGGAGAGTTGGCATCAACACTGGAAAGGAACACTGGAATTTCCTGGAATCCATAGGAAATATCCACTTTAGTAGTTGGTTATCAGCGGTTACCTTCTGTGCGCGTGCGTGCGTTTGTGGAGACCGCAGTGCCATTAGTGTATGGTTGCAGACCCACAAAGATGTTTGTGGTTAGTTAATGAATCCGTTATTTAGTAAACCTCCAAATAAAACTAGACATGCTTGCTAACGTGTCAATGCTTCGTGCATTATGTATTTCGGTTATTTATTTCTCTTGATTTGTTCACCGGAGTGGAGCGCCACTTTTCAGTCCGCACAGACTCTCACGAGCTGACAGGGCGCGTGAGACGCTGCGGTGTAATCGGTTTCGACTTGCTAGCGGTGTGTTTGGTCGCTCTAAAAGTGGCAAAACTGTATTTAATAGTGTTTTATTAAACACAAGCCCCGCCCATACTGACGTCTCTGGACTTTTTTTATATTTATTAAAAAAGTTTGTTTTCTATATTACGGTAGAAGTGGTAGGAACCATAGCGCTATGAAAACGATAGGAACCATAAGCAAAGCACCGGAACTCGAGTCGGACCATTTCCTGTCCTGCGTGAGGTCAAAATGCTCGCTGTGAGGGGGCTTCAGCGGATAAAATCAGTTTTTTCGCAACACGGAAAAACGAGTAAGACACTTTAACATCGCTGTGAAAAATAAATAAAATAATAGTTTCATCAAATATGACCTTTTTAAATAACTTAAATTGAGTGTCAAACTACAGATTGTGGTGCTAAAGCTAACGTGTCGTCCCTGCAGGTTTAAGAAGCCTGACGGCAGATGTAACCATAACGCCGCAGAAAGCTGAGGACGGGGTGAGTTTTGGCTGTATTTTTACCTCAAGTGATAATACTGATTCTACAGAAATGCCAGCAAGTAATTGTGTATGTCCATTTGATGTCACTTTACACGCCACTACATTTCAGAGAGAAAAACACTACTTCTACTTCTATAACTGTACAGTTATCTGACAGCTTTAGATTTTTTTTATTTGACACAATGGATAATAAAAAAATAAAAAAATACATAGTTAATGATGAGAGATTTTAACCACTTTGTCTTATGTTGTTACTTAATACACTTGCAATACTTTTAACTACATGAAACTCATAATTGTCATTTCTCCACAGTAGATCATGCAAGACTTTTATATGTAATGGAGTATGTTTTTACATTTCACGCTTCATCTTTAAGCTGGTGCAGCTGGAAAACCCGTACAAAGAACCACAGAAAGGATGCATTCTCTGCAATGTCCCAGTGGATTACAAAAACATTCAGGTTAGTGGAATAATAAACAGATGTTTTATTATCTTTTATTCTTTTTTTGGTTTGTTGTTTGGTCCATAAAATATCACAAAATGGTTTAAAATTTAATTAATAATAAACTTTTTTTTTTTTTTGGAGAGCAAAAACAATGAATTTAGCATCTTAAATGAGGCTGTTTTTCATCATGTGTGACAAGAAACTAAAAAAAGTGTTTCTGGAGTTTTAGCCTCGGGCTCCCAAGAGTTTCTATCAAGCATTTTTCACTGTTTTCTGATGTATTTTCTACTGTATTGTATACTGGTGTAAACCCCTGTATAAAAAGTTCAATAACTACATGTATTGTTGCTCTTCCTCACAGCTGCTGTCACAGTTCGTCTCCCCTTACACAGGAAGAATTTATGGCCGACACATCACAGGTGAGCAGCCAGACGATCTAAACTGTAACGGCGATATCTCACATTTAAATCCTAACCTGCTGCTGGAGAAGTCATGAATCGGGTGGATCATTACAAGCAAAATATGTGATATGATTGCTAAATTTTGAAATAATTGGTTACACGACAACATCAATTCAAAATGCAGGCAGATCATGAAAAAACAGAGTTGCTAGTAACTCTACTCTAGTTGAGCAATTTCAGTAAAAGACATTGGTGTTCATTCAAGATCTGCTATCACCATAGAGAAAAGACGGTCAAAGGCAAACACAGATGTGAACTCTTTATTTTTCCCAGTAATGTTCCGGCATTCATGATAACACACGTCTAACGCCTTATAATCAGCTCAATGTGGTAATATCGGAACCCTTCTTGTCTCCAGTTGTTTAATTCTTTTTTTTTTTTTTTTTTTAACAGGCCTGTGTGGACGGAAACAAAAGGCCATCTCTAAAGCTATAAAGAAAGCTCACTCAATGGGTACGTTTGTTTATTGTCATTCCTCAAAGTGACAATGTGTGTAACATATTTTCTTTTATATACTTGAGATTTGTTTTTCCTCTATCAATTGAAACCACCTGGGGGTGAAGAATGTGGCTTTCCTTACAATATTTCTCTGTGCAGGATTCATGTCGGTGACCCACAAGCATCCACAGTTTATGAAGGACCCCAACATCTGCAGCGTCAAACATCTGAGTTAGTGGGTCCATTTGTGTGTGTGTATATATAACTTCTCTCCTGTGTTGAATCTGTAATAACCGTTGGTAATTAAAGCCTCTGAGCCCCGACTGTGTGGCTACTCTTTTTATTTCATTCATTCACTTGCAGTTTGACAGAAAAAACTGCAAATGAATTAATATAATTTTATATATATATATATTTCCTCAATTCGTTTTTTTAGTCTATAAAATGTTTTGAACACTTAGGAGCCCGCAGTGACCAGTCTTCAAATATTCAGTTAACTGAAAAACTGATGTTTCTCAAATTTAAGATGGATCGAGACAACTTTTCGTTTTTGACCATTCAATCAAATATCAAAAAAGTTTTTTTTTTTTTTTTTTTAAATGTGTGAATAAATCTGTATTGTAATGTAAATGTCTTTTTTGGGGGAAAAACCTGCATACACTTTTTAAGAAAGCAAAATCACTCTCTAGATGCCTGAGAAAGTTTTTAAATCCCGATTGTACCTTAAGTAAATCCCATCCATATTTTCATTGGATTGAAAAACGCAAACAAGTCCTGAAAACATGTGGTCAACCTGATTTAAATCATTTAGTTCGTAAACTTTCTCAAATGTAGAAGTTTGCCTTATAAATAAGTTCATATATAGGGGGTTTAAAACATTCTGTCATAAACCAGCGGACTTGTGATTAAACCTGAACTTCAGGGTTAGGCCTTAAAAGACGCATTGCTATGACAACAGCATCTGGATCAATTTGAAACAGTCTTTGAGCGGACTAATCTAAATTATTGAAAAAATTACACTTTATAAGTAAATACTTTTTTTTTTTTTTTTCCCAAAGTCAGTTTATAATTTATTTGAACATTAAACAAACAAAATGAAGTTTGGCTTTTATAAATACAAAACATAGTAATAAACACGTTCCACATCAGGATCTGCTCTTCCTGCGTTTCTTCTCGCCCCCCACCAGCATCTCTTTCAACCTCTTCCGAGGGTTGGTTGTGGCGGGTTGCGGCGGCGGAGAGAGCGTTTCCTGAGCGCTCTGAGTGTCCGGGTGGGTCGGCGTTGTCCTCGGCCCTGTGCCGCAGGAGACGTTAGGCACAGGAAACGCCTCGAGGGTCAGAGTGTGAGTGAGGAAGAGCGGCGAGCAGGCGAACAGGGCCCTGAGGGCCTCCTGCAGCAGCACGTTGTTCCTCTGCTCAGCTGGCCCGGGGCCTGTGTCTGGCAACAGTGTAAAACAACAGGATTTCAGTCATTTATCACGGTCACTGGTCGTGTCCTGTGTTTCACCGTCGCTGTGTCCAATGACAGAAACATAATCGGCAACTATCTTAATATATCTTTTAAAATATTATATATATTTAACATATCATGACATGGTTTTAGACGATGAGCAAATGTTATGTGCAGTCTTTATTTACACCCTGCGTGTATCATTCGCTCACTTTAACAAATTCAATCATTTTTCCTCCTCTGAAATCACGTCATGTGACTTAAGTAATGTTTACCAGAGGAATATCAAGATAGATATTTATATAAAATGAACAGTTTTGGAACACAAAATAGTGTATAATGTCATTGACACATCTCTCATATTTGACAATGTTTTGTTGTGCCGTCTAGAATCCAAAATATGTACTTAAGTGTCCTTACGATCCAAAACATGTGCATAAGTGCCCTCTTAAGGGCCAAAACATGGAGTAAAGCGGCTCTTGGGAGCCAAAATGTATGCTGAAGGGTCCTCAAGGAGCCAAAGCATGTGCTAAAGTGCCCTCTTCACTTACAAAAACACTTTATGTGTGCCCCCCTGCCCTTCAAAAAAGTCTTTCCACTGGAATCCTGTGTTCAGAGATTTGTGCAAGTGCTTGAAGCAAAACTGTATGTATGTGAGGTTAATAAAACTTTTTTCAAGTGTATAGTTCTGCTAAATCAACACAGCCCTTATTTGATACAATATTATCATAGTGAAATCCTTATCTTGATCCCCTGATGACCGCACAGGGGGCAAACTGCAGCGTAACAGCATGTCCCATCTGATGCTGCTGCTTTCTAACACATCTCACCCTGCTACAGTACATGAATCACCCTTTGCGGGCGACAGCGCACCTTTTCCCGCTCTGCTCTGCTGCTGCAGTTTCTTCTCACTGACTCTTTTCCTGAGAGCCGAGACGTCCGCCAGCAGAGTTTCGAGCTGGCGTTCGCTCTCCTCCACATCGCCACATGCTTTCTGTCCGAACGAGACACAAAAAAGGAGGAGGAGGAGGAGGAGTCAGCTGAGTGATGCAGCAGGAACCTCATGAGCATCGCAAAAAAAACCCCGAATCACTCCGACTGCTCACCTGCAGCTCAGACTGCAGAGAGTCGTTCATTTTGTTCACTTCGTTAACTTCCCTCAAAAACCCGTTAGGGGAGAAGAACTTTGACCTGTGACAAAAGAAGAAAAGCTACAGGAGCGAGCAGGATGCGTGACGTTTATTTATAAAAAAAAAAAAAAAAGAAAAAGAATGCGAGTGTGCAGGAAGTTACCCGTGTTTCTTCATGGTGAGGTTATAGCCCACAGCCGAACACCCGGAGGACACCTTCCAGTACGCCAGCTGCTCCAGTAAACCCAGATTAGTGACCGTCACGGGGACATTCACGAACCGCCTCCACACCACAACAGATACACAATCAATATCAGCCACATGGGAGCAGAGAAAGCACACACACACACAACTGTGATACACTGATAACAGACAAAGCAGAGAGATAATGTTTGCTGTTGAAACAGAGACACAGAAAACGTCTTGTTTTCTTCATGTTGATTACTTTCTCCGTTAATCTATTAATCGCTTGATGTCAGACAATGGTTTAAAAAAAAAAAAAAAAAAAAAAAAAGGTTAATTAGATTTTTCCAAACCCCCACATGATGTCCTTACATATCTTATTTGATTTTGATAGCTGGTTAATTGCTTTGAGTCGTTTACGGGTGGAGAAAATTGCTCAAATTCTTTGATTCCAACTTCTGAAATGTGGTATTTTCCGGTTTCTTTACTCCACTATGAAATTAAACTGAATATATTAGGCTTGTAACTATGTTGTAAAACCATATTCTATCAGAGGTGTCAAAAGCATTCTCATTCATTACTCAGGTAGAAGTTTACATGCTACGGTTTAAAAATAAAAATAAATAAAAAATACATAATACAGCACAAAGGGGAAGATCCAATAATGTACTTTCTGGCAGAAAAAAAACTTTTTGTCTTGACAGTTGTCATGAAAACAATTCGGAATGACACAAACAGGCTATAAAAAATAGCCTTTGTTCCTGACAAATAATTACTCCTATAATTAATTCACTAATTTCTACTTAAGTAAGGTAACATGTATTTGTACTTAGTTACCCGACACCTCTGTTTTCTATATATCGTACATCATGCAGCTGCTCTCTTTGCTCAAGCTGTTCAGACCTTATGATCATTTTCTTGGAGGACCGCTGAAGTAAATCATCTTACCAACAATTTCTGTATGTTTTAACTTGAGGTAAAAGTCCACCTCCTAAACAAAACCTCATCCTAAGTTGAAAGCATTCCAGGCAGCTCTCCTTCAGGTTGTTCATTCAGTGTCTTATATGCACTTCAGAGAGATCATCAAATGGTCCATTAACGGATTAAGGTGAGACAATACAGGTAACTAATGGAGATCACCAAGAAACAAGTTTTTGCCAATTTTGTTTAAATAGGCAAATAATAAAAAGTAAATATGTGCAAATTTTCAAACATTTCCAGACTGCCAGAGAGCTGCGATACATCGTCCTTTTTTACTTTGCAGCTCTGAGTGTGCTAACAGCGATTCGGCAATGTTTCCTGTTTTTTTTTTTTTTTTTTTACAAATGAGTGGTTATAAAATGCGCAAGAGACGACAGAGAAGACACTTCTGTTCATGCCTCGCGTTAAGGAGGGCGGCGAAAACGTGCTTTATGGTCAGCACGAACCATTGACTGTTGTTTTAGGACATAGTGAGAAATCTTGCTTTAAATTTTCACCAGATCTGAGACTCATGAGGGACAAAAATCTACAGCCCAAATGTGTGTTTACAAGTTTATCTGAAGCGATTATGAGGATTTACACAACAAATGAGTCAAATAAAGCAGATGTGTTTAACGTTGCAGTGTGTTTTAGTGCCAGAGTCCCTCTTTAGGTTACTTTTTAGAGGATTTTTCCCCCCTTATTTGATCTGATGTTGTAAGGACAGACAGACAACGCTGTATTGTGACAGACTGTAAAGTCCCTTGCGGGGGGAATCTGTGATTTGTATTTTTTTTTTAAATATAAATAAATGTTGTGTCAAGAGAAGCAATGATAAAGTTTACAACAGCAAAGCCACTATATAAACTCAATAATATTTCACTGGAACAAATCACAATCAAAGGACATAAGGGAAAAGCTTAAAGTAAAATAATTTTTCTTTTGTGTTGTTCTTGTTTGCTATAATACGACATTAGAAGAAAGGAGCTCCTTTTAATAACTGTCAATTTCATTTAATCAAAATGGAAATCTTATATCACTAGCAGATCTGTTTGATCTGTTTGAGATATATGAATGATCAACTAAAACAAAAAAGTCAGTGAAATAAATACTAGTGGAGAGAGGAGGAGCTGGCAGACATTTCATTTTTAAAGCTATTGCAGGCCGATACCAGGGATGTTCCATGTCACCTGCTGCGTGAGATGAAGGCGGCATACTCCATCCTGTGAGTGGAGCCTGGGGGCGTTTGCTTGCTGGGTGTTAACAGCACAAAGATCATGTGCGGGTTGGACAGCGCACTCTTCAGCTCCTCGTGGACGATTCTCTCCCTGAACGTCATCTGCTGCTCCGTGTTCCTCCGCTGTCGGTACCAGCCGATTACGCTCTCCTGCAGCATCAGACACAACGCGGATCAATCAACCTTAAGTCTTTGAAAACAGATATTGTTATTTGTTTTTGTTTTTCAGAATTTTAAAGTTGGACATACTTGCTTATTGTCTGCCAGGATCTTCTTTACCATGTCCACATTCACCTCTCCTATGCTGTTATAAAAGCTGCATACACACATAATTTATTATGCACATTTAAAAAATGATGCTGATGCTAAATCTAGCGTGAGATCAGATGCTTCAGACATAAACTCTCCAGTACTCACTTGTTCAGTTTGTGGCAGGTGATGTGCTTCTGGATATCTGTTAAAGAAACAAACACAATATTATGCAGTGATGCAAAAAGACATGTATGAATACTCCATTACAAGTAGAATGGTGTGCTACTGCAGTAAAAGTACATGCATTGTAAGCTTTGTGTACACTACTGTTTAAAAGATTCGGGTCACCCAGACAATTTTGTGTTTTTTAATCTTTTATTTACTCTAAAGTACACCTATGTAGATATTGTGTTAAAAACAGACATTTGTGTATTTTCTTTGAAAAAAAGGACATTTCTAGGTGACCACAATCTTTTGAACGGTAGTGTATGAAGTAGCATAAATGTTAAGTGAAGTACTGGACTAATTCCATCACGTTCATTATGTGACGGTGGGGATGCAACACTGCACAGGACCCAGAACGACTTACTGTAGATTTCCTGGATGTGGATGTGATCGGCTTGAGAGTCATTGATGGTAACCTGCTCTTCGAATTTGCTCTCTCCAAGGAGCAGACCTTCCTGCAATGTCACAACACAATAGATGGATATAAAAACTGGAATGCATTTGAGCTGTGTCATTTATATCAACTACTAAACCGACTGTGTTTCCAATGAATTACAACATGGTATTTTTATGGCATGTTTATCTACAACACATTTAGAGGGTTGCGGAGGGATGGAATACAAGTAACCGAGATACAACATATACCTACATTCAGAGTGACACAGACAAATGGGGTCAGCAAGATAATTTAGAAATATCCATAAAGCTATTAAAGTATTACCATCAGTATTATTACCAACATCTTGCTGCTGCAACTTATATACCTAATTATCTTGTGTTTTTTTTTAATTGTGTTCTTGTTCCATTCAGTATTTTTATTCCTATTCAAATTTTACTGTTTTTATGCTATTGTGTTTTTATTGTATTTAAATGTACTGGAGTTCTGCTGCTATGACAACCTAATTTACCTTTAGGGACGAATGAATGAATAATTGAATGAATGAATTAATCAACTCCTATTGATTTCTCTGTGTGTCTTCAACATCTTCCTTCATCCATCCAGCAAATCACTAGTAATCATTAATAGTAAAATGTACAACTGAGGTTAAAGGTGCTTCTGTCAGAGTGAGGAATCCCTACACTTGTTTGATTTGAGTCATTTATCAATGCTTCTGTAAACTTAATGTGACCTGAACTCATTTAGAATTTGATAAAACTGTATGATGACCCATCAGAGCTTCAATTGGAAACGTGAATGTTATGCTCATGCAAAATTATGTCACACAGTGATACTTGTCTATACTGTTGTAATCATAATTGTTTGGTATAATATAAAGCCGAATTTACTAGCAGACGAACACGAAGCTTATACTGAATTTAGTCGTCTTTAGTGTAGTTTGCACACGTGTCCATATTCGGTTTTTTATTAAATTTGTAGATTTTTAAAGGGAGACTGGCTCGAGAACATTGGTTGACACTTGAACGTGTTGCCTCCACTTCCAATACAAACACATGTCCATTGCTGGACCCACAGGCCGAAACTTTATCAACCACACGATTAAAACATCTAATAAACAACTTGCTACAACGTGCTAACGATAATTAACAATAAACAACCCAAAGGGACTTCTCCCCTCGCCTCTTTTTTTAACGAAACGCCCACCAGTGTCCGTCAACATTAGCGGACATTTTTAACAACCCTATACTTGTACACATCCCTCACCACGTCTGAGTCGCCGTTGACGTGCTGGAACATCAGGGAAGCTAAAACTATCCCCGACACACGGACGCTGGGCTCCGCCATGTTTGCAGACGCGGAGCGAGGCTCTCAGGCGCGGGACTGCGCCGCAACGTAAACGCAGGAGGAACAAGAATATGCGTTTTTCCGTGCGCAGTCCGGCCGCGGGAAGCGGGCGGACGGACGGAGGGGAGGAGGAGGAGGAGGAGGAGGAGGGGGCAGTGTTGCGTTAACACACCTCTGACTCGTCGTTTCTTCGTGCTGCAGCTGGACATTATAAAACCACCCGCGGTTCTACCGGCGACATCTCAGGTATTTCCCACCCCGACCACCGAACACTTTATCCCGCTTCGCGCGCCCGACCCCCCCTCCCTCCTCCTCTGTCGTTTCGTGTTGTTTTCGTCGCGCTGGAGGCGAAGGAACTGTCGTCGAGTAACGGTGTAACTTAGCCTCAGAGCTGTAACAGCAGGGCGCGAAGGTTCGGAAAACGTTCGAGTAACGTTATTGTAACGTTACTTAAGTTATAATAAACGATTGTTTGGAATATAATAATGCTATATAGTAATAGTACAAGAATAATAAAGAAATGCACCCGTTAGAAGTAGTCTATTACAAGTGAACTGCGTTCACAATCTGTTGTAGTTTTTATTAGCTAAAGGTAGTAAGTAGTCGAAATTACTCATGTTTATCCTTGCAGTGTTTCATTATGTATTTTTCATTTGATTAAATAATTACAATTGTTTTATATATATATATATATATATATATATATATATATATATATATATATATATATATATATATATATATATATATATATATATATATATATATATACTTTGAACTGGGGTAAACATTACTCATGATACTATTACTTTAGTAAAAGTACAAATATTGTTGACTAAAACAACTAAAGAAAGTCTATAATTTTAAATGTTACATTGTCTTCACCCCATTTAAATAAAGGCCTAAGTATTTTTTTTTCAAATTGTTGGGAAAACCAAACTTTTCTATTAAATCATAGAATATTGTAGTTATTGATCTTATCAAGTAAAAAGGCCCTATGAAAGATCTAAATATAAACTGAATAATGCCATTTTTTTAACATTCTAGCGTGACTTTAGGAAACGTTAAACCTAGATTAACCTGTCCTTTAATTTCATAGTGCAAACTCAAAATTTACATTACCTGGAGCTAAGTTAAATGAATGTCAGGTAAATCATTTTTTTGTCACTTTCCCAGGTCTATTTGGCTGTTTTTTATTGAATTTATCTCATTTATAACATGCAGATTTTTACAACGTTTTGAAACCTAAGATGGGACAAATATATAGTGAAGTGATGACACATGTTTAACGGACTGAAAATCCTGGGACTTCCCTTTTTTTCTTTATATTGGCTACATAATTATTGAATGAATTTATGTATTCAAAGTTTATTCATACTTAAGATATTTTTCTATAGGGGATAAAGAGTATGATCCTTTCGAATAAGGATTAAAGTGTTTTTACTAGAGATGGTGGCATCATCAGGAGATGATTTACTCACTTTTATCACAAAATGACATAGGTCATTATACTAACAGAAAGAATAACAGTATAGAAGTAAAAATCTATTTAAAGTATCAAAAGTTGATCTAATCAAAAAGTAACTGTGTTATAGTAATGTAATTATACAATTTCTTTATTCAGTAAATTCATGTGAGAACATTTTAGCAGCAAAACTGAGATATTTGAATTAATACTAGACCATTATAGTTTGCACAATTCAAATAAAAGTGCAGCGAAAATTCCCCAAAGAAAATTGCAATTAAATAGAGATAATAGATTAATATTTTAATATATAATTTTCATGTTTGTGAAAAAAAATAATAATCATAATAATTCTTTTCATCTGAAAAGTAACGATTTCAGATTTATATAATACAGTAAAAAATACAATAATACAATTTCCTTCAGAAATGCAGTTGAGTAGATGTGTAAAATAATATTGAACAAAAGTACGCAAATAAAGTACAAATATTTCAAAATAGTACTTGAGGAAAGGTACTACTTACACATCTACTGGGGACACGTTTTGGTGGATTTATCAAGAAAACCACCTAAAACTCTAAAGACTACTTTAAATGTTATCATATTGACTTTAATCCTTTAAGTCAATATTATCAGTATTAGTTGTACTTACAGCTGTCTCAGTTTGGTCTATAAAAATTCGGAAAGGAGCAAACATAAAAGATGATGTCTTATCCAAAAATCCAAAGATAGTTGGTTTACAAAAGATTTTTGTTGAAAGATAGATTCAGTCATTTGCAAAGCAATAATGTTGTCATATGTAAATATAATATCTGACTGTCTCTGGTTGTTGTTGGACAAAGCAAATTGAAGCTGAAAGCACAAAGTTGACTTCAGGAACAGTCAAAGGATCGTCAAAGTCAGCAGGATCATGACCATCTGAACCAGTAGCGCTAGCTCCGTCTGGAATAGTTTCAGTAAAGTGGCACATTGACTGTGGTGTTTTTCAGACAATGACGTAATACCGGGGTTGCAGAGCACCGGCTGCTTCACCTCTCAGCGATGGCCGACCTGCAGCATGTGGCTGCGGTTGTTTTCCAGGCGTGGATGTTCGTGGTGGTGTTCCTCATCATGCTGCCCGCCATGTTCGGCCTCTCGCTGGGCGTCACCGGCGTCTACATCAAGGCCCTGGTGAAGATCCTGGAGGTAACAGCGTTGTGTTGTATGCGATGCGGACAGCTTGTCCCCAGGAGAACTCCTCACCCCTGACTTAGTATCTGTGGGCAGTTAGGCAACGTGCAGCCTGCGGGCATCATGTCAGAGGTCATTTGAAACATCATTTTTCTTTGTAGTGGGCCACGCTACGAATCCAGAGAGGACGCCATGAGCAGCCCAGTGTTCCTGTTCCTCTGCCCAATGGTGAGTCTGATTAGATTATCTCAGCAGTGCAAGAAGTATAAAAAGAAGAGATTATTCATTAATCCACAGATAAACAGTCTGTGTCTATTCGGAATACAAAAAAAAATCATTTTAATTTTTCAAGCAAGTATGTCAAAGTTTAGTTTCACATTTCAGCTTCTAATTAACATATGATCAAATTGGATTTTTTTTTTATATCAGAGTTTAGTCACCTACATGTGGACCTATATCTAATGCATATCCTGCCTTCAGAACATTTCACATTTGTTGTTTAATAATAAAAGATTCCTCAAATGTGCTATTTCATATTAAATACACAATTGCACAGATGGAGGACTGCGGTTCACTTACATTATAGCTGCAATATGGAAAGATCTTCGAGGAGTCAGCATGAACAGGAGGAATCGTTACAAAGTGAAGCATGACATGTTTCAGTGTTCATTTGGACATGTAACTGTTTTTTTTACACTTTTAGAACTCTGAACCCACTGTTTAATGTCACGCTGTGTTTCCTCTGTCCTCTCATTTGAACTACTGAGTGGAAACGGAAGTGTGTTCAACGACGAACAAATTTAGAAACATTGCAAAATACATGTAACTTCAGCCAGAGCTGCACTGTAGAAGGCAGAGTTTTTTTTATTTTTAAAATAGAGCTGCAATGCTTTGCCCATTAATCAGTTTGAGCCTTTTTTTATTAAAAGAAATTATCTCTAATGTCAGCTTATTACCTTCTTGTGTCTATAGTTCTCTACAATGAATGAATATATTTTTGTTGTGGATAAAACAGATATTTGAGTACATGAGGTCATCTTGGGCTCTGGGAAAGTTTCACCATTTTCCGACTTTCTATATAGATCGAACGACTAATTGATTAATCAAGTTGTTAGTTGCAGCCATGATTCGTAAACAGTGATTTTTTTCACGACAGTGGTGATGGAAGCGTATTTAATGTGGATCAGTCGTGTCAGGACAACGTTCTCTATGCTCCTTTCCTCCGCTGATATGCAAAACAAGCGTGAACACCACAGGGAGGGTTCAACAGTTAATAGCGTTATCCGTCACTTTCCTATGGGTCAGTACGCTCTCCTGGAACGGGAGCCGCTGTCAGCCCCCGACTAACGTGAAGAAGCCAGCGCGAGCGTCGCTGTGAGCTGGAAGCAACAGCCCAAGTTCCTTGCTTGTTCTCTCGGTACATTGTGTCCTGCTGTGTGAGGGATTTGGTTCAGCTGCACACACGGATCATGTGACGTATGTGTATGTGTGAGTGTTTCTTGAGTATGGGGAGTCCCCATTGGTCAGTTCATGCCTTCTGATGTCGGGGTGATGCAACTGCAGATTGTGTAACGCGGAGTTAACTGTGAAACGCTGAAAATACACTGGCTCTGTGTGCCTGCTGCCATGTGCAACGTCCACCACACATCTGACCCTTCAGCGTGCAGCCGTGTGACACTGTGTCAACACCGCAGACGGCTGCCGAAACCAACACAAACTTTGTTCTAACGCGCAGAGCCTTACTTAGTAGAGACACAACAGTTCAGAGGTGTCAGTGGTTCACAAACAGACGGAAAGGCTTAACAAGCATGTAACTGTGTCCTTTGAAAGTATAAAAAGTTGTGAATTAACTTTACAAAGGTTACAAAACAATCCACGTAGATAAGAGATAAACACAAAGATCAATCAATCAGTTTAATGGGATCTGATCTGGCCTGGGTGTCACGTTCTGTCAAAATGAAAGGCATCGAACCGTCACATCCGACAAGCTGAAACCAGCGAATCTTAAAAAAAATAAAAGCTTATTGGATTATCAAAATAACTGCTGAATAATCAACTCTGATTAGCTTCTATATTAATTAATCTATTATATATATATATAAGTTAATCTGAAATTTTTCACATTCGAATAAATGACTAAACAGAATATCTTTGTGTTTTGGACATTCGCCTCAGACTCTTGATTATAATTGTTTTATAGAGATGCAACTAACATTTCTGTTTTTTTTTATTTTGGAGTCAGAAGGGTCATTCTGTCATTGATTAAAAAAATTGTAGAATATCTACAGAGAGCATTCAAAGATGAGTTTTAATGAAAACATTAAAAAAAGGCACAAACAAACAATTTTTGTATTGTATACTTTAAATAATCTGCTGTGTGGTGGTCGTTCCAGGGATCATCGAGCGCGCGGAGGGCTCCATGCACGAGGAGATCCGGGAGCTGCGAGACTCGCGCTCCATGGCGGGGACGGAGTTCTGCCTGAGCGACGCCTTCTACTTCTACAAGAAAGGCCTGGAGAGCATCGTGGACGACCAGGTGACCCAGCGCTTCTCCTCCGAGGAGCTGGCCTCCTGGAACCTGCTGACCCGCACCAACCAGAACTTCCGCTACATCAGCCTGCGCCTCACCATCATCTGGGGGATCGGCGTCTTCGTGCGCTACTGCGTCCTCTTCCCTCTCAGGTCAGTCTGAAACAGCACAGAGCAGGGTTCCCGCAGTGACTTAAAAACCCTGAAAGCATTGAGTATAAGAAATTGGAAATAATACCTTAAAGAGACAAAGAAAGAGAAAGTATTGAATTTTGATATCTGGGTCTTAAAATTAGGGCAGTATGAAACTTCTATAAAATGACTTTTCCCTATTCCCTTGTAGAAATGTTATATGGGTGTAGTATGCAGTCAATACCTGGAAATATTCACTTTAAACTTGTAGAATCCTAATTTTATTTTATTTGTACTTGATTTTAATTGTCTATTGTTTTTTATTGTTGAGTATTGTTTTAGAAATAAATGAATAAATTAAAAATGTCTCTTTTTGCTGGTAAGTCTGTGAAATAGGTATTACGGTGTATGTAAATGGTCATAAAAGGGTCCTAAAAATTTGAATTTGATCTGAGGAAACTTGTAGAAATCCTGACAGAGAAACTGTAAGGTCCCTTTTTCCCTGTTCTGTTTCTCTTTTTACATTATACAGTAGCTCCTGTCTGATGTATCATAAAGCTCAGGATAGAGAGACACGGCCAGAACAAGATTCTCAAGAAAGACAAGAAAATTTACCTTATGTTTTTAGGTGGAAGAGAAGTCCCGCCTTATCTAATACACGATTGTTTGCCTAAAAACTTGAAAGTAGGATAACTCACTAAGAAAAACTGAAAACAAGATGCTGATGTTTCTTTGCTAAAAATTCTTTAGCATCTGGACACAGGCCTTCTTTCTCCTTTAGCGTCAGTCCCAAGATCAACACGTCCTCTCTCTCTGCTGCAGGATCACTCTGGCCATTATTGGCCTCTCCTGGCTTGTGATTGGAACGATTATGGTGGGATTTCTGCCTGAGAGCAGGTAACAAATTCAAACTATGAATGAAACCAATCAATAATTATCTTATTGATTGTTGTTCTTGTTAATTTGTAGTTTTCTTGCATATTGTTGCAGATAATTATCAGTTGAGTCACCAACAATCATGTTATGGATCTATTTTATTTTATTCTGCTTTGAAGGAAATAGCTTTTTAATCACTGGCAACTATTAGTACAAGTTGTCACTTGCACATACAGTATATACCTATAAACGATTCATCCCAGGTACAAAATTATTTTTTTCCATTATTCTAGAGACTGAATAACTGCAGGGTTAAATAGATACATGTTGAGGTAGAAGAATCATATTAATGAATAGAAAATGACCTCTTTTTGTTTTTCTTTGCTATGTTTCTAGGAAGTCAATGTCACATGACAGGAAACATTTGGAAAACAATTTTTGGTCCACATATCATTGAAAAACACTTAGGACTAACATTTAGCAAATGCATAAAATGCAGTTTAAAGAAGCATTCATCAGGTCTCTCAAAATGTACTTTTGTAAATGTAATTTTATTGTATCTTTTATATACAAAAATCACAATTTGTATGATTTTATATGTTTTTAATTTTTTAAAATCTTTTTAAGAGATTTAAACTATCCGTCTATTTTTAGGGTTGCACCACATCGCATCATCAATCATAGACTTCGACAAGTATAGTGGCTGGTGTAATTAAATGGTTTAAGAAATAAGAAGATAATTTAAACATATTTACAAAGGAAAAAAGGCTCAAATGATTAACTGATCAGAGATACAAAATATTTTTGACTAATATTTACAGTTATAATTCAAACAAACCTGTGAAGGTCTTAGCTAGAACGTAGCTGTTTTCAGTTAAGACTTTCTCCGATGTTTATTTCCTGTGTTGCAGTGCGAAGAACTGGCTGAGCGAGCTGGTTCACCTGACCTGCTGGAGGATCTGTGCCAGGGGACTGTCGGCCACTGTCCAGTACCACAACAAGTCAGTGGCGCATGTGTCACATAAAGCTGCACTTACTGTCACATTATCAGGAGCCGCTGACAAAGCAACATCACACACGTTCTCCCTCTTGCTCCTGCAGAGAAAACAAGCCACAGAAAGGAGGGATCTGCGTCGCAAACCACACGACGCCGATCGACGTGGTGATCCTGGCTAACGACGGATGCTACGCCATGGTGAGCCTCATTGATGTCATGCGCGGGCGTTGTGATATCACCGCACAGGAGGAAAAAAAAAATAAATCTATCTATCGATCGCTCTGTGCTTCGCAGGTGGGGCAGATCCACGGAGGGCTGATGGGCATCATCCAGAGGTCAATGGTGAAATCGTGTCCCCACGTGTGGTTCGAGCGCTCCGAGATGAAAGACCGCCACGCTGTGACCAGCAGGTGATACGTCAGAGGGGGAAAGTAGTTATCATTTAGCCTCAGAGGATTTTACAGTCGGAAAAAACTGTTCGAAACACAGGAATGGGCGCACAAAAAATAGATGCTGCACACATAGAATGAACCAAGATAGTCAAATGACAGCACAGATGCACAGGATGACACAGTTATAATAGATTTATAACATATATGAATAATATAAACAGGAAGAGAAGTGAAACTGCAGGAATCATTTTTATTTCATTAAATACGCCCTATATTCCAAATTTTGCTAATATTTTAATTTTTATGGTACATTTCATAGAAAATATACATTTGATTATGCTCCAAAAGTATCTAGTTTGATCTGTAGCAGCACCGTAGGAGCACAGACACCTTCATTTTTACACACATACTGAAAAAGTCATTTTTTATAATATGGCCTCTTTAACACTCCATCAAGTCACCTGGGGTACTCATTTAATCAAAATATGATTATCAATATTTACTGATTATTTCCTTTTATGCACATTATCCCAGTGAGTTTTCTATGTGCTCCTAATAACCTGATGAGCCACAAATATTTTATCTCGACAGATCTTGTAATTCCCTAAACTTTAAATCAGTGAACACTCTTTTCAGTTAGTAATTAATTTAATTTAAATTAATTATACAGTTGAGTCACTAACAATCATGTTATGTACATTTTTTCATTTTGTACTCTGCTTTGAGGAAAATAGCATTTTGATGACATGACTGACAACTATAGTTGCCACTTGCATGAGTACAAAAAGCTTTTTGGGGGGGTTATTCTTGATACTTGAGCTATTAAATAGATGCATATCAGGTTTGAAAATCATAATTTAAGCAAAATTAACTATTTTTGGGAGGGTTTTTCTTTGCCTTGTTCTCAGAGGGAAGCGACAGGAAGTTGATGCCCTTGGAATTTTTTTAACTTATCAAGTCATTGAAGAAAAAATGTATGAGTAGTATTTAGAATTTTTCATTTTAAGTAAAGAGTAAGAGTCATAGTATAGTTACTGACAGGCTTAAATGGATTAATATGCTTTCAATGTACATGCTGGAGGACAAAATCTAAAGTTCGTCCACACATTCTTTGCGGTAGTCGATGTGAAGCTCACAGTATATGATGAGGCTTCGGCAGTCTGACTGTGTTCCACTGTTGAACTCCTGGCTGTTATTTTAGGTTGAACATGTCCGTGGTGAGTCAGAAATGAACTGTGTGACTAATGAAACTCATTCCTCTCCACAGGCTCAGCGCCCACGTTGCGGCCAAGACCAAACTTCCCATCCTGATATTTCCTGAAGGTCAGTGTCTACCGGAGTGTGTGATGTGAGGATGATGACGATGATGACGATGATGGCGATTCATGCCCTTTCTGTCCATGTCGTTTCTTTCCAACAGGAACCTGCATCAACAACACTTCAGTCATGATGTTCAAGAAGGGAAGCTTTGAAATTGAAGGGACAATATACCCAGTCGCAATCAAGGTAAAAAGAATAAATGAGTTTATTTTAAAATGATAAAATGCATCTCCTAGTTATATGAGAAGTCTTCATCACCAAAAATAACTGCATGTTGACTGCAGTTATTATATATTAGATAGTTTACCTTCAAACCACTGCACTCCTCAGTGAACATCTACTACTATTTTTATATTTATTTTCTTTCCTCATAGTCAGACTCACCTTCTATTTAATGTTAAAAACCCAGCAGATAACACGTTCTCTCCTGAAATCAATTGGTCAACTACAACGGAAAAAGACTAGTGGGGTTCCAAAACATGAAAATATGTTGACCCGGAGCTCTATTTAAAGTAATTTCCACTCAGCTGCTTCAAACTTAAACAACATGCCCTTTTTGATGTAGAAGCTGAAATATATATGATTGTGCAGTAAATATAATCCAAGGCAATGTGAAGTAATAGTTGAACATTGGGAAAAGTTGATGTTTATTTTGAAAATACCATTTACCATGATATTTTACTTGCGACAATTATAATGTGAATATTGCATACCAAATATACTAACTGCAAAGATTTTTGTACCCTATGTCAGCGAGGAAATATTGTGACTTTGATTGTGAAGGTTTATGTAATTTTGGTGTTTAATTTTTTTTCTCTTTCTCTCTTTTCTGTGTATGTGTATGTGTGTGTGTGTGTGTGTGTGTGTGTGTGTGTGTATGTGTGTGTGTGTGTGTGTGTGTGTGTGTGGGTGTGTGTGTGTGTGTGTGTGTGTGTGTCTCAGTATGACCCGCGCTTCGGTGATGCCTTTTGGAACAGTGGGAAATACAACATGGTGAGCTACCTGCTGCGTATGATGACCAGCTGGGCCATTGTGGTCAATGTGTGGTACCTGCCCCCCATGACCCTCCAGGTACATAGCCAACCAAACGGCCACATACACAGATATGCTAACACAAGATATAAACAAATATTTAGGTTAACAGTATAGCGGCTAAATTACTTGTGATTTCATGTGAGTGTGGTTACTGTGGTGACACACAAAACTGAGCGTATGTTGTGTTGGAGCAGGACGGCGAGGACGCGACTCAGTTCGCCAACAGAGTGAAATCTGCCATCGCTGAGCAGGGGGGGTTGCTGGACATGGCCTGGTGAGGAGGAAACACTGTTATTACTAAGACTTTATAATGCACTTAGAATGAAAGTGAATAATAGCCCTCTGTTTGTGCAAAATGCATTTTACATCTGCACATTTCTGCTTCATACAACAGGTGAACTAGTTTCTAGAAATTATTATATTTACAACAGTGAAGCTCCTCTTTAGGAAAATAATCTCATTTATATTAACATATATTATTTATTTTATTTAGACTCTGAATATGAAAAGTAACTAAAGCCATTACATGAAAGTGTGATTTCCTCTGAAATGTATTAATTGAGAAGTAGCATAGCATGGAAATACTTAAGTATAGTTTTGAGGTGCTTTTAGTAGAAGTAAGTACAGTACTTGAGTAAAAGTACTTTCTACCTCTGTGTAAAACACAAGTTATAAAGTGTGAAGATGTCCCGACATCCAGGTTGAGAACCATTGGACGATTCGAGTGCGTCAGTATTTGTAAATCAGTTTTACATTGTCTTCTAACAGGGACGGGGGACTGAAGCGAGGAAAGGTGAAGGACTCCTTTAAAGAGGAGCAGCAGAAGATGTACAGCAGCATCGTCGTGGGACAGAACGGCGTCGGCCCGGCGAAGCCGACCACTGACCGTGAAGAAACCGTGGAGGAATAACAGACAATCACCTCTGACAGTCACGTCCCTGCTGTATCATCACACGCCTGATCACATGGGACCCGCATGGATCCCGTGTATCTGGAAAGCTGTAATCTTGTGTTTGATCAGTGACCTTTTTTTTTTTTTTTTTTTACCTTTTAAAGTCTTAATCTACATGTTTTTCTACAATCAGAAATTAAGCTCAGACTCTTGCACTCAAAGTGAAAGCTTTGATTTTACTTGCTGTGAGGGTGTGTGAGTGTGTGTCGACCAGCAGGAGGCAGCGTATGACAACACATCCGCTGTTATCGGTTTTACCTGGGATGTGTCAGAGTCAAACTCCGCCAGATGACACATATTGATCAGTGTACCAACATCTCAAATGTTTTCATGTTTTAAGCCAAATGTATTTTATGTTAAACTGCTCCTTTACCTGTATGTATGTATGTATGTGTGTTTGTGCGCTTGTGTGTGCATCTCTGTTTATAGAACCAGAATTATAATAATCTGCACACAGTCATGTTCCCTTCAGCTTTAAATTAATCACAAACAATCACATGTGTTACTTCCAGACTCAGAGTTTTTTTCTTTCTCTCACTAGCCACCAAACACCAAATAGAATTCTTAGAATTTACTTTTTTTTTCAATAATTGGTCTGAAAAAAAAAACAGCTCTCACCAACATTCCCAGTGTAAATATATATTTAAAATGATGGAAATAAACAACACAAGGTTGAATGTGTTGTGAACGGCAACAACCTGCGAAACAGTGATGTAAATGAGTAAAAAAAAACCACCACCAGCTATTATAATGAAAGGTAATCAAGCAATAGAGAAGTATGGTCAAAACATTAAAATTAAATGAAATATATATATGTACAATTGAATTATAAAAAATGAGAGAAAATGAAAGAAGAGAATAAATGAATACAATTGAAATCTCAAAGAAAAGGAAAAACTGAAAATAAGTGAACCTACATGATTCTTCTTCACTTTAATCTCTGCCCTCTTTTTTTTTTTAAAATGAACTTGTGGTGCTCTGCTGTGCATCGGCCATTTTGCACCAGAACGCTCTCCTCCCATCAGCCCGAGGAGGAGAGGGAGGGATCATTGAGCCAATCACGGGGGGATGAGGAGTCGGCCTGATGGAGAGACCCAGTTCAGCCAGGACAGAGATCTTTACTGACCTTATTCTTAACATCTCATCCAGAGGACGCCGCCCCTTTTTTTATTAGGACCAGAGGGAAGGCTGTCCCCTACTGGCCGACAAACCTCCAGCAGCAAATTCGTTTTTTCAGGAAATCTGGCTATGAAACGGAAGCCCGCAGAAGCCATATATTCATAGATATTTGGTATTTGTGTGGCAAATTTTTCTTGAGATATGTAGTTGTTACTGTTGTTACCTCATAATAAGAAATGTTGTTTTCTCAGAGCGAAAGCAAAGATTTCTTGAGAAATTATCTCAAGAGCTCTCTGGAAAACACATATATTATTATAATTATTGATATTATTTGGAAAAAAATGACATAAATAACTTCTAATAAGCTCTTTAGAAAAGAAATGAAATGATGCATGGCCTCTGCAAGCTTCCATACTGACACAGTTGACTGGCCTAAAACATTTAGATTTATTGCTCAATTCTTTATATGTTGAATTTTTTATCGTCCTTGAAGAAGCAGACTATAAACTATCCAAGGTCTTTGAGATTTTAAATAGAGGATGAACTGTAGATCTCTCAGAAATATAAATTCATACAACTAAGACAAGGATTCACAGTTTTCACTCCATTTAAGTATTTTTAGGCCTGTTTTGACTCCGTTTTCTAGGTTTCAAAGTCTACAAAAATACACAATTATCCACTCGAAAACATCCTATAGAAACCTGTGCACATCTGCAGACAGCTGGATCCTCAGAGCGTCGAAACACGATAACACACCGGAATTATTTGTCACCGTTGGTGTTGTCACCGTGAATCTGTCAAACAGAAACTAATCCTAAAAGTCTTCTGTCATTCCGTCAAAGATAATAGAAACAGAAAAGGATGGATCCAACCGTTTGGATTGGAACATCTTTTCCTAATAAAACTACTATGCAACTAACCTTTGATGGAACATTTGAGGCGAAGCATTAACTTTATTTCTTGCAATTTGCTAAAGATCAGTGCATCGATTCATGTATGCATCATGATGTAAAATAAAAACACAAATTTCAGGCACCAGGCGGCAATTCAAATTACTACAATATAATGCAGTAAGGCTCTCGTTCTGTGTTGCTTTCAAATATTTATTCTTCTGTAGCTTTTCCATGTTTTTTATCTAAGGATTTAGAGAGGGCATCCCCACCCACTGAAAGCTACACCTATGTCTAATCTACATTTCCAACCAGCTAGTAAATTAAAAGAAATAAAGTGCACACACAAATGTCCAAATGTTTTGATGAGAATCTGTTACATCCACGTCTGAGGTTTGATTGTGAACAAAAAAGTCAGGGGGAAACTGACGTCAGTCGCCATCGCACCTTCGATAGATGGATTTTATTCTGAAATGCTGCCGTAAATGGAAAATCAATAATGAACAAAGATGTGATGCTTTCACAAAAAACATGATACCGGAGCATATTCTTGTTTACGGAGAGGACGATTTCACCAAGCATTTTGAAAATGGTTAAAGAAAAAATGTAAAAAAATTATGAGCTGATGTAAATGTATCATACTACAACTTCATTGATTAGACGATCCTTAGAATATTAGCAAGTAACCAATTCATTTTTTAAGCAGAAATGTCAAATAAAAAGAGTTGCTGCTGGTTTTCTGTTGGTTTGGATTAATTCTTCTGACATAACACAAACACACACATATTAATATGAACATATTGCACAAACAAGGTGTTATGACCAATTATATGATATAATTATATGTTGATCCCTGTTGATTTACTATTAATATTTTTTTAATGTTCTGATTTGCTGATGATCATTCTTAAACACATTAACACATCCTCAGTAGTGTTTCACCATCTAACGATTTCAATTGTCCTATATATTAAAATAATTTCTTTTATTCCACGATATCTTTTTGTCTGATGTTTGAACACCTTAAAATACCACAATGTTGATTTTGGATGAAGAGTAATGACAGTAACACCAGGTTGAGAGCAGAATCTGCTGATGGCAATTTAAAAAAAATGAAATAATAACAGCAACAATAAAATGAGACGTTCTTCCCATGGCAGAGAGAGAGAGAAAAGAATTTCAGTGTTAAAGTAAAGAAGAAGCTGCACAGCTGAGTCGGAGACAGCGAGGCATGTTTACTGTGACGGTGCTTTAATAAAGAAAGCAGAGACTGTGAAATAGCATGGAGTTATTCTTCCACACACACACACACGGCGAGGCTCTCCGTCTCTCGCGCCGAGGCCCGCCTCAAGCACCCGGCTATAATAACAATCCCCGCGACTCAAATTGCTTGAACAGAAATGTTTGTTCTCCCCTAACAAGATTGTGAATTATTAATAGGATCTAAAGCCGATTCTATAACCCGATTGTTGAGGTGGGATTCTTGGCGAGCGATGCTCCACCACACCATTTACTGTGATGTATGTGTCTGCACATCTTTATATCCAATTTAATGTGATTCAGATAGATTTCAGAGGGACATCATAAAAGGCATTGGAGTGACCCCGGCTGGGCCCGGTTGACTGTAGACTCCATACAGCCACGTATATGTCTCAATATGTTGATTCGATTTGCTCAATTTTACTTTTACCCTCGAGTGATCTATACAAATGCAATGCAGGTACTAAGTAAATATGAATACATTTCCAAATCGAATCCAAAGTGAATGTAGTCCACAGACGACATCATTTTAAATCCGGCTGTGCTGGGAACTGAGCGGGCCGACCACTCACGCGGGTAAATGACTGGGGCTCTTTCTTTCTAAGACTTGCCATTAGTTAGAGTGTAATGCCTTTAAATACATTGTTCTGCCATCTATTCTGTGCTCCTGCTGTAATGTATGTGATGCTGAGGAGGTACAATACAGCTCAGGGAGAGGGATCGATATGGGCGGGCAGGGGAGGGGGGCTTGGGGGAGGGAGGGGGGTCGGAGCACGCCGTCGATATTCAATGGAGAGTCCCTGAAAATCTTCACTTCTTCAGCTCCGGCATGAGACGATCATTTGCTCAAGTATTTTACTTTGGTAACATTTCAATATTTGAACTTTTCGAGAGCTGCTCACTTTTCATATTCAAGTCCATTATTACAAATTTAGATAAAAGTATATGATATTATTTAATACTGGAAAACTATTGGCATCATGGAATTGTTAGCCTTCATTTCGTTACCATTGTGTGTGTAGTTAGAGGCCGACACTTGCTAAAAGCACATTGTAAACTTTATGGACTCCACAATTATGTAGAAGTATATACTTGTGATTTCAAATCCATGAGTTTGACAGATACGCATCTGAACTTTAGTTCCAGTAAGATTATTAGCAATTACATTGTTGTACACACTGCATTTCCAGTTATTACAATGTTATTACACTTTTAATACAATTTAAACAATTTTTACATTGTTATCATTGTTTACCACTGTACGGTACAGTGTTGCTGTTAATCACATTTCTCCCCTCAATCTTCTCACGACCCTCGCAAATATCTGATGACTCATCGGAGGTTTGGGAACCACTGGACTAAATTACTTAACTACAGCTATTAACTAGTTAGAAATAGCACTGGCATCTCTTCTTTTGGTAAGAACAATAGTGTAGTTATGCACCGAATTTATTAGGTGCAAATGCAGAAGTATGCAGTTTGGAACACAACACAAATATTTTTCCTATAGTTGAGTTTGTTGGAGGACAGGATCATTTATTTATCTGTTGGTCTAAAACTTCTCAAATCTTGTGAAAAGAGATCTTAAATAAGAAAGAGAAAGTTAGATATTATCTTGTTTACACTAATTATTCTCTTACATAACATTACAGCAGTTCCCCAAGATAAGAATATCTGACTTACGAACATTCGTAGATGCGAACCACTGCTGACCCGTGTCCATGAATGCTTGTAAAATGCCGTAGTGCGTTCAAAAGTTCATATCAGTCCATATCAACCAATACTAGTTCTCCTTTGTGCTTTGTGCAGCTCTTTCGCATTTCAGCGTGTCAGGGTATTAGCTTTAGATACTGTTTCCATGCTAGTTAACTTTATTTATTATGGGTAATAAAGCAAAGCCTAGTGTAAGTGGTAGGTTTAAATAAATATGTATTTTGGTTTTACTTTGCAACAAGTATACAACATATTAGGAAATATGCAGCATTCCAAAAATGTGCAATAATTTGCTGATTAAGTGGGAATTCTTGCAATCACAAAATCATGAAAAACTGCAGGGACTGTATTCTTGTCTACACTAGTTATTATATTTATTCTAGATATTCTTTTACATACATTACATATTATCTTGTTTCCACTAGATATTTAATGATTTGCACGAGATATCACCCAGTTTACAGTCAATATTATCTTGGTTACACTAAATATTCTCTTATTTATGCTGGATACAGGTTACTCTTTTTTTTTGGGATAATATTGCCTTGCATAGGCATGATAGTATCTTGTTTTTGCAAGTTATTACGTTGTTTATGCAATATATTATAATGTTTGTGCAAGATCTGATCTGTTGTGGAAGATCATATCCTGTGTAGCCATGATAGTATCATGTTTCTGTAGTTTATTATAATGTTGGCACAATTCTTGATCTTGTTCACGCATTAAATTATTTTGTTTAGGTAAGATGTTATCTTTTTTTTGCACCAGTTATTATCCTGTTTAACCACAGTATTAGGTTGTTTTCACTATTCATCTTGTTAGTGCAAGATATAATCTTAAGAGATTTAATATTGTAAAAAAATGCATGAATAAAGTAGATACAAGTGGAACTGGGAAAACAAAGCTGAGGTTTGGAGGAGTGAGATTTGTTATGTGTGTGTGTGTTTGTGTGTGTGTGTGTGTGTGTGTGTGTGTGTGTGTGTGTGTGTGCGTGTGTGTGTGATGCTGGAGTTTAGCTGGATTCTACTCATTGCAGCAACAGGAAGCGACGGCACTCACAGATGCAGCCAGGATGGAATGAGAGTGACTGAAGGTTACACACACACACACACACACACACACACACACACACATAAATGTGAGCATTTGACTGTTTTCCCCTCCTTTCCTGCTCGAGTCTTCTGAGCCACTCTGACCAGAAGGGGGAAATATCAGACCGAGCCTTTTTCCACAGGACGCCACTGATTTGCATACACTAATGAAACAGGCTATAATTGGTCAGAATTGATTTTTTTTTCCCCTCCTCTTTTGATTGAGCCGCAATTGAGTCTGAAGTTCCTCAAGTGGAAGAACTGATTGATTTGTGGTTAAATTCCGGTTTATTTAGTTTGGACAATAATTATGTACCCTCCGTCCTTTTTCTTTTTTTTTTCGTTATGAGAGGAGCCGTTTCCCGCCGCCGCCGTCGTCCGTACGATCCGTCCCAAACAATCCATTGTGCTTTACTGAGTGTAAAAGGTGGAGTTACATGAAAAATGTCCTCCTGCGAGGTACATGAAGGTGTGAAATTGCAGACTCCTCTTTGCCCTCGGCCTCGTGCCTCAAAAGGTATTTCTTCTTTTATTGACAGAGCGGCCAAATTTCACCCCTGCGCGGCGGCGGCTGCTGTTCCCAACCACCCACACCCCCCCCTCCTTCCCCTCCCTCCACGCTCCCTCCCCCCCACCTTGATTGCTTTTGTTTCCAGGTCACCTCCTATCTATTGCTGCAACTTTTCCAATTTCTCAGGGCTTGTTGTATGAAGACAGAAGACATTGCCATCACGGCTCAAGCGGCTCTCTGGGAAATGTACATAAACCTGCGCAGAGAGACAATAAAAAAAAAAAAAAAAAGAGAAAGAAACACATAGAAACCTTCTTCCCTTTCTGTCTCGGTGGGAGATACGCCCCCCCCCCTCGCAATACAACTTCATCAAATGAATAATCATATAAGTGTCACGGTTCATTTATGTGAAATTATTTTAGCATGAAGATTAATTGCGTTAAATTTATGAAAGTGTGTTTTTTGTGTGGATCTAAGCCGGCGAAATGATGGATGATGAGAACAGCGTGATGAATGGAGAAAGCAGCGGAACTAAATTGAAAGTGTACTCATCCGTTCTCACCCTCACAACTAATGATAAATTGAGCATGTCCCGTTGAACAATACATGTCCAGGTTTAAACGCGCCGCCCCCCCCCTCCACACACACACACACACACACACACACACACACACACACACACACACCACCTCCTCCAGTCCTGATCCATGTTCAACTCTTCATTTGGTCTTTTCCTGATTAACGATCAGCGTCTTTATTTCTCTTCCCAAAGGTCATTGGCAAATACAGCCCTGGTGATGTCACAGTGATGTCATTTGTTGTTGTTTTTTTAATTCAGATCCTGATGATGATTTATTTTTTTCATGATAAATAGAAAATCTGCATTTACACACTTGAGTCGTAAAAAAAATGTCTGTGTTTACCCATAGGCAGCTTCTAATGAAAGACTTCAGTTGCATTATGGGAAATTATGTTTTTGAAACATGGTTCAAAACTACAACTACTTAATAGGACCAACAGAGTTCTGCTTTTTACACACAGTAAAAGTATAGTAAAACAGTAGTAAAATATACATCAATTTACCATAATACTTGAGTATCATTCAGAAATACTGCTGATTTCATATTTTTATTGTGTATACACGTTACAGTAAAGTTGATTAATGAAGAATTCATTAGGAACATCTAATGCTATACAATGCAATAGCTCTGCAATCATTTTTTACTTTTATAGATATTTCCGTTTTTGTTGAGGTTGTCGTAAAGAGATAATGCTACTTCATATTAATTATTGAAAGTGTCATGGGCGCTTCATAAATGTTAACGGCATGGACGTAATATTAGGAACCAACGCCACCCACAGGGACCTAAAAAATAAACATGTATGGTAGAATTATCACAATGCAACGGAGCGAAGTCTAAATGTGTGAGTGTGAACGATAAATCTGATCTGATGTTAAATCTCATCAGGGAATTTAAATTAACAATTTCTTTAAAATGTATTTAATGTATGCAATCTGTCATTATTTTTTTCATATGCAAATAATTTGCATTTCTGCTGTTGTTGAATTTACATGCATATGTGCCTGTGTACAGATTTGTATGGAACTGGTTGGTTGAGCCGTTTGCTAGTGATAAGAAACTCCTAGAAAAAACCCTCAAAAAACAAGATGGTTCATCTGTATTTAAGCTAAATGCTAACGTATTGGTATTAAATCACGAGTAATGTTCACCATCATGGTTTAGCACGTTAGCACGTTAGCGTTGGCTCTACTGTGAACACAAAGTGCAGAAATGTGAACATCCAGTAGGATCCATCCTCTGAGGAACATGAATGTTAGCGGAGGTGATATTTCTGATTCAGACTAAAATATTGTGGCTAAAAAAATGCAGAATAGCACAAAACCAGCTCTTACTTGATTTAGTAATCATTTAAATAATCAGAATATTGTTGTTACATCCAGTGAGATTTTTTTATTTCCAAGTTTGACCTCCATAGTTAAAGCCAGTGGTATGTGCATGTGTGTGTGTGTGTGTGTGTGTGTGTGTGTGTGTGTGTGTGTGTGTGAACAAATATTTCAGGATTTCCTAATTCTTTTGTCCTCTGTGGATTCTGTATTTAACATCTTAATTGTCTCCATTTTATCCCCCTTGCAGTGATCGATGACTTTAATTACTTTTCTAAATAACTACCGGAAACAGCTATGAGGATTGATTGCCAGAATTCATTCTTTTTTTTTTTCATTCTTTTTTTTTTTTTTTTTACTTTGCTTTGTTTAAAAAAACCGAGCAGCCAAAAGTTACAGATGATCAAACCGGTATTAAGGAAGCGTCTGGCCCGGCTCCAGCTGACAGCCTCTATTGTAAATAATGTCGCCATCTGTGAGATTACAACAGTTGCGGAATGAAGACGAGGATCCGCGGCCTGTTCGTCTCACAGCACTAGCTCCGTCACGGGGAGTAATTGTTGAATATTGGCATTTTCTGCAAACTTTTCCACCATTACGGCGCTGCATTAAATCTTACCTTTAGGTGGTTTGATGCTGCTTTATAGCTGCCGTGTTAGTGCCAATTTAACATTGTCTAAGTGTAAAAAACATAGAACTCAAATAGAGGGTTAAGAATCGCTTCTGCACTTTATGGCAAATGAAATCATGAAGCTTTACAAAATAAATAAATAGCTCATATTTCCTTCGGCGACATCTGTGTTCTAATCATGATTAACTGCATAAACAAGGTGGTGGTGGGTGAGATGTTTATAGATGGGGCTGTGTCATATCCAACCGCCCTAATATGCCTTCATGCAAATTTGCAATGTGTCAAACGAATGCAGATAAAAGCAGCGCATGCATGTGTTAGGGATACGAACAAATCGCCTCCGGTCAAACATGTGAATCCACCTGCTGCTCATGTTAAAAATAGATATACTTTCATTGAATTAAATTATCTTGTTGAGAAAAAAAAATTGTAATTATTTTTTTTTTTTTTGCCGGATGATGGATCTGCTGAAGCCGCTCTAAACTAGTTCTTACTAGTATCACCTTGAGGAGTCCTAGAGAGAAGACTACAACTCCCATGATCCCACGGTGCTTCACCACGTCTTTTCTGTGTGATCGAGAGATCCCAACTGACAGAAAATCACAATTTTTTGTGGGTTTACTGGGCGTTTGGTAACGACGTTATTTTGGCTCTTTGTATATAATGGAACATCTGTGTGGAGAGATGAGGGGACTGTGCTGCTCCATCGTGGTTCCATCATCTCAGCTTTAACAAACGCCGACAACCAACGTCGTCATCCTCAGACATTCACCACCTTTTGCTTTCAACGATAAAAATTTGCACTACTTTTGAGATTTGGGATTAAATGAATTCAAAGAAACATGATTAATCATTGATATAATGCTTCTAAATGCTCAACAGGGGGTTCAAGTATGAATCTATATGTATGTTACGCTCCAGCGGCGTGTGGCGTTTTATTTTTTTGGTCCCCCCCCCCCCCTGCACTAACCTGCCTGACATCTTACCACGCACGGAAAACAGCTTTCAAATGAAATCACATCGCTCCTGATTTCATTCCAAGTTCATATTTGGCGAGTCCATGTCGGGCGTCATCCATCACGGCGCCCAACTTTCTGATCATCGCCTCCCGCGGGACGGGGGTTCCTCTCCCCCACCACTTCCGCCAGCCAGAAGCAGGGAGGGGGGGGGGCAACGCCATCGCCAGCGTCTTCAATTTCATTCTCAGCAGCCGCCGCAAAAAAAAAGAAAAAAAAATAATAAAATAAATAAAATAACCAGTTGAGCGGAGCCAAGCACGCTCCGCAACTTCTCTGCGAAAATGAATACTTTTTAATTTCTCTGCCTGGGATGGCCCCGGGCTCCCCGGACAATGTTGATGGATGATGTTTTAATGCTGCTGAATGTTATTTTTACTGAACAGGGAAAACTATAAATTTTTACTTCATTGGCAATGATTGCGCCCTATGCATAAAAGCGTGGCGGCTGTGCGTCGCCCATGAATAATCGCCCCTCGCAGCAGATGTTACTTTGCAGAAACCAATTCCTCGGATAAGATTTGCAGAAGATTAATTGTCTACAGCTGTTTCATGGCCTGCTGCAATCTTAATACATTTATGATAAGTTTAAAAGCTCACTGGAGGCAGCGGAGCCTCCCGCGCGGGGCTGCCGAGAGAAAAGAGGCGCTTTATTCTTACATCTGGATTCATATCCTCTGTCAGATTCATCATTAGCCTTTATGCAAGACGACTAAGAGGCCGGCCGTCATTACCGAGCGAGATGCAACAGTGTCTCCCTCCTCTTCCTTTATCCTCTCCTCATGCCCATATTTTCATTTCTCCCGTTTTTGACTGACTGAATTATTCAGATTTGTGCAAATGAGTTGTTTTCATTTTTCTCCCCTGGAAGTGGAAATTGAAAGTGACCCGGCGTGACCCCCATCTATTACTCAAGCTAAATTGCAGTGAATGTGCAGTCTGGATCATTCTAACCGTGCCGGGGGGCTTTGTTAACCCTGGCGGTACGCGGCATCCGCGCCGATGTTACGACCCCGCGCTCCCGCCTTTTATAAAGCCCCATTTGAATATTGGCGGCAGAACAAAGGCAATCATGTTCGGAGCGCGGCGCCGGGTCGGGGGCCACGGCGCTCCACAGGCCAGTTGTTTAAGCCCAGGTTTTTGAAGAGCCATTTGGCGCTCAAAAGTTCCCGACACCGGCGGAAAAGGAGGGGGGGGACAACACACACACACACACAGGTTTTCATTTTCTGAGCATTTAACCCTCCCTCCCCTGCTCATTGTGGCGCCTTTTCATCGCAGCTCGCCTCATTTAGAGCGCTCCTTGCCGGAGTCGCACTGCGGCCGACGGATGGTCCACATCCATTATTTATGCCCTGAATCGTCTCCGTGATTGAAAGAATCAGAGGGCGACCGGCGGCCTGTCACCAGCGGAGCAGCGCCGACGTGTCTCCTTGTTGGAAAATCTGCTGTCCACCAGCCGGTTAGTCGAGAGGCACAAAACGTTGGCCAGCGACCGGTTGGTTCAGTCAATTTTTTCGGCCGACTAAACGCGAGCATTCAATGCTTTGCTCTGGGTTTCTAGGAATCTTTTGGGTTTTTTTTTTTCTCTGTTGCTGTTGAGACAAAACAAAGCATTGACCACGTTCACGGACTGTGGATGCTGCAAACATCATGACGATTAATCGAGATAATAAAGATGAATATTAGCGTTCTTGATAAGTTATTAATTTGATCCATCTTAGCATGTGGTTGAAATATGAGAGTCACTAAGGAGGCGTGATGACAGTTCGATGGCTGTGCAATACCTTGAAATGTAAATTAAAAATGACTAAATACTACTACTAATAAACAGAATACAACATTTTCCAAATATAAATATCGCTATGATTCATTTTTAAGATGCTTTCCATACAAATAAAAGTCACTGTTTGGGTTAATGTAGTTAATGCTGTTGACACTTTGATAGTTTTGTGTTTTTTTAATTTGATGGGAATTAGAAATTTCTGTGCTTGTACCACGAGACAAATAAAAGTTGATGTTAGTTGATTGAGAAACTGTAGCATTACAACTCTATTCTCATAATAGTATGACTTTATCCTTATAATATGACCAAAAAAACCTCTTAGTTTGGCTGTAATACTCCACATATGTTTTAAGGTTGATAGTTTGTTGAAAAGCACAAAACATTTCACCATAAATCAGTGATGGACATATATTTACTCAAGTACTTCATTGATGTACTATTTTGAGGGACGTTACTTGAGTATTTCCATCTGATGCTACTTTATACCTCCACTCACACCACATTTCAGAGGGAATATTGTATTTGACAGCTTTTGTTAACAGTCACTTTTTAGAGTGACATCAGTTAATTAACCCCATTAAAATGTGGCTTACATGCACATATCATGGAATTAATATACATTTCTATATATAGTATAGGTTCATTAAGAGAAAAAATTGTATTAGTTAGTTTTGCTGTAAATTACCATTGAGAAAATATCATGGAGACTTGTGATTATGTAAAAAAGTTGCTGAAACTTCCATCGTTTTTTGTGTGTTTTTATTGCATTCAACACGTAACATGATTTTTTTTTTTTTTTTTTTTTTTTTACTGCAAAATGTAACAAAGCTCCCAAAACATCTGCTCACCATTCACAACCCCTGTAATAAAAGGCCTCACTAGTTTGGATTATTGGGGTATAAAGATGTACTAAAAGTGAAAATGATGCAGGCCTCACAGTGATAAGTGGAAGCTTTAAAGAGATTGTGTCATCAATATCCCGATCACACACACACACACACATGCAGCGGCGAGCTATAACGGAGCTGTGGCCATAAATAATCCCCACTAACCGCCATCAGCACGGCCTCCACCTCTTTCCTGCGACACCTCAGACATTGAACATGACATAATACGCTGTAATAAAACAAAACCTTCACTTCATAAATTTGCATGATTTATACGGAGGTATGGAATGAATTTAGCATCATAAATATGCAAGAAAAACACGAAAGCATTTCCTCCACATAATTTTAATTTATTCTCATGTGATGGCGGGACTTAATTACTAATTGGTTTCTCTCTCTCTCTCTCGGCTCTCCGCTCATTAAGAAATTTGTGTTAATGAACTGAGCGTCTACCTTTTTATTCTGTTTTTTAATTCGCCTTCGCTTACAAATAGGTCGAGGAGGAGTGCGGCGCGTTTATTGCGCGTTTTTACACGTCTTCATTTTTCCTTTTAAGCTTTATTTAAACAGGAGGGTTAAACGGCAGCACCTGGGTGTAAATCTTGACTGCCGGCAGCAGCAGCAGCGGCATCAGGATATAAGAGTCCTCTCACATCATCATTCCACCCTGCCTCCCCCTTTCTTTCCTCCTCGCACACCTTCCCCGGCTTTGTACAAACAGATACCTGTCACGTATGAGGGATAGGATCGCTCCTTAACAAATGCCTCATTCTCTGCGGATTATTTACTTTTAATGGGCGGGGGGGATGAGAAAAGCACTTAATATGTGCTCACACGAGGTGTGATGTATGGGGTCATCGTAACACCGGTGGCACCGCCCCGTGGCTGCTCGTTTGAAATAAATCTTCCAGGGGGGCTGCAGAGCTGCTGCCGCCAGGTTTACTACAGTATGTTAGAGCAGAAATGTGCTCTATTAGATAGTTGATGTCCCCAGAGGAGTCGCCCCCCACCCCCCCAGCGTTCACTTCTTTTATCGTTCGGAGGCCTGGTGTGCAGCTGTGTTCCAGACGTGGAGGGACACAGTGAAATCAGAGCGCATAATCAATACTTCTCATAACCCTACTGACAGTGCGTAACGTGTGTGTCTTGCAGTGATGAAGCTGCAGAGGATTATCAGAGACTCCCCCTCCATAGTGTTATTGAGCGTCACGGTGAGTTTCAGTGTGTCGATATCTTCCTGAGTTTCTTCCTAAATTTGACAGAGGGGTCAAAAGTCAAAGTGTATGGCGGCCGACTGGGGCAAACACGACCCCAAACATCAGAAATGCTGCAGACGAAGAAATGACGCGAAACCAAAAACACACAAAAATGTGCAATAAATGCAATTGCAGGAATAATGCAGAAGCAAAAACCCACAGATCTATTATGTAAGACATAAATGCTGCAAAGTCACAGTATGTCTCTGTTGCCAAGGAAACATGATGCTCTGTTTGCGGTGCTCCCTTGCGATGTAGCGTCTCAACATTAAACAAAACTTTTACATCCAGTGTGCACCACATTGTATCTTGAATGATGACTTTGTTGCATTTGTTTTGTGTGTTTTGGGTTTTGCATCATTTCTGTCTTTGCAGATTTTTTTTTGCCCCCATCAGCCACTGGCAGGTAAAATAACCTCCTACTTTACAAACCATTTACAAATCAACCTCTATACCACATATACACAAATTAATACAAGTATATACAGTTAAGTAAAAATGCACTTGAACCATTTTTTTAAGTGATGCGATTTCTTGAGATTAATTGTGAGCTATTAAAAAAAAAAAAAAACGCTATGCAAATTGAACAAAAGGAACAAATGAGCAATTCATTGCAGTGGAACTCACTCAGAAGTGTGTTGTCTGGTCCCAGGAGTGGTGAGGATGCACTGGTGTGGGGCTGCTCCTGCACATTCAGATGATGCCTAATAATTAAACATGATGAGGATGTTATACTCATTTAACTTGCATATTGCACAACGACCAACTATGCTGCACGAACATGTCAGCACTCTGTTCTCACGTGAGGACAGATCCAAACCCAGAAAACATTGTTGAAGAATCTGATGTGAAAACTGCATACGTGGGGTCTAAGAAAAGATTTTTTTTGATAAGAACGCTTTGTCTTCATTGTTTTCAGCTCTCTCATCGCTCTGTTTTGAGCCACATCCAGCATTTGTACGCAGCGAGAGAGAACGCTCTAAAAAGCCTCTGTACAATATCACAACTGTAATTCCTCAAATGGCCACTTGAGCATGGGTGGTTCTAAGGGTGGGGCCACAGGGACCATCCCTCCCCCCTCCTCTAATCTGATTGGCCCAGGAAGTACCCTTTTTCTGTCAATCAAATCCAATAACCACTGATGCGATTCCACCCCCAAACTGTTGGTGGCAGTAAGCACCAATGCAGCTTAATGGGAGAGAAACTCGAGGCTCAGTGGGGGGGGTCTGTTGGGAGTGGGCGTGGCTGGACATTGAACTTCTGCTGCTGATTGGATGATGTGAAACCTTTGACAGCACACCACAGAATGCAAACAAGGACAGTTATGACTCTTTGTCTTGTGAATTCTTGATGCATGGAATCTTTCGATTTGTTGACCTCCGCCTTTCACCACAGTGCAAAGACAAAAGCGTCTTTAAAAGGAAGGGAATGAAAATGATGAACAAATGAACAAAGACAAAACCGGAGTTTTAGAAAAGCGGGCCTGGCGTAGGTGACGTCGTTGGCGGTGTGACAGCCTGGGTGGATGAAATATGTCGCCTCTTTTGGCCGCAGCACCTCCTTGACAAGACATATATGGAGGAGGCCGCGAGGATTTAAATGGCGCCATTTATTTGCCATTTGGTGTTATTAATATTCATGATCAATCATCAGCGCCGAGGCACCAAAGAGCCACTACTTATACGTTTTATGATGGTTATTAATGACGACCTAAGCGCTTACTTCTCCCACTCATCCAGCTCTGAACTCTTAATGATCAAAAGTATTAATTCCCACAGTATTTCATTGTTAATATCCTGGGTGTAGATAAAAAGTAATATTAATGTAAGGCCAACATAAAGACAGAGTCATTATTTAAGTCCTGTCATCGTTTGTCTTATTTAAATACCACAGTGATAAGGCTTTATTTTAATTTAAATAAAGACATCAATTTCTTTAATGCTGAGTAATCAAAGCGATATTTCGCTGTTTAACTAAAAACCTTGTTAAGTTGACCATAAATCTTTTTTTTTTTAGGTATTACCGGTTGTTAATTTCAGTCGTGTGTTCTCTCTTTACAAATCTCCTTACTGATTTCCTTCAGAGTCTTTAACAACATGTTATTTGATATTAAATTTGTCTCTCAGCGTACTGGTTTATACAACGACAGGATTTCTGTTTCTCTTAGTGAATCATCAGAACTCTAAGAAAAAAAATGGTTAGAGAAATGTAGGAATCGTTTCTGCGGAATTTATTTTGCCACTTTGCTGTAAACCTGTGGTATATTCCAGCTGAGTGAAGATGTTGAAGTGTTGATGATCATCGTCAAAAACACACGATGATTGGTTTAGAAAAAACACATGGGTGCAGAAGAACTGGAAGATTAGCCTCATCTTTAAAATTGCCCAACTGGTCTCCCTTTTAAAAAAAAAAAAAAAATCCACTTTTCTGTTTGTATTGCGTGGTCATACTGTATATTACTGCTGTTAATACTGGTTGAATCAATTCCTCCTGTTGTGATTGTCTCACGTGTTCATGCTTTCAGTGGCGAGCCTCGTGACCTAAACCTTGTACCTGTGCTATGCGACTGTCTCCCAGGTGAGCATCAGACAACACTTAGTGTGAAATTGAATGAAGATGAAATGAATCTTTTTACCATTTGTGACTCTGCAGCAGCAGCAGCAGCAGCAGCAGCAAAGCAGCAAAGCAGGATGCTGCCTCTTGGCTCCCCCCAAGCCCCGGCGTGTCGCGGGGTTGCAGTAAACAGCGTTTCATCAGATGAAGGCGGCGGCACTTGTTGACGGGGAGGGGCGGCGGCGGTGGCGGGGAGGGGGGGGGGATGAATCACTAGATTATGCGGCGGGGGCTGTGCACTCGGAAAATGAGAAGAGAGAGGCCTCAGCCAAACACACAGCCAGCTGCCTTCCGATCATCCTTTTAATAACCTGTAATATTGTGGCAGGAGATTTGTGCCAGGCTGCATCTGATTGATGGGCCCTCCGATGAGACATTACAAGTGCAAGGTAGATTGACCAAACAACTAAACATACAAATTATTAAAAAAGGAGGGGTTACCCTCTGGACCACGGGAGGAAAGTGAATAACCTTTAGTTAAGATGATACCATTTTCCAAGTGCAATTTATAGTCTATTGACTGGAGAAACTGTCTTTCAGATATGCGGAAATTGTCTTACATTGCAGATGAGATCTGTCGCTTGACACCGGATTTGGGGGCCGGTGCCACAGCAAATATCACATTAGCTGCCCGGGAGCTGGGGAGATGATATCAGTCTGTGTCTCGGCTCTGGACAAACACCGCCGCATATCATCCCATCTCCCGAACACAGCGTCGTCCACCTTAACATGCGTGCGCGCACCGCACATGTGCACACACGCACACGCGCGCGCATACACACACGCACACATCTGACCAGTGCTGATAGCGTACAGTCCCAGGGCCAGAGCAGGAAGGAGTGCGTCCTCGCACTGGGGAGGTCGAGATGATGAACAGGTGTTTGGAGCTCATTAACCTGCAGTTAATAATCACCCAGTTATTAGCCACCACCCAACCCTAACCAGTAAATGTTAATATCGTGTCTGCACAGTTCATATTTTCTCCACACAAGTTATAATTCTTTGTGCATTAGATCCATATCTTGTGTATGTAACTTATTATCTTGTCCACTAAAGGTAATATCTTGTTTCAGAAATGATGTTCTTGCTTACATCAATTCAATAACATCACCTTTATCGCCATCGACTTGCTCGCACAATTTAGTATCTTGTTCGCACAAGGTATGAATCTTGTTTGCACGTGTTCCTATTATGTAAAATGAATATCTTGTTCTCATACGTCAACATTTTATTCACACAAAAAATCTGGTTCATTAAAATATATGGATCTTGCACTCATTAATGTCTTAGTCATGCAAGATATGGATCTTGTTTGCACATGGTTGTCTGCAAAATGGATATTTTGTTTGCATTAAATTTGAATACATATTTGTTCACACAAGTGATCTTGTTCATGCAAGATAAGAATCTGTCTTGCTCACATTAATATCTTGTTCTTGCAAGATATGGATATTGTTTGCACACAGTATGTTTGCACAAGACATGAATCTTGCTTGCAAACGTCAACATTAATATCTTGTTCACACGTTGATGTTTTTCTCACACAAATGATCCTTCAAGCAAAATATGGATCTATCATGTGCAAAATAATATCTTGTGCAAAGTATTGCCAATGTGGATGTAGTTTTTGACTCTAGGGTTGCACACACACACACACACACACACACACACACACACACACACACACACACACACACACACACACAAGCCTTCCCAGTCAGACAATCCCACTGATTAGAAGAAGAAATCCTGCCTTTTTTTGTAAGAGAGTTTACACTCAAGTGGCGTTTCTCATTACCTCTCAGCGTGGGATGTTTTGACAGGGAGGGATCCTTCACTTGCCACTCAAGTCTATCAATGTCAGCAGCAGGGCTCAGCCACACACCCATATATTTGGATTAAACAGTCAGAGTCATTACAGCGAATGTTATTGACCTTTTAAGATACAACTTTAATAGCTTTTCTCTTCCTCTCCATCTGTCTCCATGTGAAACACAAGAGGCTGCCGTGCTGATGAAGTCCCCCTCAGGGTTTGACTGGAATTGGAATCAAATACTTTAGATCCCCTCTTCCTCGTAGGTAATGCCACCGGCTTTGTGGCAGAGAAAGGAGAAATTAAAAGAAAAGCACACAATGAGAATGAGGAGCAGGCGATCGGGATTACCAGACAGGACACTCATTTTCCAGTGGCCAGCCAAGCTAGACGAAGCCTGAGAGTGGCACTAACACCGTGCCGGGTGGGATTCCAGGCTGCCGCGGGATTTGACAAGAAGGGGAAGGGCTGCGAAGGGCCTGTGATAAACAGCTAAAAAAGACATTATAATGAAAGAGTGAAATCTATAAATGAGCACGGAAACAGTTGTGCACCGTTAGAAACATGAACCAGAACTTCCAACATGTTGTAACGTCATAGATCTGACTCCAGGGGGCGTGTCAGTCGGAATTTCCTAACAGGAGCTAAGAAATTCCGCAGCAATAGGCTCTCTCTTGTTGGTTGATCTGAGATGCCTGCTTAGATATTTGTATATATATATATATATATATTTCATTGTAGTCACACTCTGTATTGCAGGTCATGTGACGTGCCCATGCGCCATTTTCACAATCATTAGAAAAGAAGCGGTAAAATAATGATAAACGTATTGGGGTTTGAAATCCCCCCGCCTATCCTGGACTTCTAGAAAGCAAATGTTAGTTTTTGGACTGGTTCTTTCTGCTGAATTTCATTTGGAAGACTGAAATAAAAGAAACTACCGCATGACATCACAAAGTTTCTACATCCAGGCGTATGTGCATTTTTGATGCATGGGACATTTTAATGTTTTAATATGAGCCCCCAACCTTATCTAGTGCAGCAAGAAAGCAGCTATTTGCATCAAATATTCAAAATTTGGGCTCACCTAGAAATGTCCTTATTGTAATCTTCAATGAAGATGAACATTAAACTAATCAGAAATACACTCTATACATTGGTAATGTGGTAAATGGCTATTCCATATCCCATAAAGAAAATCCTTTTCATCTGAGGCATGAAAATCGAACGTGAACAGATGAAGTGACGATGTACAGGAAGTTTTGAAGAAGAGCTGAATACATCAGATCTGTGTGGAGTAATCCACCCATGCAACTTAAAAAAAAAAAATCATATTCACATCATGCTTTCAATAATCCGAGCTTTGCTAATGCTAATATTCACACAGCACAGGCGGATGGAAACCATCGTTCACTATATTAATATAAGCCATTCGTTTTTCTGTATGGGAATTAAAATGTATATAGATGGTGAATGTTTCGTTCATTTCAAGCTTTCCTCCACCTCCAGGTCATATTATTTGTGTATTTGGTGAAACAGGAAGCGGTGACGCTGAAGGGATGAAACATTTCAGGTGATTTACTCCCTTTGTGTTTTCGCCACCAGGTGTGTCTGTAACAGAGGTGCGAGGTTAATATCCTGCCCTGTCTCGACTCCTATTTATCATCTCAGGTGCATTTAAGCGCCACAATATGTGATGGAGGATGACTCACAGGTATTGACAATGGCCATTTGTAAATCACAGCACAGCCGCCCCGGGTCGCAGCATAATCTGTTCTCTCACTTTATATAAGAGGAAGATAATGCGATAGAACTTTTCTAAACTCGTAACCTTTTATCGCGGGGCTCTGACGCTCTTTCACCTGTCCAAATCAGCCTTATTGTTTTTGTGCGGCGGGCTCGTACCTGCAGCCATGTCCTGTTATTCACTGCCTGCAGCCATCAGCCTTTTCCAATCTCACCATCAGGGAAGTCACAGCTCTTTGTACAAGTGCCTCCAGTAATTGAATTTGCTGCAGAAATAGCGGCCTGGAAAATTTCATTTTCGCTCCTCCCGGCGGGTGTGTGTGAGTGTGTGAGTGTGTGTGTGTGCGTGTTGGATGAACATGCAGGCCGGTACCTCCCTCCCTTCTTAACTTATCTATTCTCTCCTCCATTTCTCAGTCTCGATGCTTCCCCCCCCCCCTCAGATCCTCACTCCATTTTGGACTCTTCAGCGACAGACTTCATCCTCCTCAACCGACCCCGTCACAAGTCGGGGAAAAAGCTGATGTCCTGCACGACATTCCAAATTACGTCTAGTTGGCTGTTAGCTCATGCAAAGTAAGCCAACACATCTGCATATTAAAAATAAATAATAAAAACAGATCCTGCTGTACATTACGCTAGTTTTGTGTGTTCCTTTTTATAGACGTACATGTTGATTTATTTGCATATATATGCAAAATTTTATTTATTTTTATTTTCTCAAATTACCGAAAAATCATTTTTCATTGCACTTGCAACTTGTACGGATTGCTGATAATTGAGATAAACTAATTAAAATACAAAAGGATCCCTTCATATTTTCTACCAAACCAACCTCAGTGCCTGTGACCCCTTTATCTACTGTTTTCTTTCATATTACACTTAAATAATCTAAAAACATTTTTTAAAAATCTGCATGAACAAAATATCAATATGAACGAATTTGTTAATAAGATATGAATCGTTATTAATATTTTACAATGATATATGTTTTTTTACAATCAGATTATTTCTTACTATCAGAATATGTATCAGATTATTTATTTCCTAATATTATTCAGTTCAACTGAAACTCCATTACTGTGTGTTCCCTAAACTAATCTGATTGCTCTTTAACATCACCTTTATCGCCATCGACTTGCTCGCACAATTTAGTATCTTGTTCGCACAAGGTATGAATCTTGTTTGCACGTGTTCCTATTATGTAAAATGAATATCTTGCTCTCATATGTCAACATTTTATTCACAAAAGAAATCTGGTTCATTAAAAAATATGGATCTTGCACTCATTAATGTCTTGGTCATGCAAGATATGGATCTTGTTTGCACATGGTTGTCTGCAAAATGGATATTTTGTTTGCATTAAATTTGAATACATATTTGTTCACACAAGTGACCCTGTTCATGCAAGATAAGAATCTGTCTTGCTCACAATAATATCTTGTTCTTGCAAGATATGGATATTGTTTGCACACAGTATGTTTGCACAAATTAATATCTTATATGTGTTAGATGTGGATCTTGTTTGCACTTATTTTGTTCATGCAGATGAGTATCTTGTTTGCACAAGACATGAATCTTGTTTGCAAACGTCAAAATTAATATCTTCTTCACACATAATTTTTTTCTCACACAAATGATCTTTCAAGCAAAATATGTATATAACGTGAAAAATAATATCTTTTTTGATAATAATTTTTTTTTAAATTTTTAATTAGAAATTTATTTTTTGTTTTCAAATTTCAAATTGTAAATTATTCTTAACATTTTTGACTTCTATATTTTTATAGTCCTGCTTATTTGATTTTCGCCGCTTTTATAACTTTGATTCTCTACATGCATCAATCTCTGCTTATTTTAATTTTTTCACAATTACAAAAAAAATAAAAAATAGGGACAATCAGTCAAAAAGAAAAAGAAAAAATAATTAGGAGCCTGACTTGAGTCATGCAGTATTATTAGGGTATGGAAAACACATGTCCTCACACACACATTTACTCAAGCTGTGTTTCATAGACCCGTTTCGCGCAAACTATTGTTTCCTCCTCCCCCAGACCCCTCCTGACCGCCACCGGTCTCTGTCAGCGTCACGCCGCTGAGGACGGGAGGAGATGAGGCTGGGGGTGGGGGGGACACACACACACCGACTCCGCGGCTTGTCACGGTGGCAATTTTCTCCTAAATACCTTCCACAAATAATGGTTTTCAGAATGAGCATTAACAGGGTTGATTACGCGAAATGGCCCTTTTAATTTACAGCGGGCCCGTATTGATCACAGGAGTGCAGATTAAAGCGTTCAATGAAGCCGGTGATGAGGTATTAAGCAGCTGGAGGCCCCCCGGGGGGCCCGGGGGGAGGGGGAGGGGGAGGGCTTGCAGGGCCGAGGCTCTGCCTGTGTACAGTTATTCCCCTGTAATGAAGTGCCTCTATGCAGCAGCATGGAGCAGCCGCAGGAAAAATAGATTGGAGATGATGAGCTCTTCAAAGTCATTTCTTGCTCTCTCATTCCACCTCATGCCCGGCGTCTGCCGGCCCCGCTCCGCAAAAATGCCTCGGATTTACTTAGCTGGCTGGACCGATGCAATTTTTATGACCTTATTGCTTTTTTACCATGGTAATAGTTTTGAATCAATTTATCAATCTGCAGGAGCCATCAGGCATGTTGCCCTCAAAGATCAAGTCCAGGTCATTCCATCATTGCACTCCTGTGCACTGAGATGGAAAGGCAGGAGGAGAAAAAATGTACCTCCTCCTCCTCCTCCTCCTCCTCCTCCTCCTCCTCCCCCCTTCACACCACTGCCACCGGCCATATGAGAATGCTCCTCAAACAGCTTAGCAAACATGCTCTCGCCAGTTTAACCCCTCATCCCGAACCCCCGCAAATCGCACGAACCGCCTCGGAAGGAAAAAAAAAAAAAGCAGAGAGCTGGGATTTCTTATTATCTATCGACTCGTTGGAGGGACTCACACAGGCGCCCGCCAAAATAAGAGCCTCACAGAGCCTTCTGCAAGAAGAGAAGCTCTCTGCTCATCACAATGCTTTAAATAAATCCACATAACCTAAACCCCCCACCCCAAACACACACACACACACACACACGCATTGATTTAGTCGTTGACTCATTTTCAAATCAATAACAGATTTGAGGAGCACGATTCATTTTCGGGGATTAATATGTTCAAACGAGGCTGGGCCCCGGCCCTTGTTTGGCTTCGGCAAATGTCAATTAATGCTCCGCATCAGCGGTGAGATCAGGACCGGGGGAGCGATCATCTAATCAGGCTGAATTATTGGGGAGAAAAAAGCTCTGGAACGCTGCGGCGGTCACGTGACTTTACCGAAACCACCATTTCCTAACGCGTCACTCATTTCACAGATTTACTCTACTTTGAAGCTCAAATTTGATATATGAATGTTGTTTTAACATCTAATCCTTGTCGTCAGAGAAAATACTGCACATACGCAACAAGCACTAGAACTGAGTATTCAGGCTTTTTTTTCTTTATTCCCACCCTCTGTGAATGAACTCTCTTGGCATGTTTAAAAAAATATGTTAAAATGAGTTTTTACAGAAGGATGTTGACCTGCTCTCTGGCAGGAGACGCTGTATCTCAACCAATGTTCCAAAAATCAAACTATAATGGATAAAAAAATGTTTTGTGATTATTTCTTTTCCATTCTCGATACCAGGAAACACAACAGATGAGCATTTAAATCATCTACTGAGCTTTTAATAGCGGGGCAACACGTAGAAGGATATTTATAGGAGGATTTGTGGCCAATTTTTTTACGGCTATAAAACAGCCGAACTGTGTTCTGTTTTCGAACAATGTGCACAGAAATATGAGAGGAGGAGACGGAACGTTCATACAAACGCCGCCGGCACCTGGTTCATCGACTCAGATTTGACATCAGAGAGAAGTAAATTGGTTGGACGATTTACACGGTGAGTTTTAAACACAAGAAGCAGCAGCTTCCTGCACTTTTCCCTGACTTTTAATACCCTGGCAGTAACACTGCAACTAGCAATCATTTTCATTATTGATTGACTTGTTGATTAGTCTTTTTGGTCCATAAAATGTGGATCAGTTTCACAAAGATACTCAGTCCACTAGTAGAGACCTTAATATATTTAATAAAATTTTTTTTTTTATTAGAAAGCGACTCAAAATGATGAATCAATGATCAAAATACAGTAGTTGCTGCTTAATTTGGCAACTGATTGACTTATTAAGGGATTGTTGCAGCTCAGGCAATTATAGTTATTAATCATTATCTGTTTACTAAAATTCTAATAAACAAATCCCCCCCTGATGTTTCATTCAATCATTCTTGCGTTTTGTTCAACTTAAAAGCTGCAAGAATTAAATGATTAATTGATTGATTGTTCGCCGATTGTCTTGAGAATCCATTTTTAAGGAGAAAATGTCCATATTCTCTGGTTCCGCCTGATTGACATTTAACACCCAACAATAAAATAATCCTTCCAATAATCAATAGATTAACCAACTGTCAAACAGCTGTTAGTTGCAGCCATACTGACATCTTTATATTTCACTAGTTGAATATGTGACACACATCAGGTCTGATAGTAAGCGGCATTTTAAGGTTAAATGCAAATCGTTTTCATTAGCAGTCCCACATAGATCAGAACATCTCAATCATTTGCTGACATAAGCTTAAAAAATATCCTAATAATAGACCAATATAGATTTATGTTTGTTAATGGTGCCTAGAATCTTTCCGTTGTTCATCATAATCCTTTTTTTTTTCTTGCTCCCCAAAAATCCCATAAAATGACGCTGTAACAGAACCAATAGAAAGGACGTTCATTATTACAGCGAGTTCATCGGTTCCGTATCGCGATATTTAACAACATTTCCAGGGAGTAGGATGAAAAAAAAAAATTCCCGAAACAGACGCAGAGATATTTCAGTCTGGATCAGACGTACCCCTGCGTCGTTAATGCGCTCTGTTGTGTGTGTGTGTGTGTGTGTGTGTGTGTGAGCTGATTTCTCAGCAGCGGTGGGGGCCCGTCTACCACACAGGCTGCTGCACACAGGCTCCGTACAGACGCTCTATATTTAGTGTCCTGTGAAAGCCATCTGCCCTCCTCGTCTGCCGGCACAAAGGAGGCCGTACGTACACATCTCCCCTAATGAGCCTCTTTAAGGCTCTTTGAATTCCTAATGAATAACACGATGCAGCAAAATAAACACATTGCTATTGATCATGACATAAAGGTTTTGGAGTAATTTAATAAGTGCTCCCTGGCCTCGGCTGCAGCCTGGTAACCCTCCGTCCTCTCCTCCTCCTCCTCCTCCTCCTCCTCCTCCATGGCAGGGACTGATGCTGCTGTAGCATCGCAGGATCAGCCTCATGTGGGAAGAAGCCGACCTGCAGCGGAAATATTCCCGAATAAACACACGCTGCAGGGCGGGTCCGAAGTTTCGTAAAAGAGGCGAGGCTGAAACCCAACGAGGCTAAAGTCGGCCCGAGGCTATTCAAACTTTCCCTATTGAATTTCCTGCACAGAGTCTAATACAGTCAACGGCAATAATAGTAGGAAAGTAATACTACATTTTGATTTTAATAAAAAAAATGAAATTATAGGAAGGAAAACAGGTGAATGTGAATAAATGGAAAATAAAGAACTAAGTAATTGTGCAAGAGAAGACAGGAGAAAAACAACGTGCAGGTGCTTAATTCTGGAACAGCTTATACTAGGAAGCGCGGCCATGTCTTGTAAAAGGTGTCAAACGAACCAGGTCTTTTCTAGTGTAACACACTACTATACTTCTTGATTCTATTTGTTGTGAGGAGGTGGGTTTGAGTGGGATTTGAAGAAGAATAAGTCTTGAAATAGGTTCCTACATGTTGAAAAAAGTGTATATATTGGTTTAAAGTCACCAGGGTTTTCTTTTTTTTTATTATCTGTAATTAGTATTTTTACTCTGGAAAAAATAATTGGCTCAAATGGGTTAATTGATCTCTTCTCTCTCACGTTTTTCGTTACGGATTCTCTCGCTCCCGATTTATAACCCGCCGGAACAGTTTCCCGTTACACGCCGTGACCTTGTGCGGCAGCGACCCTCCAGCGTGATATGGACCTGGAGGAGGTTCCGTATCAAAGGTTGCCAGATATGATCCTCATTACCTCGCACAGCTGAATTCATCTGCTTCCTGTACGACCAGAGGACTATCCCCTCCATTCATCCCCTCCTAATATATTGAAATACTATGCAACATGCTTAAGTAATAGATGAGTGCAATCACGGCGCGGGCGTATGATTGATTATTTAATGACACTTTCTGGTAGTTTCTGACTCGTCCCTACCAGCCGCTGTGTGTGCGCGGCCCGGTGGGTATTGAACACAGAGCACAGTAATGGGTTCACGAGGCCAAATGTGATGAATATTTAAAATGTAAGTTACATGCGACTGTGTCAAGGGCACGGACGAAATGATGAGTTCAGCATCAGCTGTGGGGACGAGTCTATAAACAATCTATTCTATCTTTGTCATGTTGGTTTTACGCAATGATACGTTAGTACTTTCGCCCGTGCATCACTTTGCAGTAAAAAACGTGTATATATGTCTGTGCTGTATTTTCTACATCATGAATCAATCACAGTTGAAAGTTTCTTCAGTCACAGTGTCAAGGTGCTGAGAATAAAGAAAAAAATCACAAATACCATAATATTTGGAGAAAAAAGTCATGACATTTTTAGAAACAGATTGTTATACCTTGTAAATAAGAAAAAAAAGTAATATTTTAGAGAATAAAGTCCTAATAATTTAAGAAAAATCTTAATATTTACAGAATAGGGTTACAATATGTTGAGGAAAAAAGTCATAAAGATATACAAATTTGCAAATAAAGTCGTAATATTTTGAAAAATACATTTGAGGGGTCTCTTTTTCCAAAAAATCTTTTATTTTAGGTCAGTCACCCGAGCCCATCAGTCAACACAAGCTGTTGAAGAAATGACTCCTGTTGTGATGTCACAACAGGAGTGGAAGCTAATAGATTGCCCCTGGATTTTTGTAGCTCCCTCTTCCTTCCTTCCAGAGTGCTTGTACTTGACATTTCTTCTTTTTTGACTGACCCCAGGACCCCGAGGGGCGGGGCATATCTGACAATGCACGCTGTTTACTGGTACTGTCTACTGCTTGCTGTAAAATCATAGAAATGTGGCGTTCTGGGCCTATAAGCCAGAGGTCAATATTTCAATGGCATCCTGTGGTATCTTAGTTTTTTTCTCTTTTGGCCTGTGAAATGTCATTTCACATTTAATCCCTAATCATTACATATCTTTTTGTTAGCAAGATAACTCGAAAACTTCGGCTCTGATTTCCGTCAAACTTATTGCAAATTTCGGTAATAGTAACATGAAGAGTTTAGTACATTTTTGGTTAGGATTTTGTTTTTGTTTGGTAACATTGTGGTAAATAGGCCTTCAAACAGGTGCCATCATTTGGGGCCATCTGCTGGTAATATCTGGCATCTGTATAGCTCGGTCATATTCTTGACGGCCCCTTTTAATCTACACAAATGTGGTATAAAAACTGAAAGGGAGCAGTGATACCTGCCTGCATCTGTCATTGCAACCGTAGCAATACATGAGCTTTTATAGCAAACAGGAAGATATGATGTTTTCGCTTGTCAAATAAGTGAAAAACATTGTTGTTTTATATATATATATTTTTTTTTTCTTTTTTGATTTCTTTTCAGCTGCTTCAGCTACAGTCGCTTTGTTTGAGAGGCGAACAGGTGGAGGCCGTACCCACCAGTGTGAGATGCACAAAGGGGGGAGAACATTTAATTGAATGCCACCGCAGTAAAAAAGGGAATAATGAAAGGATGAGGTCTTTGGGATTACAACAGCCAATCAGGTGGCAGTGTCCAGAGTCGTCCTGCTGCCCTGACCTACAACATTCCCAGAAAGAGGCTCTGTTTTCTGGCCAATATTGGACTAATCCTCCCTCTATCTCCCTGCTCCTGGAGGCCAGCCTTAAAAAAAGCATTAAGCAAATAGCTAATGGAATTAAGGCTATAATAATATAGGGATATAGTGAGACAATTCTATTAACAAGATATAAATCATGTTGAGTGTGAGGTAAGTGTTTTTTAATTGATTGATGGAAACAGCGATCCATAGGTTTTCTGGAGACTAACAGCCATTTACCGTCTCCTGCAGAGTAAAAGAGGCAAAAAGGGAGAGATAAGAAAATTACGCCGGGCTGAGGAATAAATTATTCAGAAAAGATAATCATTTTGTGCTGACATTACTAATGTGAAGAAGCATTTAATCTCCCTCCTGTGGGACGGGGGACCCGGGTGAAGGTTTTTATAAAGATTAAAACTGCACCATGTTATTACCCACACTGCTGTCCTCTAATGAAGGGGAGGGGAGGCCCTGCAGTGTATTCTGGGAGAGAAACATAGCCATTGGCACACATATAGTATATACAAATACACATTAAGATACAGTACATATACGTGCTTATTTACAGGGCATACATTATAGATGAATTTATTCAGGCATGCAACATGCATGATAAATACACAAATGCTTATGAGGGAAAAGATGACAAACATGTCCACAGGAAACATTTTTAATTTTCTTCCATTTACTTAAATGGAAAAAGACTCAATTAATATATTTTATTTTTTTGTTTAAGGGCAATGAGTAAAATTTCTATGTGGTTGATCTGAGTGGGCGGTGGTGTGCTGGACTGCATTAAATTTTGTATGTTAATGGCATGGACAAAATATTAAGTAGATAATAAAGGCATGGAAAACCTATACAATTCATGTGCACAGGCTGAGGATCGTACAGGGAATGGATTCACGAGTATGATAGGAATCACTGGCTTAAGACATTGGTAATTTGCTTTTTTCTTGCTTGTGTACAGAGTTGTAAAGTATTCATGAAGAATTTAAAATCTCACTTTTGTTAGATGAGCAGAGAGAGCTTTTACAGTTTATTGTTGTAGCTAGCTAGCCGTCAACTGGAATTAGTTCTAACACCACTTGTTGAGAAAGCTACAGCGCCACCTAGTGTAGCATCAGCCAGGTCCATTATATAAATTAAACAAACTCCACGTTTACTTGAATTTTTGGGAACGGTCCAGGCTGAGGTGCAACATCGAATTTTGGCGAAGTCCCGTACGATCCTACCATGTGACCCTGATGCGTTTCAGCAGGACATAGAGTACCCATCTCTATTTACCCATGATCGTGAATTATTAACTCAATAGGACACACAAAGTCCCCTTTAATTCAAAAAAGAGTGATCAAATACTTTTAGAAAAAGCTGTAATAGAACAGAGGCTCATTGGTAGTATTTTAAACCATCTACAAAAAAATGACAAACAAATTCAGAATTTTAGATATCGTTATAATAATTCAAACTGGCAATCGATCACTGAATGTTGATTACATAATCAAGGAGAGTTTTGTAGATTGCTTTTTTCTTTTTAACTGGGAATATAGAATAGGCAAAATTGTGAACGTGAGGTGAACATTAAAGTAATTTGTGGGATCAATTGTTTGCCAGTCGCTGCTGCTTATATTGGTGCATATCTGCAGGAGAATTAATGGATGGAGAAAGGAAGACGGAGAGATGGGAGGCGATAAATCGGCCCTCTGAGCCTCCACGTGACAAATTCTGAGAGTTACAAACTCGGATGACAAACGGGCGGTTGAGCAGGAAGTTAACAGGAGCAGCAGGCGGCCGCTGTTATCTCCCCCTCGTGTTTATTACAGCCGGCCTCTTGTTGGCCGCTGACATTGATGGACAGCTCCTATTAAGAGCCTCTGTGCCCGGCAGCTGGCAGCAGCAGATACATTAAATACAACTGTTATTACTTTTCATTGGCTTGGCTGTAAAATATGGCGACTAAATAGTTGTTGCCATCAGATGCGCTTTGATACAAGATTTTAATTTGAGAGACTGCTCCGCAGCGCCGCCGCTATTGACATGCAGCTTTGTTTGGGGACAGTAATGATGGTGTACATGTGTGAGTATTGATGGTCTGTCTGCTCGGGGCTTTGTTCGCCTGATATATATGTCTCTGCCTGTCAGGGATGTTATCAGGCCCGCCTCCCCTCTCTCCTCCTACTCCTCCTCCTCTGTCAGAGCACGTCTGCTTATCACAAACGCGTCTCACCGAGGCCTCCGGCAGCTCTCGTGTGGCCGCCGGCGCCATTGAGGTTACAGCCGTAAACGCGCTTGAAACACTGACACGTCGTTTTAATGAAATCTGAGCTAATGAGTGGATTAGCATTTGAAGTGATGCACGTGTTGCAAGGTCAGGACAGCTTAAGGCTGAATGCACGTCCTGTTGCACCGACACATGCACATAAGACGAGGATTTATGTTTTTGATAATTACATATCGAATTTTAATTTTTTACAGAAACTCTCTACAAACTAAATTTCCAGTAAACAATTGAATTGTCACCTCTTTCTTCCAAGAAAAAAATTCTACAGGTTTTAATCCACTTAAAGGGATAGTTCAACATTTTTACATTCGCCTATCATCATGGTTCCCATAGTCCTAGCAATAGATGCTTAACATTTGCCTTTAAAATAATTTGATCTCATAACATTACATTATTATCTAATAGAGCGGTGAATGTGCAGGTCACAGAGAGTTGCACTGTGGTATTAGAGAGTTGCAGGATTGTGTATTTGCAGAGTTTGATATAGGAAACCAAAAAATACCATTAGTCATGTAACAGTAGTGGAGCAGCTTGTAGCTCTGCTCCACTGGTCTGGAAACTGCTCTGATTATTGGAATCACGGCAATGAGCAAATTTTAAACATGTTTAACTTTTAGTTTTTACTCTAACCCAGTGGTTATTATTGTAGCCACAATGATGAAGGTGGCCGAACTTTAAGGAAGTAGTAACTTTAAAGGTACAGTGACATTTAGCAACATCAGTAGAACAGATTGGGCCGAATTCAATAATAAATAATAATAATAATTAGTGGATAACAGCATGTTTCTACAGTAGCCTAGAAGAGACAATCCAAACACTGGCTCTAGAGATGGACTTTGACTTTTTTCGTGGCTGCTGCAGGTTTGCCTACATGCTTGCATGGTATTCAGTTTGCTGCATTCAAGAATCTGCACACTCACCATTAGATGCTGCCAGGAACTACCCGCTGTACGTTTAACGTGCACATACAATGTCTTTATAACATTTCTTCGAGTTTTCTTGGGGGATGTTCTATATATTTCTTCTTGTCAGCAAATCTCGGTTTGACTGAGAGTTTGTCTTCCGAACGTCTGTTGCAGCGAATGGGGAAAAATGGATATATGGGAACAGTGTCACATCAATATAACATCGGACTTTGGTGATAGAGACAAAAACATTTTGTCCTGAAAGCTAAAAAAAATTGAAAATATAAAGCTTTTTTCCTTTAGTCATTTATCATATGTATCAAAGCCTGATAGATCTTCTTCTTCTGTGATAAAGACCTATTTTGTTGTCCAGAAACAAGTCAGAGAGTCACACCATCTCACTGGTGATAAAGTTCTTCAATATGAACCTTTGTCCTTCGTCATGTTAGTTTGTCTAGAAATTCATCCAAAGAACTTAAGTTGTTTGAGAAGGAAGTGCGTATGTCCTTATGGACAAGAGGCTTGTGTTTGTGCATGATGAGATGGTTGTTAGGTGTCATTTGGTCATAAGAAAATGGTTCCTATATGACACTGCTGACATCAAAGCCTTGATCTTCACGCAGAGTGACGCCATCGCCAAAAGCCAATCTTGCCAATCTTCAAATATTTTATACACTGCCTCAATGTTGATAATTAATAAACCATATAATATGGATCACATTTGCTTAGTTTGTTGTAACATGAATGCGCTGATGTGGTGATACCCACATCTGGATGGGCAGAGGGGATGTGGACATGGTGCCTACAGGAACAACTCCACAGTTTCAGGAGTAGTATCAGAAGTATGCAGAGGCGGCCTTGAGTTTGTGGAAATGTGTGTTCTCCCTCATTCCAAACAGGTACTTCCTGAGGCTGCAGGAGGTGTGCGGCAACGCGAGAGCCAATCAGCATCAACGCTGCTCTCACACATGTTAATATTGTGTAGTGGTAATAACGCTGGTTTAGGGAAAGATTACTCACTGACACAGGATCCTGTCATCGGTCAGGTAAGACTTAGGCCCCGTCCACATGATGACGGAATACTGACACTCCAACAAATTGTCATCCCGATTCTACCTTGTGTACAGACAGCTTTGGCGTTGTCAGTGACCCAGTCCATTAGCATATGTGACACAGGGGATGCTACTGTAAGTCTTGTGTATACATACAATTTTGACCATTTTATTGTCCATATTCTGTCAATTACTGACAATGTATTCAGCAGCTAACATTGACACTATTTATTTGTTTTCTATAATGCTTTGCAAGAATCTTTGGACCAATCAGAGGTGGATCCAGCTGAATATAACTTCTCTTCTTACTTGTACCGACCCTATACCGATTCTATATATTTATAGGATTATCTTATATTTTAAAGTATTTCCTACAATGTTGCACGTTTAGACACAAGAACTTTGGTATTCACAAGGAAAAATCTAACATGTCCTAGAGTGATCCAGAGCTCTATAAGGATGTATCTCCTTTCGTATGTTGCTTTCCTGTATTAATGAGAATAAATGTGGTTAAATTGAATTGGAACATCTTTTGCATACTCACTTATACACATCAAATGAACAGGCGGGTTGAGCAGAGAAACTCAACAACACATGAGAAGATTGTGTTTGACCTGCACCGATTTTCATATTTCTTACCAACTCTTTTATATTATATGTTATATCCTATTTTTGAAATCCTAAATGTTCCTCATTTATACTATGAGCAAATGTCTTTCTTCCATGAAGCACTTTGCCTCATTGTAATAAATGCTGTACAGATAAACAGGATAACACTGTGTGTGTGTGTGTGTGTGTGTGTGTGTGTGTGTGTGTGTGTGTGTGTGTGTGTGTGTGTGCTCTGTGGTCATACAACAATAGAAAGATGTGTCAGACCCAAATTACAGCTGATATCTATCCATCCAGCCATGAAACAGGCCCTAAACACTCATCTAATAATGATGTATTGGAAACGCGGCGGTCCAAACCGTGTCTCCGTGGTGACGGCAGGACATCTGCATGTTGGCTGGTGGCGCAGGCCCGTGTCACGTCCTCCTGCTCTGTGCGCTGCATATTAAAAGCTTTATGGAAGCAATTAAATGTGTGCTTAATGGCCAAGAGTTGGCAGAATGATTGTACAATTGAATTAGCAGTTATGATGGCCCACATTACAAGATGAAGTAAATGCAATTACCTTGGGCGTTTTCCCTTCTCCTCCCGTCAGGTTTTAGCGGCATGATGTGACTTAATTAGCTCTTGTCACATACACTTTTCCTCCTGATCTAATTCTGCGACAGCTCAAAGTGGCGCTCTCTGTCCGCCTTCACATCGACGTTCTCTGGCCCTTTTATGCCATGATGCATTGAAGCTGACTCATCCCAATATAATAATAATGGCTGCACAAAGAGTTCACAGCAGATTCCTTTGCAATCTCTCTCTCTCCCTCTGCATGAAGTGAATGTGATCAGGACGAGCTCGATGGGCTGCAACTTCTAGCATGTAGATAAGGTTATACAGCATTATGCTAACAGCTTTAACGTGCTTTAAGATGTTTTCATCCCGGTAAAGTCACCTGTTATTATTTCTAAATGTGATTTGTTCCATTTTCTTGTTCTGGTTTCCTCTGCATTTGTTGTAAAGAACTTTGGATTGTCTGGATTGTGCATAGTGTGTATAAATCAAGTCGAGTTAAATGGGACAATCTTGAAAATGTCATGGGATGCAACCCTAAAAATTTGGTATCATATATTTTAGCAATTTTTTTAACATAAAAACATGCTATCAACAACTTTTATATTCTAGGTGCAATAAGAATATAAAATGTATCATTCTTTTTGGGTTATACCATTTGATTTTTTGTGACACAAAATCTCAGATTTTATGTAATTTAATTTATTTAGTTGTAAAAAATGGTACAAATGGACTTTCAAATGACAAGAAACCAACATTGAAAAACCTTTTTTAACTAGATACCAGATGAATGCTTTTCAAACTTTACTTTAAAACCTTTTGGACTTTCTCATCTTGCCAACCATGATTTGTCATTATGTTCACCATTGTAATTTAGGATGATAGCATGTGTATATTTTGCCTTTACAAATATTACTATAAATTCAAACCGACCTTGGTGACGCTATAAGAAAAGTCAGGACGGTTCATCCTCTGAGGAGCATGAATGTCTGCATCAGGTAACTTCATTTAAATATAGGACCCGTGTTCCTGTGGTTCCTCACCAGCTTGTTGGTCTACAAGTCACATCAGTGTTTTACTTTATAAATTCACTAAAGAACTTCAGCAAAGCAGTTGGAACATTTCGAAACAAACCAATGTGACGGAACTGTTCATGATGAAGGCGGCGAGGCTCACTGACATGTTTTTAATAGTATCTGGACAACCACAGAGGCATACAGCACAACGGAAGCAGGTGTAACTGGATTTAATGTGCACACAGGCAATTGTTAGGAGATCATTCCATTGCTGCTTTGGCTCCAAACATGAAGAAAAATGTAGAAAATAAGCAGAACGGTGATGTGAGTTGCTTTAAAGGAGGCCAAACACCACATAAGAACAAAGACCGGCTTATGCATCCCTCCACATAGTCAACCACCTGTTACCATGTGACCAAAAGTCAACCCAACAAAACACTGACCCTCATTTCCTGTCATCCCTCCAGAAAGTCACAAAGAAGCCCCCCCCCTGAAAAAAAAAATAAAATCAAGACTTTACCACCCGTCGAGGAACACGGGTATCGCGGCGGCAATCGGAGCATGCCGTTGTTTTCAAACAACTTTCCCTTCATAACTCCTCCACCTGACGGGTGGAATATATAAAGAGGTCCGTGTCGTATATGTACAAATGGCCGGCGACATGTTGTAATTTCCTCCCGCGGGGGGTGGGGGGGTGGGAGAAGGGGGTCGATACATCACGGCGGCGCTCCGCTGTCACTGATAAGTGGCCTTTTGTATCAATACAACATCCACACGTATATGAAGCCGCCTCGTGAGGATCCGAGCGGAGCTTAGATGAATCACGCTTGGATGTTCTCTCGCAGGCCTCTTTGGAGCCCGGCTGCTCTCCCACAGAAACAATTGATTAGCGCCGAGCTCTTAGCCGTGGTCATTTGCCAGTCAGAGAGGCTCAGCCAGTGTGAATGTGGTGTCCTTGCAGATTTAGTGGTCACTTCTCTCAACTTTGCCCATTAACCTGAGTGCAGCAGGCAGCACCCCCCCCAACCCCCCTACCCCGCATCAGAGCACATTTATTACCCGGGGACACTCTAATGGATCCCAGTTAAGGTGTGTTAACAATTTTTCTATTGATTAATTGGAAGAGAAACATAGCCAGACTAACTTAGCCCAGAAGATTTAGTAGCTTTTAAGGTAGTAGCGATGAATATAATGCTTTAGAAAGAGCTTCTGTACATTATATATATGACACCTGCTACATTAAGCTACATTAAGCTTTAATACGTCTTCATTACTGGCACTTTGCCCAACCCCTTCAAGGTTGAAATAGAGATCCACCTTTCATTATGCCACCCATCATCGCTCTATGGAGAGATATCAAATAATAATGGAATTGTTGAAACAGTTCTGCCTGAGCTGTTAATGTTAATCGATGTATTAAATATTAAAGATTTCCATAACAGGACTTTGAACCGCTGCCACGCTTCTCCCATCAGGAGCCGTCAAACTGCTGCGGCAGGCTAAATGCTCATCCCGCCCGTAATTAGGCAAAGTAGAGGATGATGACGACCCGCTGACCTCTGACCCCCCGCCCCCCCCCCCCGGCCGGCTCTGAAACAAGGAGAACTCAAAGGCACTTCAACAGGTCATCATAAACTCCACTTCAGAGCTGGAAGAAGTACGCACATTACTGCAGGAGAAGTATGAATCACTGTACTAATATAGTACAAGTATTGCAGTAAACATGCATAAGTATTAGGAGCTTGATGTAATTGAAGTATTGCAGCAAAAGTATTGGTGGTGATGCATGTTTAATAGGTTATACTATAATGAACCTAAACAAAAAAAGATGCATGGCACATGCAGCAACAACTTTAAAATAACCATCCAGATAATATTTATAGATGATTTACAACCCCAAAACCATTAAGCAGTAAAAATAAATATGGAATGAAAGCTTTTTAAAAATAAAAAAAAAACAAATCCATGTCAGGGATGATAAAAAAAAAATTGAAAAACTTGACAAAAGCGTCACACACCTCCGACCTCTCTGCCCCCTCCGCTCTGCTCATAATTTCAACGCTTCCACCCCTGTCGGCCATTAACGGCGGTTTGACGTTGGTTATCTCCCACGTGAAGCCGAGGGCTGAATCCCAGAAAAGTAGATGCAGGGACTGTGAAATAAAACTTCCCGGTTTTCCATCGCCGCCAGATGCTGTTTGTAGAAGCTCATTGACATTTGTTCTTGTTTCCGTGACCCGCCACCTGTGTTTTTTTTAAATCGGCAAACATGTGTGTTCGCCGTCACGCAAACACTCGAGGGCCTGGGATCGCCGGCTCTCCGCGACTGGCGGCCCGCGGGCCTCGGGCGGCGAGGGCGGACAGCGCACACACACACCGCGGATGAAAGGGAGACTCCGGCTGCCGCACACGACGCAGCAAAAATAAACGCCGCGCAGCGAGCTAACGTCAGACTGGCGAGGAGCGGAGGCGTGCTCGGTGCCCCGTGTGTGGAGAGAAAACAGCCTCCTCCGCGGGACGCCCCCGCCGCCCACATCTTCGACCCCAAACCACTGTTTCTTTTTCCTCCTGAGCATCCAGAGCCTTACTCATGTTTGGTTAGAAAAGCGTTTGATGACAGCGAGCGTCGCTGCTCTCCAAAGTCAGCATATGATTCTTTTATAATGTGTCATCCTACAGTTATAGGTCACAGTCAGACAGTCATCAACGTCAGAGACACTTATTAATATGACTGTAGGTTTAGTAGTGTTTTTAATGCCTGATCATGTCATCGGATGCTGGTTTTAAAACTTTATACCATTAAAGCGACTGAAGCCATTGTATTTATCCATCTGCAGTGTGATCTCTTGTTACTGTGTGTGTGTGTGTGTCTTGTAGTGAAACGGCCAAGCATAATGTCCTGCGATTATTGAATACAAACAGTCTAGAAACAAAAGCAAAAGTTGATCCTGTGAAGGATATGTTACTAATAGGTGTAGTAATATGTTTGAAGGCCCATTGGCAATTGCATTGCAATGTTACAGAAAAACAAAAAATTCAAAGTGATCGAGAAACCAGGGTTTCTTCTGAAGCATTACCAAAATCGAATCATCTGTTCATCGTATGATTCCCAATGTTTGCTGATAATTTGACAAAAATCTGACCAAAACTTTTTGAGATCTAGCTGACAAACCGACAAATGGCGGAGGTAATTATCAAAGACGCTGGCGGCTCCTTGGCTTCATACTAAGTTCCAACTCATTTTTCTGGAATTTTCACACACGTTCAACATTCTCATGCCGTCATTCTCATCAGAACTTGCCACCATTGCAGTGAAAGTTGAAATTAAATTAAATTGAATTTAAAAAATTGACATGCTGTTATTTTGACTTTAGCATATATAATAAAGACAACAATATGCTGCTCTTTAATTGATTTTCAAAGACTGGAATTTATAGTTTTACATTGCTATGCTGGACATTAAACACACTGCAGTGTGATACATACCGTTTGAGACTGTTGAGTAAAAGTGTTTTCCAAGGCTGCATTTTTGAAGACAACTTAAGTTGTTCGAAAAGTTGTTCAACTCAAGAAATCTCTGCAATAGCTCGCAGTTTTACCACAAAATCAAAATCAATTATTACACTTTTGCTTCTGAAGTGTTTTGTGTTTGTAATTTACATCCAAATTAGATAAATCTGCCAACACATATTATCTCCATAAAAGGACTACATTCATTTCGAAATTCCTGCAACTTAGCCACAAAAAAACATTGATTTATCAAGTTAATCTACCTTTAATGCTGTTTTGTAGTGCACTACCAGGTTGTAATTGACTAAATAAACCCCAGATTTGTCATCACACGTAAAACGTTGACAGCAAAATCTAAAATTTTTCACCGCATTAATCACAAATTAACAAAGATTTACATCCACTCTGAGATGTTGTGAACCAATATTGGAAGGTTTATCCAGATGCAGCCATGTGAGGAGTTTAGGGGGACAAATCACTATTTGGTGGAGGTGTTAACAACTGGCGGACACGTGAAATGCGACGAGCTGACTCGCTATGAAATGTCCCGTGTAAATAAAATGCCTTTTTCCTCCCATAATGGCCTCGGCGGTGGAACCAGCGTGCAGTTTGTGGTTTATAGATATAAAAGCAGCCAGCAGCGAGAGTAAAAAACAGAGTCGCGCAGCTGCTGACTCTGACGGCTTGAAGAAATTAGTGAAGGAACAGCGTTTCGTCCATTTATTGTTTAATGCCACATTAGCAATCTGCAGCGTTCTGTAATCGCTGCCAGCGGAGGCAGCTCGGGGCAGATGGGCCGGTCTGTAAGATAGATCCACTGCCACATAAATTCCCCGCTGCCATCAAAAGCCAAAGCAGAAACAGCAGTAACAGCGTGTTATGGTGGGTTCCGAGGACGCTGCCAAAAGCAACAGTTCATGCTCTCTCCCTGTTCAGACATTTGAGGGATAGATTCAGATGTTACCTCTCATTAGTATTACCGAACGGCAGGAAACAAACAGAGAGCACTTACTGTCAGGAAAGGAAAATCGGGCGTTCGCGCGGCACGTCGTTAGACTGCAAATGTGCTCAAGTTTCACTTCTTTGTCCTCGGCGGGAAACCGGGACAATCGGCTCCTCCTCGGCTTTCGGACGTCTTTTGGCACCTGGTGCGTCCGGATTCTGGATGCCATTTTTTGCGCCCGCTGAGACAACACATGCGGAACTTGTCGCACCTGCCTGAGCAAACTGCTCCGAATATAAACCCACCCCAGTCATTCTGCATCATGCATTTTTTTAGTCAGTATCTGTAGCATAGACAGATGATTAGAAATTAGTGGAACACCAGTGACCCGTAATAATACATAAACCTCAAGGTGTGAAACAGTGCAACTCAAAGGCCACATTTTACTAACTAAAATCAACCTAATACAATATGAAAGGATTTCAGCTGTGTGCACTGAGCCTGTTGGTGCTTTCAGACTCGCACTAACTCTCATATCGATGTGTCTCTTTGGAACAAACTGAAACTGTGAAGAGCGAAGAAACCGTCCGACCGACTTTCACCGACCCACAGAACAAGCTGTCAGCAGATCTCATCCGTTTCTTCTGCAGAAAACGATTCCACTGAAAACTGATCTCAGTGAGGAATGTTGTGTGTGTGTGTGTGTGTGTGTGTGTGAACTGAAAAGAAACATTTTTAGGTTTTTGTGTAGCAAATAGTATTATTATTATTGGCTTGATTCACTGATTTCAAATACATGTTCTCAGAAATGAAGTCGACATCTATAAATTGTGAAACAGCCTAAAAAGTTAAACTCTTTGCTTTTTTAATGCACACACAAAAAATCAGTACATCTTCAAATTTGTTGGGATCTTTTTGCTTTTTTAAAAAACAGTTGCTTACACATTTTCAAGTGTTTCCTTTTTGGTTCAGGTTCAACTTTAGATTAGATTGAATATACTTCAATCATCCCACAACAGGGAGATTTAGTTGTTAGAGCGGTAATAAAAGTTATTATATATATATATATAATAACTTTTTATATTATATATATATATATGATTTATATGTCTCAGCAATGTGCATAAACAAGGACTGAGGATATAAAATAAGAAGCTTGATATATAAGTATTTATAGATAAAGTGACTGATAGCGTAAAATATCGCAACATAAAAGAGAATGATAGCAATAAAATTATACATCATATAAGTACTGCTACTGTTTTGCATGAGATGAGAATGTTGATCAAAATTGACCAATCAAGTTAAAATATTGCAAAGTAAAAATTACTGTATTCAATGTTCTGCATTGAGTGCAATGTATAAAACTACTGTCACTAGATCAATAATACCATGTTTCATAGATGTGATGTGTAGGATCTGCTTGTGTTACAGTACAGTCATAGCATGTGTTTAATTTGAAACGAAACAGAATCATTGTGTATTTTCTCTTGAGTGCCCCCCCCCCCCCCAAATGTGTAAAACATGTTCAAAGAGCAAACGGATCAATTAGTTAATTGGCTTTAACCGCGCGCTACAAACCTTTATCTGGTTCCCCGCCGACACAGGCGGCAGCAGAACAAGTGTATCAGCGGCGGGCAGACGTTGGTAGGAGCCCCCGTTTCATTCTGTCTCCTCCGCCGCCACAATTGACTTGTCATGTATTTTCCAGCTAATTAGCTCTTTTAAATCGGGGGTTATGTAAGGCCGGCATTGATAAGAACACAGCGGTAAATTGACCGTGTAATGCCGCCATTCATTCGGGGACAATGACCCCCCCTGTAGCGATAATCAGGATTAATTAAAGGCTGTTCAGGGGAGAGTGATGGCGGTGGGGGGGGCGTGCATGGTGGGCAGATAGCGGGGCTCGCTCCTCATTGGTCAGTCACTGTGAATGTGTGAACCAGCGGTGACAAGAGGTGAGTGGATTGAAACAAAAAGTGGTTTCCAGCCTCTGCTTTCAATATAAACATTTGCATAGGAAATTAAACAAAGTGTGAATTTTCTTCTTTTTTTTTTTTTTAAATCATTTATCATCTGAAGCTCCATTCAGACCATATTTAATGCCAATGCAGGAAAGTTCATTCTACTATTTTTCATTTTTCTTTTGATGATTTCTTGAAAGTTCTACTTAGTTTTAGTGGTTTCTGTTATTTAAATGCACCAGACCTTCACATACATGTATTTGCCACGCCCCTTTTTTGGGGTTGATAGAAAACCTCTAATGAACCTTGCTCATCACATGACCAGATATCCCATATTTGATGGTGTCACCAGGTATCATTAGTCTTAGGTCTTGTTTGAGCTGTGTTTTAATTTGATTTACAAGGTGCTTCACAAAAACCTTTCGTCAATTTTCCTGTAACCTGATTCTTTCTCCAAAAAGGGGCGTGGTCTAACTGCTCAATGATGGTCTGGTCTATGCTGGATGTTAAATATGGTCAAACTTCCAAAACATGAGGTAAACATGTGCTGGGAAAAAAAAAAAAGTCAAAGTCAGGGGGGGCGGTTTGTGACGTTTCTTTTCCTTGGTTGCTAGGGTGGTTGCTAACGTGGAAGCTAAGGTCTAACATTAAGCATTCAAACTTCTGGGTTAGGGGAACACATTGCTCAGACGAATTCTTGCTTTCTCTTCACAGTAATCGACCATATGTCAGCTAAAACAAAAAAAATCATATTCCCTTTAATACATTTTTAGTTGCCTAGCCGCGTAGGCAAGTATAATTAACGTAAGGATGTATAAACTAGACCTATGGCGTGTTCAGGCATTGTTCACCTTGTCTATTCTCATATTCAGATTCACTCTGAAGCTTCCTGAACAGAGGCGGGCCTTAACGTGGCCTGTTTCAGACAGAGGCTGAACTAAGGGTCAGTATAAAAGAAATAAGCCATTTTAAACTGGAAACCAAATGTACGCGTTAACTGGTAATCTTGTGTCATTCAGCGGTTGCTTCACGTCCTGCTCAGGATTCTCACCTCCCCTTGTTCAGAGTATTTACAGGTTCAGCAGCATGTCAGCCTCTGTCCATTATTCTATGCGTTTTGAACAGCTGCGTGATTACCGCTGGCTCTGGCGCTTTTTTTTTTCTTGCCATTAAATCGTGCTCCCGCTAACCGAGCGGAGCTCCCCCTCTGCAGCTGCCTGACAAGCGTCCGAGCGACCCCGGCGCTCTCTCCGGGGAGCTGCGAGCTCCTGTCTCCCGTGAGCACAGAAAGCACTTGTCTGCCTTAATGTCGGCCCGGCGGCCGTGACGGCTGATGGGAGCCCCCGCAGCCTCCTCGCGCCGTCTATACGGCCTGGCGGCTTAATTCGGCCGCCATTAGCCAGGAGATTTGTTATTGCTCACTTTTAGAGGCACTGACAGGAGGCATTCCGGCCTCCTCCGCTGGGAATTACAATGAAGGATCTGGCTTCTTGCTCTGTTCCCCGATTCTGGCCGCGGTCTGACTGGGAGTCTGGGAAGTGGAGTCTCATTCAAAACACTGTCTTCAATTCTCCTTCACGCAGCTTGCTGTGCGACACTTTATGCAAGGAGGGGGGGTGTGGGAGTCTGTGGGGCGGGATCAGACAGGCTGCAAATTGGCTGAGGGGATTCCCAGTCATGAAGCCCCTGATTTGTCGATCACTTTTCAATTAGCAAACGAGCCCCCGCCAGGCGAGGTGGCGGCTAGTCGGAGCGGCTTCAATCACGGGGCCGTGAGAGCCGTGGTGGGACGGGGGAGCGCTGAGCCAGCAGCTCTTAGGGATTGGAATTACCCACCTCTTCACATACGGCAATGAATTTAACTGAATATAATATAATTACCATCATGCCATTGATCAAGCGGGCCGATCTTTTTAGAGCGGGGCGAGCAAAAGACCAATAACTGCCATTATCCTGAGAGGGAGAACAGAAAGATAAACCACTGTGGAGGTAATGCCACATGAAGTCAGACTGGTTATAAAATATCAGTATATATCAACAATATTATACACAAGCTAATGTTTAAACCAGTTCCACAATTTCGCAAATTTCTAAGAGGCGCTATTATGAAAAAAAAAAAAATCTCAGCGCTTGTGTGTAAATATTTAGCTCTGCTGTCCCTGCTCATGCACAAACACACGTTCTGCTGCTGAAACCTGGCTGTAGCAAGTTGTTTAGAAATGAGTCATGGTGTGATGTCACAACAGGAGGGGAAGTCCATATTTAACCAGGTTATTTCAGCGCTCGACCAATCACAAAAGAGCAGATGTTTTTTTTAGTAGCGATGGGCAGGGGGGCGGGACATGTTCTTTACTCTTGTTGTTAGTTTGTTAGCAGAAAGGAGTTCTGACATAAAAATTCTAATTATAAAACATATAAAGATACAATTGTGACTTTCAAAAAAAATTTGTTCTGAGATAAAAAGACATTTGTCTGTTGAACCTCGAATCCTCCTGTGCTTCTTCGACATGTCTCCATGTTGAGCTGCAACGTAACAATGAGACTGTAACACTGACATGTAGCTACTTGGTTTGACTGATGCTTCAGATTAGTTTCAGATCAACTTTTAAACACACGTTTGCACAGAAGTGTGCACAGGACTGTGCATTTTTCCTCCATCATTCACATTGTAAATGCATTATGGAACCTCTTCTAATAGCCGGTATGAACACCACACCAGGAATTATTACCACAAGAAAACATATGTTGCACTGTTTATTCAGGCTCCCTGACTGTTGTTTTAGGACAAACTTGAAGAATGGGGAACTAACCTCATCCACTCCGCCAGTTGTTCGCTTTCTCTTCCTTGCAGTTTTTACCGTAATCAGGAAATAAAATATGGACTCTCTAAATGTCCTTTTTGGAAATCCGCCTGGAACTTATAATGGAAAAAAAAAAAACGCCATAGAGTTGTCACACTCTTCTTCAAATGTGACACAGGTATTCACTTATAGGATCAACTTACAGCCTCATAATGAAAAAGAGAAAAGCGTAGAGTTTTATGGAGTTCTGCGGTCTTTCCGTGTCACTTCGATACAGTCGTCATTACTGTTATAAGAGAATGCAAAGCTGTCTCTGATTGGCTGGTCACACTGTCAAAAACAGAACTTACAGCTTCCTGTCTACTGCAGAAAGGCCAGACTGCGCTGTGTTATAAACCAAGTTACATCACAGCAATAAAACAATAAATGTCATCACTCTAATGCAAGAGTTGATTTCATATGTTGTCCTATTTATTATATATGACAAGCACGCTTTACGTTATGTGCAGAAAGTTACATTCTGCACCGAGATCGGCTCCCTAACAAAGCAAATGAATACGGAAAACGGCCTAAGACACGAAATATAAAGTTGCTGTTGTGAATGATGGAAAATGAACCGAAGGCCGAACTCCTCACATACAACACGACACGGAGCGCTCCAGCATCGGCAGATACAAACCTGCAGTGCTGAGGTCGCCGTTTTCTCTGCTTGCTCTACGCACACGGAGTAAATTATTTATGCAGGAGTAAGATCACGGTTTCAAATGTGCAAAGCATGCAAAGGTAGTACAACTAGAAAGAATTGACGCTCTGTGTTTGTCGAATTCTCCCTTTGAGATGGGGTTTGATTATTGATTATCACTAGTCCGGCTGATGTATCAGTTGATCGAAGCGACGCTCCTCAATCAAGAGGACAGATGTTAGATCTCTCCTCCTCAGGTAGGAATAGTAAATGAAGTGATCTGTTTTTTCTTTCCTCCTCTGTCAGCAGCTCTGACCTTCTCTCTCTCTCTCTCTCTCTCTCTCTCTCTTTCTTCCTCTCTCTCCCAGTGTGAAAAAGGCTGCTGAAGGACGTCCTGATCGGCTGACACTGCACTTCCGCCGTGCCGTCACCGCGACGATCGTTGCCAAGGTGCGAGAGGTCCGGTTGCCGTGTGGGCACTTGATGAAGCAGAGGAATCGATAGAGCGAGGAATGATGAAGAAATGAGAGGCGGAAACAGACAGGCTGCAAAAATGAGTGTGTCACATTTTACCAGGGTGTGGGGCACGCGTGTGTGTGTGTGTGTGTGTGTGTGTGTGTGTGTGTGTGGTGGGGGGGATGAAACTTCAAACATAAATGCAAAAAAGAGAAAAAGGCATGGAGGTGATCAATATATGGGATGAAACTAGCTTGGTATGCAAAGCAACCCGCCGCCATGCATCAAAACACAGGTTTGATTCTCAAAACTCATTTAAATGAAATTATTTAATCAGTGATCTTAATTAAAACAATTTAATGAAGTTATTATAGAGTGAACCTTTTTAAACCATCACACAGAAATCATTTTTTCCCCCCTATTTAAATTCTTCTGTATATTAAAGAGGTTCACCTGAGCGCCCAATTTATGAAAACACTCTTCTCCGTCTTCTGATGATTCTCAGGGAGTCAGAACAATAATAAGCAGACAGGGAAATGATTGATGAACGTATGGAACCCTAAACTGCTCTCTGGTTGGTTGCCAGACAGGCAAGGTTTATTTGTCTTCATATCGGGGGCGAGCCTGTGTTTATGTTCGGTCTCTGGAGAAAGCACATGTCCTGAGAAATGACCCAACCCACCAAGAAGGAGCACAAATATGAAGTTCTGCAGGGCGGCTCATCTTAAAACAGTTCAGAGCTGCCGGCGGTGGGAGCGTTGGCCTGAATTACACAATTACACGTCTGTGTTCGCTAAGATGTGGTTGAAACAAAATATAAAAAAAAACAGCAACAGCCCTCCTGCTGGGCGGTGTCGGGTGTGTGAATTGTGAGGTCAGTTTAATGCAAAAGCAGATGTTATTTTTTACTATTTAACGTATTTTTTGATAGATGACTCATCCCACATCTTCAGAGATGCACATGAGAAAATGTCAAACTCACAAAGTGATGGGGACGCTGTGCACTGCAGTCCAATATATGTTTGAACCTAATACCTAGAAGGGAATTAAACGCATCACCTAGTTAAAACCTATGTTTTTCTCAATTTTACATAATCTTTTATGCTCTTTAGCATAACCGCTTATTAAAAACATCTACATTTTAAAAAAAGAAACCTAATTTTTCAAAGCTGTCTGCTTTTATCTAATAAAAAAAATTGTTAATATCTGAATGTAAAAACTAAAAAAATTGTAAAACTCCTATAAGCTCTTATAATCACTTTAAACATTACAAAATATTTATTTAAACCTATTTATGTTCTTGTTTTACCATATGTAACCCCCCAGTACATTTGTATTTGTTCATTATAATATCTTTGCATTAGTATTTTATACATGTTGCTACTATATTGTAATTTGTGCGTATTGTTTTTGACAATAAAGTTGGAAACCATCTTGATCGTGAACTCACATTTGGTCTGTCTGCAAATGCTTTCAGTGGGCGGGACTATTTGTCTTGATGGACAAAGTCCTTCAGCCAATCAGTGGAGCAATTCCTAGCTCCCAAACTTTTATGTATGTATGTTTAGTATTAATCATTTTGTATTTTATTATGTTATATTATGTATAATTGTCGCTTTAATATCATGTAAAACCATCACACCATGTGATGTTATTATTACAAAGTGAAGTAAAGTCATTGATACTGTGCCGCAATTTTATATATATTTTTTTCTTTTCCCACAAACATACCTGCAGCAAACATCCCGATGGCAGCAGTATAGAATAAGAGCATCTCCTGCTGCCCTGCGGCCGTCCCACTATTTCTAGGCAAATTGATTTATTTCACATTATTAATGAACTTTGCTGCAGTTCCACTTGTCAGACTTGGCCTGTGAGGGTCAATAACGAGAGGAAACTTGATGTTAGTGGATCCGGCTTAAGTGATTCCGCCGGGCTAATGATTCAATATATCAGAACTAATGTCAGGTGCACGTAATATGTTGATTCTGCGGCCTGATCTGCACAATCACTGAGTTCAGCCACGACATTGGGGTATGAATCGATGAGGTTTTTTTAAAATCAAGACGAAACTTTGATGCATATTTGTGACGTTTAACAGTGATAATGAGGGTGTTTGCATGTTGGGCTGTGATGCCTGAGCAGCGGACAGGGCGGGTGTGCAGAGAAGGGGAAGGGGGAGGGGAGCGGCGGTGGTGTTGGGGGGGAGGGGAGGGGGGGCGGTGTAAACACTTAAGGTGACTAAACTGCTGGCTCGAGTTTTCTGGCCCGCTGCAGAAATCAGTGCGATGGATCGGACGGGAGAGATTTAGTTGCAGGTGGCAGAGGTCGGTGGATTGTGTATTCTGTGCAGTCAATAATAAAGTTAGGACTTATGCCCGCGGAAAGTTAATGAGCAATCACAAGGACCTTGGAAAGTCATTTGCATCTGGGCACAGGCTCCTCACTTTGGCCGGCAGAAAGGCCCCGGGGACCGAGACAGAGAGAGAGAGAGAGAGAGAGAGAGAGAGAGAGAGTGTTACTGCAGTGAAGGAGCACACAAAACAATTACACATTACTAACATTCAACAACACTCTCCTGAATGCTGATATAATTCAAACCTGTTTAGTACACTTAATTGTTGATTTCAGAAGTCTATGGAATGATTTCTGTCTGACAGTGAACATGTCTGAGAAGCTGCTGTGCTGTGGGATGCTGCCATTTCAGCCCTTGGGCGATTATGACACGTTGCATTGTGTCTCTATAGAATTTTATTAATACCAATTCTGCATATCACTAATTAATGACACCGTTCAGAATGTAATGGGGGTAGGAACTGTCCCCTAACTCGGCCCTCTCAGCGGCCATGTCCCCACTGCACTGTACGAACAAGAGGAAAAGGCTTCTAAAAAACGAGATTCAGAGAAAGCTGAGAGCGCAAGGGAAGAAAAGAAGAATTGGAGAATTGCTTTGTTGAAACTAGGCCGTCCTTAGCTGAGGGCATATACACACAAAGGTGAATGTTAAGATATATGTTTGAACTATAGTCGTGTTTTTGATCAATAATGCAATTTACTCTGTTAAAAATACACACACACAGTGTGTTTTAGCATGTTGTTTGTGTGGTAATATTCAAAATGCCATTTATATTACAAGCCGTTACATATTTTAAACAGGTTAGCACATCTAAAAAATTATGATCACGTTGCAAACCGAGTTCCCCTATTGGGGGGAAAATCCAGCGTCGATTTTACTTCTAATTTGGACTGTTTGACGCAAACCAAGTGATGCTCTCAAACGAGTTGAGAAGGTGAGAAATTCCCTGCTGACGAAGTTATTACTAACATTGGGTAAAAAGAAAGAAAAAAGGGCTCCTCTGAAGGAATCTAAGATAATAAACATATGTTGGTCCTTTTTTTCCTAAATAAAATCCGTGTTGTGTTTGTGCCGCTGTCGTTTTTCGTCTTCAGAGCAGCCGGACGAGTCGACCTCTACGTTCTCCAACACGCTCCGTCGCGGGGGTCGTGCTCGGCCGCGCTGCACCTGCCGGGTAATCACCTCCTCTGCTTTCGCAATGGCAGCTACGAGGCTGTGATCAGTCCAGCCGGTTCGTGGTTGGGGGGGTGAACACCCAGACACTGCACCACAGGGCCCATACAGACCTCTGTATAGAAACAATTGGTCATTAACCATAATGCAGCATGGCTGTGTTTCTACGTGATGCAGACAAAGCTCCAACCTCACCTGTTGTTACACATCCTTTTCATGCGTTTTTCCCAAAAAATCACATTTATTAGAAGATTTAACCAAACCGGTGAGAATGAGTTTTGGATGACTTCATAATCATAGGAGAATTTACTATTTAAAGCCCATCTCACACAATGAACCATCAGCAATTATTCATTTTGCAACAACATGGGCCATGATTGCTGTATGTTTTTATATTTGTTTGCTGTCCTGTTTTCTTTAAATGTCACATTATTGTCACTAATTCTGGCACTCACACGAAACATTATCTTTCTACCATGTATATGGATTTCATGATAGAAAAGTTCCGGTTTGGCCTAGAACTTCAGGAAACTGCAGTATAGCAGTTACGGCCAAGGGTTTACCTCCTCTTTACTTTTACTACTAGCAATATCAGTAATATACTGTATATAATTAATCTCTTTATCTCAGATTTCAGAAAGGTCCCAAACTTTTTTAGGATGTCTGGTTACTCTAGATACATCACAATCAATTTAATCAAATAAAATAGACAACCCACATTTTACATCAGTAGCTTCCTGATTTTAAATGGACGCAATGTTTCGTAGTGAGATTCCAAAGGCACATCAATTTCTTATTTTCATATCTTAGAATTCCAACATTATTTGGCTTAATGTCATGACCACACAGTCAAAGCACAGGGAGATAGAATTCTAAAAAAAAAAAAAAAGTACAAAGTCAACAAATGAATATAAGCAACTTAACAGAGTTACAGGGCTCTTAAATAAAAGGTCAGCAGCAAATCACTACTGAAAAAAACAAAGTTACTAAACAAGAAATGAGCTCAACAAATCATCATCACTGTGGTGTGTTGACGTGGGTGTGTGTGACCTGTGTGACCTGAAAGCGTCATGAGATAACTTTGGATATTTACCACTGTATAAATGCAACTGACTTGACGAGACCTGCTTTGCCTGGTTACGGTTGCTATGCCGTGATTGGACGTGATGTTTTTTAGACATAGTTAAAGTTAATTAGTTAATTGACTTTTTTTTTTTTTTTTGCTGCTTTGATTGTTTTTTTGTTTTCAATTTTTATGTAGTAATGTCTGAATACTGTATATAATGTTCAATTTCATGCAGTTTCATATTTTTTTTTTCTGTTGAGTTTTATGTATTTTTAAAGCTGTATTTGGCAATACATATGTATGCTGTGTCATCATAAGCAAAACACATTAACTTAATGATTACAATACAAATGATGATACAAAATGACTTGATTCAAGACCAAATAAAATGTGCCACTTTTTAAAAATTATGCACAAATACTAATATATAACTTGTAGTATAACAATTGACATTTTTTAGGTTACAGGTTTAGGTTACAGTGCACAAAGATCACTAATGATTTTTTGGATTTTGATGCCTGTAAAAACACTGACAAATGATTCTTTTACGGTTTTAATCATGTGTTTTCCTGTTGTGTGAGCTGTGGGCTGCCTTCAGAGCCCTCTGGGCTGCAAAATTGAGCATATAGTTAAAGTAGGCGGAGGGGAAAAATACATTTCATTACTTTGCTTTGTGGCATTTTTTCCACATCATTACAAAGCAGTAATGGGCGATCACAGGGAGAAACAGATTGCTCTGCTACTCACATCCAACAGGCCTCATTTTAATGTGCCACCATTACGCGTCTCACTGCTTTGTTACAGTCGAGTATGAGCGCCTTTCTCCCTCCTCCCCGTTTCTCATGTATCTGTATAGAGAGAGTAGACGCTACTCTGTTCTGACAAGAGACAAATGTTTCATTCAAATGTTGCTTTCGCATATTGTGGAGGAAGTAATGAATTCCCGTGTGGCGGCAGTGGCGGCGGCAGGCCCGGTTCACCGGTGTCAAGCCTGAGCAAGGTGCAGGCTCGGCTCCACAGCAGCAAAATTAAATTTAATGTTCCATTCGCCGCAGGAAAGGTGCATAAATCAAAGGCTCGGATTTGCATGGACTGTGGAGAGCAACCTCATCCCATGCAAAAATAAACCAGGACAGAAAATGATGTCACGGGGAAAACAATGTAATCTCAGGCTTCCTAATAAAACCGAGCAACAGGCGGGGCCGTTTAATTCAGACTGTTGCTCCAATGTCAAGTATATTATTAAAAACATGACTCTGGCCTGCCCTCCTCTTCCATTTACGGAGAGATGAGGCCAATTGAAAAGCTTAATATTGTTTCCTGTAATAAGAGAAATAAAAGTTTAAAATAAAAAAAAAAAAATAAAAAAAACAGGCCGAGGTTGCGGATGTGACACTGTCAACAACAACAGGTCACATTGAACAAAATCAGAAAATTATAGCAGACAATTTTGATTTGGCATTTATTCTGCAAAACATCAAACATTCTCTCTTTACAGCTTCGCCAATGTGACGCTTTCATGTGTTTCTTCTCTTACATCATTGTTAATGAAATATCTTTTGAAATATTTGTCGAAGATTGCTTAAAATAAAAATGCTTTTGAGTGCATGCCATTTTTTCCCTGCTATGTGATATTCTATCAACTAAATGGTGAAAATAATAATCAATTTAATAAACAGCCCTGTTTAATACTTTATTCTGATTAATCAGTTACAACATTCTACAGTCTGATATTTCTAAAGAACTCACCATTCCTATTTATCTCAGGTTTGAATAAATGTAATCAAAAGGCCATTTTTTAACAGAAGCAATACAATACATTTTGAACTAATATTTTGTATTAAATTATTGATGTCGTTTAGTCATCAGTCAGTCATTTTCTATTCCTCACTAGGGTCGCGGGGGAACTGGAGCCAATCCCAGTACATTACAGAAAAGTGGCAGGGATACACCCCAGACAGGTCGCCAGCCTATCGTAGCCTATCACACACACACACACACACACACACACATCCACACACTCACACCTACGGGCAACTGAGAGGTCTTTAGTAATCAGCCATGTAATAAGCCTTAGAGAGCTGAAGTACCTCCCCTTCTGGTAGACCCTATGGGACCTTATTTTAGAAAATATATGTATAGTCGTCAATAGAAAGAGACAAATAAATTCTTGATTTTTGATATTTTGACATTTGAATCGTGCCATGAGTCACACCTACAATATGCTGTTAATATTTAAGTTATAAAAACAGTCACAGTTTGTGGTAAAACTGCTAAAAGTATAGGTGAAGCTAACAGGTCATCCTTATGGTACCCAGGTCATTTTCCTGAAAAAGTGTCCTATGTTCCCCGCTTAGTTAGGTTTGGCAGCGGGAAACACATCTCATGGGTCCTTTCATGAGACCACAGTTAAAGAAGGTAATGGTTCCAGAGCTAAGTGGATCTAGAGGCCTCATACAGGGGTACAAAGGTAAGAAGGTTTAGGGGGTGGAATAGCGGGAGTGGTATCTGGATGAGCAAAAATTAAGGGAGAGCTATTTGTTTTACTCCAAACCATCGACTGTAGAACCAAAAGGGGAAGGCAGCCAAACAGTAGAGAACTATCGTCTTGTGGCAGGCAAGCTGACCTCAGCTGTATAGGTGTATTGTGGGTGGTAGGGTAGATTTAAAAAGGACACTAGACTTTTTTTTCTAAGTCTAAGATAATATGATATTGCAAGGTCTTTGTAAGGGTCTAAGTTGAGGCTCCACCAAGGCTGATCAAATCCTTGTTGAAAGAGAAAGCCGAAGTGAGTGGCGTCTTAAGGTGAAAATCCGGCAAAGAAGTATTATTATGGAACAAAGGGGTTAAGCAGGTGGGGCGAGGATAGATTAGAAAGACTGAAACCCTAAAATTAGTTGAAAATTATAAGGGGGCGGAATCATGGACGCCCAGGTGGTATAATTAATGGCATTGGAGTGAGGTAAAGGGATGGGGGAGCTACATATCCTACCTGGGCTTTACCCCGAGGGATAATCAGGACCAACCCCGACAAGGCGGTGCCTTCCTGGCCCTCCCCACGGATCGTGCAACCAGAGCCAGCTGCACCAAATGCTCCCTCCATGGCCCCTCCAGGTCTCCCAGGAGGTATTAACAGCAATCACTGTACACCGTACACCACACAGTTTTGTGGGTGGTCCGATCCAGCGATGAGGGGGGTTGAAGATTGTGTCTTGCCAGCCACAGGTAGGCGGTTTCCCATGACAAGAGGTGTGGTACAAAATGTGCTGTATGGGTGGGGCTAACCCCCATAGAAGACCACAATTAGGTCCTGATATCCTATGTGCTGTCTCTAGTGAGACCCAGGAGGGCTTACCGCAATGCACAAGACACCACTGGGGCCACCTGGTACGCCCTGTACCCGGGCTGAGACCTAATAAATACTTACCAAGATGAAGGGGCTGAGCCAGGTGGTGGGGCCTGAGGTTGTTGTGGTCCTTGTGGTCCTTGATTGGCATCATTCTCCCTGGTCATGGTGTGGCTGTGGCCTCTGCCAGAAACCTGGCCAGTTGCTGCTGCTGCCCTTAAAATGCCCTGCAAGAGGATTCTCTCTGGAGAGCTGGCCCTTGCCGGTCCTTCCGCCCACTTCCAGTCCCCTGGGTCCTGGTGGTGGACACTGCCAAGATCTGCCCTAGGGCCCTCAAAAGGACCACCAGAGGAGCCTTTATAGAAACGTTTTCGGTGCCCTTAAAATGGCGTTTTGGGGGACATCAGAGCAGGCGTGCTCTTCAGGGTTTGCCACAACTTGACCAATAGCTGACAGAGTCAGTGAGTCAGCGACTAAGCTAGATCAACCCCCACCCCCCCGATTCAGAAGGTGCAATGCCCCCAACCCCAAGCGCCACACAATGCTACTTGGCCTGTGGGAAACACTGCTCCTGAAGTCCATCATCTGGAGAAGAGTCTTCATTCTTTAAACTTTGAGTCAAAATTATTAGGGATGTCAGGTTTGTTCTCACCACTTACCGTCAGGGTTTGTGGTTTAAATGTTTTTGCAGGAGAAATAGGTAAATGGTCCCAGGTGAGGCAGCAGGGGTCCAGGGTTCGAAGGTCGAACGTTTTGTAGCAATATCTGTTCAACTGTTCAAAAATCTTCAGCTGATAAAGTTCAGATGAGTTCTAGTGCCCATTATTATGGGAAAGAGGAAGTAGCTTCTCTATTGTTCCTCTAATAGATACAGTAATCCCTCGTTTATCGCGGGGGTTACGTTCCGAAAATGACCCGCGATAAGTGAAATCCGCGAAATAGAAAACTTTATTTTTTTTTACAATTAGCAACTATTACATGTATACAAATACAGTGACTCGCGTGTAGGCCGTTTCACTGCTCTCCAGACTGGGCCGCTGCATCCTGACTGCGCTCTGCAGTGTTCTCTTCTTCTGAAGCCCGCGGTGCAGGTGTGTTTGTTCGGGAGAAGAACATAGTGATAGGCAGCTGTTGTCGCTCTTTTTTCTTCTTTGCAAACGAGACGACAAAATGATAGCACAATTCGTAGCATGTTTTGATACAAGAAGCGGGAGTGAGTTTTTAGCGAATCAGAATGCAGAACACAATGCACCAAAAAAAAAATGCATTATGAAAATCCGCGAAATAGCGAATCCGCGATAAGTGAACCGCGAAGTGGCGAGGGATCACTGTGAAATGTGTTGAAGAATGAAAACGATTTTCACAAAGCTTCTCTTTATGCACATCATACCCAATAAACTGAGTGTGTTTACTACTGATCACTTTGGAAAGGAGATTACTGAAGATATATTTCTAATAAAAGTGGAGAATTGTGCTAATAGCTCTCGATAACATCTAAGACTTTTTATGTTCAATAAAATAAAATCTGTTCAATAAAATGTCACTATTAAATGTCTTATACAAAGATGCTTTAAATGCAATTCAAACCTCAATAAATGTAACTGAGCTTTTCAAACTGCACTTCTGGGAATCATCTGATTATCTTATTATACCATTGTTGCTGCCAATTTATTTAGCTACTGTTGTTAATGTAAATGCATATAATATAATATAATTACATTAACACACACACACACACACACACACACACACACACACACACACACACACACACACACACACACACACACACACACACACAAGAATGATGGCTTTAACTACAGTGATTATCAGGCTTATCTTTGACATTCCCATTCCTGTAAAGTAATGCTAAACAGCTCTCTGATCCCCCCACCACACCCACCCACCTCCCACACACACACACACACACACACACACACACACACACACACACACACACGTACACACAGGTCTAAAGCCCCATTAGGAATCGGCCTTGATCAATACCCAGTGAATTAGAGTGCTACTGATCTGATTAACTCCCCATTATTTTCTATCAGTCCTTGTTGAGGATGCATGATGAGAAAATATCCCACTTTCTTTCCTTTAAGTGAAACACACACATCCTGGGCTGCACTGAATTTGCGTTTGATTTGTCTGTGATGGTCAGGCGATCACTCTGTGATTTCCTTCATTTAAGGGACACAATTGTTTGCTTGCTCTAACACGAAGTCACAGTACAGGAAGTTGTGTTTCTTTTAAGGGATTTAAATGTTAGTCCAACTTGACTCAAAATAAAAACCGTATAAATATTAAAGGTGGAAAAAAAAACAATGGAAATATCACAGCAGGTACAAGCGGTGTGGACATTCTACTTTACAGATGTCAACATCTCAAATAAACATTGGAGATGAACCAGTCTGAAATGTGAGAGTGAATAATGTGCACAACACATGGAAACACCTTAACAACAGCCTCGGCAACCACCTTAGCAACAACCTTGGGAATAACCTTAGCAACAACCTCAGCAGCCACCTTAGCAACAACCTCAGCATCAACCTCGGCAACCACCTTAGCAACAAGATGAGCGACAAACTTACTTAAAGTAAAAAAAAAAAAAATCACAAATGACGGTTGAAGCTCTTAATTCTCACCTGTTAACCGATTCTGCGTCAAGTGTCAAATTTATGCTCATTACTCTTTTGTAAAATGATTGTATTGTGTGTGTGTGTGTGTGTGTGTGTTATTTTTTGGGACTTTGACATGTTTAACATCTGACATAATAACAAAAAAAATATACTAATACAATATGATACAATAAACAAATGAAATGACTAATACAGTATAAATGACAGAAAACCACAAAAAGCAGAACATGCCCTTTTTAAGTATACATACATTTTTACTCACTATGAGTGTGTATATCTGCCGTCAGAACTAAAAAAGTATCCAAAGTGTGTTTGGTGTGTTATCCCATGCGTAGCCCGGCAGGTCAGTCTGATCTCTGAATCCTGAACCCCGCTGAGAGGACACCGGGGTAAATGCAGGTTATTGAAATGAAATGGATCTACTCTAAATCTGCTTTCCTGCCCCTCTTGTTCTAACAGCGCAGAGAGCGAAGAAGAGGAGACGAGGACGGGGAGAGAAGAGGGGAGAAGCCAAGTCCTCCCGAGGCATGATGGGATTAGTGCTCGGGGGCTATAGAGCGATTGCGGCGGCCCCTTGGATGGAGAGGTTCAGGTGTAGCGGCTCACCCCTGTAGTTAAAGAGATTATCAACAATGAAGATAATCTTAAGAAAAGTTCCTCCACTCAAAAGTCTTTCGCATTTTTTCAAACAAATTCCCAGAAAAGGCTTTTTATTGTATAAGTGTTGTGGCGGCAGCGGGCCGTACAGGTGGCCGTGTGTTCACCCTGTGATCCTCCACAAACTCAATAACACGCAGCAGGGATGATAGGCTTTTATATTAAAAGCCATATATTCTGATTAATTCTTCTCTTTGTGAATCCCACCCTTTAAGAAACAGCAGACACAGGCAGTCTTCCTCTCAGTGCAGAGCTGCAGACGGATGTTCAAGGACTGCACCAAACTTGTTGTTTTTCACAGGGGTTTAGGTGATTTAAATAAAATATTTTACACACATGGATGTTTTTTTTTACTATATGTCAAATGATTATGAGTACGGTATGAGAATCAATTGATGTTATTGTAGAAAATTGAGTTTATATGACACAAGCATCTAAATAATACGCTACAGACGACATTTGAATGTGATTATTCACAGTAATAATTTTCTAACCTGCTTCCGTCCTCTCTGTTTTTTTTTAATGCCACATTGGAGATTGTTTTTGCATTTTTCAAGTATCAGCGATTAGAGCTACACAACTCTGGGAAATCAGAAATGCACTCATAAATGATCTCATTCGTTGCTTTATCTAAATGAGATTAAAAAAAAAGTAACCCAACAAGCCAGTCAATGATTCCCTGTACCTGCTTATTCCTCATTAGGTTGACAGGGGAAGCAGCCTATGTTTTTGATTTGTCTCAATAAATATTCCACCTATTTTAATGTTATTTCTGAAAGACTGTAATGTTTAAGGATCTTCTCATTGATTCCCACAGTGTAGAGAGCCATAACAATAATAGTATAATGTCACTGTGTATATGGAGATAATAAGCCGGCACTTTTAAATGATGAAATGGGATCAGACAAAATAAAGACGCATTAATATTCACAGCTCTGGACGTATTTATATTTGGAGCTGGTATAAAAGCTCAGAAGCGCACTGATGCTCTGTGTCCACATAAAGTCTGCAGCTGCTTCTCTGATTTACACTTTAATGGAACATTTTTTGGATGAACGGTAATCACAGCGGTTCATTCAGATTGTTTATGTATCAGAGGAGAACCGTGTTGTGGGGTTATGAGGGATGTTGCGAAGGCGTCGTGAAACCGCCGAACCATCTGTGATGTTCCCCCGTGCTGGAGAAAATAACTGTTAACGGCCGTATGTTCTCACACAGGCCGACAGGAAACATGTGACTTCATCCGATCTGACTTTTACTGACGATGAGGAAATGACTTGTAATGAACAAAAATATAAAAGTTTCACTTTCACACAAAGTGAACCAACTTTGGAGATGAACAGAAGACGGAGAATAATTCAACTTCCACTGATAAAAAGCACCAGGAGTCTCTGAATCAAACACATCAGGTCAGATATATCTGTGCAGACATGTTGGTTCTGATGATGTATAACGTGTGACACAAGAACTAATTCTAAAAATGAAAGTCAGAGTTGGCCGAGTATGTTCCCATATGAGGAGTTTTATTAGAGTGTGACAGCACTCTAATAAATGTGACAGCAAAATTCAGAAATATCATGACAGATAATCATGAACGTATAAAAAAAACTATGAAAAATAGATACACAAAAACATACATATTTAAGTGGACAATATGTGTATAATATATTGATTTTATTTGTCATGTGTCATTTTTTGACATATGCTAAAAATATATGAAAAAGTTAAAAAAATATATATATATTATAAAAGATGTTTGAGAAAATGTTTTAGTAATAGTAGAAAAAAAATTGCAGATTAATTGATGATGAAAATACTGATTAGCGCCAGACTGAACGTACTTTCAAACATTTTTTTTTGTGTATGTGAGGCTGGGTTTTGCAGAGGTGGATGGGTTTGGTGGGGGAGGGAGGGGGGGGGGGGGGGGGGGTGAGGAGGAGAGGGGGGGGGGGTGGATTCAGGGGGCTGTGAGAAAAACACACAAGCTCATACACCAGCGATTCAAATCAATTTCAAAGCACAGCCGGAAGAAATTTCTGAACCAATGAGTCCAAGGTCCTCGTTTGGAGAAGAACAAGTACACAGAAGTCGAGACGGGAGAAGAAATAAACGGCCGCCGAGGAGGAGGGAGAAAAAAAGAAGAAGAAAAAAAAAAAAAAAACTTCTCCGGATTCCAACTTGAAAATAAAAAAGCAAAGCAATCAATCATGTCGGAGAGCCCTCATTCCTGGCCGGTCCTTCCAGGCAGCGGCAGAATGAAATCGGACAAGACTAGAATATGCAAACTTATTCGCTCTTTCTGGATGGCTGAGGAGAGGTGGAGGGGCGAGGGGGGGGAGGGGGGGTCAGGAAAGATAAATGGGCATTCCAGGGGACGACGCGGGGGCCTGTTAAAAGTTTACTGTCACAAACACTAATTAATCACCGCGGCAGCGGCTATTAATCATATATTAATGAGATGGTCTCTTTACTTTGGCCCATCCAGGCCTCCTCTCGGCCCCGTGGCCCCTGGAAGCCTCGCCGCGCAGAAAACATCGACTCAATTAATCTTGTCGCACCTCCGTCGCCTGCAGACAGACACCTCCAGTGAAGGCCGGCAAACAGCGGGGACATATCAACTGTCCATATCACCGGGCCAGATGTTTGGGGACAGTTAATCAGGCCGCTACGGCGTGGCCTCAGGCTCCGGGGGGTATAACTTTATCCAAAAGTTTCAGCTCTTCTCCTTCTTATAAATGCTCCTCAACACACACGTGGTTCTGTATGTATTTTTAAAAAAGGAAAAATAATCATTTTGAAGAGCATTTTCCAAGATGGACAGTAAAAACAACAGGTTAACACAGTTAAAATAACACGTTCACAATGTTTTTCCCAATGGTGCCTATTTTAGTGCTTGTGTGTGAATATTTAACTCTGTGGTTCCTCCTAACACACAAACTGAAAGCACCCGCTCCTCTGTAGTGTTGCTGAAACCTGTTGGAACAACCCGTTTCAAAAATGGCTCCTGTTGTGATGTCACAACAAGAGTGGAAGCTAATAGTAGCCCCTCCTCGGTCCATGTGGCCCCCTCCCTCCAGAATGCTTGCACTTATTTCCTGTTTCTCAGCCCAACCCCAACTTTCTGACGCTTCTGACAGCACTGGGCCAATCACAACGGAGTTTACGTTTCTGTAGATAGAGGAGGGTGGAAACAGGGCAGCCTGCGCTTGCTGCTATAGGTCTGATTAGGTCCTTTTGCACCATAAAAAATGCTAATATCTTGTAAATAGACAATGCAAATTAAAATACTAAACTAGAAAAAATGCACTTGATTAAAACACCAATCCACCAAAACAGTCAATGTAGTCATTCTTCCTGTTTGTACTAGATATTAAAACAACTCTCAATGTTCCAATGTAAGTGACAACATCCACAGCGTCTAAAAGTAGACCTGAAGTATGAAGCTTCAGCAGTCTGAGTTATTCATATCGATTAGACACCTGACACATGTAGTCTTTCTAGTATCAGAATCCCTCCTTTTTGCCCTGTTGAGCTGTGGTGGAGGTATAGAAAGAGGGAATTCATCCAGAAGAATGTAATGTTGAAATACATCTGATTTGATTTATTTAGATCCTGAAGCTTCAATAATCTCTAACGTCGATTTTTTGGAGATTTTGTGCCTCAGGAGGCTCAGGTCTGGTGAAAAGTTAAAGGGCGAACTAAATATGTTTCCAGTGTGTTAAAACAAATGTCAGACAGACTATTTGATGAGAAGGGGGGTCTTCTTCTTCTTATGCTTTAATTGCGCAATCTGAGTTTGTGAATCACTTGGAGAGGAATTGCAGGATACGAATGAATAATTTGATAAAAGGCAGTTGTGACAGAGTGAAGTTTTAAGGCCAGAGAGACTCCTGAAGGAGAGTGGTGATGGCTTTTAAGCGGAGCTGTGCAGCTGGAGGTCAGAGTGACAGCTGGATGCTGGGAGGTCTGACTGCACACAGAGAGAGGGGGGGGTGCCACAAAACATGGGATTTATACATGAGAGGAAAAATATAGAAAAGCTTCAGAACGGCACTTTATGCATAGATGGGCTGTGTGACGTCACGATGTAAACATTTCTATAGGTGTCATATGGCTTTAACTGGGGTTAAGTGTGTGAGATGATATATTATTATGGAGGTATTCCTGAGTTTTGATGCTGTTTGTTGTGATAAGTGCAGCGGCGGCGGGGAGCCGCCGGGTTGTGTTTTACTGTCGTCCTCAGGACACACAATCAGCGCTCCATAAGGTTTTTATGTCTGCGGCGAATAACCGCGGGGTTGATTTAGATGTCGGGGGGAAATTTCATCAGTTTTCCTCAGGTGAAAAAATGTCTTTGTTGCTCATAATATTAGACGGTTGAGAATAAAATATGGTGACTTGTGACAGGCGCAGATTGAAGCGTGACACGTGACGCTGCGGGTGAAGCGGCTGATACACTTTGTCATATGCTGCACAGAGATAATCATGATACAAGGCCAGAAAATAGAATCTATGCCTGTTTGTGAATGAAATAATGCAAACAAATTCAAATACAATAATCAAAGGTAACAGAGTTAAACCTGCATTCACTAATGCATTTTTTTTTTCCGAAATAGCTCTGAACAGAACTGTAGCCTATTAAGAGAATGTTCAAGGCAGGAGTGTTGCACTGTTACTCTAAAAAAAAAAAAAAAAAAATCCATGGTCCCTGTCCAACCTGACAGCATCTGTGTGCAAAGCTTGTCCCATCAACAAGACTCGAGGAGGCTGTAAGTGCTGCAAAAGGCGCTTCAAATAAGTACAGAGTAAAGTGTCTTAATTGTAGTGTAATAATATATATTTGCAAAATATATGGGGTATATAGTGTTAATTGATGAGGGCAAAACTTAATTGAAACTACATGAGCATAAAGTGGCCACACAGTAAAACAAGTGAGGAGCCAAGCGGAGGTCTGACGACTTTGTGTAGTTGCTTAGTTGTGTCGACAGACAGACGGCGGTTCAGCAGTGTGAGTCTGACCTGTGAGCTTCCTGTGCAGAAATGTTTATCACACGTTGGGCATTAATAAACTGAAGGAGTGCATTAAACAGTGCAGGTGTCAGTGCATGCTGATGGAGAGGGCTGCAGTATTGTCCCTGCTGTATGCAGATCAGTGTGAGGGTCAGGAGCCCTCACACCCCGAACTACTGCAGACACATACTAATGCACGGCAGCTGCTACAGGAAACAAACTCCCTGTGATGCACGGACTGTACATTCAGCAATTTATGTTCTGGCTCATTACAGTTTCAGTCTTGGTTTTGTAGTTTCACATGATCTTGCTGTGCATCATTCATTCTTTCCATTTTCAGTTGCATATCAAAAAATCAAAAAATGAAAAGGTGACTCGTTATTTTTTTATTATTTGAACACAAAATAATAATAAAAAATACAGTGTTTTCACACTTCAACGGTAGATGGTAAATGTTCTATAGTCATTTGCTGTGGTCTGTGTTAGGGATCTATGCAAGTTCCATGTTTCAGTATGAATCGATTGATGAAAAATGTTCATAAAATGTTCCTACAGGTGAGGTTTTATTTAAAAAAAAAGTATTTTACATGGATGTATGCATTTATTAAATGCTAAAAATATTCATTAAAAATTTATGAATATACTTTTTATTATTCAGTTTCCTGTAGTGACAGTTACTATAGCGATATTACACTATAGGTATATTAACAACATCTGCTATGTTATCAGGATCCATTTAATCTGATGTAGCAATTAACAATGTGCATTTTAATCTTAAGACAATAATACTGAGTTAGCTATAAACATGTATAATCATATGAAATTTAGCTGGAATACATGGACTTACAGGATTATTAAAAGATATTGTAGCAATAAACTATTATGTTATAATATCAACAACAACAATAATAATAATATTAAATATGCATAAAAACATAGTAGTTTCTGACGTTTTACCATATTTTTCTCCAAACTGAATAACTGTAGCTATGAGGTATGAGCCCTGGCTAGAAAATAGCTGGAAATTGATAATAGGTCACATTGCATTCGCCTTGCGTGGGGCTGGGGCGAAAAAATTCAGTAGTTTAGGAGATTTTTTTGTCGGATTGCAGCTATGTGTTGCTCATCATCCAGATGTTCCCTGGGTCCCAGCTTTGTTGTGTGATTAGAGGTTAGGGGTTAGGCCTTAGAGTTACGGATTGTGGTTAATGTAAGGGGTTAGGGTTCCAGGTTAGGGAAACATAGGACCCTTTTCCTGAAAAAACTAGCCCATCAGTTACCTAGAACCCAGTCCAGCCCCAGTTCCTGCAGCAGCTGTCAACCTGGTGACCTTTCCTAGAGACGTGGACCCAGTTTGTCCTTGGCAGGAGGTTAAGGAAGTTCTGTTTGCTGTGGCGTGATCGGCTGCTTGCTGCTGAGAGGTCTCTAGCACTGAGCAGAAGGATGCCGCCATGTTTCTCTGGGTCTTCTACCTTTCTAAAAGACATTGACTTCTGCTGGGCCAAAGTGAGCTTTTGTCTTTTGCTTCTGGGTGGTAGTGGTGACGTTTCTCATTCCTTGATAAATAATAAAAGCATTCCCCAAGGGTTGCTGATAAGGTGAGAGGTGGCATTCGGCGTGCCGGTGGCGTGATTGTCTCTCGGTGGCGATCGCCGCTCTCCTCCTCAAGGCGCCTCATTAGACGAACGCGGCCAAATGAAGCGTGGCCTCGCTTTACACCTGCAGGATCACCGGCTCGGGGGAGAATCAAGCAAATGGAGTGTGAAGTTACAGAGCAGCGTCCGGAGAAGTTTAACACACAGGCTGACAGACTGTTGCACTCACAGTCTGAGCTAATGAGGCCCGAAGGAGCTCAATGATTTTACATCCAGCATAAAAAAGAAAAAAAAAAGACATCTTACACCTGAGATGACCGCAGATTTTTTTTACATCAGCCGCGTCTGCAGCTGCAGCACAAACAGTCCTGATGTGTTTTCTCCGGAGACGTGAGGAATGCTTCGGTCTCACACTCTGCACTTCATAATGCTTTGATTTCTGAGCTACAATGAGTTCATGTACACAGGGCTGCAAATGGGCTGAAACTCATGGCTCCCCTGATGGTCGCCTCCCGTCGTTTAATGACGTTTTAAACGTACGCTGCGGCACACGGAGACAGGCCGCTCTGTGAGGGATTAAAGCACTTTGTGTTTGTCCTCTGAATCTTTTGGACGAACCTTTGAGACCAGCTGAAACCTACAAAGACAAACCACACGTAAAGATGGTTCACAGTGTGCCGGCAATGCTTCTGCTCCCTGCTCCTCTGTTTCACCGGCCTCATAAATGGGAGCATTGTCATGTCACCAATGCTAAGAGGTCTCCGTTATGTCTGTCTAACTCTGAGAAATAAACATTTTTTATTCCTCCCTTCGGCTTGTAACATCTCTCTGTTTTGTCCTCTGGGTGATTCAAGAGTTCACAATGGACTGCAGGTCACAGGTTTGGCCCTTAGCGCGCGACTCGACTAATATATGTTTCATTTGAATGCAACTGTCTCTCTTTCCTAAACTAAAGTGAGGACACACATTGACAATTAAAGACTGATTGACTTTATAAAAGGCCTGAGCTGTATGATTGGGGGTGCTGCACGCTAGTTATTTCGGTACACGTTTCCTGCAAGCCTTCGTGTCGCATCGTCGTAGCATGTAGCAATTCTCAGTGGTATTTCCGCATCTTTCAGAAAAGCTTTCAGGAAACAATATGCTGATATATTTGATGTTTGTGATCAGGGTGATGGTGACTGACATGTGTCTGTCCCTCGAGGTTTGCTGTAGCCGTAAGTGCTATTCAGCTGAGATCATTCAAAACTGTAAATACTCATCATTAGCGGAACGCTGGATCATCTGCAGCCGCGGGGAAGGCGTCGGAAATGTGACAACGTCCTCCAGCTGACATGTGCCGAAGCCCATCTAAAGTAAGTGACCCCCCCCCCCACCTCCCCTCAGCCCCACTCCCCTCCTGCAGAACATAACCGATAAGTTATGGGTGACAATCAAAGAGGGATTGGAGACAAATGATCATAATTACGCACTCAGGCGGCCATCAGAATAATCAGGGCATGTAAAAGCGCTCGCCAAAACAGCATCCCATTTCCATCAACGACCTCCAGACTGTGACATGTATCCGTAATAACGGCCCCCCCAGCGGAGAGATGACATAATAAACATGCGACCCCGTGGCCGGGTTTGTCGCGGGGATGTCCTTTAACTGCGGAGACACCCTCTAATTGGTTTGCCTCTCTCATGGGCGACGGCGGCCCTTCGCTGTAATTACCACAGGACGCGGGCGTGGGAGCGTGAGGGGGGGGAGGGGGCAGGTCTGGCCTGGCGTCCTTCAGTACATTACCCGGGGATCACCTGGAGGGGGGAGGGTGGGGGGGGGGGGGGGTGACACAGATAGATCTCCCTCATGTGCCTCATGGGGGGGGGGGGGAGAGTGTGATGGCTTAAAAGCAAGGTGGCCACGGGAGGCCCATTGACCTGAGGGGGAGGGGTAGAGGACAGAGGGGGTGGGTGTGGGGGGGGGGGGCAGGCATCCACTGTCACTGAGTCCCTGCGCGGTCTGTCACCGCTGCTTTAATCAAGGACACACGCCGCCTCAGAACCACTAACGCACAGCGCCACCCCAGCACGCCAGGATGTGAAGAGGGCGCCATTGCTGCCTTCCACGAGTATCGTCAGTGGGCTCAGACACTGTAACGAATCCATGGCAACAAAATGCATAAATAATAATAATGACACAACTCACCAGACACTTCATTGTGAGGCCTAACATGTGACTCGCCGACGTGTTTTTGACCGTTTCTGGAGATCTGCAGCACGGAGGAAAAAAACAAAACAAAACAGCGGAATGATCCTTTTGCGTCAGCGAGCCACGGTCCAGTATTTGGACTTGTGCGGTTTCACTGTGTTTGTCAGCCGGGCTCTGAGGCTCGGGTCAGTGTCTGTGTGGTAATGTTAACATTAATGTTAGAGGCTGAGAGCCTTTGATGACACGCTTAATGAGAGGTCTTAGAGGGGGGGGGCGACCTCCCACATCAAACACTGAACCCCCCCACCCCCACCCCCTCCTCTCCTTCTTCCTCTCTCCCCCCTCCGCTCTCTTCTTTCTCCCCTCTTAATTCAATTCAGTTCAATACACTTTATCCGCATGGATTGAACAGTGTTGCCAAAGCGTCAAAAATAGTGATAACACAGTTCAATAATGAGATTAAAAGAAACTACAAGTGTGTTTTATATGGTTTTGGCTAGTTTTTTACTTATATGTATTACTGTACATATGAGTGATTATTGTTTAACAACAATATATGTCATTGTTATGAGGACGCTAACGTCTGTAATTCATCCTTTCTTCTCTCGCGCTGACTTTCTCATCACGGAATTTACATTTGGTTTTGGCAAAGGGCTTATTGTTATGAAGTGTTGTGTCAGGAGACGTCGCTCTGTCTCCACCTCCCTGCGGACGGAGTCCACACAGATAGTGTGTGTGTGTGTGTGTGTGTGTGTGCGGGGGGGAAGCAGCTGGACCCTTCTCTGTGTTCTCCTCTATGTTGTCCATGGCATTTTGTGGAGATCCGTGGTGGTGGTAGGAGATGGGGGTCACTCGCTTTTAGGCATTCGCAGAATTTGATTTGATCTTTTTTTTTTTGGATTTAAATTAAAAGGGGAAATCACCCGAGGTCAGCTTTCTCTCTTCCCTGCAGGCTCTGCTTTCTCTCTCTCTCTCTCTCTCTCCCCATGTGCTCCCAGGCCACACAGGCGTGTCATCCTGCACATTAACAGATGCTTGTGTGAGCGTTGGAGCTGCAAAGTTATGCAGACAGATTCAGTTACAGGAACCAGCGAGAATGACACCTCTATAGTTCCCCTGTGTCTTACTCTGTTGGTTTTGGTGTATTTTCTAACAGTGGTGATAACAATAAGCAAGCTAAAAACCGTGATCATGTGATGTCACTAAAGCGCCGTCTCACGATCAGACAGGTGGACAGTAAAATTATTATGCAGACCCCATTGGAAACCAAAAACCATCCCAGTCTTTTATATCTGCACTAGGTTTGCTTCAATAATAATGATATATTATATCATTATCATAAAAAGCTTTATCATATAATCCTATGAGGGTTATATAAACAAAAAATGTTACAATTAGAAAATAGGTTTATTATAATTATGAGATATCATTTTATTTTATCAAATAAATGTTTCTTGATTGATTATGCGATAAAACATTTCTCATAATTGAGTGATTCAAAAGCTTCTGAAGAAACGATAGAGATTTTTAGGAACTATGAGATGCAAAATTATGATAGTTGCATCTTTTCTCAACTTTCATGTCTGACTATGATAAAATTCTGCTATTTGCTATGAGGTCTATAAAAATATCTTTTATCTTCTATCTCTTTTCTTATTTCTTTCAATCAGAACATTTCCCATCATTGCAAAACTTTGTCATGACTTAGAGATACAAGACAATTTCCCATAAATATGTGACATCTTATAATTATATTTATACATTATATATATATATAATAATTATGATCAAATGTCATCACACTATAAGGAATAAATGCTTCCTCATTATCACTTATCATATGTAATAAAAATGTGTCTGTTTGTTTGAGATGCATACATAATAATTATGATTTCTAGCTCCAAACTTCTCCATTTCAATTTGAATTGAATTTGAGTGACTAGAATTATAAGAGACTTCCTTATGAACATGAGAAAGCGTCTTCATGACTCACTCATCTCATCATTTTCAGCGAACAGTAACATTTCACGACTTCGAAGTCATAACCATAAGACGCGGTCTCATGTAAAAAAAAAAAAAAACAACACTTTAAGACACAACCTGAAGTGTTGCCGCCTGTTCTACGCTAAAACGCCATGATGGATGTGCGCACGAGTCAAATAAACGGTGGGCGCTGCACGTTACTGCACGAGAACAAACAGCTCTTCACATGTCTGCAGATACGAGGGCTCTGTGTGTGTGTGTGTGTGTGTCCCGCTCTCACAAGTTTACTCAGCTTGGGAATTACGTCTTACAGATGGCCGCTGCGTGAGGGGAACGCCAATGTCACCCGGGGAAAATATTATCGCAGCGCTGACCTCCGTTTGAAAGTCCTCCGAGTGAGTGTCGTCGCGCTGACCTCGCCAGGGCATCGCCGACCTCATCAAAGCTTCACTTTCGCACGAGAGTATGAATGCATAATGACGAGAGGAAAGGTTAAAAGGCGCGCCATCCATGTTTTCTGTGACTGCGCGTTCAGAAATTCCTCCAACAGGAGGCTCGGGTCAGAGCCATTAAGTGTCTATTTTAGGAGATGTAAGAGCCCAGTGTGTTTTCTCAAAGAGCCAAAAATCCTTGTGGTATTTACTTTAGAGCATGCTCCGCTGCTCAACATCCCTCCACAAATTAACATCAAAGTGTGTCTGCAGGAGGAAATGCTTGGGAAGTATATTTTAAAACCCAGTGTGACTTCACTCTCCTACCATCAGCTGGAGGAGTTTCTCACCGCTCCGTCTTTCTCCACCAAACGTCGCAGACCGGCCGGCGGCGATTTTTTTTTTTTTTTTTTTAAAGCGATTCGGTGAGAGTTTTTTTTTTTTTTTCAGGAAGCACAATCGGTTACAGGCAGACAGGACGAGATGCTATCTGCGCACGTTTTTTTTTTTTTTTTTTTACAAGTCCGCAGAGGGAGGCGATCACATGGCGCGGATTTAATGGAAAAGCTCCTCAAGCGGCCACAGGTTCATTAGCGACTCCCAGCAGGACCAAACAAAGACCAGTTTGACTGCAGAGGCCTCGCCACATCCCCGGGGCTGGGAAAAAAAAGTTCACTTTCAGGATGGAGGATGTCCAAAAAAAATTGATTTTTTAAAGCCGAGCGACACGTTACGGTCATATGTGTGAATCCATGAGTGGTCCGACTGATGATTCCCAGCAACACTGAGCTTCAGAGTTTTGCATTTTTTGCAATAGTAATTATTGCAAGTTCAAGAAATAGATTTAGGTTTTCATAAAGTACCACAACCTTTGCAGAGGAAATGTCCTAATTTACAGATTTCTTGTGATTTGCACCATACATCACACAAATAATGTATTATAATTAAATGATGATAATGTAAAGGTAAATGTTAACATATGACTCTTTATTAGTAATACTTTTTAAATCAAATTAGTGGTGCATGTCAAATAAATGGCAAATAACTTAAATATTTCTTTTATCAATCACTTCTGAAAGTGACACTGTATATGTATAGAAGATAAATATTATTATAAAATTATTATAAATATTATATGGGACAATGTTCAAACACTCATATGGTGTAATTTGACATCAGATGGTTTAAATCTCTTAAAAAGGTTTATTACGAAAAACATGCTATCAACTAGTTTCATATTTAAATTAAATATTAAACTTAGATTATTATTTAGATTAAATATTAAACATTTATCTTTTTTTTTTTTTTTTTTTACACTTACACCATCTGACATTTTGTGTAAAAAAAGTCATGCATTCAAAATTTTGTTTTAAATGACCTGAAACCAACATGAACACATAAAGTTTATATTTGAGAGACCCGATGAATGCTTTTGAAACTGTATGTTAAAAAAATATTTTTTTGACCTTAATATTTGTTACTGACTCATGCATAGAGTGAAATATTTTAAGCCTTTATTTCTTGTAATTTTGAGGATTATGGTTGACAGATGATGAAAACCCACTACTTTTTTTTTTTTTACTATAATCTAATTAGTTTCCTTTGCTTGTCCGACTTTACCTGCCTACCTCTGCTGTCAAATTAAGCAGAAAGAAAAAATGAGAAGAATAAAGTAATTCTGTCAGAGACATATAGTAACTGTGTCTCTTCGGGATAAGGATTCGTGAACTCGCTTTTTAAGAGGTCATGGTGCGAGCCCTGTCCACACGAAACAAGTGTAAATGTGAAAACGCCGGCGCGGCGTTTGGGAAAACGCTGTCGTATCTCTGACAGAACAGATGGTGGTGGCAGAGCCGAGAAGAAACACGATAATAACGCAGCTCCATCCTGCACGAAAACAGCGTTTCAGGATTCGTCGACTTGAAAATTTAAATGTACGTTTATTCCGATTTCACAGAAACTTATTGCACAAATGATATATAATCAATAAAAGACATAATTAGCCGACAGAGCAAATGAAGACAAAGATTAGTTGAGAACGTTTTTCTTTGTTCTGTGCTAAATTTGAGTGCAGAAGTCGACATTTGTGTCCAATATGGCGACGCTTTCATGGAGCGTTGTGCACCACAGACCGGGTACGAGCGGCGCTGCAGGCTCTCAGGTAGAGGATCAGGTGAAGGGAGCAGAGGTGAGGGGGTTGTGGTGCACGGCCGACATGTCTGCCAGCATTAAATCCTCCGATTCTGCCGCCTGTCACATGTCACCGTCCCATGACTTTATGGATATGAGTGCAGGCGACATGGAGACCTGCGTGTGATCAAAGAGCCAATGGGAGTCATCAGGGGTTGGAGGGCCTGAATGTGGCGTGAACACGTCACATGAAGGCCCGGCTTTGTTGCCGCGCGCTTCTCGGGGAAAATTCAGGGTTCAGGCTGTGATAAATGAGCAGGACCAAATGTTTAGGAGAACTAATGTGAAACAGGTTAAAGAGTTCAAAGAGTTCAACTGTGACTCATCATTTATGATCATTTGAAGATATGTTCTATTCGTGTGATTATTTTGCACTTTAGAAAAATTCCTGATGTACTGTCCCCCTTCTTTTTATATATTATACTCTATTACACTGTATACTACAATTATAGACTATTTCAGTGTTTTACATCATTTGTCAGTCATTTTAGGTTAAAGTAAATGTACATAAAAGAGACATTTCTTACCACTGTGACTTCATCCATTATCCACTTTTCATATTATTTGTCATTGATCTGATATTTGATGCCTATATAAAGCATGTTGAAACTTCCAATATATAAAATATATTATATAAATAATGGTATTAATAACAATATTATCAGTCTTGTACTTTATTAATGGCTCAAAACCATTCTTGACCTGCCTTATAAAACTCTCAGTATGTATTCTACTGTCCGCTTTGGTGCATTAGTTTTAATTTGCAGGACTTATGTAACACATGTTGTGTTTCTTAGGGAGTTTTTCCTTCTGCCAAAAGTTCAATGCAATGATGACACATGTTTAATGGACTGAATATCCTGGAACCTACTTTCTTTCTTTATATTTGGCTACATATTTATTGAATTTTTTGATAGGCACAGCAATTTATATTAAATTATTATTAAAGTATAACATGTAGAAGTAGACTAAATTACAGTAAATATTATAGTCAATAGGCTTTTAGCGAGAATTTTATTCTGACTCAGGGGGAAAAAATAAAATGGCCTAAGCAAAATGTCTATTGTCCTATAGGACACAAAGAATATGATCCTGGCAACATCATTAAGAGATGATTTAGGCCAAAAACTCAACTTCATCAAAAACTGACTCAGGCCATTATTTGAATAGGGTGACAACAGGATGCTTTAATGTAATATGATGATATGATATTACTATTAATCTCTAATCTATAAAGGATCTGAACTTGTCCCCACAATGATAAGGTCGGGGTTTAAAGTTGCTCCACTAGTCAGAGAACTGCTCCAATTTAATTTTGTAGTTCAAGTTTGGTTTTACTAATCTGTTCATATATTAGAAAGTTTGAGCCAACTGGAAAAGGGGGAGTTTTTCGGATTTCACCGTACGTACATGCAGGGCTCCGGGGTGCGACGTGCGACCCAAACTCTGTCAAGTGTGACTTCACTTTTTCCTTGGTCGCACCGGTGAACCTGGAGTTTCTCTCCTGTTTGTGCTTTCAGATATCAGCTTTATTTTTTAGTAGTTTTCCTGAGGCCTGGAGCAGCATTAAATTACAGCTGATCAAAAAGTTTCATGCTGCTGCTGCCACTTGGTATTAAAATCGTTCAACGTTACGTACTAATGGGGGGCTTTTATTGGGAGGAACTTACAGTAAATTGCTACCTAGCAGCGATATTGTTTAACAGTTCTTTAATTAGTTGACACAAAATGTGCAGATATACTAGAACTTGAGCAAACAGCAAATTCCCAACAGGTTAAACAACTTACTGTAAATTAAACCAAAAAATAGCCAGGTGCAGGCATATTCTGACAAACAAACTAAATAATCACCAATCTAACTTATTTGAAAAAAAATCAAGGAAGTAGACATGAACACTGACTCTCCAAATTCTTCACATTCTACGCCTTTCGTTTTTTACTGACCACATAATTGTCACGCCCATGGCTCTGGTGAAGCGAAAAATAAAAAAGTATGACATGAAATTCAAACGCTCTGTTGGGAAATATGTTATAACTACAGTACTGTAATCTGACATTTTAAAAATGGAAGTTATACAGTAGTCAAACTGGTTTAATCAAAGAATTTTAATAAATTACCATACTTTCCAGTTTTCCTTAACACGATTTTAGTCAGGAAGGACATTTGCTGCCTGGTTTCAAATAAACACAGTAACTGAAACAAATAAGCACCTGAGCTTTTATTTGGTATTTTACGGTACTTTACCTGCCGCCTTGTGTTGTGTAAAAACATGTGTAGTAAATATTTTTGTGTATTTATATAATTTATTTTTTAAACAATATAGGTTATAGATAGATTTATATTTTTAGGATTTCATGTTGAGTGTACTGTGTTTATTTATCATTTTGTTTCTGTTGAGTATCATTTAATTTATAAATTGATGTGAAATATATGATCGATGTGTAAGGGAAGTGTCAAAAAAGATTGCTTAAAATGGATTATTGCAATGCTAAAAAAAAAAAACTGCAGTAAAAAATGTTGGATTAGTTGATAATGAGAAAGTTAGATGCACCATTGCAACCACTGTAAAAACTGGTCAAACACCGGTCGTGGTTTTAAGGGTTTTCTCACATATTCTTCCTGCAGGACGTGAACATGGAGCTACTGGAGATCTGATCATCTGACACTGGCAGTTCTAACTCATCCAGGGCTCTGTTCATCGTGTCATTTAAGCATCAGGCCTGCTGGTGTTGTATTTATCCTCCTCCGCCAGATTAGATGCAGCATGTAAATCCTGCCGCGGCTGATTGTATAAAGCGATTAAAGCCAGTGAGACGTATTTGACTTTAAGTGTCTGTATGGAGCAGTTTGCTGCAATTTGTTGAACATTTAAGCTAATGATGTTAATGTCGATCCATCAGGCAGGCTGGAGGGCGTTCTGGTGGGGCGGAGGGGAGATGAATGGGCATGTGGCATGTGTATTTGTGTGTGTGTGTGTGTGTGTGTGTGTGTGTGGGTGGGTGTGTGGGGGGAACAGCTGGTTGTGCATGGATTGACTTAACCTCTGTCACTTTGATGGCTTTTGTGTTTTTTGGCTTGTCCAAAAAAAAAAAAAAAAAAAAAAGCAGGGGCAGATGTCCCTAATGCACGCACACACACACACACACACACACACACACACACACACACACACACACACACACACACACACACACACACATTCACCATCAGCTGTTTAATGAGAAGTTAAATGATCTATCTGTATATGATACAGATAAATTATGTTTATGGACATGCGACAAGTTAAAATAAAAAAAAACTACTGAACTAGGTGTTCAGAGCAGGTTAAAATCACTTTTCTACATGTTTTTAATCTAAAATTCCTGAACTTTGACCATATTACACAAGTGATGAGAAATAACAGTAACAAGGTAAAGAGAGGAATCGTCTGTTCACTTTCTCCATGGGTGAATCCAAATCAACAATCAAGTGATCTTCTAAGTATTCGAAGTAAGTATTGTGTGTGTGTATCCAAAGCGTGATATATTTTGATAATATTCATGGAATGTGTTTATTGAGGTGTGTTATTTAACTTTTATACACCCAAGGAGTTCAGGTCATTCACCAGTTCGTCATAATGAACAATGTCAAATAGAAGTTTGAAAACTTGTAATATTCACAAGAACGTTAAGAAGTTATTTAAAAGACCTCACACAACAGGTGATTATATATGAATAGAAAAGTACAACAGAAACAAACCTCAAGAATAAAACTGTGTTGATGTTTTTTTTGACCTGGTTTTATTGTTATTTTTTATTATTTGCCCAAACTACAAATTATCTTTTACTATTATATACAGTAATCGATTAATTTAATTAATAAATGATTTACCCTGAGAAAAACATTTGTATTTTTAATGTCATATTCACACGATTTTGTACAAAAACTAAAATATTTTATAAAAAAATCAGTCACTTATTCTGTTGTGGTCTTGCCTTTTTTGTAGTGTTGCTGAAACCTGGCTGAACACAAGCTATTTAGAAATGGCTCCTGTTGTGACATCACCAGGAGAGGATCCTGGATCCGTGTAGCTGCTCCTTGCTCCTTTAATGCTCACGCCTGACCTCTGTTCCTCCAACCAGCATCGGCTTACTGGGGGGAGGGGGCGGGACATTTGTAATAGTGCTAGACCAATCACGGCAGAGTGGGTGTTTCAGTGGGGGAGGGAGGGGGGAAACATGTTTTTTCAGAGTGAGTGTGAGAGAAGGCCGACTGCATTGCTGCTGCAGGTCTTGAGAGGATAAAACGCATGTAAGTTATAGGAAGACTATAAAAATTGAACTGGGAAAACAGTTTGTGTAACACTGGGTCACAACAACAGTCCAAGTGTTTAATTGGTGACATTTTTACCCGGGTGATGATTAACTGTGTGACTTTAATTTCATTATGATCTTTTTTGGCTGATTTTGTTTTTGCCCTTTCAGTGTTTGTCCCTTTCTTCCTCAGGCTGAATTAAGATTTTGTAATCAGGTCACATTTATAGTCCGCCTCCCATTTGGCCTCCCCAAAACCTCCCCCATCTGCCCCTGCGACCGACCCCCCCCCCCTCATCCTCCCCCCTCCCGCCCCGAGTGAAAGGAAATTCACTCTGCGATGAATGTTAACCAGTCGGAGGATGAGGGACGGCCAAGCGCTCCCGTGTTGTTGGGCTCCACTCAGGCAAATCAGCATTTGACTGAGAAGTTTTTAATAGCCCTCTGGAGTTGCTCCATAAATAGCTCGGCTGTGGCCATTATTTGTCCCCATTTCCTTTCTTTTGAGAGGGAGAGACTATTGTGCGCCACGCCAGCGAGCCAAGGCAATCATTCCCACTGCTTTGGGCAATTTGGGGAGCGTTGAATGCTCTTGATTTATCGTCTATTCTCTATTAAAATCTACGGGTCAGATTACGGCGCAACATCTTCTAATCAAACTGCGTTCATTCGCTTCATTATTCATCCCGTGTTGTTAGGCAAACAATAGCAAATGAGTTTTCATCCGCTGCCCTCCGAAAGCGAAACACTCTCTGGGCAACGTGTCTGCGCAGCGACGCCAAATCGCACCAGAATAACATCACAAAGACAATTACAGGGAGGACGTCTCCCAGAGAGAGAACAGGTGACCTGGTGGCTGCAAGTGGAGTATCTGCACCTGATTCATCTGCTTCTTCTTCCTTCTAGGCTAGTCTTTTACCCAAAGACTAGCCTAGAAGTACAGGAATGGTAAAAATTGGCATGCATCCACCTGATGAACTTTGACCTGATGGACATTGTGCTGTTGACTAATAAATGCCAACAAAAATCAATTTCATTAAAGTGAAGTGCTTAATTCATGAATGAATTTCCCTTCAGATGCTGTTATTTGAAGCGGTGATCGGGCCTCCCTGCTGTGTTTACTGCAGCAGCTGTAGGCCAACAGGCTGCAGGTTGTACCACTACTGTAAACAGCAGAAAAACACACAGCACTGACATGAACATGACTGACCTCTGGCTGTTTTACAGTGCTGTGATGTCACAGATCCCAGCTGGGTGAACTCGCCGTGACCTCCCGACAGGGACAAGTACCTGTCCTTCCGGGTGGGTGGTCCTCTGTATTCACAGCAGCCATTATCACAGACAAAGAGGAGAGCTCCGGCCATTTGTTGGTGCAGATCGGCTCTGCACCAACGTCTCCACGTCCATCACTCTTGATTTCATTCTGTCTCCAATGGATCACGTTTGTCTCAGCGTGACTTCAAGAAATCAAACTAGATGCTGCCTGGTCATTAGAAGCAACGTCAAAGTCAGGCTTAAGGAACCCCAGAGACAATTTAAACCCATCTTTTAATGAAAAATATAATCTGAAGCTGGTCTGCTTTAATCTCTATAAACAGATCTGCATGAAAATAGGCAGATATAAAACTTTTGTATATTGTTTATATTGTATAAAATTGTATAATATGTGAGGTACAATTATTTTGTCACCAGTAACAATTCCAGTGTAGTGAGTCTATGTAGAGAGTTGCAGTGAGGCAGATCTATGGACCAAACAGGAGTTATAGTTGTTCAGCATTTTATTAGCTTTAATCTCTTAAGTTATGGGAGTTTGTCAGACAGGAAACAATGGCCAATAAACACAATCTGAAATCCTAGACTTGGAAATCTGCTTGGCTCCATCAGAATCTTGACAGGAATATGAGTGAACTGATAAGACATTAAGGCCAATTAAATGTTTCTACACTGATCACTTACTCCGAAATGTCTGATGGTGATGGTCTGATGATGAAAAAACACGAGCCCCCGGGCGATGAATCAATTCTCAGAGTCGCCAAGCTCCTCGCGTGGCTCGCGCAAAGAAAAACTTTCCGACAAATGTAGGAAAAAGTGTCTTGCGATGTTTTCAGACGGTGGCGGCTCGGCAGCGCTTTATAAGAGCGCGTGCAGCTGTTAGGGGGAGACATTCATGAGTTACTGTGAGTTGTAAAGGTTTTGATGAATTCACAGCACTGTTACAGCAGTCAAATAAAAAGCTTACTATGAAAACATGGTGTAAAACTGCCGCTTTTATTGGAACAAGTGTTACCATTATGCTGTGGGACATTACGACGGCGTGGCTGCCGTGAAAAATGTATGTGCTGATCTGCGGCACATAACAGCGCCTCGCTCACATCATCTACACTTTATTACGCGACTGTAATTGCAAACACTAACTGTTAATTGTGCGACTGTTTATTCAGCATCACGGGTTTATAAAGAGAGCAGTGTGACCTCCCTCATTTTGGGATATATTCCTGCTACCGGACAACTTGAAAGCAGGATGAAATGTCCGTAGGTGTTTTCATGCAGGACAGAGACGGATGGCGACACAGGAAGGAGCTGTCCCACACTTCCAAACATCTACCTAGCGCCAACAACACCAGGAGCCTTGTCCACATTGCTGCTGCTCCCAGGAACTAAAGACCACCCAGATCCCAACAGGAAATTCGGAAAGTATCTGCTACCCACCTTCCTGTGGAGCAGTGCCCCCCTGCAGAGCTCCACAATGATCTCCATCCCCATCCTATACCCCGCCCTCCTGCCCCACCCTGCCACATCCACAGAGACCCCATTTAGGCTCTGAACAGACAGTACAATAAAAAAATTAACAATTCAGATCTTTTTTTTAAATCTTGTGTCTGTGGAGTCACTCACAATTCTTAAATTGAAATGAGTCATTTCTTGGTGGTTCTTTTTCTTTTACTCAGCGTTTGTGCATTTACTCTATCGCAGCCAGCAGAGGGAGACAGAAATCCTGCCCTACAGTACATTTGATTGAGCAGACACGTTTCGGTGTCATTCAATTTTGAAAAACACAGCATAGACAAACTGTTCATTTAATGAAAGCTTGTGGCACAGACTGCATTAAAGAAGGGTACTGCTACATTACAAGAAAATTATTGTGTAGTATCACTTCTTCCTTGATAGTAGCCCTTAGTCAACATCATGCTAAATGTACACTAAAAGAGGCTTTGATTCAATATGGCATGAAGGAGCTTTCTTTATAATCCAGAGTGGGATAAATGGTATATCTATGCACAAACATGCTCACAGCCATTGACACAGAGATAAGATTTAAACTTTATGCAGATGACCTTACTCTGTTGACCCCAACCAATAATGGTCTTCAACCAACTAAAGACCATCATTGCCACAACTGTGAATATCAATTTTAAGAAAACCCAAAGCATGATCTTTTGAAAAAAATGTCTTGAAAAAATGTAAATACCTTTTTTACTTTTAACAACACCCTTATTGAACACACAATAAATATACATACCTTGGTCTGAATATATCAGCATCAGGACATTATACTGTGACAACATATGTCCTTGAAAAAAGCACAAAGGGCAATATATGCATCAGTAATTATACATTAACAGACCAATAGGAATCTGGACTACTTTATTTGACAATGCAATTTTACCAATGGCTTCATATAATAATGAGGTCTGGTGCTGCTCAGTAGACTGGAGTATGACTCATTGGACAAACAGCCAATAGAAACTCTCTGCACTGAGTTCTGTCCAAGAATTCTAAATGTTCAAAGGAAAACACCAAATAACGCCTGCTGAGAGGAACGGACGGTACCCACTACTGTTAAACATACAAAAATGAACAATAATATTTTGGACACATCGAAATTCAAGTCCAAAGGACACACTTCATTTCAAAGCACTATAAACCCAAGATCTGAACCCTGAAAACTGGCCTCAACTACTCAGCTGATGGTGACGCTAACCGACCAGATTCCCACCATCACTGTTTCAAAACACAACAGATTAAAACTCATTTTGAATCAATTGAAAAGACCTATATTTATGATAATGGAGAAATAAAATGAAAACCCAAAGTAGGCAAAAATGTTATTTAACCCTAAACAGAGAATATACATTGGCTGCCTATCTCCCCTCTGTCCAGTTAACTCAATTTTTATAGCCTAAAAATTCCAGATTTGCCTCAGGGGGCTTAATAGTCTGGAAAATTAAATGCAAGAAACCTCAGAAAGAGGAACAGAGGAGGAATCCACCTTCCTTGGATGGACAGACTTGAGTCTCGAGGACAGACTGCAAGCCCCCTGAGGCAAATCTTTGATTTGTGATTTGCCAGCTGGGGGTGGGGGGGTATTACCGGAAGTTTGGTGTGGCATGGCATGACCATGGTCCTGAGAAATGAAAAAACACAGAGTTCTCTCTGTTGGGAAGATAATATGTTGGAAACATATATTGCTGGAATATGAGAATCTCATGGCTTCTATGGAGGCCTGAGTCTGCCCTAAATAATCAATTTATCAAAAAGGAAAGTCTTTAGCCTACTCTTAAACATAGCCCTGGCCTGAAACAGGAAGTTAGTTCCACCGGAGAGAAGCCTGGTAGTTGCAGGCTCTGCCTCTCATTCTACTTCCAGAGGCTCTAGGAACCTACCTATGTTGTTACATGGGTAGAAGAAGGCAGCCCATGATATTTGTTTATGTGGGAGTTGAAGGACATGTGATCAAAGTAAATAATAATTAATCATTGAGACATTACCTATATCTTATATGCAGAAGTTTTCTCCATGATCTCCAAGTTCTAAACTCTGTTTGATCATCTGCGATGCAACAGACATTTCTGTTCTCCAAAAACAAGGGGCAATGACAGGAGGGTTAAATAATATTGAGTCAAAGACTATTTAATACATAGTTTTATTCTTACATTTGTAGGTAAAATGAAATAATCTTAGTGCATATTTTCATTTTATTCATATTTGCACTTACAGCTAAAAGCGCTCATTTGAGAAATATGTTGTGGTTATTGAGGGCCTTTCAGTTCCCAGGTCAGCGAAGTTAAAGCGTGTGACGGTGGCTCCTGAGAAATCGTTGCTTCATTTAATTGCATTAATTAAAGTGCTGATGTGTTTGGGCCTTTTATAACAGCTGCAGCTCGAGCTGCTATCGACGGCGAGACAAATTACACGGCTGCCATGTTTGATTAATAGGAGCTTTAACATACATGTTAGCCCAGAATCATTTCAAATGAAATAATAAAAGAGGAACATCATTCACATCTCAAACGGGGGGCCAATCATGAACTCAACATGAATCTTTGTAAAAGAAAGCTTTTTTAAAATCCTGACATCATTCAGACGAGGCAGAATCACACTCGACTGAGTCTCTGGAACAAGAGAGCAGCAGCTTTTAATGAATTTATAATATTGACTCTAATCATAAAACAATCCTCCTTCACTGTACCTACAGCTGTTTTGGGAAAAGGACTTTCAAACTAGTGATTACTTAATCATAATCATAAATGTCTTAGCTCATGAACACACTTGTAATGAATCAGTTGCTAGGAAACATCTGCAGTGCAGCCCAATGAGAAGCAATCCACAATGTAGATAAAATAGAGTTAACTGACCATCATATATGATTTATCTATATATTTATAGGCTCACACAGTTTACAGTGAGGTGATGTTAGAGAAACAAGTGTTATTTGGTCAGTTACTGTAACGTTATTCGTCATTTGAAGTATATCTCTCTGTGTTTCCCATAAATAAATGGAAATGCCATGAATAAAGTTTTGTCTGTCATGAAGAGCTGTGCTCCATGCTCTCATGCTTTTCACCTGATGCACCAACACAAATTCTCCTTTAAACTATTAATTGTCACGCCAACAACACGGCACGGTGGCATCTTTTCACCTTAGAAATGCAAACGCTATTCACCTCAATACAATTGAGCTGGCGCGTTCAGATGCTCCTTTGTTCTACATTTGAACAAACGTTTTAATTACATTAAAAGATCTCATCAAATTGTCATCATGTAAAGTGTCAGGTGCAACGTGTCAACCGTTCCATAAGATTAGCTGTTAGTGTTAAGTAACAACTCGTCTCTAAGTCACATCTAGTTATAATACGTAAATCTGATTACAAGGTGAAGCTTGAACAAGTAGTGGTGTAGTGAAAGTTCTTTATAAAGAAAAGTATGCTATGAAGTAAAAATCAGGGAAAACTTGCAGCCTGCGTCAAACTTGATCATGACTTGATCCTCCCCATTCTCCCATCCCACTTCCTAATCAGCCTCACATTCCTGCGTGTATCCCTAACACAGAGTATTCCTGCGTGGAGTCACAGATATCAGGCCGAGCTGCACGGCTCCGTACTGCGACACCTCGTTAAAATACCAGCTGCAGCCTCGGCCGTGAACCTCAGTTTGTGTTAGCTGATAAGCCTCAATAGACCTTAATGGCTATATTTGCCCAGTCAGACTAATATTATTGTTAGACTTGATATTGTGAAGCGACAGGCGGCTCATGTCAGAACACAACTTCTCACTCGGCCGCAGCGTTTATTGGAACCGGTACGTCATCAAAAGCGTATTTTAAAGAGTTGCAGAGAAACAGAAACGAGAAGAATTTCCTGGAGACATCATGTAAAATCTCGTTCATTCTCTTCCCTAATGATTGAATTATACTGGAAGTCAATGGCAGATTCAATACTTTAAAGCTTAATGCTCCAAACCTGTACCTGTCGTCATATCAGTTGATGAGGGTGAAATACATAGGTATAAATGAATGGAAAGGGAAATATAAATACATAAGGGGGGTAAAAGGACAATTAATAAACAATTAATTGTACATATCACCATAATGATCTTTTGTTAGTATTATGACATTTCAATTGAGTTTCTATTGTGTACAATTGCTGCACTGTAATCACATTGGAAATGAGTGGGTGCCTATAGGCTTTAATGTGTACTGTGCATGCTATCATAAAGAGCACTCAGTGAACAATACAGAGTATTCTGACATACTAAAAGAGTTTGCACTGTGCCATGGATATATTAATAATCATCATCTTTACATTGTGCATCTCTAACCGTTATAGATGTGTGCATGTTTTGGCATAATACTGTAGCATTGTATGCAAATAAGGGAAATTCTCATCAAATATGCCAATGAAGGCAAGAATTTAGATCATATTCCCCATGCATGTGTTGAAATGTGTTGACAGCCACAGGTGAGCAGCTAAAGTAACGTAGGATGTATGCAAGACAACATACAGTAAATGTGCCGCACAGAAAGCTCACTAATTACACTTCCAGCTCATGAATTTATAATAGCCGTGTGACTTCAGAGGAGCCGTTTCTTCATGTTTCCAACTTCCGCAAACAGAAGAGAAATCCGTGTAAATGTACAGCGCGGCGCCTCAGTGGACATATAATAATCTGCTCCTCAGCGACACCCTGCCCGGTGATTGAGAGGAAAAAAGAAAAAAAGACCTGTTGAAAAAGAGGCTATTTAATTAAGTAGCTAACAAAATACAAATCTCAATAGCTGGGGAAATAATTGTGCAACCCTCATTAAGCATTCCATCTGGGCAATTACCTTCTTTTTAGCCTCGGGGAGTTATAAATGACTGGCCGGTAATTGAAGTTAGCAGCCAGTGAGAGCCTGAGATGAACTGAATTACACAATGTCATTAAAATAAATACATCAAATAATTATCCGATGGAAAATAAATGGACTGAACGCGTGTAATTGTTCTTTCGAATTAGTTCCTCCACCACTCTCGGAGCCATCGCTCAAGCTCTCCTGCAGGAAAGCAAAAAGAGGATCTTCAGCCTGCAAGAGCAATAAATATTTCACTCCTATGATTTAATAATTGCATAATTAGTTTTTCATTTTTCAGAAAGTGCTTCATTTACCACATCATTTCGCATCACTTAATGGCTTCATAGTGAAAGTGCATGTGCTCCTGCTGCTTATATTATTTCAAAACTGAGAGAGTAAACAGAGCTCTGAAATGAACCTCTTCTTTGATTGCACCATTTATAAGATTAGGCAGCGCACAATTGAAGAAAAGCTCATTTCTTGTTCCAAATATGGAGCACATATCTCAATAAAGCCTTTGTGTGAGATGTCTTTGTCCTCTCTGACAGATTACTTTCTTGATTTGGTAAAAAAGGGGGGAATCCTTTCCTTTTTTACCTTGAACTCTGCGGACGAGCGTGCGGCTTGAAACATTTTCAGCCGAATTGATAGTGACCTGATTTATGGGCCTTATTGCGCCGTATAATTAATTTTATGCATATGACTTCCTTTACAATTACCATGCCGGCCGATTGGAGAAGTTCACTGCTTATATGAAGCCATCAATAATTGCAAATTCATCAGTGGGAGGGCTGAACATCTACATGAGGGGGAGAGCAAAAAAAAAAAAAGAGATTGTCTCCTGGACAAGAGATGTTCTGTAAAAGGGCAAACGCTTTAAAGAAGTGAGGAGAACAAATCTGAAGGACGTTTAGAGCCACAGTGATGAGCAACATTCAGTGGTACTTTAACGGTTTCCATCATGTTTCTAATGAGATACATTAACACCTTAAACACTGTTGTCCATGTTCTATGTTCAGAAATGACATTTTGAAAGTGACTGTACATGCTACATGAGAATATTGTTATAAATATTTTCATCTTTTGTCTTTATTTGTGGAGGTAATGCAGCCAATATGTTTATTTGTCTGCTCTTATGGAGAATAAACTTGCTCCTTTTTAACCCCCCCCCAATGTTTATTTCTCAGTTTATGTCCAACAAAATATATTATTCTAAATACATGTTAACATTGAGATTTAGATGTTAGTTGAGATGCCGCGTCTGAATTTAACAAAAACTAAATTACACGTCAGACAGAGAGAAGAAGACCAGGATGACCCCAAAGGTTGAAAGAGCCAGAATGTTTATCTGAATGTAACCTTGTTCATCTGTACATAATATGTAACAATCAGTGCAGGTGGATGAGCTTTATCGACCTTTATCAAACTAAATGTCTAAGTGGGTCAGTGACAAACCAAGTTTAACAAGATGAGACAGTCGAAAACTCTCAGAATGTACATTTTATGTTCATGTTGGTTTCTTGTCATTTAAAAGTCCATTTGTATAAAAAATTTTTTACAATGTTTCCTGGAAGAATTATACATTTTAACTATTCAATTCACCTAGAATATCAAACTAGTTAATAATATCTTCAGACATTGTTAATCTGATTTGTGCCTGATCGTGTACGGTATCATATCGTATTTGTGTATTCATGCTTGAGAATTTCTACTGAGGAATTCGCCGTAAGTAACGAAAGTAAGTAAATTAATGAAATCCAGTATGACCTACCTAACTATGTGACAGCAACCAATAAATATCTTTATGTGACGCTGTTTATCCGAGTGCTCTCTGTTAATTGTTGATACAAACTTTGACAAAAATGTCCGCCCATGTTTACCTTTGGTAACTTTTTATCAGCATCTCAAATGCAAACAACAGTGATTAGCTCAATTTTTAAGAAGCCTGGAGTCACAGACCACTTGAGCGGTCCTAAAGTTGCAAAAAGCTGCTGTTGTATTCACTACATTAAAGGCTGTAGAAAGATTCTGTTCAGAAAATGAAAGCGACCGCGGAGAAGTGTCGGCTGACAGGGAGCAGACGGAGGGAAGGTCGGCAGGGTCGGAGGCGGCGAGACGGACAGGTGAGACTGACGTTTCCTCCCGGGTGTCAGTCAGCGGCAGCTCGGCCTCTTATTGGACGTGAAGGCCGGCGGCGCCGCGCGCGCTCAGGCTGGGTCAGGCCCAATCACACGTTTGTTTTACTAAGAGAGTGATGACCAAGGAGAGGTCAGGAATAATGAAGAGAGCACTCAGCACACACACACACACACACACACACACCAGCAGTGTGGATGGAAATCCTACATCAGTAGATTTTTATGTTGATGACAATGATTTTAAGTTAATTCATGTACTTGTAGATACAGTTACTTACAATAATAATATTAATAACCTGTGCTTAATCTGAAGTTCTTCTTTCATCCATCCATCCATCCATCCATTGTCTATCCCGCTTATTCCCTTTCGGGGTCGCAGGGGTCTGCTGGAGCCTATCCCAGCGCGTTAAGGCGAGAGGCAGGGATACACCCCAGATGGTCGCCAGCCAATCGTGGGGCACACACACCGTTCACACACCATTCACTCTCACACTCACACCTATGGGCAATTTAGAGTTTTACCAATTAACCTGAGCATGTTTTTGTATTGTGGGAGGAAACCGGAGTACCCGGTGAAAACCCACGCAGACACGGGGAGAACATGCAAACTCCACACAGAAAGGTCCCAGACCCAGGCCCAAGGCGGTCTTGAACCTGCGACCTTCTTGCTGTGAGGCAACAGTGCTACCCACCGCACCACCGTGTCGCCCGTTCTTCTTTCAGTCATGTCAAATTTAAGTGTGTTTGTAGGAGAACTTCGAACACACTTAAATTTGACATGACAGCATAAAAACTTTAGATAAAGTTTCATTCAATGCTACACTTGTCTCAACATGTGTTTAAAGCCACATGCTTTTAATTACATTTAAAAAAAAAAAAAAGAAAGATTTCCCTACCTGAGACAATACTTTATAGGTATAAGAATACTTTGTAGCAGTTGTCTCAGTTATAAAGTATTATTTGTGGATGAATATCAAGTGTGAACACATTGAGTGAATGAAGGATGACGTACATGAAGAATTATGAAGTAAAGAAGAGTTAGAAAACATCAGATCTACATGGATATAAAGCGTCACGTCTCTATGGTGTTTTTCCCCCGCTCATGGCTGAGGCTCTTCATAATGACGTCACCACGCCTTCAGATTGGTAAATTCTCCCAAATGAAGAGCTGGCGTGTAAATCCAGCATCCGTGACACCTGACATCATCGCGCTTTAGGCCACATAATTGAAAACCTTTACGTCGCGCGGCCGCGTCACCTTTTGATTCCGCAAAACAAAGACAAACACTGTATACAACATATTAACGTCAGCGCGGCTCTGCCTGTAATCTGCAGCCGGGGGGGATCTTTATTAAAATGAAATGAATGCGGAGCTAGATGTATGACCCGTGCCAGGAAACACATCGCCGACTAAATTGATCTGGATGACATGAATAATTTAGCCGACACTAAAGGAGGTAATATAAATGCACACATATATTCTAATCTGCGGGCCGGCGCTGTGCGGTCGCTGTGTTTCCCGCCGCCTCCGTCTCTCTCATGTGGGGAAGCAGCAGATGCCCTCAGTGCTGAATTAATCCAGGAATGTATCTCCACCTCAGATTTATTCACATACAGATGCATGATAATGATTCCCAGATTAATCCGTGACAAGAGCGGCAGGCGGCTGTCCCTTTTTTTTTTTTTCGCGCAGCGAAGGTAACTTCTTTCCCTCCTGACCTTTAGCTCCTCAGTGCTCTCGTTTCCCAGCTAAAACCCTGATCCACGCTGACACTTGAGCCGCGGTGTGTTTCCTGTCATCCAGGACTCCCAGTGTCCCTGTAAGACGTCACACTGGGAGCGGATGCCCTACGTTTGTCCTCCATGTTACAATAAGTAACTACACCTGCATTTATCTGCATTCTGAGCTGTGAGGCACAAACAAGTTATCAATAACTATTCCAGTTCAACCTGGGCTGTTTTAATCTATTCTTTATTCTATAACAGTTGAAGATTTTGTTAATTTTCCAGACTATTTGAATTTTATTTTTTTTTTTTTTATTATTTTCATATCCTTATTTTGTGAGGGGGTGTGAGCGATTACTTATTACTTATTCGTTTGCTGTAATGTTTGGTAACAAAAACTAATAAATGCACTTATATAAATAAAGTGAGACTATTTGAGTCTCATTGTGCAAATGATGAACAATTCTGTTCAAAATATCTGTTTCCTAAGTAAAAACTTCAACATTGTGAACATAAAGTGTTCAAACGAAGATATTGTAACTTCAACAAGAAGTGGTTTGATCTCCAATTCCTCACCATAGCAACAGCTGAGGTTCATGGGTAATATTAGGTTAGTATTCTGGGCTGCTGTTGGCCCAATATCACCTAATAAATAAATAAATAAATACCAAATAAATCTAATAGTCAAAGAAACCTTTAGAATGAGAGAGTAGAAGGAGGTAAAAAACTTGCTAACTTTGTACCTGTGCCGCTACACCTGCAGTAGTTTCTTTCTCCGTTGTGTGACTTGGTTAAATTCACAGGATTAGCAGAACACGGAAAGTAAACTCCAGAAACACGCCGCATGTTTTACACACACACGAGTGAGAGGTCGTTTAATCCGTGCGTGTTTGGTCAAAGCAAAAACTAAAGATCACGAGGTCACATCCAACCTGTGCTGCAGGCAGAAGGAACAGAAAAAAAAAAAAAAAGTTACCTCGACATGTGTAAACATTTCCTGTGTCTCGGCGTTGGCGCTCTGGATGGAGACGTGGGGAGTTGGTGTTTTGCCAGAGCGGCAGGAGTCACAATAGCGTCTCGCGGGCGAATCGACACCAGATGGCTCGAGGAAAACAGCTCATTTGGACACCAACAAAGAGACACCGATGATTTAATGATCATTTCTCATTCAGCCATTATTTATATGGGCATATAATCAACTGACACACAATATTTCATTTGTGGGGTAGGCTCTTGTGTCAACAGAAGGCCACGTCGCCGGGACTCTCCTTCCTCTTCTTCTTCTGCTCGCCATATTCATCACTTGAATTATGATGCTGATTATAAGCTGTTTTTATGACACACCTCTTTCAATTAAACAGCCGATAATGAATGCGTCCCCCCGACAGGTGTTTTTGTTGTACGGCGCGCTAATTTACATGGCAGACTAATTTGGTTGAGAGGCTGATATAAAGAAGGTCACCACGACACCCCCCCCTACCCGTTTACCCCCCGCTGAGTGTCAGTGTTTCGCGTATAAATACGCAGCGGCAGGCAGGCCGACGCTGCTGTAAACCAGCAGGTAATGACTTCTGCAGGTAGCGCCGCGTTGTGCGGGGAGTTGCCCGGAGGTGCAGGTTAATTAATGAAGTGGTCGGGGTTCAGGGGGGAGGAAGACACGGGGCTTCCTGCTGGGCCCCCCCCGAGCAGCAGGTCACAACACTGACAGATGCCCTATTACAATGTTAATGATCGCGGGCCGGGTCAGATAATCATATTCAAAGCTTTCTCTACCAGATAACAATCACAGCTCACACATCTCTGATGGAGCCCGACACCGCTTTACAACATATGTGGCACAAGTGGATCCCAGAGGTCCCCCCCTCCCTCCCTCCTCCTCTGCTGCTGCTGCTGCTGTTCAACCTGAATGCTGGGAGTCCCCGCAGATCGATGTGATCAAGGCCCGATAAGATCTGCTCTGCTCGGCGGGCTGTCGCAGCACGTGCCGCCAAAACTCAGCAGGGATCCGAGAACACGCCAACGTATCTGTCTGGTTCTCAGCAGTGCTGCTGCTGATGCAGCAGGCTGCAGGCTGCACGCCTTTCTGGACTAGCAGAATCATCCCTTAAATTGACAAACATCATACAGTATGTGTGATTGACGGCACAAAATTCAAAATAATTATTTTGCATTTTTTTTTCCACCCACACTAAAGAGCACACTTGCATGCATGGTTAAGCTCCGACTACTGTCCTTGTTCCGGTATACATGCATGGGATACAAAGTCATGCCATCTCCACTACCATCGGTGGCCATATGCAGTGTTGTTAGCATTTGGCCCTCACAGGTTGACCTTTTTTTGACAAAAAAAGTAAAAAAACTGGTAAACCAACCAGTTGGTAAATTGGCACAATGGACAATCTTGCACATATGTGCAAAAAAAAGGATGCCGTATTTACCAGGTTGGCCGGTTTCTTCTAGTTTAAGTCACTACTGTGTTGGATTTGTTCTGTGACCAGGAAACAAGGGATCCCTTCTCTGTAAAAAGGGTCCTATGTTACCCCCGTATGCATCGAAGATACAGCAGGAGCCAGGGAACATAGGTGCACTCCCATTTGATTCCAGTGGAGATGTTAAAAGTCTGGTTTCAGCGTTTGTGTGGACTCAGCATCGAACCAGTGAACGATGTAAATTGAGACCACAGATTGGTTTGTGTGCTCCCCCGTGTCTCCGTGATTAGTCGAAAAACAATTGAAGACACTGAAATATGTGATTTAAAGGAACCTCAAGCACCGCATCACACATCACTGCAGAAGGTGTTTTCTGTTAGTCGGCTGGTTGTGTCTAATGTGTCTGCTGGTGATATATCTGAGGTGTATATGCTATAGCTGTAAAATCTGAAATAACTCATCATCAGCAGGCGGGCAAGGGGGTGTGGCGGGGGAGGGGCGAGCAGTGGCCCGTGATGTGGAAAAAATGAAGAGAGCAGGAGAGGCCAAGAGGCAAATCGGGTGAAATTTATTTTTGCACCTCTGTCAGCGAGGTGCATTAATCTCCGAACATGGTCTCCCCGCGCGGAGCTGTGGTTTCCTCCTGCTCCCTCATCCCAAACATTAAATATCACCTGCCGTGATTAATCCCAACTTAATTAAATCCATCAGCGAGACAATGGCCAGCCAATGAGGTATGTAATCATTCACATAGTAAATTAAAAGAAGTAAAGCTGCTCTGTGTTCTCCTCTGACAGAGATGGAGAGGACGGAGCAGAGGGTCCCAGAAACTCAGCTGGGGGTGGGGTCTGCCTCCATACAGCACAACTCAACCACAACACGCAAGATAACACACACACACGTGTTTATACCTATAATATATTTATTTATACTCTTATATCTATAAGGGTAAACGCATGCTCACACTCTGTTAGATAGTTAGATAGATAGATAGTTAGATAGAATATTGATGATGCTGCTTTACTGACATGTTGAACTTCAATGAATTAACATGACAGAAAGTTATTTATTTATAGGTGGTCAGGTTAGTGGTTAGTGGTTGCAGAGTTGTTGGATAGTAAGATGTTTAATGAAATAAATAAAATTCTGTCAAGTCTGTTTTAATGTCATTTTAATTGTCAAAATTGTTCACTGGTCTTTGAAAATCAAGGTGACTATGATATCTGCATAAAAGCTCAGGTCAATAGGGCTTTGAGCATTAAAAATATGTTCAAAAGTTAAGTTGAAGAAGAGATCAACACGACACAATGTCATCAATTAACACAATGTTAGTTGGTGACATTTGAATTAGCACACAATGGAATAAACATAAACCACCACCTATGCAAGAAAAACACACACACACACAAAAACTCTTCACAGCTTCTTGTTGGTGTCAGGAGAATGGATGTTCATGGGAGGAGATGATCCTGCAGGTATTCACTTTCTGTTCCCAAAACGCCAAGAACAAATCACCGCACACACACAAACACACACACAGACACATGCACACGTGCACATGCATGCAGCAGCTGGGATGTTAATGCTAGCAAACAGGATTATCCTCAGGAAGGATTTCTCTGCTAAGCATTTCCTCTTAATTAGATTTCTCAATCTCAGGGATGAATTGCCTTTTAGCAGCGAGCGCTGCCACTGAGGGAGCTGTTAGCTCCTTATAACTGAATTAAATGCATAATTAGTGATACAATTACATTAGCTGAGGGTCCTTTGTATCTATGTGAGTGAAGGGGTTGGTTAGAGAGGCGGGGGGGGGGAGGTATGGAGGTCTGATGCTGCCAACAGGTGACCTGCATGGACCGTACGGCAGGCGTGTCTATATATAACTTTTTGTAGTAATCAGTAATTTACTATTTAAAGTAAAGGCTGTGTATTTATTACGATTTTTATGTAAATTATCTGCTATCTTGTGAGTAAGGATAATGGATGGAATTCATTCACTTCTACACAAGCTTCTACCGCTACCACTTTTCGTGAAAATCTGACCTAAATCGTGTCAGATTCACTCAAACATCATTCTCATAAAAAGCCTCCATCATCATCTTGTCATCAATCTCCACTTCTACACCCCCCCTCATCATCAAGCAGGTCAATAATGATAGATGGGGACACAATTGGTCCACGGGACCCGGCAGGCTCCAAAATCCCTCCCTGTTTCATCTCCCACCCCTGACCCTTGTCGTATGGTTTGGGCCTCCAGAAAATGGGCCCAGCTGCTAGCTTATGGTTCACCCATAGGATGTGGGGATGAGGAAATCCTGGCGGGGGGCAGGCCGTCGACCTGCTGCTGCTTCCACTGATCACCCAGCTAGCATTTTGGAATTTGGGCTTTCTCTGGAACTTTTTGAGAGGTGCCACTTTGCCCTGGCTCTTGACTGATTGATACAGTCCTTGCTGAATATACAGTAGCTGTAACATGACCCCGCAGGAGAGGAAGCCATCACCTAGAATCTTCTTCCAGACTGACCGGGAAGTGACACACAGCTGGAGCAGGGCTCCAAGTCGTAGTAGTAGCGAGAGCCATGGACACCAACATGTTTTCATCTTCCTGCATCAAGATGAGGCCATCAACATCTACCTTGACACTGGCACTATGGATGGAAGATCTGGACAGATAAGATGTTCTCATCCCAGAACATCAACTTTACCCATTTAGTCATGCTCCTCAGCTTCTGATACTGACTGCGCCATGAAAATGCGACACTAGACCTCTCTGCCTTGGTGCTGTCTATGATAGCAGGCATATGGGATGTAAAGACTCCAAGATTGAAATCAAGTTCGAGGTCCCCCAACTTCAAAACTCATTCTGGCAACAACATTCAGGCCTTTTCTGTTCCGTCACACATGCAAAACTATGACACCACTATGGCCATGTCACTGTTCATATTGCTGTAGAAGAATGTCTATGGTGCTTGCACCACTGGACTCTCAAATGTATATTTATCTTTGTAAGGGCATCTCTGAGTACTGAACCTGCTGTAATGTCATCTGTGGGTACCTGTGGGTGGAAACGTCTTACTAACACAACCAGATCATATCCTGCAATGACATTTTCAGTCACATGAGGAAGAGATGCTCTTGTGTTGTTTGTAGTAATGCTTGAATATCAAGCCGTCCACCTCAGTGTTTGCTGGTCATTTGCATACATCTGAATCTGTGGCCATCAGTCTGATTATGTCACATTAAAGTAACTACTCGTCTCATTTGGAACCCTGTAGGAGGTGGCTTCAAAAATAGAAAGAAGATTTTATCATCTGATCTCATCCATTTCCCCCAGTGTCATTAATCCTACAGCCGTTTATGTCACTGAGATGGTGCCACATGTTGTTCTGGGGCTGAAACACTCGATCCTTTTGCAAAAAAACAGTGATCAAATCACACAGTGAGCAGAAATTCAGGTGAAAAAAAGAAATGTTGAGATGTATCTGTCTGACGTGAGCCCCCCCCCTCATGATTACCATCTCTGTCACTGAATGAACGACACATTACATGTGCTCAGATGTGGCGGGAGCCGGGTGGGGGGAGGGGGGGGTCGTCTTTAAGAGGACCCGTCCCCAGGGTCACAGCAGAGCCACAGATGGGTCATGTCAACCTAGTCAACCCCCCCCCCCAACGCGCCCGCCGCACACCTTCCAATTTGTGAGCGATATATTCATTACCCAATGTCCCCGCACACTTGATTAAAGATCAGGCTTCCATGACTGTCACCCCCCCGCCCCCCGCTCGCCGTGATCGCTCCCTCGCCGTGTTTTTCTTTTTTTTTTGGATGTCCCGGGGCCCGCGCGTGGACCCCCACGCTGCGCTGATCATGTGACGGAGGTTATTAATGGCCGCAGTCTCTCCACCACTTGACATGTTGCTCCAGCTGTCAGTCCGCGGCTGTGGCCGTATGAGTCTCCGGCAGGGAGAGTGGCGGTGGCGGGCTGACCCATCCGTCACTGTCAACGGCTGCCTGGTGATGAATGGTTCAGGGATCCACAGCGAGGATGGAGGGGAGAGGTGTGAGCAGGGCGTGTGCTCACCGTATGTTGTGTGTGTGTGTGTGTGTGTGTGTGTGTGTGTGTTTTAGAGGACGACTAATGATGAATTGACCAGGAATCCAGATTGTGGACGTGCAGTAAACAGGAGCATCGGGGGTTAATGTAAGCACCGCACTTACCTGACATTCAAATGTTCTCATAAAACACAAAACAGCTGCAGAGCCTCACAGATATTATCTTTATACGCTGATCATCTATTGAATGAAAATATGCTTCATATAGCAACCACGGGCCAAATCTACAAAAGCTAAGGTTTTTCTTCTCAGAGATGACATGAGAGTATATGTGACCTTGTATGTTGTACATAACATCATCTGGCCAATCAGAAAAGAAAAGATTTGCAACAGTTGGTTGCATTCCTACTGTATTCTTGTAGCTTCATAGAGGATGTGTTCGTATTTCAGTGTTAACTCGTTCCTCCAGGATCTCGCTATGTCTTTTTGTTATTGTTGAGGTCTAAAATGCTTCATTTTTCAGCAGGCTTTTCGCAACAATGTCATCTGACAGCGGAATGCGCGAGACGACGGCACGTCACGGCCCCGTGGTTCCCACCGCCTCCCGTTTCCGCCGTTCCCCGCAGGAACAGAAGACGCCAGCTGCCGCGTCGCTCTCTACCAGGTTAACGTGCAACGCTGATGCATTTCGACTCTTTGAGGAGAAATCTGTGGGATTTAAAAAAAAAAAAATGTCTGTTTGTTCGAATTTGCATGAATTAGTTCGGTTGCAAAATCGCAATTTCCTGTAGGCACTGATTAAGATAAGCTGCTGTCACTTACTGATGTGATGTATGACCTCAGATACAACCAGAAAACTGCTTTATAACCCAATGTTTTTCATAAGCGAATACAAGGAATAAGGTGTGTTACATATGTGTTACAATCGTGTACATTATAAATTGAATAACATGAAATTATAGAACAAAATGGAATGTATAGAAGATAAGGATAAATGTAGGAGACCTGCAAAACATCAGCATAGTTTCTACTGTGGAGCTCGTCTGACTCCTCTGCGTGAGTTAAGGAAAGTGACACTCACTCTTCATTATGAAAGTTGGAACAAAAACAAGTCACTGAGAAGTTTTGGCCAATTTGAAGTCATTTCCTGCTCTGGGACACTTGATAAACACACTCTGATATGATCTCCTCCCTTTGAATCAGCATGTTAATGCTAAAGAAGCATCACTGTTTAATTGACTTTCACCTCTCCTTGTCCGCCGTGCTGATGTATGCAAAGCGAGAGCCAACTGTGCAACTGTCCACAGCGCCGAACGCGTGCGTAAGCCGTTTATTTCTGTGCAGTCTTTAAGAGCCGAGATGATCCTTTAATCCAATTCTACACAGCAATCAAAGATCCATGAATCAGGCCCATTATGAGCAGACCTATGGCCGAGCTGGGCGTTCTGCATGTCATTATTGGGGGCTGCGCCTTAACAAAGCTGCTTTTAATGAGATTCCACAAAGCTCCGCATCAGGCCGGCCCACCATGCATCCTGGCTAATTCACTTAAAAATAATTCATTCCCAAAGACAATCACTAACTGAGGCGCAGAGGAAAGGTTTGTCCTCCCGAAAACCACGCTTCAATTTCAACCTTCAGGCAGGAGGAGGCCCTCATCCCATTGAAGAAATATCATTATCCATGTGAGAGATATTAGAGAGGGGAGGGGTGTGCGTGTGTGTGTGTGTGTGTGTGCGTGTGTGTGTGTGTAGGGGGGGGCATCAGCAGCCAAACGTACAGAGAGTCATTAACTCAAATGTCCTCCACGTCCCCAGACTCACAAAATGCAGATTTGGCAGCAGGACAGCAGCAGAGGCTCTGCAGGATCAGTCATTCCATGTAAAGCTAATAGAATCAGATAATGCAACTCAGCTACTATAGCAGCACTCACTGCTGTATGAATAGGAAAATAAATACATTCAATTTACTGGTTTATACAGAGACAGGGTGGGGGGGGGGGTTCAACTTCTATCCATCTCTCCTCTGAGGGTCATTCAGACTCTGCTGGGGGACAGTGGAGCTTCTAGACTTTTGGGAGCCCCAAGCAAAGATGTTGAGTGTACAAGTGCAGGGTGAGAATGTTGGAGTTCCAAACTCAAAATGTTTCTATTATTCTTTGTAAAAAAAAAACCACCAAGGGGGCAGCGAGTGGTGCAGTGAGTGGATTGGCCGCCCCATGTAGAGGCTACAGGCCTTTCTGCAGGCTTGAATCTTCCTGCATGTCCAACTCTCTCTCCCATTTCCTGTCTATATCTACTATGCGTCAGAAGCTGCTTTTCCTGTATTTTGGTAAATATATTTTTCCACCGTTTACATGGTATCTCATACACAAATGCATGGATTCACTAGTCCTCTATGCAAAGTAAAACACTCCAGGCACCAGCAGCACTTGATACCAGATAATTTAACTCTTATAAAAAGGTTAATAAAAATTTGACCTCCTTACACCATTTGATGTTTTTTTTACCATTTTATGTCAAAAAGAAACAAAATCGTTAGTTTTGTAACATAAATATATAAATAAATAAAACACAAATGGGCTTTTAATCGACAAGAAACCTACATGAATATAAAATGTACATTTAGAGAAACCTGACAAAAGCTTCATTATGTTGCTTTATTACCGAATAATTTGTTTTTTTATATAGGCTTGACAAGTCAAATATATATATATATATATATATATATATATATATATATATATATATATATATATATATATATATATATATATATATTGTGAATTTCCCCACTGTGGGACAATAAAGGAGCTATCTAATCTAATCTAATCTAATATATATATATATATATATATATATATATATATATATTATTTCATATTGTCTATCTTTTAATCTGGATTCTTTCATTAATAACTTTTACCTATTATCTAATAATTTAGATTGTGACTCACTAACTTCTAAATTAGATTGTTTTTTATCTTGTAAATTTAGCTTTTTATCTTATACTCTTTACATGAACTTTACATGAATGCATCTTAATCTCTATACATATATCCATTATGTGGACTTTTTTTATAGTTATTGATCTTTTTATTTAGATTCTAAAATATTTTTAGTAATAATCTCATCCCTTAGATATTTTTCACCTTGTAGCGTTCACTTTTTTATACTAATTTACCCTGTTTATCTTATAATGTAGTTTTTTTATTTTTTTTTTCTCACAATTATGACTTCATTTTTATCTCAAGAAATTGGCATTGTATGCCAAAATGTTGATTTTTTTCCCCCCACACAGTATCTATGTATGTTTAATGGGTATTTTTTTTTCCCCATCATGATTTACCTTTCTTGTTTTTGTTCTCTTACTGGCAGAAATGGGCTTCCATAGCTGGGGAAACAGAGAAATGAGAATATAAGAATATACATCAGTCAGAGAGAGGCGGTCTTAAACTGGCACTATATCACCCAAAGCACTTCTGTGGAGGTGTTTAGACATACATCTACATGACTTAAATCACCCCTGAGCGCTTTACTGTCAGATCCACGCCATATATCTCCTCCAGGTGAGCGTGCCGCCACGCACAAGAGAGATGAACATATTGTAGCTCACGTCTTTTACAAGCCATCCTTTATGATTGTGAAATTACAAATTGGATCATTGCTGTACGAGCGAGTGCAGAGCGGGATCCATCAGGCTGCCGCACGTCTGGAAGCTGAGTATGAAGACAGAGAAAGAAGGAGAAATGACAACGAATGCTTCTCGTAATGCAGAATTTATGAATGGTTTACCGCTAATGTGTTTATTAATGTGTTATTGTGCGTTGCATTTTCTGTGCCAATCTTCCTCATAGAAGCCACTTACAGTGCGCCAGCTCTGAGACAATCTTCATAGTTAAGATGCAACTTCAGGATTTGCTATTTCCTGTATCTTTAAAGCAGTGGTGTCAAACTCTGTTTCGTTCATGGGCCACGTTCAGTGCAATTTGATCACAAGTTTACATATAAATAACAACACTTACAAATCCTTTCTATGTAAATGTTATTCATATTTACATAATTAATTAAACTTTAATTTGCTAAGAAATTTCAGTAATATGATGTCTCATGCATTTCAATTTCAAATATTTGCATCACAATGTTCAGTTGTTGATGCAGCAGGTGAAGTTATTTCCTTCCTTACAAACCATTAAAGCCAAAATAGTAATCCCTGAACAATGCTCAATGCGCTTATTATTTTACACATTAGAAGAATGCGTTAGATTGGACCCTTTATTCATTTCACATCTGATCTGTTTGATAGCAAGTTTAAATGTATAAAAGTTTCGCAGTAAAATTAAATATTAATTATTTTGAACTTAAAGTGGTAAAGTATTGAAGTAAAGTATTAGTTTGGTCCTGTGACTGATATATAACTATATATGACACCGTCAGATCATTAATACTGAAGCATCAGTGTTTTAACAGCATGTTACTGGAGGTGGACAGTTAGTCCAGTGGTTCCCAACCTAAGGGTTGGGCCCCTACAAAGGGTCAGCAGATAAATATAAGGGGTTGTGAGATGATTGATGGGAGAGGAAAGTCAACTTTTGGACTTTTGCTCTAATATGAAATATGATGTGAACATCTGTTTGAATGAAACCATGTGAAAAGTTTAGAGAGAAAAAAAATCACTATTATATATCTCATGTGAAACGTGACCTGACTACACATTTCTTTTTGTAAGATGGCAAAAGACTAAAAGGTTGTAAAATAAATGATTCAATGATTCATAAAGCATTTCAAATGACTTATTGACCATTAATAAGATCATCAGTTACACCTTATAAACCCTTTAAAAAGGGCAACTTATTAAAGCTTCATATTCTATTATATCTGCAGCTGCAGACAGCTTCTTTGACATCACCTCTCTGTATCTTAAAGCGATCATTTCAGCAGATAAACACAATGAAGCTGACAGATCACACAGCGGAACCGTCTCCTGTCCTAAATGGGACTTTCACAATGCAACAGATGTGACTTCCTTCCCTCCTCGCTCCGGGCCTCGGATCGGGATTAGGAGGAGACCAATATCGGCTTTTTGTAAAAAAAAAAACCCGCAGACTTCAAGGCATCGCCGGCCGAACGTGAAAACGCTCGGACACTCCCCCCGTGAAATCGACTGACAAAGTGTTACACTTTGTGGAAGAAAGGCGGACGGCCGAGTGTGGGCCAGAGATCAGGCCACCTGTCAGAGCCTCGCTGGCAGCATTCGTGGGCGGGTGTTTCTTAACTAAAGCGCTGACTTTCTTTAACTCAACTCTCCCATCTGTTGAGTGGCCTTTGTCTGTTTAGTAATGCAGCTGCAGCCCTCCTCCTCCTCCTGCTGTTATTCAAATACTGTTACTAACCACTGATTTATTCATTGGCTTTACACACAGACATAAACACACCCATCCAAACCCTCCGCTCCGACCTTTTCCCCCTGAACACCCCGTCCGACACTTCGCAGTCATCCTTTTACTCGCTCGACACATCTCATCCTCCCCTTTTCTCTGTGTGCAGTCAGACCTCCCAGCATCCAGCTGTCACTCTGACCCCCGGCCGCACGACTCCGCTCCCCGAACCGCGGCCGCAGTCGCCCGCTTCCTCCAGCGGGAGCCTTTAACTCTCAGTCCTTCAAAAACGTTAATGAGGAAAGATAATGGCAGCAAATATTGTTTTAAAAATCCCCAGTATGTTAAAAAGGTCTCCCACCAACCATAGAAAGTTTTGATTCAATTCAGTGGTACGAAAAGTGTTAATTTAAACTCTACAGCAGGTGCATCTTAACACAACTTAAAGTTATGCATAATTCATAGAGTGGCTACTTTCAGGAATGGGTAGCTGCTAGCTCTCTGATAGGCGCAGCTCCACCTCAGCTCCACACTTGTCCAAATATTGACTAGCGGGGAGTTAATTGGCACAGCTCCACCCCACAGTCCAAATATGGTCACTTCTGGCTGCAAAATAATTGGATGCTTGTGCAGTAAGTTCTGTTAAGGAAACAGAATTTATTGGGATTTTGTTGGTGATTGTTGCATGAAATCAGATCATGTGCCTTCAGCGTATTTCAACATTTTAAGGATCGTAATGTGAAATATAGTCGTTTGTGTACAATAAATTCAGGGGAGGGGATAGGCGGTTGTTCACAGTGATTGACTGTGCCACAAGTCATAACTCTAGCTGTTGCCATAACTCAAAAGTTTTTGCAGGTATTGATGACACAGCTTACAGTCCACAAAGAGAAGCTGTGCATATTTGCTGCAGGCTGGAATGGAGACAGGGGGCACGGCATCCTCTACAGATACAGTGTGTAAACCGCTGGAGGTCGAAGCTTTCAGAGGTGACGCTGTTGGACAGGTGTTTGCACACTCGACACTCAAAGATTTTCATTACTACAGATGTTAATGCGACAGGTCTGCGATCATTTAGGCGGCTGATGTTGGATTTTCCTGAAGAATAGTTTGGCTTCCGGTTGATAATCAACCGTGTTGCAGGGGAACCCAGCAGTTTTAACAAAGAAAAGAAATGTCGTTTGCACCAATATCCATAACAGACGGGTAAATCAACTATGCCTTGGGTCTTAGGAGGTTATATAGATTGTGTCTGTGGAAAAACTGTTTATAAAATATGAAATGATTATAAATGCAAATACACAAAAGTGTCCCTGCTTATAAGTTATATGTTCAGAGACCACATTAGTACGCATCACTGCCACGTCAGGAATGACACGGCAGTGATGCCAACATTGATGGATTGATGGTTATCAAATAATATATATATATATATATATATATATATATATATATATATATATATATATTAAAAATGTATTCATATTGTGGGGCAATTCATTCTTAAAAAAATTTAAAAAATAGTTTGCTAATAATCTTCTCAGCATTTCATCAAAGTTAATATCAATATTAGTAATATTTCTAGTGAGATATTTTTCTGAGCACGCTGAGATGTGCCGTCATGCTGATTGGATCATGTCCTAAATGTCAGCCAATCAGATCGCCCGGGCAGGGCTACCTATTGTGTAATTTGGCAGTGGCTCACGACATGCCGTGATATATGGTGGTTATGTCACAGCTAAGGGGCGTTGTTTGCTGTGAGTGAAAAATACACACAAGTTACATCCTTTTTTTTAAATAATGATGTTGAAAATAAAGCACAATATAGTCCCACATAGCGGCTAAATCTGTCCATGTGAAAAATATATATATATTTAACTGAGTTACAACATGATTGAGCTGATTCAACCAACAGACACGGAGTGTTACTGAATTATATAAAGAGACTAGAATTGTAGCTGTGGGTAAAGTATGTACCTAAATGCACTTCATTGAGGTAGTTGGATGATTCTGAACTAAGGATCTCATTAAAGGGACATTTCCTGAAGTAAATTCAGTACTGTGATCACAGAAGAACACACACCTGCTGAGTGCTAGTGTCTTGGTATTCACGGGTACGAATTTGTACACACATGAATATTATTTGTGTCTGCAGACGGATCGGGTTGATGAGGTCTTTATAGCAGCATCTTTGTGTGTGTGTGTGTGTGTGTGTGTGTGTGATCAGCTTCCTGCTGTCAGCCTCTTTGTGGCTAATTTCACGCCGCATTCAGCGCCGCGTTTTTCTCTTGAAGCTGTCAGTCTCCGCGCTGACAACCTGCCCTGTTCCCCTCGCTCTGGACATATTCCGCCACTTAACGGCGCCGCCTGAGGGGAGACGCCGCCGTCCTTTATGACGGAGGATTTAGGCGACGGGTTTCGCGCCGTCGCCCCATGAAGCTGTCAGCCACGTAGCGGCGGCTCGGCCGAGGTCAGGCCCGAAAGCCGCGGTGGGAAAGGTCTCGTCGGTGGGCGGGCGGGGAGAGAGAGAGGGACAAACAGCCCACCCACAGTCCTTTGCTGAGCTTTAATTCCAGGCTGATTTTTGTTATGCAGCCCTCCTCCTCTTCCTCCTCCTCCTCCTCCCCGTCCTGCGGGGCAGAACAGTTTTACAAGCCCCCCTGAAGCCTGTTAATAAAGGCGGTGAAGGCCCCAGAAAAGGGCCTGGTGCTGCTGTTTGACTGCACATGGCAGCGCTGTAATAAAGTGGGCCATTCATCCTCCGCTCCCTTTCACCGCTTCACTGAGGGGGACGTTTCGGGGAGGCTGCTTGTGTATGGAGAGCCGGGTGCTCATCCAGCTGCGTTTTTTTTTTTTTTTAATTGATCCTAAGATTTTACATCTTAAGGTGGATTTTCTGTCTCCATTTCCTGCAGCTTCCTTTGTGGCCAGATGAGATTATGGGGCGGATGAGTGGCTGTTCTGGAGTGGGGAGAAGGAGCACTTAGAGACACTTTGGATCTCAGAGATGGCTCACGCTCCATCACACCCAACGCCCAGCACGCGGCAACATGGAAACCTGCCGCGCTGGAGCTGGATTCAAGATGCTTAAATAATATTATTCATAAACAGTTTCAAAATGTTTATATAAATATTAAGGATGCTCTTCAAAAAATAAACAATTTCAACTTTATTTGTCATTGCATAATAATCTTTTCTATAATTGTCCCTAACCCTTTTTCTATATGAAATTAAAATTCAATAAAGTGTTAGTAAGTGATATTCAGTTATAGACAGACACAGACAGGGAGGCAGTTTGATCAGATACATGGAGTAGACAACAACTGCTAAAAGAGACTTTAGTTTGTCAATTATGACAAACTAATGATGATAATATATTTGACACGTTCATTCTACAGGATCAGCTGGACATTTATTGGTAAAATTATTTCAAAAAGTGAACAAACATGGCAGTTAAACACGGATTTCCTGTTTCGTTCCACATAGAGCACAGATACATCTTTGCACAGCCACTGACAACCACTGCCTACAGATTCTGAGCTGTGATTGGACCATTGATAGTAGGGGGAGGGGTCTAAGTGACACAACAAAAGTGTACAAATAACCAGTTAATTGGCAGTTAACGAGTGTATGATAACTAATATCCATGCCGCCTGACAGTGGCACGGACTGAGTCATTACTTTAATGATTGCTGCTACTTTTAGTGCAGATCATCACTGCATCAATCTGTCTGTTCATTCCTTTAATTAGGAGTTTTAGTCATCGAGGTAAATGTCTTTTTAATTCATTAGTAATAACTTTGTAATTAGTAACTATTAGGTTCATCGGCCGAGGACAACTTTCAGGTGGCTTATCAAAAGCAAATTAAACATCATCAACAGACTAATGTGCGTTTGATGGTGCTGCCTGCAGAGTCTTAACTAATGACACGGCTCTCGGGCTGAGTGGCCCCATTAAATCAGCCTGCCCAACTTAATGTTAGGAGGTGTTAACAGATTGATTCGCTTAATCTGTTCAACTACATCAACAGTCAGCATGGGGTCGGTCAGCAGCCGTGTGTGTCTGTGTGTGTGTGTGTGTGTGTGTGTGTTAACCAATTTCACAGTCCATAGTCACGCACAGTTAAACTCCGCAGCAGCACAGTTTTTGGGCAGCTCCTGATATCCGCCCTGATGAGGGGGGAGAGGTGGGGGTCGGTGGGTGGCGGTGGGAGGGGCGTCGAGGGGGGGGGGGGGGGGGGGGTGGAGGCCGCCGCCGCCGCTGCTGCTGGTGGTTACTGCCTGTGCTGTCGGGCAGAATGGCGAATCTTCAAGTTCATTCAGCGTGATTAAACCAGAGCGGGGACTTTTCTTCCCGGCTAATTATGTGGAAATTACAAAGACAATAAAGCATCTGGTAGTCATTCTTCCTCCTTTCACGTTTCCCTCAATATTGTGACAGGCTGATGCATTGTGGGTGAGCCCGGGCTCCCCGCGCCGGGCCGGCGGAGAGCTGAGGTCAGCGGAGAGCAAATAGATGAATTTATAACTTTGCCTTTTCACGGTGGAGGAGCGGGGGTCATTGTCCGCGGTTCCACCCCAGAGACCACCACTCACTCTGAGGACACCCAAACCGGCCCTCCTCCCTTGTACCCCCACCCCATCTGTAAGACACAAAGAGGTGTGTGTGTGTGTGAGAGGGACCCTCACACACACACACACACACACCTCCCAGACTTGCAGGCCACCCTGGTAAAGGCTGTGTTTTCTAATGCTTGTCTGCTTCCACTAATTCAGCACACAAGTCACAGAGCTGGATCACAAAGAGCAGGAAGTCCCTCCGTCCTCTCCCCAAATCAGCAGATTAGACACATTCACCTTCCTTATGCAGCTCCATTCTTTAAACGGTGGAATAGTAGCTGAAAGTATGCAAATATACATATTAGTTCAAGAGAAAGTGAATAGGTTTACTTAATACTTGTTAATTAGAATCAGTAGTAGAACAAAAATCCTCTTAACCAAGGCTACGTTTAATGGCTTTTACCAAAGTCTGATGACAGACAATTCCATCCAATATGGTAAAGTAATACGTTCTGAAAATAGCTAGAAAGTGGACCGTAAGTTTCTTTAAAATCTGGCATTGTTTCAGTCCGATGGTCATTTTCTGAATATTTTCCCCTTTGTTTTGTGATAATAATTCTTGTAAAATTGTATATATTTCATTTAAAGCTCTCTCCACAAGTTACTATTGTTACTATAGAACTTCTGGCACTAATATTTTCCTACATATTACATTTTCCCTCCTTGTCTTAAATGGGTATTAACTGTCTATGGTTTTAATACTGATTTACTTATGTCTGTTGTAAAGCACTTTGAGCTGCATTTATTTATAAAATAGAATTTCTATAGAAATAAAAAGTGTGATTATATTATTGTGCAAACAACTAGATGATGTTCGATGACAAGTTGTCAGATTTAGTAAATTTGCGTTTTTTTTTTATTCACGTCTCAAGCTGGTTTTAAATGAGTCGATAAAACATTTTTATTTCCACATGTAAATGAGTTGATTTATGAATTGTGCGACCATTGAATTTCACTTGACTGATTTAGATTTTCGGCTTACTATCGCGGAAAACTGGAAAACAAGCTAATGTTCATGTGACAAGCTGCCGTCAAAGTACAATAAAAGGTAATTAAAACTGTTCATTTTCCGTTAGTCGATTCCATCATCATGGTGAAAAGAACATGTTTTCCTTTCTTTGCCTTCCTCTTCTTCGTTTTTTCCTTCCAACGTTTCATTTCTCACCTCATATCCGCCACTCTCCTCCACCTGCTGTCCGACATATCTCCCTCCACGTCCTGCTGCTCTCCGCCTTAATTAAATGTGCACTTCATTAATGTAAATTGGGGGGCTTTAATGCCCTTGTTGAAATTCTGAAGAAAGTGCAGTGGCCTCGCGAAATGCTCCGGCATCATTGCAAATTAGATTAGGGACCAAGAAAGGCAGTAAAATTAGAATGATAATGGTTGATATGGCTCCCTGACAGGCATGACTATTCAAGGATCAATGGGATGTTGAATGCTCTGGCGGAGCCCACTTCTCAAAGGCCGGGGGACAAACGTCAGCCTACAGATGTGCCTTTTGGAAGCACTTGAAATTAGTTTAATTTGGTAAATGGTAGGGATTTAGAAGCTTTTAGCCTGACTGTAACAAGACAAGAATACATTGAAATGTTTTGCCCTGCCGTTATTAGCATAAAACAGGGTTGGGCCAATTTGCATTCCCAACAACTCCATTTTTTTTCCCTCCATCAGATGCAGTTTTTTTTTCGCCCCCCCCCCCCCTCCCTCTATGAGATTGCATTTGCATTCGCTCCTGAACACTGTTTTTTAACTCGCCCGTAATCCTTTTAAAGGGGAGGGGAAGGCTTGATTTTATTCCAACTAATCTAATCAAAGACACCAATTACGAGGTAATTTTGATTAAAGTCCAATAACTCTAACGAGGCTTTCTCTGATAAGACCCGCGCGCTCGCTCTCTCTCCGCGGCTGTCAGGTTTTTAAGGCGAAATTACCGCCTCTGAAAAGTTCAGAAGCTCAAATATGTAAATGTCAGCGTCACGTACTTTAAATAACACGGCGTGATGATGAAGCCGCTTAAACAGACTGCTTCCTTCACGGCCTTTTATTCCTCCCAGCGGCAGTCTGACATCATTGACCTCATGGCTTTGTGGGCGAGCAGACGGACCAGAACCACTCCTGAAAAGAGAGCTGAGGGGAGGGGGGCATTCAGGAAAAAAAAAAAAAAAAGGTTGAGGAAGTGACTTTTTGAAAGCCAAATAGGAGTATGTTGTAAATATCTAAAAAAGAAGCGACACAAGTGATTGTTAAGTCTATAAGATAATTAAATGTGATAAAAATTGAGAACAATATTCAGCTAAACGCTGCACATTAATATTATTAATCACAATCTTTTACACTCAAAATAAAACATACATTTTCCTAAGTTAAAAATGCAAAATGCTCACGCACACAATTCGTGTTCAAGGACTCTCCAGACAGCTCAAGCGAAAATCATTACAAATAAAGTTATTCATTATTTTCATTACAATATTAAATGAAACAAAAATCGAAAACACTTGAGATTTAACACCCTCTTTACACAACAGAGTTATTAAGTGATTCAAGCGAATCAAAGAATTAAATAGTCCTTGTTTTTTTGTCCTTGAAATGTACAAGGAAATCAATAATAAACACATAATCAGTAATTGTTAATAAGTAGGATTTTCAAAATCATTTCCATCCATCCATCCATTGTCTATCCCGCTTATTCCCTTTCGGGGTCGCAGGGGTCTGCTGGAGCCTATCCCAGCGCGTTAAGGCGAGAGGCAGGGATACACCCCAGATGGTCGCCAGCCAATCGTGGGGCACACACACCATTCACACACCATTCACTCTCACACTCACACCTATGGGCAATTTAGAGTTTACCAATTAACCTGAGCATGTTTTTTGTATTGTGGGAGGAAACCGGAGTACCCGGTGAAAACCCACGCAGACACGGGGAGAACATGCAAACTCCAAACAGAAAGGCCCCAGACCCAGGCCCAAGGCGGTCTTGAACCTGCGACCTTCTTGCTGTGAGGCAACAGTGCTACCCACCGCACCACCGTGTCGCCCTTCAAAATCATTTCAAAAATTCTTTTTTTTTTTTCTTTTTAGCAGAGCCGTACGTAACGCTTCCTGTCTTTATATTTTAGGATTTTAAAGTGGGAGGTTTGCCTCCCCAGGGGAGCTCCATGCAGTTTCAAGGGAAGTTACATGAAGTAAAAAAAAATATGATGTTGGTTAACAAAAGGAGATCACCTTGAAGAGGCTAAATATTTGCGATTTGGTTAACAAAAAACTAAATGAACCGATCTTTGGTGGCATTAAACATGTCTATGAAACAAGTGATCTAAGATAAGAATTGTGATATTTATATGAATTGTATTCCCTAAGATGAATTTCGGTGTTAAAGTTAAAAGTAAATGTCTGAAACATTAAAACAGAAAACATGAAACATGTCCACAGCCCTGCACTGTTGGACCCTTTGACCTTCCTGAGTGGAACTGGTTCCTCCACTGGTCTTACTGGTGACATTCACTGGAGGGCCAAGGGGAGGAAGCAGGTCATGGCAAAGTGGCAACCGGCAGCCCCATAATTAATCGGCTTCCACTGTAATTAAGGTGTCCATCAACAAAGCGGGCAGCAGCGCTGGGCCTGCAGAAATCAACCTGCAGGAATAATGAGTTCACCTTTAACTGGCTCAGTAACAGACAGACAGCACGTTACAGGCTGAATGCACAATTCTTCTGATGGATCATCACGGTTTCCTAAATTCGTCTCAGAGCCTCGGCAGGTGTGAAAGAAGAAACATAACTTCCCCTATTTATCATCAATAATCAGAGTCTAATTGGTTTAAAACTCACTGTGCTGTATTTATGAGCAGATTTGAGTATATTAATGTACCGTACTTACTATAACTTTTCATATGGAGACATATTTTATCAGTTGTTTTACCATATTTTCCATAATATATGTAATATGTAATATTTCATTATGTTGTGGCCTCTACATTAAGAAAGGGTTATAATGACTTTATTTCCTAATAAAAGACAACCACATATGCAGCAGATTAACTAATTCTCCACTTGTTTCCATTAAACTTAAAAGCTTCAAAGCTCAAAACATGTGGAAAACCTGATTGGAAATATGACATTTATGTTATTGCTCCACAGAAGTCTAAGTCTTAATCACTCTAAATTCAATAAATCAATATGTGCAATGTCTTCTTACTTAGTGATTAAAGTATAAAATAGTATCATCTGCATAAAAATGCATTTTACGACTTGTCTGATGAGACAGTGTCTAAATATCTCTAGGTTCTGGACAAGGCACATTCACATGATTTTCACATTCACATGTTTATCGAGCCACCAAGAAAATACTTGTCAGAATAATCAACAGTTAGATCATTTGTTAGCTGCAGCTCCATATCCTTTATGGATCAGTTTGTTGTTGATTCTCTGGCCTGAAAAGAGCAGCCGCTCACTCTCCAAATGCAGGTAGAAATCATCAGTGACGTGTAACACAGTCGCTCCTACGGGCCACTTTGAAGGGTAGCGTTCCATGTCATGAACTCTTTTGTCATAAATTAGAGCGGCGCTGCAGATCGATCCGAGGAAACCTGCTGTCAGCCTGATGCGCGTCGAGCATTGCTTTTCCTACGGCTGCTCTGCTGGCCTGACGCGCATGTGTGGAACGTGTCGTTCAGAAAGTAGGATAAACCAAAACCGCTACGTGTCCGTGGTTTCTACAGCTGTCTGAGTAGATAAACGCCTCCTTACCCCAGCCTGCCCACCTGCTGCAGCTATGAGAGACTTTACTACTGCACCTACACACAGTGCACGTTTATTCTCTCTCTCACACACACACACACACACACACACAGCTACCTTAAGGTATAAAATTCTGTCATTTTAATTAAGAAATAACTGCACTGATTAGATAAAATAATTTGTTCTATACTGTAGGGATGTCTTTTTCCTCTATTTAGGTTTCTACTTGTGTTACATGTGTACATATATGAATAGACATTTTTCTGTTTTGCTGTTATCTTTTCAGTTCATCAAGCGTTTCTATCTGTCTTCTTCTATCTGTTATTTTTTTGTGTTTGCACCTGCTACAACTAGGACTTTTGCTAAGACGTGCATCCCTACGTTTTACTGCTATTATTAGCGTACTTTCCTTAAATGACTCAAGGTTCAGACATCTGGATGTTTTTTTGTCTTTTTTTAACCAGAAGCCCCATTTATCTACATATGACTTCTCCTCCTCTTCAAAGCAAATAAACCTGGTGTTTAAGGGATAAAAAAAAACACTGAAAAAAAGATACTTATGGAGGGACGACCATAACACAAGGGAACAAATGCACACAAGGGTCTCGATAGACCACATCCCTTTCTGTGTTGGTTTAAATTAGCTTCGAATAGAAATTTAAATTATGAATTTATAAAAATTCCAAAATTGTCAAAAACATTTTGGAAAATGAAAGTAGAAAATTCAACACAAGATTGTGACACAGATTGTGGACATTTTAATCTGCTTTCTAATAAAAAAAAATATACAAATTGTACTGTAATAATCAAATAAAATGTAATTTCCAAACAATAATATTGTGAATAGCAAAAATATGAATAGTTTGTAAATTTGGAAAAAACACTCGCCACAGTGGCTGGTGAGCAAGTCAATGTCTGAACATGTCGCTCTTGTTTTCATTGTATATGCGTATATGAAATAAAGACACCCTAAAAAGAAAGAGAATGATTGTGGCCCCTGAAGCTGCCAGGGTTCTGCTGAACGCTGAACCCCAGTCGACTACATGGTTGAACTGTGACCTCTGGCCTTTCTGTTTAGGGCAATTCATGAATTTCTCCTCCTACTGATCAATAGTAATTAGGTGAATTAAATTGTTGTGCTTGTATCTCATACTGTATCTCAGTGATCGTATCAATGTGTTTGTTTATTTGATATTTCCCCACATTTAAACCACCTTTTCCTTTAACCTTGAAGGATCTGCTCAATGCTAAAAGCCCAGCAAGCAGAGTCTGTAAATGTGGGCACCGGAGCAAGGATGCAGCCATGGATCAATGGCAAAAAGTGGAATTAGTCATTCTAAATCATGCAGCTGTGGTCGAAGAGAGCTCCTCCAAAAATCATTAAACAATCATGTATTCCCATTGATTTATTCTAAATACCTGAGGAGAGAGCAGATTAAAGCGGGGAAGAGCCGGCTAATGCAGATGAAGCAGCTGAAGGATGGGGGGTCCTCAGGGAATGCTTTTGTCCTAATCAGAAGGAAACAATACTGCTGCAATTACCAACCTAAGCAGGTCTATTAAGGCTCCTTCACTTGACATATTTATGTATTTCAGATACTGCAGGCCACATTAAATGGAGTTTACTCAGCCACTTTTACATTTCTGCAATAAACAGTGGAAACACCCAGCTGCTGCAGCTGTGTCATCTCAATGTAATCTCATTGGATTGTGCATATATATATATATATATATATATATATATATATATATATATATATATATATATATATATATATATATATATATATATATATAGACAAAAATGTGTTATTACAGCATACCACTGTGGTGTTAAAATTAACCACTGAAAATATTTTGATCTAAAATGACAGATTTAATGCCCTGACATTACATTTAAAATTTGCCAAAATTATGTTAAAAAGTAGATTTAAGTTGTGTCAAAAATGTACAGTTGTGAGAGCAAACATGACAGTAAAATGTGCTAATGTGATGTTAAAATGTGCAAAAATGTCCAGTCAAAATGTCTCACTCTAAAGCATTTAAATGACTGAATTTATATAGTGTGAGATGCCAAAAATGCATCACCATAACATGGAAAATAAAATAAAATTGGTGTTTTATTTATATGTCATTTGACCAGGCTGCTCATCAGATATCACATTGTGTAAACATATCCACAAAATATTGTTATTATTTCTTTCCTTAAACCAGCTGCAGCTTTACAGAAAATATCTGATTTATGATCACAAGGCTACAACAAAATCAGTTGATTTTATTATTGATTCATCTGCATATTATTTTTCAATGAATCACCTCTCAATCTCTTTTGTCTATCTTGGTTGTCTATCTTAGGCAAAACAAGTAATATAAATATAAGTTCACTTGGGTATGGGATATACACTATTCAATCAATAGATTATTAGAGAAGTCCTATCATAAAATAATATGACCTGTCCCTCGGGTTGATAAAACACAGTATATGAGTTCACCAGAGTCTTTAAAGTGTCCTTCCACAGGACCAGGACCACCAGATGGAGGATGAAGGACCTGTCACAGCTCCCACTGATTCATCAGATTACGTAGAGACAGATGACACAAAGAAACCGCCTGCTTTTAATCAATTATCAAATTAGTGGAAGTCAGTGGGGGACCAGAAACACATTTGTTTCCCCAGGGCCCCACATGAGGTTAACTCAGCTGTGCTAAAAATCCACAGTCAAATCTTCAAATATCGTGTTTGATCAGATATTCAATTTTACTATCACAGAGGAGAGAAGCAACAGAAAAGTCCACAAGTCCATCACCACCAGAAAAATCTCTCTGTGTTTCACAATAGATTTTTTTTATCTTTGTTTTCCATTGGCCTCCTGTTAACCCTCCACTTACCTGAATGTGGATCAAATAATTTAACCTTACACAGGTGTGAGGTTAAATTAAATGATAGGTGTTACTAGATCAAATGGATCAAGCACAGGACAGATAGCATCACAAAGAGCCGATTGGTGTCATACGTGTAGTATGTACAAGTATCCTGTTCAAGACATGGCAAGACTTTTTGGTAACCAGGGTGAAAGTCAAAAAATACGAGTGGCATTAGGGGATCAAGTCTGTTCATGGAATCCTTGTAATCAGATTCATCTTACAGTTATATAGTTATAAATAACGACAGCTGTGAGATTCAATTTATCACCTTATGAGGTGTGAGAAATAGTTTTTAATGTATATAATGTCATCAACCTGTGGTTCTAATCTGAAAACGAGCATATGTTATGTTAATGTTATAAATATAATGTATGTATCCTATGTTATCCTTGACTACACCTGAGAAGTTGTTACAAATAAGTGAATAAGTCATTGGAAGTGTTATTACCAAGTTATTAACATAGGGTATCCAATAATGTATATATAAGACTGCATATTCACCAAATGCAAAGGGAGAAACTGTGGTAGCAATGGTTTTTAGAGCCATTTCCTAAAGACAAAACTAATGGTAAACTTGAAGCAGATGATGTGTATTTCCTTATTTCTAAACACTTAGTTTTCCCCTCCGTCCCACCCAAGGGTCTCGTCCCTCAGGTTGGGACCCACAACATTCGATAAATATCAGTCTGGGAATAATTTCATGACCAATTCCAGAGATTAAACACAAAACCACTAAAGGTATTCAACACGCCTGCTATATAGATGTAATTTGATTAATTCATTTATCACAGCCAATTGCCTCATAAAATATAGATTAATAGAAAATATCAGTTGAATATGAATGAAATGAATATGATGGGAGCCACATATCCATTTAAATAAGTCTCACAAGTTGTTTCTAGTGGCGGTGACTTTAAAGCCTTGTAACTTATTCCCTCGGAGGAAATATTAATCAGGGCAGATTAAGCAGCGCTTGGCACATTTGCTTAATGTCTCTGAGGAGATGGAGGAGAGCGTGTTTCAAATTACACATCTATAACAAAGCTTTTACATCTTCAAAAAAAAAAAACCCTGAGCCGAAGCGGGAAAGGCCGCCGCTGTCTGAACGCATTACTCAAATCTTCCGACGAGCGAAAGAGACGCAGAGAACGTTCAGGATTTGGAGAGATTAAAACAGATTGGAAGTGGGAAGTGTTGCAGGCAGAAAACGTTGTTTTTCAGAAGTCAAACAGCCCCGCGGCGCTTCCCCCTGTTCAGCCGCGGTCACTGTAAAGCTTATTGAGCTGTTACTGTGACGGAGGAATCCTTTCTTCAGCTGAGCAAAGACTGATGGTGACGGCGCTCCTGTTTGAACAGCTGAGAGTCAACACACAGAAACAACCTCCATCATGCGCTGTTTAACAATTCCTGCACATCTCCTCTGGACCACAGGACCGACATGTCTCTACAGAAAAGTCCTTATTTGGCCGCTTCGCATGGAAACAATAGCACAAAGTGTGCGTCATACAGCCAGGAAATATTCTTTATGGCCTGAAAGAATTGATTATTTATATTCTATATGAAAACCAATGAGCCTCAGGTCTGTGGCTCACATATCTATCTGACTACTGGATTAACCTCAACCACAAGGCACAATGGTGTGTATCCTTGTTTGTGTGTGTGTGTGTGTTTTTTTAATAGATAATAAACTGATCGTTATTATCATTGAAAGTTAACTTCTCATGTCGCTTCCCAGCACTTTTGTTATATTCCAAAGCTGCATTGTTCCGTTTCTTCTTGCACTGACTGTGCAGCCAATGTGACAAAAGTGACAAAGTAAAGTAAGAGATTTATCATAATTTACAAAATAACTGACCTATCAACACAATTTAAAAACTGAACTATAGATTGAGATACATACAGGCACTGCATTAGTATTTGTAAAATGCCAACATGACTTTTTTTACTTTATAGAAGCACAATACTGAATGTGTGCAGTGCTGATTCAAAGCCATTTCATACGGTACTGCAGGTGAATACAAAATCTGCACCGAAGGGATCCCTGTTTAACTTGTTACATCGAATATAAACCCAGCTTTAAGTCCAGATCTCTGTGGCTCTGAGCTTCATATATTATGAAACGTAGTCCATCGGTTCTGCTCCTCCATTTTCTCTCCACTTCAATCAACTCTGACGAGCAACAAAACAACAAAAAGTCAATTCAACTTTGATGAAACCTCAGAAAAAAAACATTTTTTATCATCGCCGCGCGTGTGCATGTGTGTGTGTGCGTGCGTGCGTGCGTTATGCTGAAGATCGACTGGGCACAAACTTGTTGAGCGCTCGCATCAGGCCGGTCGATATTTCTTTAGCACAAACACAGAAAATGAAAGCGGCTTTAAAGGCTGAGGCGACTGTTCTGCCGCAGCAATCTGCATCCAGCGCAGGATTGACTGCTGCTCCAGCTTCAGTGTGTGGGTAATCAATGAGGGTAGGGGTTGGGATGTAATGATTAACTCTATATGGGGGTTCCTTAGGCTGCCTGCAGGAGGACGGGGGAGCTGAGGACGACAAAAGATCCATACCTGCACATTAGTCACCATTAACACAATATTGCTGTTTGGTTTGCAACATCTCCGACTTAAAGGAGCTAAATGCATCGCTTTACACAGGGATGCACATGAATAGCGCTGAGTTACACCAACTTGTTCTATAAAACATTTCAAATGCTGGGGCAAAAAAGTAAAACACAACAACTTAAAGACAGAACAATCATGAACCCAGTTCACTTGTTACTTAAATAGGTCACCCTATGTATTTGATAAGGGTATGAATAATTTTGGGCTTAAGTCTATATATCCATCCATCCATCCATCCATTTTCTATCCCGCTTATTCCTTTTCAGGGTCGCAGGGGTCTGCTGGAGCCTATCCCAGCGCATTTTATGGCGAGAGGCAGGGATACACCCCAGATGGTCGCCAGCCAATCGTGGGGCACACACACCATTCACACACCATTCACACACACACTCACACCTATGGGCAATTTAGATTTGCCAATTAACCTGAGCATGTTTTGTATTGTGGGAGGAAGCCGGAGTACCCGGTGAAAACCCACGCAGACACGGGGAGAACATGCAAACTCCACACAGAAAGGTCCCAGACCCAGGCCCCAAGGCGGTCTTGAACCTGCGACCTTCTTGCTGTGAGGCAACAGTGCTACCCACTGCTCCACCGTGTCGCCCAAGTCTATATATATATATATTATTATCTTATATCATATATTATATCATAACTATTTGAACTGACCCATTAGAAATATCCTCCATTCACTAACAAACAGGCAAAAACATCCACAACAAAATGGATGTTTAATAAAACTGAACTCTTCTCTCCATCTTATTTAAACTACTGGTTGGTTGACTGGTTGGTCTTCATTCATTCGCATGTGATCACAGTTAAATATGTGGATCACTTTATGTCATCCTCAATTGGCGCCAGGCCTATTCATCAGTTTTCCTGCAATAATTGGTAATAAAGATGTACTTACTATGTAATTTAGAAAATGTGAGGCGACTACTGAAGTGTCAGAATCAATTGATGTTGCTGTGACAGAGCAAATAAAGCTCTAACATTGTGTTTTACTACAAATAAAAATACTTTATTTAAATCTTGAATAAAGTGAACTGACCCAAATCAGGAAAAAATACTAAATAAGCTATATTATCTGCAATGCAAAGTTCAACGATTAAACTTTATACATATCAGATCAGTCATTTTATTGAATTAGTGTACGTTATAAGGTAATGCATTCAGCAGGTGTTATTCTAACGTGTCAGATACATATTTAGCTGACATGTAGATAAATATAAGCAAACCAGACACTGAATCCGCAGATGCTCATTATTGCAGGACCTGTATGGAGCTCAGGGCTAATAAACTCCATGATGATGTCCTGTCTACATGTATGTGAGGTGTTAGATGATGTTATTGGAGTGTAACAGTGGCTGCGGAATACGCAGCATGTGTTGGTGTGTCCGCGGCATTAATGTGTCTCCAGTGGCCTCGTGTTGACAAAAGCTAACTGATGACAGCCGAGCAGACGCAGCAGTCAGCCATACTGGAGGGAAAAAACAGTGTTGACCCTGCTTAGATTGGATTTACCGCAAGGCTGGATCCAACCACTGGAAGACATGATGGATTATTGTAATGGCCACCTCCATGGCCTTTTTGTCATGTTTAAATGGCAATACATTTTATGTGGGGATGGGAGGGGGGGGGGTTAACCACGTAAGGGCTGAGGAGGCAGATGATGTGTTTGAGGTGTAAATAAAAATGTGTCACGGGTTCACTTTGCGACGTTTCCAACTCAAACAGCACTTGTGTCACCGCGGGTTATTACTATTGATCGCCTCTCATTATGTGCATTAATCAGCCTGCATTAACAGGCGTTATTATATCTGCAGGACGCCGCTGGCATTTTCTTTACCAGATGACACCACCAGACTCTGGGTTTGGGATAATTGACATCTTTCAATGAAAAAATAATTAATTAGTTTAATTAGGCATGACATTGAGATCGGTATTGCAAAGGAGACCTGAGAATACAATAAGACTCATTACAAAATATCAGCTGCTAAAAGTCCCACAAGGAACAATTGTCTCTTTCCAAGAGTGGGTTTTAAAAACATCTGGGTAATAGACGTTTCTTTTATTACACATTACATCCAATTTTATATATCTATTGATCAGATAATTCTATGGTGAAGTTTTAAAGCAGGGACGTCAAACATATGGGTCCAACACGGCCCACTGGATGACTGCGCAAAGTAGACAAACATTAAGCAGTTCCTATTTCCTCTAAGCGATGTGAAGTCAGGGAGCATCCTTAAGGACTCAGGGGATAACATATTGACACTTGTGATTTGTAAGTGGTTCATAAGGCAGGAGATCACTTCACCTGCTGCTTAAAAAACTCTAAATACTGTGCACTGAGTATATGTTTTGAATTCAAATGCATGAATATGGAATAACGAGGACATCATATTGTTGAAATTTCACAATTTTTTCTTATGTGATCTTTCCTGTTTTGTAAATCCATCCATCCATCCATTTTCTATCCCGCTTATTCCTTTTCAGGGTCGCAGGGGTCTGCTGGAGCCTATCCCAGCGCATTTTATGGCGAGAGGCAGGGATACACCCCAGATGGTCGCCAGCCAATCGTGGGGCACACACACCATTCACACACCATTCACACACACACTCACACCTATGGGCAATTTAGATTTGCCAATTAACCTGAGCATGTTTTGTATTGTGGGAGGAAGCCGGAGTACCCGGTGAAAACCCACGCAGACACGGGGAGAACATGCAAACTCCACACAGAAAGGTCCCAGACCCAGGCCCCAAGGCGGTCTTGAACCTGCGACCTTCTTGCTGTGAGGCAACAGTGCTACCCACTGCTCCACCGTGTCGCCCCTGTTTTGTAAATGGAAGGTTAAATCATTGTGTTAATATTTATAACCAATTTCTTTACATAAAAGTGACCTTTTTGCCATAAGGCGAGCTGGGATCTTTCTGCGTGGAGTTTGTATGTTCTCTCTGTGTGGGTTCTCTTGAGGTTGATTGGAGACTCTAAATAGCTCGGTTGCGTTTCAGAAAGTAAAAAAAAAGTTAACACAAGGCTGAAAAACCAAATACATAAAGCACACATCAGGGGATGCAATATAAGAGGCTGCTTCAATCAAAGTTAGTGCTTGTTCCAGCAGGAGAATCAGAAGATGTCCAGGCAAAAGGGAAAGCAACTCAGTTCCAAATGAGAGAATACTGAGCTACCCTGTGGGTCTTTGGAACAATCTTCATCCTATATGACACCATTAGTTCTCCAGACACATCTGTGATAATACATGAGGATAAGAGCAAGTAAGAGCAAGATGATGTGGTCCATCATCTTGTCCCTTTTTGTCTGTAGATAGAGAAAAACCAAACCCATCTTTGAAAAGGCTCACTGCACAGATAAGAACGGTGCCATTAGGACTGAGGTACAGATAGTTTTCCTTTTATTTATTATTAATTAATTAATTAGTCTTTCTCTGTCTGTTCATGTTTGCCCCGGTGCACCTTATGAGCTGCAGGGTTCGACGTTGCAGCCATGGGACGAATTTGTATAGTCCTGAGTCAAAGTGAGATAGAAGACACTAGAGTTGATAATCATGTTTCTTTTTGCATGTTGTGAAATGAAAAATGAAAAAGCAGTGAAGTAGCCTACAGATGTATGCAACAGAGATGCAACCTGTAAGCTGCTGTAAATGTAGCCTAATGAATACAAATATGTTACAGTCATGTTTAGTTCAAGTACAACAATCCATCATTAGTAAACTGATGATTTTGATTGTTTTGATGAATATAAGTAATAAAAACGAATAAAATAAAACTAGAACTGAAAGAAATGAATTCTCACAAATTGATCAAACATTTATCCAGGAAGCGGTGATCAGTTCTAATTAGGATGAAACTGTGGGGAGAAACTGAGCAGTTGTTGTTGCAGACGCTGACAGAGACCCCTCAGCGTCAGACTGGTTTCCAGCTTCTTTATCTGCCGGCTCTTCTCACCTGTCTGTGATTAAGTGTGTGATTCTTTACACTCGCAGGGCAATCATTACACTCTTATCATCCGCAGCCCTGACGCTGATGCTAGGTTCCCATGAAACACAAGAACAACTATGAAAGGAGCGAAATCCCAAAATGTAATTGCAGTCCAGAATCCACCTAATTATTAATATGATATTTCCTGGGTAGCAGAAGTGTTTCTGTAATTCTGTGATAAGTTTATGTTATTAAATTCTCTTATATATTTATTTGAATGCATAGCATGGTAGCGAGAGGTAAATTTTTGTTTTTCATTAGGATACATTTAGTTTATTATTTGAATTTTCTCTTTTTATGATATAATAATAATAATAATAATAGTAATTATCAGGTGATACTGTAAGAAGTTATATTACAGTATAATAAACACCTATATCTGCTGACAGCTGCATTATAGTGAATTAACAATCATTTATTACCTTTACTTTTATGATTCATTTTTTTAAATGGCCTGTTAATGTTTTTATTACTGTATGGACTAAAAACAAGATGCAGAATTTAAATCCTGAAATGAATCAAATCCTGTGGACGGTCCTTTGGTCACAGTCTATTTTTCCGCCGATTTGCGTCTATTGTGAGCGTTTATGCGTTTATAGAGACTCCATTACAGCCGAGAAGAACCTGCAGATGCTTCTTTGAGGAGTTTTCTAGCGAGGCGACATGACTGTCTGACAGGGAGAAGGAGTGAGCAGGACAGGTTCATCTATTTGGAGATGGACACAGCTCCCACGCCGAGGCAAACAGTCTATAACAGAATGTAAATGAAGTAGCCTGTGCCAACAAACCACTACTTTCTCTCTATCATGAATAAATATTAGTGGTTCTCGCTCTGCTTGTTCTCCCACAAAGACCTGTGTGTGGCGTCACATTCCTCGCTTCCTGTTGCTACACCGGCCGTCTTCATCGGCCTCGGCGGCAGGAACACGGAGGGAGGAGGAAGGGCGGCTTGTTATCAAAGAGCCGGTCGCATGGTAAACACAAAGTCATTAACCTGCGACCCGGCTGGATGGCGTTTGGAGAGGAGATTCCCCCGAGTGTTAGGGGAGGTGCTGGGAGGAGACGGGCTCATCACACCCCGGTTTGCCGTCAGAATTCGAGTGAAAACGAATCTCCATTCATGTTGGTGAGGAAAACCCAGAGGAAGAAATTAGAGGGAATAAAAAGGATTTTAAAAAAATGATGGAGTCCCTCATTTCAGTGACAGCTTAAGATGGAGGCACACAGCAGGTGCAGCAAAAAATAAAAATAAAATAAAGATAATAAAGATTAAACCCTTCAAAAACATAGTCAACTCTTCTATTATTCTTAATAGACATGTTTAAACAGGTAGCAGTTAAAATGCCCAGTTAATGTTATCTTGGTTCTCTTTACACATACGCACCCCTACTTTCAGAATGAAATGGACTAGTCCACAATGTGTAACACACACACACACACACACACACACACACACACACACACACACACACACACACACACACACACACACACACACACACACATACAGTCATGTACATAAGTTGAAAAAATATGTGAGACTGGGAAAGATGTATCTGAAATCACACTCTCTCTTTAGCAGGTCCTCCACAAATCATCGAACCTCCTGTTTGCGACCACCGTGCTTTTTTGTAAACCACTGACGTTTAGGAAGTTGAGTTGAAGCTGACTGTAAAAAAACACACACACACACACAGAATTTGGGATTTCCAAAGGAAAAAACGGACCGATTTCTACTTTATCACTTGTTCTGTAAAAAGTGTTCAGATTGTAGTTTTACCTCTTCACATGAAAAGGAAAGGTTTGAATTTAGATTTATTTTTATACAGGAGATTATTATAGAGCAGTTTTATTGGTCTGGCCTATATGAAATAAAATAGGTCTGTATGTCGGCCACGAGCTAAAATGAGTTTGACACCATTGATTTAGAGAGAGAGAGAGAGAGAGAGAGAGAGATTACCAGGTATTCAAGCAACGTATTCAAACTGCTGTTGTCCCTCTATCATTGCTCCATAGAGAGCATCTTGTCACACTGTGTGTGTGTGTGTGTGTGTGTGTGTGTGTGTGTGTGTGTGTGTGTGTGTGTGTGTGTGTGTGTGTGTGTGTGTGTGTGTGGGCCCTCCAGCTGCACTGCCACGCACAGGAAAGCTCTCCAGAGGGTCATCATCAGGGCCCAGAAAATCATCAGCAGGCGTCTCCCTGCACGGTCCCCATTTTAGTTTTGTGTGGGTTATGTGTCCTTTTTTTATAGTTTTAATGTCCGAGATGTATTTTGGGTTTTTTTATGGTGTATTTTTTACTATCACACCGAAGGTAATTTTGTAATTTTGCAACGACGATAAAGAGATTCTATTGTATTCTATCTCTTCTGTTCTAATGAGTTGTTGGTGAATATGTGTGAATCCACATGATCTGTTGCTGTCTGATCCTGCAGCAACACTGGACTGAAATAAGTGAAGCTGCTAGTTAGTCGCATGGCAGAGATTACAGTTGTAAAACATCATTTCTAGGAGACAGATGGTTGTGTGTGTGTGTGTGTGTGTGTGTGTGTGTGTGTGTGTGTTTGCAGGTGTTCTCTGTGTGCAGAGCAGTATGCAGCCTTTGTGTCTCCAGAGGGAACTGTGAGAAATCTGATGAAATTGACTCTAGTGATGTCACTCGAGTCAGCGTCACATAACCACACAACATTTCTACGTTTTCCAATGCACTTATACAGCGTACCTCATGTAGCACACTTTAAATTCTATTTTTTTGTTATTTTATCCAATTTTAAAGGCATGCAGTGGCACTGAGTGAATGGCGTGATTAATGTGAAGGGATGAATGAGATCACAGTATGTATAATTATTGTGATTTATTGTTTTTACAGCACATAAGTGCACTGAATTGTAATTCTTTAATTCATAATTCTTTCCAAAAAAAAATGACGTTACGTTTCAGTGAACAGAGTGAATATCGGGGCAATGGAAATTTAATAGTGAGATTTACATAGATTACAGTGATATATGCAATAAAGGATTTGATTTATTGTAATTAAAATAATAAGAGCTTTATAGAAGAAACACATAAATTACTTTAAAAGGGAATCTGTCTCACAAGATTTTGAGTTTTGAAAGTTGTTATTCTTTAAGTTATATATGTTCAAGTTCACCAAATTCAGATCTACAAATTTGAGTCAAAGGACTCCGAATTTGAAATAATTTTAATTATATTTTTCAGTAGTTTAAGACAGAGTAGATTGCTCATCCTTGGCATTTAACTGTATCACAGATGCTTGATCAGAATTTGTAACTCATGTTTTAGGATCTGAATTTGGCCCAAATTCAACAAGTTTCCTGTATAATTTGAATTTTTAAGCCAATGGAAACTAAATTCTGATTCCTAATTAAGATTTTTCAATTTCCAAAAATGATGGGACTCATCATACATCATTTTATTCCTACACGGCTGCCAGGAGTTAGGATTTTCACTTTCAACGTATATTTGTGCATTTAACTGACAAACCGAGATATGGAAGGAAAAACGAACTAATAAAAAAAACAATTTTAAAAGACCAAAACAGAAAAGCCATGTTGGTTCCAGCATTACCTGCAGCCGTTTGACTGATCCTGTAATGACAGACTGGGATCAGTGCTATGAGCGGAGGACAGACGGCGGGATGAACCTGCTGATGTGAGGCAGCGGCGGCGTGTGAAGAGTTGATTTGAGGCTGTCTCCTGTGACAGACTGCTGTCTCTGAGCTTTAAATGGTTTCTCTGTCAGGGAGAATGGAGGGGATAAACTGCACTCTCCAATCCCCAGACCCATTTAGGGAGCAGATGAAAAGGCGGACGGACAGGCTATACATGTTCCCCCACTTTTATTCAGCGCCGGCCAGCTGATAAACAAAACAGCAAATATCCACTGCATTTTTGACAGCCACTTTTCACCTGCCACTCCACATGAGGACGCCGCCCTCCCCGGCCCGGCCTCGCCTCCTCCGCGTCGCTGTCGATCACCGCCCGGCCTCCCCTGATCGCCGCCGCTCCGCGTCTGCTCGCGCCCTGACAGACGATTAATTCACATCAGCAGCTGAAAATAATTATGGCATTATGGGAACAGTAGTCATTATTTAGAACATGATTAAACGTTTCCACGTCTATTGACTCGGGCCAGTGTGATTTATGCATTTGTTTAGTCAATAGTGTAGTTGAAATGATGTCATTAATTATGTATGGAGAGTCCTCCTCCTCCTCCTCCTCCTCCTCCTCCTCCTCCGCTGCTGTTCACAGGCTGACAGATGTAAGAGCAGGAGTCATCATAGTTTAGGGAATTGCACGGTCCCACAATCTATCTGCGGCTCCATCTCTACTCTCCTTATCTCCCTTTTATATTCTCTCTGCTCCCTCTTATTTAATGAACTTTAAGTCCTCAGCTGCAGGTTTTTGGTCCCCGTTCTTTCTGTGTTTGAACGGCCTGATTTGAAGAGCAAAATGTTCACAGGGTTTTTTTTTTGTTTTTTTTCCACAAAGGTGCAAAGACTCATTTTTCATGTTGCTTTTAGGTTTAGGTTAGGATTCAGATATTCATCTTATTATGATGAGCTGGTTAATGTCGAACTGAAGATGAACACTGAAAGTTCGCATTTGCACTCAGTTTTCAGTTAGTGATCAGTTTCTTGCAACTGTTCCATCCCCATCTGTTGGGATCTCCTTTTTCTAAAAAATAAAATGATGTATCTAAAACAATGTATTGATGCTGTTTGAATTGTGCCATGAATTACACATGTTGTTGGTCAATTTGTGTCACCATAAAAAAACTGTTCCCTACACTTAGCTGAATCGCAGAAGAAGACAAAATAAAAAATCGCACAATATCATGATTGACACAGTCCAAAAACCATGCTTAGGTTAATTGGAGTGTGTGACTGAATGTGTGTGTGTGTGTGTCATGTCGTGATAGAGTGTCAGTCAAATAATTATAATTTCCAAATTATTTCTTTTTAAGTTTGTTTGTTTTCCTGAACATGTTCAATTTGTTCATCTGTTTGCTCGAGTCTTTTTTTTTTAAATGACCCAATATCATGCCGATCTCACAGTAAAGTCATACATTTTATAAAAACAACAGGCTCACAGCTTGTACACAGCAGGACCTCTGTTTAATATAAAACCGCTGTTACAATCACACATGACTCCAGTCTTCATGAAGCCGTCTCTTCAGGCTCTATCCATCCTACCTGTCAGTCTGTGGTCTTAGCAGGAGGTCAAATGTCACCTGCCGTCCTCTTGTCAAGTCTCCCTCGAGTAATTTCCATTTTAATGTCACACTTCCAATCTATCAAAGATGTGACGGACATCACCCAGAAGCTTTAAGTCCTCTTCCCCTGAGATCTGACTGTTTAAAATGATATCTCACTGTTTGAATCATGCGGCGAGGCAGGGAAAAACCGCTCTGGTGACGCTATCATATCACTGTTACTCTCTTAATATTATTAATATATCATTGTTACTCTTCTTATTATTAATAATGCTTTAAAGGCAGACTCTCCTTCCTTATACCAGCCATACAAATAAATCTTCCCTGCAGAAACTGGTAAATTATTTAGAAATTGTCTGCCTAGAATCAACCAAGCAGTAGCAAGGGTGATCTCTAACACGTACAACTTTGAGATTATTTGAAAATCATCAACACACTGAACAAACTTCATCATGTGATCATGTGCATTTATCATTTGACTGTCTTCCAGGGTCTGTAGCAATTCCAGTTTCCACCCCAAATATTGCAAAAGCAATACACTACACAATTGACTATTAATGGTGTATCTCTACATTTTAGTCAATATGGAACACGCAACATTGACAAAAAGCACGTCGTAATGCTTTCATATCGCTCAGATTGGTTCTGAAAGTGTCCTTAATGGCAAACTGAGGGATGCCTAGTGAGAGGCTGTCTCAGCTCTATATAAGTTAAGTCTATTCCTTTCTGACAGCACTAAAAAACACAATGGGAAGGAAACATTGGTTCAGGGCTCACTGTGGCTCAATAGGACTCGATATTGAATCATTCAACAGCTATGTCCAACTATATGACACGAGGCGGGGCCGGAGGCTGAACCCAAATGCACGACTCTTCACGGGTTGATCAAAAGAAAAAGTCTTTATTATGATTCTGTACAAAAGACTCACTCAACATGGGGAAAACAAAAATCACTCTTGCGAGGAGAACAAAAAATCACTCTTGCGAGGAACAAACAAAAAATCACTCTAACGAGGAAAACGAAAAATCACTCTTACGAGGAACAACAAAAAATCACTCTAACGAGGATAACGAAAAATCACTCTCACGAGGAACAAACAAAAAATCACTCTTAACGAGGAACACGGGAACTGGGAAAAATAACGAGGCAAAGACCGACAAAACAAGACTGGGAACTTGAGCATGCGAGAACAAAACCTGGTAGTACTTGGAGCTGGGCGCTGGCTCTGACACATGGGACGTGACGAACTGGCACAGGACAAGGGGAGACACAGACAATATATAGGCAGGGTAACAGGGCACAGGTGAAAACAATCAGGGCAGGGGAAGGCAATCGCCTTGGCGGGAAACACACAAGGGCAGGAAGCAAAGGTGCCTGAAACAAGAGGGAAGAGTCATTTCACAATAAAACAGGAAGTGCAGGACAAGACAACACGAGTGACAACTTAACGTTTACGACGAGACATGACACTATATGAGTTATAAACATATTTAAATGATGCAAATGTAAAGGGCTAATATGCATACCTTATGCTTATGCATACCGTTTTTCTTATGCATACCTTTTCTCTTTTTTTCTTTTTATTGCTATTTATCAGTATTTTTTCTCCATTCTATGCCCATAATGCACACTGTGTATGCGTATCATCAACAAATTCTCTGTACGCTGCAGTAACAGACAAATTTCCCCGTTTTGGGATCAATAAAGTCATATCATATCATATCATAATATAAGTAAAAAAATTAAAATGATGAACCCAAATGTGGATGAATTGTGCTGGCATGGTTGTGGTAGGATTAGTTCACTTATGCATCTGTGGTTTTGTCTAATATAAGAAGGACTGCTCAAAAATATGTATTTGGATTTCAGGGTGTGTTTAGATGTTCAAGACTTGTTGCTAATGAAGGTTTAAAATGCTAAAAAATACCTTTAAAAATGTGACATGATACGTTCAGACATATGATGTTCATGATAGATGATGAAACCTAAACCTCCACATGAGACATCTTTCTCCCAATCACAGCAGTCATCAGTATCATTCTTTTAATTAGTGTACAGTAATGTGCGTGTGTGTGTGTGTGTGTGTGTAATGTGTGTGTGTGTGAGCACTGCTTCACACACCATCATCATTCGTCCTGTCAGAGAGAGCTGAGAATGTAATGTTGATATTCCACAAACAGAATGATGTTTGCAGCATTGTGAGAGATGGCCGGTTCCAGTCGCTGCCTCCTTCCCCTCACGCCTGACTCGGGATATTAATGCGCTCCAGTAACTGTTAATTTCACTTTGGAGAAGTGATTTATGGGTAGACGGCGAGCAGAGGCATAATCTAATTGAGATCAGAATGGCTGTTTCTCACACAGTCACGCCTGCACCTTCCAGATGGGGCACCGTGATTAATGCGTAATGAGCAAATAATCCATGAAATTAATAAAAAACTATTCTTCGTCTCTTCGTGGAGAGGAGAATAAATACAAATAGGAATCAAAGTGTTTTTTCTCTTTTTTTACACACTTGAAGGGAGAGCAGCAGGCAGCACGATCAATGGAGAGAAGCAGCATAATCAATCTGAGATTGGACTGTCTGTCTCGCTTTATAAAACAATAAGCAGCAGGGAGGAGGTTTCTGCACCATTAATATCTTTATCATCATCTTCAAACGTCTGCATCCCTCAAATGACCTGACAGGAAGGAGCCGCTCAGGAGCTGCCGCCATACAAACACACACACGCACGCACACGCACACACACACACACACGCTGATCATTGAGGAATCTGAACAGGAAACAGGTTTCAGATCAATAAAGCAACAGCAGAAGCTCTCTGTGGGAACATTGAACCAGATTCTTTTTTTTTTATGAAGAGAAAAAACAAACTGCAAACTAAATTAAAGTATTAAAGGACAATGCCGCTTTTTATCGCACGCTGGAGCTCGTTTCACCTGGATGTTGTGGTAAATCGGTAACATCACCCTGCACCCACATTTTTATTGAATATGTCCAAATATTTTTTACTCAACACAGAACATTTACAAAAGGAAAAAAAAACTAAATAGAGTTAATTTGTAATAATTTCAGAGTTAAAAGACATTCCTGACCTTCAAAGATGTTTATGAAATACTTTTTATTACTCTGACATAAGTTTCTAATGGGTTATTTCATCACACACATACACTAAAAAACATTATCTTTTATTTTTAAAATTGCATCTTTTCAAATATTTATACCTCATTAAAATTGCACAATTATCAACAACACGTTTTACGTTTTTACAGTATATATGAGTTTTCCTGTCCCTACAGGACAGTGTGTGATTGCAAATAATACAATTTTTCTTTATATTTTCTAATTGTACAATTCATTGGGAGGAAATTCTAGATGTAAATTAAATAAATCAACAGCAAAAAGTCTGACAGACAAGTTGGATTAAATGCATTTACATATAAATGTAATGAATGCTTAGCTGTACACATGTATGTTTCCTCTTCATGTTTTCTTTTAAGAAATAGAAAATAAGAAACACAAATGTCTATAAGTAGAGATTAAACTATCAGCCTATTAACTGATGAGATGGATAATTTACTATTTTGATAATCAAGTAATTGATTCAATTAATTATTAAAAGTGTCAATAATTTCCTCGCTACATCTTTTCAATTATTATTGCTGCTTCTCTCTGGTTTATATCACTGTAGATTGAATATTTAGGGTTTTTTATATACAAATCTGTGATGAAAACTTTTCACATTTTCAGACTTTTAAAATCCAAATGATATGAATTGACTTGCAAAGTTAAATGCAAACGGCTCCTTTAAAAAAAATGAAACCCAACTCAGATCTTCCACAATCAGCAATAAATGGATAAAGGCGATTTAGACTCATCATCAGAATATCTAGAACCATCTAAGTGTACTTGAGAAGATGGATGCAGCATGAGGAGGGGACGGCGGCTGGAAGGAGTATCCCGCTTATCGATTGACGGAACGTTTTCAACCTGGAGCAGCAGCTGCTTCTCCGTCAGAAAAGATCCATAACACTAAATGCTGACACCTTTCTGCAGAATATCCTCTATTGATTTTTACATCAGAATTCATCTTTCTGCATTAAAACACAGAGCGCTGCACATTTCCAACAAAGACCAATCAGGTGTATTTATCACTATCTGATTTATGTGTCATCATTGAGCAGGGGCTGTTCGACGTGTTGGCGGGGTTAAAGTGTGTCGGCAGTAATGAACTATATGTTTAATGTAGAGGTTGAGTAGTGGGGGGGAGGAGGGGGGGGGGGCAGACGACACTATTACATCACAGCGTTTATTTGCTCAGAATGACTCCTGGCTGCACTGACCTGCATAGCTTACATTTCACACGTAAGCCATTTACTCAGCTGGAGCAGAGAGCTGTGAAGCCGTGAAGCCGTGAAGCCGTGAATCGCACATCCACAGGATCAGTGTCAGGAGGCTCTTATCAGTCATGTGGGAAGTGTCCCCTAACCTCTACAAGTTAACCTCCTCTTTACCAACACGGGGCCTGCTGCCACTCATCAGCTCTGGACATAGCCAAACATGCCCTCTGCAGATGATGGCTATAAGCAGCATTATTAATCCTCTTGTGAGGAACATTGGAGCTCCAGAAGATGTTAGACAAACCAAACCTGCACTGGTTCCTTTGCATCGGCTCGACACACTTGCTCGAAAATGGCCCACAAATTGCTGAATTGGATGCAGAACTCGCTCTTAAGGTTATTGCTGAAGTTGGTGCAGGATGTTGCTGAGGTTGTTCTGTTGTGGAACACAAGCCGTTTGGAAATGTATCCTGTTGTGATGTCACAGTAGGAGTGGAAGTAAAGGTAGCCACCCCAGGATCCATGTAGCCACACTCCTCTTGGACTTGACTTCTGTTTGTCTGACAGACCACAACTCTCTTAGGGGTGTGGCTTTTGTGGGCCTTTCAAGACGGGCCTGGCTATAAAGTAGGCAAAAAAATGAGGAATCCATTATCCAGAATGTCTTCTAAGTGTGCAAGTGAACCTCATATCCCAGAAGTCTCTGAGACGGTGATGCTGTACTAGGTGTAAATTGTGCCTTTTATTGGCTAACTTCCTACACAGAAGCTACTAGTGTGGTGTTGAGGTAGTAGCTACTGCTTAGGAGGCAGTGCTACTACGATTCTGCTTGGATGGAAAGTCTCAAGCCACTGCAACCATGTTTGGTGACCAATGATTAGGAACTCATAAATATATAATGTAGTAAAATAGCCAACAAGAATAACATTTTTAAACTGCAAAAATGCCCAAAAAGCTCTTTTAATCAAGTAAACCATGTATGCACGTCCAGGATAAATTACAGATGAATAAATGTTAATGAGATATTATGAATGTATAAATATAATAATAATGCTCAGTAAGTGATGATGACGATGATGATGATGATGATGCAGTCTTCGCCCTCCTCATGATGTTGGATGCCGGTCTGGTGTCCCGCGGGACGGCAGCGATTTCAATTTACTCAGAGAGCAGCTCTGCACTTCTCTCTCTATAAATACCTGCGGATTGGATTGGACACACTTAAAGTCATTGGCTGTAAATGAGAGAGACTGTGAGGTCACCTGGCTTTATAGACCCGTTATAATCTGCCTGCGGCGACGTGTGAAGGCGGCTGGACAGTTTGCCTCAGGAGGACCATCGGGAGGCCAGCAGGCTCCTCTGGGCTGATCAAGACGATCAATTGATCGATTGATCCATGTAATTTTGACATGTTGGGACTAGAGCTTTTCTACCGGCAAATCTTCAGAACAGATAATCAGAAAACAAATACAAGTTTATGATTCCCAATGAATAAACAGAGTTTCCAAGGGCCTCTATTATTAATAAAACCTTTTTTTAGTTCATGCGTGCAAATATTGACTTTTTCTATAATGTCCCTGCTAGCACACAAATTATGAAATGAGACCACCCTTAAATTCTTGTGTAATAAATAAACCATGAAAGTTGAAATAATAAACAGGGATAATAGCCAAATATGGCCCCTTTAAAATAATCTGTATTGTCTCAGTAAAGTCTTTAAATCATTGTCTCCTACTCCATGTGAAATTGCAGAATCTCTCTTATTTATAATGAATTAATTATGTAAACATTTTCTGTTCTTACTATATTTGAACAGATTGTTGGAGTTGTGGGAAAGTTTCTGTCTCAGTGTTTGTGCACCGCAGCCTTCCAGTTTACACGTCACATTTGTGTCAGATCCAAACTAGTTGTGACGTCACAGATCCTGCATGCGTTACGCTGGGATTCAGCATGAGGCAAATAAACATGCACTGATAATTCTTCTATTGGTCGACTAATAGGTTCATTGATCAGTATTGTGATGTAGCGGCTGCAGCTGGTTCTCAGGCTGTCTTTGTCCCCCCCCTTCCCCACCCCCTGTCCCCCGCGCTCCCCCTCCCATGGCCTCGGGCCCCTGCGGCACCCCACAGGCTCTCCTTTGTAATCCCATTGAGCGGAAAAAAATACCAATTTGTAACAATTTGTCTCACAAAAAGACACACCAAGTGTTAAAGTGTGCTCTGGTCTCCCTGCTGTTTAAACCAGCCCTCGAACACACGGCCGCTCACTGGTGGAATGTATATGGCACATTCACACTTTTACCTAAATAACATTTTGAGGTACTTTTGAGGTACACTTTATACTTTCATTCCACTGCTATATATATTAGATGTATAAATCAACATCTTTTCTTAAACTAAACCTTATGCACATATGATAATGCAGTACCATTGTTACTAGTAATCCACCAAAAGTTTCTAAATGGGCTTCACAGATACAATTCATTATTGATAGAACAAATAGAGTTTAGTAATATAACACTCTGAATGAAATGAATAATAACTTTTAATTGTTTCTTTCCATATATTTTGCTGATAATACTGCTATTCTCTTACTTCAGTCACATTTTAAATTCAGGACTCTTGTACGTTGGATGACAGTGTATTACATTTTACTTATGTAAAAAGATGGGATTGTCTCTTCCACCATGGCCGTCACTGCTGTGTGGCTACAATAATATCTAATTGGAATTACACTCAACAGATTAGTGTTTTTTTTCTCTTTTATTGAATATAGATTATAATCTATTAATATTTCAGAACAAATCTTTGGGATTTTTGTTACAAATGACAAATGTGTGTGTTGATGTTTACTGCTATTTGTGCCTATTATGTGCATGAATAAAAAATCATTTGGTGGGTGAACATTATGGAATGATGGAATGTATTGCAATCCGATTATAATATGTTCTTTTAGCAAGAAACAGTTAATAATGATGAATAAGTTTTCTTTCTTTTCCACTTAAATATTTTATATCAAAATTAAGTGTAAGAACAGGTGGATGGAAAATGAATGAGAGTCATTGCTCTGTGTAAACACATCTTTGTGAATCAGGAATATCTTTTTTTCTGTTTTTATGTTGATCTATATCCACTTCGGGGTCTTGAGCCTAGTTTGAGAACCATTTTCCTGTACAGAGGCATTGTTAAACTAGCAGTGGAACCCAGATTCACAGATATGTACCTGAGTAAAGTGTGTTTTAATGGTTTAATGCTGCTGCAGATCCGCTCTGACAGAAAGGTTTGAAGTCACGGAGAGTAGAGACGTTTCCGTGGGGCCGCGCTGCATCTGCACGACTGCAAATCCGATTACGGAATCTTCTTAAAGACAGATGAAGAATTTATAATTGAATGATAAACAAACTGTAATGATAATGTCTCGGGGAGCAGCAGGACCGACTTTCTTAAAGTAAACCATCAGAGAATTAAATACTTAAACATCGATCCATTTTCCTTCAGAGGAGACACACACACACACACACACACACACACACACAACCTTACCAAAACACAGACTTCACAATCTTGTTCATAAAAATACTTCATATGATTTTTTATATCTTTTATATCTTTCCCTGTTTTTAATCAATTTGATTGGTTCCATTATCACAATTTCATTTTTATTTCTGTATATATTTGTCTCTAATTCCTTTTATCATCTATGTATATTCTGACTTATTACTATCTCTTTGACACTCACAAATTTTGACTGATTTAACACAATAAATCGGTGCTCTGACTGGAGCTGCAATGATTATTCCTTTTAGGATATGCTTGAGAAGACGTTTTCAGTTTGTACATTTTGTTAAATCGCCTGTTTGCTACTTATAATCAACATCTATCCACTTTTTCAGGAATCTATTTACTTTGGCTGTTTTACTTTAAGCTGTATATAAACAAGTATTAAATTTGAAATCACGCCGTAGTGAACAGACATGAGGTCTTGAGCATTTAATAATGTCTCTTTTAACATTGATAACTCCTTCTAAAGCATTTATAGCTGCTGTATGAACAGTACAATATATTATAATACAGCTAATACAACAGATATAATCAGATTATTATATAATATTAAGTTATAAATATGTTCATCAACTTTGGATTTTGAAGACTTTTGGAGTTTTAAGTCCTGTTTCATGCAGAACACCTTCTTTATTAAGTTTATTCAAATTTTTTGTTCAGTTTTCAATTCAATTTTCTGCAGGTGCATCTCTCGTGTTTATTCTTTGAATCTGTTCTGTGTGTTTTTGTTGGCGGATATATGGAAACGGGGGTTCATCAAGACATGATTTATGCCAAGAACTCACATCAACAAATAACTAAGGCCATTATTTGAATAGGGCGACAAGACGTGATCAAACACCACATAGTAATTGTGCTTGCAGTTGCCTCGTATGCCACATGTCTGTGGAGTGAGATCTCTGCTTTTAATGTCTCATAGTATCAAATATGCTGCAGAATTGCTGCCATTGTATCAACTGAAGAGTGGTCTAAACGTTAAATAGTGGAAGTGGAAATAAAGTTGGCAGGAGGCCGGATGGTGACGGGTTAACACAGGATCCTTCAGCTCCTGGGTGAGGAGCCGGAGGCTCGGGGGTGACATAACTAAAGAGGCATTAACGCCCAGTTGCGACATCACTAAACAAACGCGGAGGCCTCGGCGAGCATGGGAAACGGCATTATAGAGCTGCAGTGAATCGAGCGAGAAAACAAGGCACAATTTGAGCCTTGTGTCGAGCTGCCCGTCTCCACCTCCATCTGCACGCAGCTGACAACTTTCTATCATGTATACCAACTTTCCCAGGCAGTGGCGGCGGCCATGGCGGCAGCTCCATAAAAGGGGCTTTTCCTGCGGTGGTCTCATAAATCAGATTGGCATGGAGCTCTCTCTCTCTCTCTCTCTGCAGACACAACATGTTGACACCGTTCAGGTTCCTGCAGGGAAAACTCTGCGGTAAACTGATTTTCTGTGTGCTGCCTGTGGCGTTCACAGGCTGCAATCAATTACACAAAAGATCCTACAGATAGTCCAAAATAGAAATCGAGGCTACAGTTATCAGGAGTTGCTCTAATTGTTTTAACATTTATGGGACAAAAAAACGATAAAACTCTCTGAGCTGGCGCTGTTTAAACTGTTTCATGGGAGGGAAAACAAAACAGTGGAAGGGTCGACTGTTTTTCATTTTTTTTTCAAATTTGTAGAAAACATCAGGTGAGAATCAGCAAAAGCAGATGATTGGTTTCAGTGTAACATCAGCACTCTGCTTCAGGCTGGACTCCACCAGCTTATTGTTCTACATGTCACAACCTCTGACTTCACATTACAGGTTGCACTTCATAGGCATTTTAGTGCATATTTGGGCCTTAACTGAATCCTAGCATCCTTAAAATTTAGGAGATTTTTAAAATTATAATTGTATGTCCTTTATTAATGAGCACACAGTGAAAAGCACACCGTACTTGGTGGAAACATATTATTTTAACAAGAAAAAGACTAGACTTTTCCAGTTCTGTAGTGAACTTGTGTGTTTTAGTACATAACAAAAAAAGGCATAGTCAACATCTCATTGTGTTTTACATTTTGTGCATTGCATTTCAAAATAAAAGTCCACTTTTTTGTTTTGTTTTTTCAATTTGGCATTTCTGGTCCTCACTTTAGGGGGGCTATGTATACTTTCCCAAAAATGCGGTGCTTTTCTTTCATAAATGTGGTAATTAAGTTGCATTAAAATGTATAAACCAGTGAAATTCAACTTCCCTTCTCTGATCCTAGAATTTTGGACTCTACCTGCTAGGTTTGAAAATTGTTAGAAACACTGAGATAATGCAAGTATGCAACTTAACTAGATGTTTTTAGACACTTTAACGTGTAAAAGTTATATATTGGGAGGAACGTACTGAAACACTGACCACTAGTGTAAACACATGACTTCATTTAGTTTAAACCTATCTTGTCATTGATCGATTCACCCTTTCACCGTGATTTCCTGAATTGGCTCTTTGTGATTCTCCCGCCTTAAGACGTGAAAACAGCGGAATGAAAAACACACGTCAAACCCGTGACATTTTTATTTTTTGTTAAGTGTGCCGTTCATTGTTCTGCCAGAGCGCCGTCATAATCACTTACACCCATTAAAAGGAACCTGCCGAAGCTCTGGCGGACGCCGCCGCCGCCATTAACGTCACGGATATTAGGAAGAAGTCGTCAATATTCACGTGTATTGATGGAAGTGTCCGGATAACATGTGAGCTCAGTTTTTAGTGCAGATTCCCTCTTTAAGAGCATGAACTCCAGTCAGCCTCACTCCAGCCAGCGCTAATATCCCAAATGCTTCTTATGACCTACTTATGAAGTCAACCTCAGAGAATCTATTGATCCGATCGGCCAATGATGGGACGTGTCTGTGCCGAATCAGAGCGGAGCCCCAACAGAATGCGGCTTAAGTGCCTCCCTATACTTCCCTTATGACCAGACGTTGCCCCGAGTCAAAGGTCAGGGGTCACCAACCCAACCAAGGTCACCCCGCATTAACATTGCACCAGTTAATACAATTTCCAGACAACACAGCTCCTACTAAAAATGAAATCCTTTTAAACAGCGGTTGATTTTGAGAGGCGGCGCAGAGGGGAAGCTAATCGAATGAAAGTCTGATTTAACTGCCAAAGTATTTTCTCTGCGTATCTAATCAATACTTTAAGACTCATAATACCCCGGGTCAGCGGCGGAGAGATTTCCATAATCGATCAGAAGAGGTTCTCAAGTTCAGCAGGTTATTGTGCTGTCCCTCCCGCCTCATTTTTCATAGAGTTATTTATTGTCAGGGTGTCTGTCAGCTGCTGGAAACACTGTCCTGCTGCTGCGAAGCATTTCACTACTTGTTTGTTCTACGTGTTAAAGAGGACATTTCATGCCCATTTCCAGCTATGTGTCAATATACAGCAAATCTGGGAGCCCCAAATGTTAGTTGATTAAAGGATTATTTAATCGACATAAAACTAACATTTTGATAAAATGTTGATAATTGCTTAATATTAATTTATTAATAATTTAGGTCATAGTTTATTTTTTTTAATTACAATTTTGGGGGCCTTTACCTGACAGTGAAGGCAGTGAAAGCAACGTTCCAGTTTCTCGTTTGAGAAGATGAAACACACACTTTTAAACAGATGTTATAAATAATAGTAAATGGTCTTATCTTGTTCCCGGTAGAATAATTGCTGCATTTCAAATATAATAAATTTGGAATAAAGTGCATCTTTTAATAAAGTCAATGAATCAAATTGAGCAATAAGATTAAGAATTAGTTTCTTTGACTTCACACTGTCCAACTTTCCCTTCAATCCTAAAGAAGATTTCTTTTTAATGGGCACCTGTAAACACTTTTACTTTTGTCCTCTCACCTCCACTGCAATTTTATTTTGCCGATCCGTGAGGATAAAAATATCAAATGTCGACCGTTGTTGCGGAGGAATGTTAAAGCGTCGGTAATCGGTGTTTTCTAGCCCTCCACAGTCTGATCTGTTGGTAATGTGTTGGTCGGGGCTCGTAGCGACGAATCTGCAGAGAATTATCAAACGCTTTATAGCGAGTTTCAGCTCATTGTTTTTCCTCTTCGGCTGCATCTTTACTGTTTTTGGTTCACTCGTAGTGTCGTTTTGTGCTGCAGCAGCCAGCTGTTTTCAGAAGAAAAAAAAGCTCTAAAAAGCCACTGTGCACTACCTGCTCAGCACCAAACACACAATAAGCTGTAGATTAGACTGAGAACACAGTGAAGCATTTAGCAGCTAAATAGTAAATATACATGAAATTGGTAGAAACCAGAATGGTGGATTTAAATAAGAGAAAAAGAAACGTGATGTAATTGACAGATTTGTTGTAAAGTCTGCCCCTGTTCGTTGTCTGCAAGCTCACAAACCACAAACCACATGTCTCTTCCAAATCTCTGCGTTGTTTTTGCTGAGCTCAGCCGATGCACGTCGCCTACTTTGGATTTTATTTTATTTCGTTTGATTCTTTATGGGAGTCGGTAAAACGCGTTTTGATCCTTCCCGAGGTGTTGAAGTGCAAAGCGCCTCGGCTAACCAGCCCCATCACCCTGCCTGCCAATAAAAAATGAAAACCCATTTAAGCCAATGGAGGTGCGGCAGTGTGTCTGCGGTCAGTCAATAAACCAAACAACGGGCCGGCAGGTCGGATCAGGCGGGGCAAACGTCCGGCGGAGACAACAGGGTCACAGAGGAAATCCCAACCAAAGCTTCAACAGACACAAAGCAGCGTCCGATTTAAATATCGATACGCCCCCCCTCCTTGCTGTTATTTGTTCGGGTTACAATCACGACCTCTGCTTGGGTCGCTGTAACGTCTGGATCCGCTCAGCACATAAGAAATCATTTCGCTTGAAGCTGCAGTCACACAAAAGCTCCCATTGTCGAATACCCGATTGCGACTATTTAGCAAGGGACGAGTTCACAATGTTGTTGAAGCTTATGTTGAGTTTGATGTTGCATGGCTGGCCAACCATATTGTCTCTCTAACAGAACAAAGGAGGTTTTTGTCGTGTTGCTGAAACCAGTCTGAACATAAGCTGTTAATGGTAGCCACCCCGAGCTATCAAAAAGGTGCAGATTTTTATTTTGGACAAAAAAGCACAATAAGAAATAAGAAAATGTGACTTCTTTATTATAGATTACATACTGTATCTACTTAACATTTAGAATAAATACTTTTGAGTCATACGTACCATCTATAACAGTAAAAAATAGAAATAAACACAAACCAAGGCGGCTTGGTATGGGTCAATGGTCATTGGTTGATTTTGTGTCAAAGTTTAAATTCTTGAATATTAATGTGAAATATGAGTATGTCAGTATGACATTATCTTTAAGAATGCCTTTATTTTAAAATAAAGAAATCCTTACATCTAACTTGACTCTTAATATTTTAAAGATATTAAACCAAATATTAAAATCAAACCAATATTCTAAGATATTCACTTTATCTTTCTTTATTTATACAGCACTATACGGCATGATATTGACATGTGATGACATTTGATGTGAAGCTTTACTTCATCTTCCCTCAGTGTGCTGTGCACGATGTTTAATGCTGTTTCTGCGTCGTGTCCCCCGGGCTGAACCCTCCTCTCTGTAATGGAGTAAACCCGTCTGTAATGTGTGACGGCCTCTCGCTGTTCGTCATGTGATGCGTTCAGTGGAAGCACATTGTGTGCAGGATTCAGCGGCGGCATTTGTCAAAAACAGGGATCTGGGTGGAGGCTAATGATCCAGGAGAAATTAATGACTCCATCAAACAGAAAAATCTGCGGCGCACACAGGCGCAACGCGATCCTGTGACTTTGATAAACCGGTAAACGACAGATAATCAGGAGGGCGGGGCTCATCAGGGCCCGCAGCACCTCACTGTAGGTGGAAGGTGAGTCCTGATGTCTGCGTGTGATTCATAACTGCTTCACACGTAAATCCACCTGACGGCTTGTTTCTCTGTCTGGTTGTCGTCTTAAGAAATCATCAGAATCCGTCTCAACAAGTATCAGACTACAACACAAAAGATTACTATTGGCATTTAAACAACAATCAACAAACATAGTTTTTTTAATATTAATAATTTAACCAACCACCTATAAACCTACATTGAATCTGCGCTTCTCTCTTTTCTCTTCTCTGAACATTTATGCAACTTTCTACATAACCTAGGTGGTTTTATTTTTAGTCACGATTTATTTGGACTGGTTTAAGTTTCAAATAAATTTCTAAATGCGTCAGACAAAGAACTTATCTCTATCTCTCCCATGTTTGACACCACTGATCATCAAATCCTATTACTGAGACCGAAGGATTTAATCTACAATAATGGGACTGTATTAAGCTGTTTTAGGACCTCTCTATCCGGTTGATATCAGTTTGTTTACTATACTGATTTATCATCTATGCACACAAAAGACAGAGACAAAAGAGAAGGAGAGGAGAAGATATTTTTTCATGGTGTCACTTGAAGGTCTGCTACACTTCATGTCTACACTTCATACTCATACTCTGTGCTGTATGCTCCCTGCGCACACTCTGCCAATGGGAGAGCTACTGCCCCCTAATGTAGTGGTGGTGCAATTGCACTTTGTTCTAGGATAGTAAAATAAAATTTTAAAAAATAAATAAAAAAAGCATGTTCCCCGAGATCAAACCAGAGAACCTCGTGCCCCCCCAGGGGGTCGCGCCCCACTATTTGAGAACCAGTGTAATAATGCAATGACACAATGTAATTACAATGAGAAAAAAAAAACTCTGGATGCCATTACCCTGGCCTCCAGGACCACTATAAAGGAGTTATCTTTGATCAAAATTTCTCCTGCAATTCCATATTAATAAAAAACAAACTCATGGACTGCCTTCCTTTTTTTTTTAACAAAAATCAGTCACATCCTGTCTCTAAAAGAAGCCTCATTGATGTGGAGTCGGGTGGCATGTTGTTCCTCAAACCTACGCCTCCCTGTTGATTAACCTTTACTTGTGATTTAGTGGTATACACATAAATTTGACTTGACTGTTGAACAAAGTTGTGATTTGTAGATCAGCAAGCTTGATATTCTACATATGACAACTTTAGGACTTGAAGCTTAGAAATAAGAGGTTGCAATATGTAGCTAGTGAGGCTGCTAGTGAGACAGTGCATTAAAATCCATTTATTATTGTTTATTTATTCCTATAAATGTTAATTTAGGGGGTGGCCGGGTGATTAAAGGGAAATGTCACCAGACTACTACCAGATTATTATATTAGTTAACACAACACGGTACAGTATCAGAATTTCTCTTCACAGATTAACATCCAGTGTCATAAAAACTCTAACTACACACAGTATTACGTTATATGTGTTCTTGCATCAGAGAACCACGGCAGTTGAAGTATTAATGAGAACCCAGCAGGCGGCAGACCTCGTCTACTCATCACTGCATGAATCTGTCTCCATTGTTTTAATTTCATTAATGCAGTTTATTACCTTTTTAGTGTCGTCTCAATTTATGACGGTGGAGCACTCTGTGATGCTATAGAGAGGCAGACCCCCCCATCTCAAATGAATGTATAATCAGGCTTTGATTTCCAGCCCGGGCACAATCTATTACTTCACTGCCATTTCCTAAGTGTTTGCACCCCGCCTGACCCTGCCACTTTATCTGTTGGTTTTTATTCTCAGAGTGCACGCTGCCCATATGTTACTCTAATAGTTGCTATAATTCTTGTGCAACAGGGCTCGTGTTTTATTAGTCCTGAGTAAGAAGAGAGTGGCGGAGAATGCATTTTAATAAAACCCCTGTAGCAACACACTAATGGGCTGACACCGGGGTATTTGCATAGAGATGAATTACGCAGGGCCGGCTTGACGTGACTTTTAAAATATGATTGAGGAGGTTATTATTGCTGCACTATGATACGTGTTAACAGGTTATTTTAGCGTAGCTAGTGCTAATAAAATTCAGAACAAAAGACTCGGGTGATGAGGGCAGGGTTTTTCATTGCCAGAGTCTACTGAAGGTGCTCATTTTGTCATTACTTAGCCGAGCTGATCTCCTGAGCGGGAGAAACAACCGCCTGCGTTTCCCCACCGTCCATCCTCCCAGGAAGGCCACGACCGACCTCAATCTCATGATTAATCACAACAGTTTGTCCCTGCTCCATCCTGACACAGTTTAAAGGCTTCAAAAATAAGAGGCCAATGGGTGTGGGAGACGCATGTTTTATTTAAGCCAAAGAAGCACAGTGCGGAAATATTCCGTTGCATGTCAAAGTGAGTAAAAGCAACAATTGCTAAATTGTTTAAAAATGACCTAACCTGTGTTACATATTTATTTGAGTTGTGTAACTTTCATTATTCCAAATGTTTCCAAACAATTTTGGATTTTTTTTGGAAATACATCATTTAACTTTGTAATGCACATGCATCAATTATTTGACTCCCTGCCAAAAATGTTAGAAATTGATTTTATGTCTAGTTTTAAAAAGGATCTTTTTTTTAGCACCAAACAGCATCATAGAAAAACTTATTTTTAATGTGAAACTGCTTTATCCACTGATTTTAATGTTTTTGGAGAGAGGGTCCTCATGGATATTTCTGGGAAAAATCTCATAAACGGCAAACACTGATTCCATGCTACTTCTTGTCTGCATCTTTTTTTACTGTTTTAATTGAGAGACTTCCTACAATCAGAAAATTACAGATTGTTTGAAGAACCAGAAGTGAAATGACCCATTTCAGAATCATTCACTGATATCCTCCCAATTTATCACTAATTAGCAGTATTTAAATGATTAAAGACACTTTAACTTAATTATAAGCACATATACAGGCATTTGAAGCATTTATTCATGTTCAGCATATTGATATTTTAACTTCTCTATGAAGACTATAACCATTACTATTATGAAACACTTTTTATCTTTTCATTTTTATCGCACCTGATCACACCTGATCTACTGGTGCACCATTTCTGTGTTTTCCTGTAGGAGGCGCTGGTGACCCGGGGCACAGGAGACCAGCTGACCATAAACCACAGCGGCCTGGACGCAGGCTGCTCACTTGTGGCCATTGTTGTGGGCAGAGATGATAGGCACCCAGCCCGTGGCCGGAGACTGTAACTCAGATTATGATATTTCAGACGTGCGGTCAGGCAATTCTAGGTCCAGGTCATGTTGTTCATCACCGCTCGCCAGATGATGCTCGAGATGATAGTGGTGAATGGTGGGAATGCTTTACTACAGCTTTGTGTCTGAAAAGGACCTATGTGCTAATGTTATGGGGGAGGAAAAAAAGGAATAGATATTTTTTTGTTCAAAACTATAAGCTTTCTTCTGTATGCATATTCATAGAACTGGTTATTCTGTAGCTGTTGAACAATCAAGTGAATATTGTTAAATGTTAGGTGGTAGCTGGAAACTTTCCTTAATTACTCCATTGGATAAATAGTTGACAGTTAACTTCGTTGTCGCTGCTGGTTGACACAAATGCATTTTGGGATGCTTAGCTATTATCAGGTGATCGTAGGTCAAAGAGTTAAAGCTCAAACAACAGATATGACATTTCTGTTAGTTTCGTATGTTGATTTGAGGAACGTTAGAGTCTCCTTATCAGCCTGTTCATTTCATTTTGACTTTTATCCGCACAAATGTGCTTTTTTTTGTTTATTTTCTCGTCCTTGAGAGCGATGCAGCAGCGATGCAGTCCTGTTAGCGTTGTGCAGACACACTCATTCCTGCCTGGATTAGCCCGTAACATGAGCCTCCTGTGTTTGCCGTCGTGTGAGGACACCTGATCATAAGCCAGTGTACAGGAGACAGAGGCAGGGAGGTGAAACATCATTAAAGGAGATTATCTCAGAATAAATACTTGGATGAGGTTGCCACCTAGACTCTGTGATAACGCCGACACAGATTACATCTGCAGCACAGAGCCAGCAGGTGAGCTGCCTCCCTCCGTCTCTGGAGGAGCACCTGCTTTAAACACCACTCTCTCCCTCTCTGTAGGACTCAGTTAATGATTGACATAAGTTGTCATTAAGTTGCTGGAGCAGACAGAGCAATTAACAATGACTTTATTCCCGTACCCTACGGGCCGCTGATTACTGCACTCAGTGAACAGCGTAATGCTGCAGGAATGAATTACACTCTGTCAGAAGCACAATGTTTCCACTCAACCATGAATGTGTTTAAGCAGAAGAAGCCGCCGCCGTGTGGCCCGGTGGCTCTTCATAATGGGGGATCCCAAGGCGCTGCTTATCTCAGGACTCCAGGCGGGTGAGAGCGAGATAAGGCCTCGGGCTGTGGGAGCCACGGCCCCCCGTCACACATGTCCTTGTGTGTAATCTCTTGTAGTACACGGTCAACTGAGAGCCTGTCAATGGGCTCTTTATAAAGATCGGCTAACACATTAGTCACGCAGCCAAACAGGAAAGATTTAGTGCGCAGTCAACAGGTAGCGCCGCCAGCTGAACGCCGCTAACAGGTTGGATTCGGTTCCTGTTCCTCATTAATCAATGCAACACGGGATCTTCAGGTCTTTAAAGGCTAAAATAAAAGTCAAATAAGATCTAACAAATTTTAATCAACTTAAAGGGGCCCTGTTTCGCCTTTTTTACCAGTTTAATAATAACATTTTTATAATCTATTTACAAAAAATAACATGCTTTTATGCTTCAAAAGCACCTGAACAGACCTGTAGCAGCAATGCAGTCTACCTTCTCGCACACTCACCTTGAAAAATCCCTGTTCCCCCCTCCCCTCCCTACCAACGTGCACTCTGTTGTGATTGGCCGAGTGGTGTAGCCTGTGTGATATGCTGCTATAGGCCGCACCCACCAGGAAAACAACATCACTTTGTGATGGCTCTCACGCTTTCGTCCCTCACTTTTGGGCATCCGGCGCCTATGGCCTGTTGCTAGGCAACAACAACACACATCATCAAATCTGACAAACCCCACGAAATTGTACATTTCCCTATCAGAGAATTTGATTTGTTCATCATTCCAGTTCATGAGTATTGAACAGGAAGGAGAAATTTAAACAAAAATAGACAACAAGTGTTCCAGTCGTTTCGGATGTTGGTCCTTAAGGCTAGGATCTTTCTGTGTGGAGTTTGCATGTTTTCCTTGTGTCTGCATAAGTTCTCTCTGGGTTCTCCAGCTTCCTCCCACAGTCCAAAACATGCTGAGGTTGACTGAAGATTCTAAATTACCCGTAGGTGTGAGTGTTGGTGAATGGTGTGTGTGACCCAGAATAGTCTGGTACCTTTCTGGGGTGTATCCAGCCTGTAATGTCCTGATATTGGCTCCTGCAGACCCATGAGCCCATAGTAAAGAAAAGTGATTATTGAAAATGACTCACTGAAAATACAAGAATACAGAATAAAAATCTACAAAATTCACATAATAAGAAAATAGATTTTAAAAGAGACAGATGATTACAAGTGAGTGTTAAAAGTGATTCAGAGGACAGCTGCGTGTCCTGGTACTCACTTAAGAAGTTTACTAGAAGAAATGATGTGCACCCCTGATGATTGTCATTAACATAACTGTAGAAGGGTATAGTTGACTATAACTAGATGACTTTACCGACATTCGTGTGGTGGATTAATGGAAGAGAAAGAGAGCAAGATATTGTGTAGATTTGTGTGTGTGTGTTCATTTATAAACATATAATATTGTTTATATTATCTATTTGTTTTCAGACAATGACACAGATGAAGACCAACCCAATTGCAGTAGGCTGTAATTTGTAGTGATTTTGACAAAACTACAAAACAACTGTTTATTTGTTAAACCATACTAGAGAAAGTGGGCTTTTTCCATCATCCATCCTCAGTGTCCCAAACGTAACAAACTAGAGGGATTACGTAAAAATCCGCCCACCATCCCCAAAAAATGGTTTAGGTTGAAAATTCCTGCGCCAATTCTTGCTGCTGGCGCGTGTCCGTGAATGCGTCATGACGTCACTGTCAAGTTAACGTCAAGGTGTTCTTTTTTCACAGAAAAAAACGCTAATCGCAAACTGTAACACATCTGGACGTTTCAGAAGCTCCAAAAATTAAAAAAAAAAAGGGAGAGAGAGACGCAGAACAATTTAATAGCATCTGTGCTTGTATTACAGCTCGCCGCAACGCGCCTGGCGGCGAAGAACGGATAATTAAGCTAACGCTAACGCTAGCCTGGCTATGCTAACACTTTGCATCCAGAGGGACATAAACACGGACAAAGACGGTGTTTGGCAGCTTCGTCACCAGGAGAAAAAAGGAGGGACACGTTTTTAAAACTTTTGCTGATATGTTGGACTCATTTTATCGGATTGAGGAGCGACTAAAACAAACGGACGACGCTAAACTGACTCCAGGCTGAGATGCAACAACTGGTGAGTGAAGCTAACGGATGTCGTATTATAGTAGGATTGTTGTAGGCTTTAATAATGCCATTTTCAATTATTGTTCATTCCTAATTTCACAAACATATTTGAATGTCACTGACAGGTCACATAAAAATGCTTATAATTAATTGAAACGTGTTTGATAACACATAACCAGCCTCAAGATGCAAACTCCATGCATTAGTGAGTGTGGTGGTGTTCATGATACATGGCTATAAGATGACTGTTATAGCTATGGTTATAACCCAAGACAAGTAGACTAGATCCAGGTGCGGTTACCTCACACTCCTGGTATGACATCACAACCAGAGCTATTTCTAAATAGCTTGTGTTCAGCAACGCTACAAAGGAGGTCAGTCCACAGCAGAAGCAATGGGGGGGGCGTATTTCACAGGAACACAGAAGACGTAAATTCATGCAAGCACTAAATTATTATATTTTTCTTTTTTTATTAAAAAAAAAGGACCCCTTCAAAGTTCAGCACAAATGTCTTAAATATTCCCTTTTGTCTGCCGTAGGCTATAAAGACACATAACAACCTTATCATTATCATGATAGAGTAAATGTTTTAATCTTACTAACATGACAAGAAGGCCGCACATGGAATTCCGCTCTTACTGAACAACCTGGATGTGTTTATTCAGAATGTAAACACTTTGAAGGACATCGGAAAAATGTTTCCTGGTTATAAGAGGAAATGTGTTGTATTTTTTTTTTTATGAAGGTGACCTGGTACACAATGTTTTTGTATCTCCTCTTGACCCCTCGCTGAATCCTACTTGTACACAGAGATGATTAATCAATTGATTGATTAACACACAATTTGCTGTCAAAAGATTTATTAACACAAACTAGCAAACATTTTCTAGTAGCAGCTTTTTATGTGAATATTAGCTGGTTTTCAATTTTTTATGCTAGTAGAGTCAACATGTGTTTGTAACAAATCAAGTCATTTAAATATGTTTACCTGGGCTTCAGGGAATAATGATAACATTTGATGGATTATAAAAGGCAATAATGCCAGTCCTGGAATAATACGACAGGTCTCAGTTTAAAAAAACATGTTTACAGCAAATGATCTCAATAGAAACTAAAACCAATAAATGCTTCAGACAGACTCTCAGGATTCAGGACTCTGCAGATATTTGCAGCGTCTGGTTGGCAGTGAGGTATTCATGGCGTTACAGTGCGGCTGGCCAGCTGGCGGAACGCTAGCGAACAGATGCCGCCGGCGGTCCCTGAGGGCCACAGCCCGTGTTCACAACACCTGGAACACATAAAAGCAATGTTCACGTAAAGCTGGAGTCAACACAGAGCCTGTTAACTCCACCTGGAGTCAACGGGATCACAGTATTTCCACCTGGAAACAATGGAGAACCTGTTAAATCTACCTGGAAACAACACAGAACCTGTTAACTCTACCTGGAGTTAACGGGACCATGTTAACTCCACCTGGAAACAACGGAGAACCTGTTAACACCACTTGGAAACAACGAAGAACCTTTTAGCTCCACCTGGCATCAACAGGATCATGTTAATCTCACCTGGAAATGAAGGAGAACCTGTTAAATCCACCTGAAAACAACACAGAACCTTTTAACTCCACCTGGAGTTAGATTCAGGTAATCATCCTACCTTTAGCTTTAGCCGTCTTTGTGTGTGGACAGGTGTGCCTGAGTCAGAGCGGTGTCACACCAGCTGCCCCTCATCTCAGTAATCAAACTACATATCCTCAGTCCTGCCACTCCCTCTTTTAGACCGTATAGACCATGTCTGTTTAAGCCGTTTTCACACGTTGATCTCAGTAAATTTCAGGGAGAACTTTCAGGGCACCACTAGTGATTTTTAGCCCCACTCACACATGCAGCCTTTTCCGCATAAAGACTGAGTAACTTTACAGGGAATGTGCAGGGAACATTACTGTGAAGAGCAATTAAAGAGTTACGTCCATGTGACACAACTCAAACTTATGTATGAGGGATTTTAGTGTGTGAGTTACACATTCACATCAAATCGTAATAAATAAAAGCAAAAGGAAAATGAGTTCCGGGCTGCACGTTTGTGCCTGAGACACATGATCAATACAAATATAGTCAGCGTGAAAGCAGCGTTTGTTCTTGATGGGGTCATCAGGTCGGCAATTGGGCTGCATATGACTGTATCAAGTTTAAAGTCAATAAATGAAATAATTAAAGAGAAGACATTCATTTCACTCATGAATTCACAATAGAAGGTCCGACTGCAGAGATTAATACCACCTAATGTTGATATAGTGGGAACAGTGCAATCGATTCAACATGGTGGTGACTGTAGATGTTTTGAATGAGTTTATACCTTCTTTCTTTTGGTGTTGCAATTCTCAAAAGTCTTATTCTCTAGGCAGAAAGTGGCCAAAACTTCTACATAATGTATAATGTTTATGGGTTCACATGAGAGAAGACTCAGGAATCATATATGTTTATGTTCTGACACAAATTTAAATTAGTTGCACTTAATTTCTCAATTTGGTGGACAGATAAATACTTAGCTGCTCTTGCTGTGATGTTCAAATACAAGTATTTGATCGGAATTTTCTCTCTGTAATAAAATTGCATCTTGGGAATCATAGTTGGCTTCTCTCTTTCAGATTTTTATGTCCAAAGGCTTGTCGCTTCAAGTTTTTGTGAAAGAAAAATATATTTTCTAACTTTTTTTTTTTATGATGATTATTACGCAGAGTTTTTACATCCACCAGAATATTCATAACACTTGATTTGATTACAGGATCAGTGAAGTTAAAGTGTAAGTGAAGGGTTCTGAATCACATTGTCTGTTAAGAAAAATCGTACCTTAGGAGTATACACATTTTGCAATTTTTAAAATCGACACTGGCCTCAAAAAGGCATAAATTGTTCCCATTTGCTGATAAAATAACACTGCTGCTTTTAAATCAGAAATCATAATATATATATATATATATATATATATAAAAAAAAAAAAAAAAAAAATTCCCTTCTCACCCTTCCACGGGTGGTCTCATCCACTTTCCAAGCTCGGGTCCTCTACCAGAGGCCAGGGAGCTTGAGGGTTCTCCGCAGTATCCTTGCTGTTCCAAGGACTGCGCTCTTCTGAACTGAGATGTCTGATGTTTTTCCAGGGATCTGTTGTAGCCACTCCTCCAGTTTGGGGGTCACTGCCCCGAGTGCTCCGATCACCACGGGCACCACTGTCGCCTTCACCTTCCAAGCCTTCTCCAGCTCTTCTCTGAGCCCTTGATACTTTTCCAGTTTCTCGTGCTCCTTTTTCCTGATGTTGCCATCACTTGGTATTGCCACATCCACCACCACGGCTTTCCTCTGCTCTTTATCCACCACCACAATGTCTGGTTGATTTGCCATTACCATTTTATCAGTCTGGATCTGGAAGTCCCACAGGATCTTAGCTTGGTCATTCTCCACCACCTTTGGAGGTGTTTCCCACTTTGACCTTGGGGTTGCCAGCCCATACTCCGCACAGATGTTCCTGTACACTATTCCAGCCACTTGGTTATGGCGTTCCATGTATGCTTTATATATATATATATATATATATATATATATATATATATATATATATATATATATATATATATATATATATGGAGTTTGCATGTTCTCCCCGTGTCTGCGTGGGTTTTCACCGGGTACTCCGGCTTCCTCCCACAATACAAAACATGCTCAGGTTAATTGGCAAATCTAAATTGCCCATAGGTGTGAGTGTGTGTGTGAATGGTGTGTGAATGGTGTGTGTGCCCCACGATTGGCTGGCGACCATCTGGGGTGTATCCCCTGCCTCTCGCCATAAATGCGCTGGGATAGGCTCCAGCAGACCCCTGCGACCCTGAAAAGGAATAAGCGGGATAGAAAATGGATGGATGGATGGATATATATATATATATATATATATATAGTTTAGGCTCTATATATTAAAGAGGGGGCCTAAATAAAGCATGACTTTAGTTGTGGTGCCTGTCACTTTCTGTGGTGTATTTTATCTGGGAAATGGTCTCAGCTGCCATATTTTATAATTAAAATAAACAAACCAGCCTTCTTCTTATCCAAAAAAGACACATTTGAATTGGATGATTACTAAAACAAATCAGATTTGTTGCTGATTTGAAGTAGTAAGACATCATTTCCACTGAGTGCTAATTGTAGATTGGTTTGTATTTGAATAACTCAAGTGTGAAGAAAACGGATCATCACTGTGCGGTCGGAAACATCCTTCCTCCTCTGGTACTCGAGCTGTGCCATTTGTTCATGATGAGGACGTTTTCCTCTAAAACAAACACATCGCTGTACAAAGGCCACGTTTAAGGGCTGCTTCGTGTCAGAGCTGCTTTTAAGAACACGTTGTGAAAACTCTGTAAATTATCATTTCAATCAATCAGCCCTCACTGTTAAAATGTTTGAAAACAGTCCAAAAACACTAAAATATTCAGTTTAGTATGAGAAAAAGCAGAGTAACAGCTGCAAATCTAAAAACATCAAATTTCACAATTTTTGAATAAAAAAATAATTTCTCTGATCAACTAATTAATTATGCAATGTTCTATACCCAGGTTATTGTCATCATAAATCAGATTATCTTAATTTATTCATAAATACCTAAATTGCAAATTACAAAGTGACATCTTCAGATGTTTTTGTTTTGTCCAACCTACAGTATAATATTCTGTAATATCCAGTTTTGACAGGAAATGTAGACAAGCTGCAAATCTGAGACTTATTAAAGAAGCTGAAAGCACACTGAAACTATTAAATAATTTCTTAAGAATATTTAATTAACTATTCATAAACACTTATAAATACTCTTAGTCATACTGCAAAGGGTTCAATCATTTGATCAGGGTGGTGACAGATTTGTGTATTATAGAGCCTATTGTTTTTATTTAATGATGTTCTTATTTTGATATTTAAATCAATAAAGTAACTCAGCCTGGTTAAAATTAAAGTTGAATTATCATTAAAATATCCTGTAAGTCCAAAACAAAAAAAGACTTTGGTTTATTATGACAAGAAAACAGTGAAACGATGAAAATCTGAGACACTGGAGAAGATGAATTTCTTCAGGCTTTAAAGATGATAAATAATTTCTCTGTCGATCGGCGGCTTGATGAATGATCTGATGTCGTCATCTCAACTGTTCTGTCCTCACATCCAAATGTAATCTGAGCAGGACTCATATCATCTCAATGCACCGTTTATAGATACAGGCAGGAGAGATTTATGTTTCTGTTTCAGGATGTTTGTGACGTTTCAAGTCGTCTTCTTTCTTCTAGAGCTATTCTTCTTCGTTGTGTCTTCAGAAGCTCTTTTAGTTTTCCTGCCAAACTGTCGGGGAACACAGATGAGCTGATTTTTCAGAGTAATAAGGTGTGTCCGTCTCCTGTCTGAAGGTTGTGTGGAGGAGACTGTTGAAACCATGAAGAATCTGAAGTGTGGTTTTTTTACACGGGAATCCTGCAGAGAGCTTTGTGTTTGGAAGCAGCAGCTGTAGCCTGGAAATACGTTCAGTCCTCATGTTGGGATTTTCTATAAACGCCTCCTCCCTGCAGATGTGGTTTTTCCGACCTGTTTGTTTCACATCTGACGCATGAGCCTCCGAAGTTTGTCGAGGTTCAGTTTTAGAATCGTTCCTTGAAGGCCGGAGGAACTCAAACTTTGCTCAGGTATTTTTTTCCTCAGCTGCCATTCTGACATGAAGCACAGAGCATGGATTCATTTCATGACGCATCCCGTTTAGTTTGTCTGGATCCCGGCTGCTGGTGTGGAGCAGGACGGCACGGGGCCGTCGTCAGGTCCTCCTGAGCTAATCGAAGCTGCATTCAATCAGGTCAGGTGGCTGAGATCAGAACTCCAGCAGTTGTTCCTGTGCAAATTATTTTCTGCATCGTATCATCTTTGCTTTTGTTCATTATCTTAGGACCTCTGTGATTAACCTTGTGGCCCCTTCACAGGGTCCTGTCCCTCAGTTTGGGAACCGCTGATGCTACACCTCTGTGCTCTTTCTGTGAATAAATCAATAAATTCTTTTTTGTATAAAATTTTAAATAAAAAAAGGGAAGATTGTTTGTTATATTTGATATCAAATGTCCAAAGTACACACAAAAATCTGTTATAAAATGCTCACACACCAAACACTCAATTATTCATGTTTTTCTTGTCAATCCATTAATCAGTGAACTATTCCATTTAGGTTGGTTCTATAATTTAGAATTTGAATTTCAATAACACAAAGTGGCTGGAGCTTTTCATGGATGTCCTCATTGTGAGGGAGCGGTTCTCAACCTGAGGGGCAGGACCCCAGGAAGAGGTCACCAGATAAATCTCAGGGGGTCGTGAGATGATGATGATGATGATGAACACGATAATGTTTCCTGCAGAGTTTGAGCTCTGCTTCATTCTGAACGGATCCACGCGTCCTCAACGTTTCCAGACAAACTCGCTGCAGGTTCCCAAAGTCAAAACACACTTTAAATTCTTCAATATTTCATTTGTCTCCTCCGCAAAACCTTCAGAAAGAATAACACACATTATTCTGTGAGCGTCCAAAAGTCAGCTTTTCTGTATTTTTACAGTTCTGTACATGAACATTTAAATGTGGTATGGCAGAAAAACAAACACTAAAATTGATTGAATTAAAAAATATATATTATTAATTATTATAAACATATTCAATCTAAAAGGAAAAAATCCAAATCAGTCTTGTCTCTGCTGCTTTTGGCTTCATTAAAAAAATGTATCAGTATTTCTTCCTTATTTGTTAAAATGTGAATTATTTTAAAGAAGAAATATAATTAGTCAAGGTCAATTTAACACAAACAAAAATAGTTGACTTTTACACTTGACATGATTTGACTCGATTGAATCAAGTTTGATGTCCTTTATATGCTTGGCTTTAATTAAAAAAAAAAAGTTTATTTCTTGCTTTTATTTTTACACAGACTATTTATTAAAGAAAGAAATGCAATAAATGTTCAAAAAGCCTACAAAATGTCAATAATGTAAATCTGATTAAGATTTGTGTTGTTAAAGTTTCTTCATAACAGATGTAATAAGGAGAGTTAATCAAACAAAATGTAAAAAAATATATATATATATATATATATTAATGTTTCCTATTATTGGTAATAGTGTATTATTATAGTAATTAATGCAGCTGTGAGAGAAAACAGTATTATTAGTATTATATATATATATATATATATATATATATATATATATATATATAATAGTCATTATCATAAACGACGATAATGCTGTTATTAAAGCAGGTGAAGCAGCGGACATGACTATAGCCGACAGAAACCTTCAAATTTAAATCCAGCAGAAACAAGACAATTTACTCCTTTTACTCACACGTTTGCCTTCAAATTCCTTTTTTGTTGTTTTGTTTTATTTTGTGTCTCTGGCTCTCAGCCGGGACTTTATGATCAGACACGTCACCCGAGTCACATCTGGATCCACATGTGATGAATTGAATATCAGCGGCTCGTCGCTTCGCTGCTTTTTCCAATCTGAGAAGAAACCCGTGAAGCTTCACACTGAACACTTATGTCAGCTTTTTTTTCTCCTCCCTAAACTATGAAAAAAAATATATTAAAAATTGCAAAAAGCGATAAATTACTATTGTTTCGTGAAATGTCTCAACATTCCCTCGTTGTCTCAGGTATTTTCCCGTTTCAAAATTGACTCAATAAAATGTTTAAAAACGTGAATTTATTTTTAAAAACTTGTAAATCAAATAAAACACGATACGTTATGTAATAGTAATAATAATAGTAATAATAATATTTTATCTGCAGCAGCTTTTCAGCAGAAACAGAATATTCATTAGAGGGAAAAATTGACTATTTGTGATTAATCCATTAATCAATCCGTTATTATTCAATTAAACTCGCGTATTAATTAACATCTCGCGGGTGAAAAAAACAGCAAACATTTGAGTTTTTATTAAATAAAAGTGCATTACATGAACCTGCGAAGATACACAACTGCGCAGGCGTCAGTCACAACGTAAAACATATAAATAAAAGGTTCCGCAGCCAGTCAATCAGGTGCGGCACAGGTGCACAGGTGTGTGTGTTTGTAGTGTGTATGTGTGTGTGTGTGTGTGTGTGGTGTGTGCGCGCACAGGCGGTGGTATGTTCAAAGAGCTCCTCAAAATCTGATAAGTGAGTCAAGAGGCCTTCACGGACCATCTGGAGGCGTTGTGATTATTATTATTGTTATTAATATTATTATTTATTTTTTTAGGAAAGAAACGAAATAAAAAGTGGAATTTCAGCTTAGCGTCTTTACAAAAATGTTTTTTGTTTTTTTGTTGGTTTGTTGTTTTTTTACACATAAATTATTCACAGCAGGATAATTTCTATTGGATACAACTCACGTTTTCTATTTACAAGTAAGTGTCGTCTTCTCTGGCGGAACGAGTCCGGGTGGTGGGTGTTTTGGGCCATAAAATTATCTTATTTCCTGTCCGGACTTCGTGCAAAAAGAAAAAAAATATTAAGTTCTAAAAAAAATGGAGGAAAAAAAAAAGAAGTGAAGCTGCAAGACTCCCGAGAGTTCCTTTCATTTTTAAATTTCTTTTTTTCTTTTCCCCCACACAAAAAAAGGAGAAGGAAAAAAGGAGGAAGGCGGAGTTTTAGGAGCTGTCGTTCTCCGACGTGTGCAGCAGCAGCGCGGAGCCCGGTTTGTGCTTCTTCAGCAGCTGTGTGATCTTCTCGTCGTCCGAGTTCGGGTCCAGAGGTTTGTTGTAGTCGTCGTCTTCATCCTCGTTGTCCGAGGTCCCCTTCAGCCGCTCCGTCTCCGAGTCCTGCTTCTTCTTGGCGGTGGCCATCTCCGCCGCATGTTTTTTCCTCCATTTAGTCCTCCTGTTCTGGAACCACACCTGAGACACACACACACACGTAAACACACACGATTGTTTGCAAGGGTTTTTTTTTTTAATCGTTTTTGAGTCTGACGCGCCTGCAGGTGCGCAACCTGTCTCTTAATAACATAACGTTCAGAATGTTTCATCAAAAAACAAACAGAGACAGGTGTAATAAATAAACCGCAGCATTTATCGATCAGACAAATGAATATGTTAACGTTTGATCAAATTTGTGCAAAACAAACAAATAAAATTTGCTTTTATTTAGGGAAACAGAAGAAAAATGTGGCAGAAGCCAACGCGACGCGTCAGGATGAAGATCGTGACCTTTATGGTAGAGAGGCCTCGTGCATTAAATGACATTTGAGCCTCTCTTTTTTTAATTAAAAAGAGTTAAATGTGTGTTAAATGTCAGATCGTTCATCTTAATTAATTCGTCAATTAGCAGCGTTTTAATCCAAGACGTGAACAAAAAAAAATCGAATTTGGACAAACCAAGCTGTTTGCCATCGAATACGTTTTTTTCCAAGCGCCCTCTTTTTTTTAAATAAAAAAAGGTCAAAAAGAAGAAGCAGTTTTGCTTTTATATTTTTTTCTCTCCGGTTGAAGGGTGTGAGCTCCGTTACCTTGACCTGGCTCTCCGTCATTCCCAGAGAATAGGCGAGCCGCGCTCTCTCCGGCCCCGCCAGATATTTAGTCTGTTCAAAAGTCTTTTCCAGCGCAAAGATCTGCTGCCCAGAGAACGTGGGTCGCGTGTGTTTTCTTTTCCCGTCTTTGTCCAGTAACACGGAGTTCTGATCTGAAACCGGCAACACAAAAAAGCAACAAAAAAATCATGAAAGATGCAGTCACTTGAAATAGAAAACTGCCTCATTTACAGCCAGCTGATCAATTATTATCATTATTATTAGAAATGGTATTAATAAATCCCTATTAATTAATAATAGACTATAATTATTATCATTTTAAACTGAGGCTGGATCAAGTTATTATTATTCATTTTAAATAATATTTTTATGACTTTGATGTGATTTCGTTGTGATCATTTTTTTTTATTATTTTGTTTATGGCCCGCACACACACTTACGGGAACACGCAAATCTGGCGTCCCTCCAGTGCGGGCTCTGCATGACCCCCGGCCAGAAGATCGGCGTCCTGCCCGGCAGGTCCGCCAGGGGCTTCGGGTACCGGGCCACCGCCACCGCCGCCGCGCCGGGGCTGAAGTAGAGCCCCGGCGGCGGCGGCGGGCTCAGGCTGCTGAACCGCGGCAGCCCCGACAGGAGCCCCGCGGACGAGGAGGCGGCGGCGGCGGCCACCACGGCCGTGGCCCCGGAGCTGGACGCCACGGGCCGGTTCAGGATGTCGTTTATTCCGTGCGGGGTCGCGGAGGAGCACAGGTGCGGCGAGACGAGGCCCGAAGAGAGCCCCGCGGAGGACTTGATCCCCGGGGAGGATACGGCCATGCCGCCCGGGTTCGGGGAGGTGGTGGCCGGCGAGGTGGACGAGTTCGGGCCGGTGGAGGAGAGCGGGTACGCCGGGTACAGCGGGGTCTTCATCTCGGTCATGCTGTGCAGAGCTGCGAGCGGAGGGGTGCTGAGGAGGAAGGCGCTCTGTCGGGACCCGTCCATCGGACCCACGGCTAACATAACCGCCCCCCCTCTCTGCGGGAGACCCTGCGGGGCTTGGAGCGCTGCCTCTCCGGTTTGTTCGGGCCCTGCGCGCCGGAAACAGTCCAGACTAGAACCGGCAGCTGCACGCGGACGCCCGCAGCCCAAAGCCCATCTCAGCCCGCTCCGACAGGAAATCCAAACTCTTCAACCCGCAATAAAAGCGCCAAAGAGCCGCGCGCGGTCCCGCATCAGAACCCGCAGCATAAGACGGCGGTGGTGTGCGCAGGAGCAGAAGTTGTGTGAGATAATAAAACATGATCATCTGTCCTGGTGTCTATCAGCTCAAAGCCCAAACTTTCAGAGCAGAAAACCGAGCGCGGAGGGTGCGAGGCTCTGCGCGGATTGGCTGCGCGGGCGGTGACGTAGGCCGTCTGGATTTCGGGGAGGCTGCTGATTGGTTCCGAGCTGGATGAGACACCGTCAGAGGAGGAAAACGTATATAAGAGTTTTTTATTTTTAATGAGGTTTGGAGTTTGAAAAGAAGGTTCTCCCTTATTTCGGCATTTTCTTAGATTTTATCAAAAGAAAACATTTTTTTTCTTAATCATATATGCATTTTGAGTCGGTGTGGAGTTCTCATCTGATCTGGTTCATATGCACGTTAAAAGAAGAATGTTAAATATCACACAAGAATTTAATAGACACATTTGTTATTTAATACTGTTAAATATTTGCACTTGTAGCTTATGTTTAAATATGTGATCATTTAAGTAACCTAAACCCATCTAGATATAGTCTATATTTATTTAAAAGCATTTCTGAACTCATATTGAATAGTTAATGTTTTGTTTTTTCCCTAAATTGAACTGGATCATCAAATTAAGTTTCTGAAACATATGACCAGCATGTCAGCTGACTTCCCACCATTCATGGTTTAAGAGTTTAAAACCTTTTTTTCTAGCTTGAATAAAACATATGGTGGAAAGTTTTTAATAAATGTTAAAATAACGTGTGTTTGTGTTTTGTCTGTGTGTGTGTGTTTATTTTCATAACAATAAAAACAACACAAACCATGATTATTGATTCAGTCTCCTGAACACTGGATCAATAATGAACTCGATGTTATGTGTATTATATTTTGAGTGATGCTACAGAGCAATTAAAGCTGCAACTTTCTGTCAAAATGGAGAAAATAACAATGATGTTACAAGATTAAGAAAATATCAATTAAAATAAAAATTTATCAGATTTTTGATTTCTCAGCAGATGAGAACTTCAATAAGGTAATATTTAGCCAAGTGTTTGTATTTGTTGTTTTAACATGAAACTTAAAGTTTGTGCTCTCACATATACTTTTAAATTGAAACACATTTCATTTAACAGTGATGGGGTTGTTTTACTCAGTTTCATCCTTTTGAGCCATTTCAATACAATAAACAGTATTTATGAACTGCTATAATCTACTGCAGCCTGCATGTTTTTTTATCTTGTAGTCATAAACGTTAAACCTTATTCAGGTTTGAGGGCATCAGATACCTAATTTCTTGCATTCTTGTCAATTTTTATGCACCAATTTCTGATGAAATGCCTTTTTTTATGTAACAGAAAACAAACAATTCAAAACATAACAAAGTCAGGCTCTAATTCTATGTTGTTTTCAATTATTTAATCTGTAGATCAAGTAAATTCTGAAATATTATCAGAATCACTTCAGCAGTGTAAGAGAACACATCTGTAACACACTAAAGAAGGCCTGCGATGTTCTGTGTATGCTTGTCTAATTTTTTAAATAGAGTAAGAAACACACATTTGTGCAGTTTTTAAGTCAAGCCTGTGTAAAGATGTGTATGTTTCCTCTAGATTAAGAGTTTTATATCTGAGCATGTTGCTTGTAAAGTTGTGTTTTCTCAAACTGAAGGACAGATTTGTTTTATTTTAACAGAGGAGGTCATCTTTCTTAATAGTCCATTAATTAATCAGTGTAAAAATGTCCATGTGAACATATTCTGATGTGTTCTTTGTCACGAACGTTATCATCACACTATCATGGAAAAACTGAAAACCCAGCAAATATTCACATTTATAAGAGAATTATTTGCGTTTGATGACTGAAACAGCACATTTTTACTGTCGGCTGCCTAATGGAGTAATCTTATAAATAAACCAGCTGTAGAATGCCTCACATCAGCTCAAAATAAGCCTATTAGCCTAATCTGATACTAGGTTGATTTAAAAGTGGGTCAATCGATTGTTGTATACAACATCTCAGTTTTTGGATTTCAGACTCTTATTTAACAACTCTTATTTAACAACTCCCCCAAAGAAACAAAAGAAATCAGTTCTCTGAATGCATGTCTCCTAATGGCAGTTTTATTAGGTATATAGAAAAAAAACTTATCAGCAACAGCGCCAGAGGCAGGACAGTACACACATTTACAGTTTATATTTTAAATTTCTACGTCTGTTTACAAAAATGAACATGAGTTTATGGTCCAAAAGCACTGAGTTTGACCTGTAGCAGCAATGCAGTCTGCCTTCTAGCACACTCAGTCCTAAAAAAACCTATTTTGACCCCTCCCCTCCCTACCGAAACACCCCCTCTGTTGTGATTAGTCAGTGTCATTAAAGACGTCCCACCCCTCAGAGAGCTGGGGTCAGTCAGAGAAACACAAGTCAAGTCTAAGCACTCTGGAAGGGGGGGGGTCACTACTAACTTTCACTCCTGTTGTGACATCACAACAGGAGCCAGCAACAATACAGAGGTCAGACCACAACACAATGACTGGGTGGTCTCATTCACAGTTTGTGTGTTAACAGGAACATCAGAGACCTAAATGTTTACACACAAGCACTGAAAAAGTGCTTATTTCACAATAATGCCCCTTTAAATTAGGATGTTTTCACCAATGCAGATGTTCGACATGTGAACACACCTGCTTGTAATTGACAATACACATGTGAGGACATGAGCCTTCTGCAGTAGCTGTGTAAATGTTTTCATTGCTTCTCCAAAGTCCAACATGACGTCCTCAAATGTCTTGTATTATCAACAACAACAAAACAATATTCAATTTATTGACACAGACCAACTGCACCAGGACATATCCACATTTAAGAAGTTGGAATCTGAGTTTTTTACTAATACTTAAAAGAATTGCAATTGGTCAGTGTAATCTTACACATTGAGCAAAAATGCCAAAATAAATATTCTGATAGGTTATCTTGAAAACCACAAATATTTCCAACGCAGCTGTGAGATCATCAGGTGTTTTAACTATTTACAGGAACATATTTTATGTGTTGCTTGACTCTGGTGAAGGTGTGAACACACACGAAGAGGCTTCATCTGATTTTAGCTTTTTGTTGGACAGATGTGTGAGCATATTAGATATTTACAAGTTTTTTGGGGGAATCAATTTGATTCATTATCATTATCATAAAAGACAATTTTCACATTTCAGATTTACATTACAACTGATGAGGTGACAGAACTGACCTGAAAGACAGACGCTAAAAGTCAGTTTGGTTTTAGGTGTTGGTTCAGTTTATGACAGCAGTGGTTTTTCCAAAATCTGGAAAAAAGTGGAAAAGTAATCAAGTACATTTACTCAATCATGTATATAAGTGTAATATTATAACATACAGTAAATAATAATGGGCAATAATGGCAGGCAAAACCACACTCATTGATCAATTATAAGACTATTCTATGATTTAGTTACCATGCCTGCATGTCTTATTTCATTCTTTCAGATGCGTAAAGAAAAATGGTTAAAGAAATGTAGGTGTTCGTTACTTAAATTTATCTATGTAAATTTTTATGCAATGTAAATCTGGTTTGAAATTTTCTTTTTTTTTTGAATAAAGTCAGAAATCTCCTTTCAGTTTTAATGCTGACTATATTCTTAAGGTTTAAACAAAGGGGTTTATCATTTAAAGCCTGATTTAATGCACATTTTATTCATAAAAAAGAAAAAAGAAATTGATTGGGCCTTTTTGGACTTTGACAGTATTTTTAATTGTTGGAGTGATAAGATGTAAAACAAAACCTGTCAACAACATTTTGAACCGGAATTTATCCAATGTTCACATTACTCTTCTGGAAAACAATGCGCATATTTACATAGATGGTATAGGATATATTATATGGAGAGATAGTATTTGAACACTCACCTTCAGAAAATTAAACCTCTGATCTTAATGTTATGTTGATACCTGTTAATTACAGCTTTTACACTATTCACCTGTTACATTAATGTTTCATTATACTGCTTCACATGTATCTGATATCTTAAATTACTGTTCAGATTAAGATTTCAAGAACAAAAATGTGAAAAATGGTAATAAAATATGATAAATTAAGTATTTTAGCATTAATAAATAATTCATAAATCCTTAAACCATAAAATAAACCCATTATATGTTTAGCCTTTCCAGGGTCAGGGCTGAGTCTGAGATCTATTAATGCAGATTATAGTTTTATTTATAATTACAGGTAATTGCCTCCAGCTGAGTCATGATTATGAACTAAAACGGTTGTGGTAATTGTTCAAGTGAAGTGTTTGAAGCTGTCTTTATAGTCAGTGTGGGCAGGTCTGATCAGAGGAATACACAGTGGTACAATGGCGACTCCATGTGGTGCTTTTTATTAAATCAAATACTGAATCACTTCATATGCTGCTCTGTAACTTTCAGTCCCTCCTATCTCCCATTGTCATATATCAGCTCATTTTTATTTTCTATGTAACTTTTTAAAATTGTATTTAAAGCTTTTTTAATCCCTTTATTGTGGATTTTCACATCAACTCGCATCAGGGTATATATATATATTTTTTTTTTATTATTTTTTTCCATACTATTATAAGGTATAATGCCAAAAATGTCATGAGCTATACCCTAAAAACTTAGTACCAGATAATTATCTTAAAATGGCTTTAAAAGCTGAAAAAAATGTGCTTCTAGTTCTATACTCTAGGATTAAATATATCACTCTTAATTACATCATTTTGCATGAAAAAAAAAATCTGATTTTGAAAAAATACAAATGATCTGATAAAGGGTTCTTTACACTATATTTTAGATTTTGACTCATCTTGCCAACCATGATTTGTCACTGACCCATAAACTGTATGATATACACTGCATTTAAATACCATAGGTTATATACAGATGCACCTATATAAATAAAACTATATGGAGCCATTTTGCAATGAGTATTTTTTCCTTTTAAATACTGCATGTACATTAAACTTTTAATGCAAGACTTCTAAGAGTACTTTTGTTGTTGCAGATGTTAATAGATCACAACTAGATACTACACATAACCCAGTAGATTCAAAGAACTGTAGATATCGGGAGAACACGAGGGTTCGTTATATAATAACCTTTTCTCCCTGAACTATTGCCTGCCTCACACTTGAAACATGCCATAATCTTTTTATAATTATGAATTTGAGTTATGTTACAACTTATAAATTTACTTTTTTAGAACTACATTCATTAGACATATGTACTATATCTTTCACAATATGCAGAAAAAACTCCTCAAGCATCTAGGTTTGGTTTTGGCTATTGACCATTTTATAATACTTTTAAATTAGATTTAAGGATTGTGCTTTTACTACAGATATTCAATTGAGGTTTGTTTTTACTTGTAACAATGTATGTTTTTATATTGGGCTAATTTACAAGATCAGCACTGATATATATTTTTAATCCTCTCAAACTTGGTCTAGTCATAATTCTGAACGGACATGTTTCAGCGTGAATTCACAACTCTGATGATCACTAAACCTCCATACTTACACACAAGACAAAGGCTGCAGAAGTTGAGAATCATGCTTACTTCACAAGATTCACAAGATTTAATAGAATAAATATTAACCATGTTGTAAAAAGGTAGTTTGAGAATATTACACCAAGAAAAAGACAAAGCAGAGACTCTAGTGATAACAGTTCCCAGTTTATTAAATGTTACTCCCTTGCCATCAATTTCTGCTTCTTCAGCTTCTTCTGTGAAACCTGCAGAACAGAAACTCAGTCATTAACACGTCAAATCACTCCGATCACACCAGCATCAGTGAAATGTTGCTCAGTTGTTTAGTGTTTGTTTTCATGGTTTATCCAAAGGTGTCCTAAGTAGTCATCACGGCAACGAATGAACCACAGTATCCAGGAACAGCTCCGCTGGCTTACCTTTTTCTTCTGGGCGACCTCCTCCTCTGGTTTGGGGACGATCTGCTCCTTCTCAGTCAGGATCATCTCGATGTGGCAGGGGGAGCTCATGTAGGGGTTGATGCGGCCGTGGGCGCGGTATGTGCGTCTCCTCATCTTGGGGGCCTTGTTCACCTGGATGTGCTCAATCACCAGAGAGTCCACATCCAGGCCCTGAAATCACAAATGGGTTAGCAGCCAGAAACTCTTAAAGAACCAAGTACCTTTTTACATGTGCTCTGCTGTGAACAGACCCAATCATGGTTTTATATCAGAATGCTTGAATATGTCACTGCAAAAATGTAGCCCAACAGTTTCATTTATTAAGTCATTTTGAGGGGGGTTGTCTTTTGGTTTTGAACCATCAAAAACAGACATCACTTATAAATTTACAGACAATTTAAGTTTGTTAAACAAAATAATACTTGTTTCAAACTGACGGGCACTACAAAGCAAGTCAATATCCATAGTTTTAAGCAGCTATGACAAAGTCAACAGCACGTTTCTTCAGCTGTAGTTCAATCATGACAACTGAGTCCATAATTATATCCATTGATCACTGCTGTGCAATAATTATCACAATATCGCTAAGGAAAAAAACATTTTTTCTTTTTAAACTGAGTAATTCGAGTCCTACTGATTTCTTCTGGAACACTTGAGCAGCTTAAAGACGACCTGGCACCTGTTCAGTTCATTGTCCCAGAAGCTTAATCTTCAGTTTATTTATTGAACAAAAAATAATCTCCTGCCATTGTAATCATTTTAGTCATTTCCCCCCCCAAATATTTCTTTCACAATGACGACATTTTATAATAAAAGCTGAACAGAGACAATAGATGTTTAATGAAAGTAATCAGTTGCAGCCCTAGACTAAATATTTTCTGCTGCAAAACAGAAATGTATTGAACTGCATTCAAGAAACTAAACACTAACTCAGACAATGATCAGATTGCTCAGATTCAATGTTTTATTTTCATGGTTAATCCAAAGGTGTCCTAAGTAGTCATCACTGCAATCTGCTTCATACGAGTTACAGGCTTCAGTCTGCTGAAGACTGACAATAAAAAGGGACAGTGAACCTGTTACGTGATGAAAGCTGCGTCTCTGAATGTACCTTCAGCTCGGCGTTGCTCTCAGCGTTCTTCAGCATGTGCAGGAGGAACTCAGCACTCTTCTTGGGCCAGCGACCCTGTGTCCAGCCGAACTGTTTGGCCTGAAAACAATAAGGAATGTTAACTCCTGTGCAGAAGAGCTCCTTGTCGCCAAATTAACTACAAGCAAGTTAATGCAGCTGCTCAGGTTCAAGAGATTTGTTTTCATCTTTAATCCAAAGGTGTCCTAAGATAGTCATCATGGCAGCTTCTTATTAATCCAACGCTTCGACCAATCCGGCAGGACTCACCTGGGCACACCTTCCTACGCCGCCGTTGTAGCGACGGAAAGGGACACACTGGTGCTTGACGATGACGTCTCGCAGGTACTTGTTAGCCTTGCGAATGTGCATGCCCTTGATGGCCTGGGCTGTCTCACGGGTGTTCTGTTGGTCAGACAATACACAAACAGACAATATAATTGCAGATAAACATATGTATATTTTAAAAGTCCACAGTAAAAACAAACATGTCATGTCTAAATCAAAATTAAAGTCTTGAGGCCTTGACTGAATTGACTTGATCTTTTTCTTGCTTTGCCAATGATCAGCCCCATAAGATTACTTTTGTATCAAAGAAAGTTGAATATAGGAAGATAAGTAATGAAAAGATTATTTTACTCTTAAAGTTGAGTTAATATGAAATGGTAAAGTTTTAAAGTGGAGAAACTCTGAAATTAATTCAGGATCATATAGTATTGCGGGATCAAGTCATTGTTCTATAAAACATCAGAAGATAAAATTGCTGCAGGTTCCTAGTCAAAATGAAAGATTTCAAAGTCATCTCTCTAAAGCTACATCACTTAATAGTGATTATAAAATGAATTAAATCTCAATATCAGAATCAAATGATAGAATTATTTGCCGTACATGGAAAAAGACCAATCAGAAGAGTTAATTACTTTGTGTCATAATTAACCAACTACTCATGTTGACCAAAGAAACCTCTGGCTCAGCTTCCCACATGTGTAGGTTTATATCCATAAAGTTACATTTGGACAAATTGAAACTAACTCGTTGCTAAACTTGTTAAGAAGTTAGCTGCAGCTTCAATTCAGTTACCAAGTAGTAAAACATCTAATGTTATCTCATCTAGAGGAGCTTCTTTGTAATGAGTGTAAGGAGGGTTAGACACTGAACTTACCTTGAAGTGAACCCGGAGGTTGGAGCCCCTCGACTTGCATGCTGGAACATTAAACACAAACTTAATCACAGAACATGCACGTCTTCTATTAGACAGTGATGTGTGTAACAGCATCGTAGTAGCTCAGTTCTTTCAATGATTTGTTTTCATGTTTAATCCAAAGGTGTCCTAAGTAGTCATCACAGCCACACTACGTCTCCAAAACCTACAATAACATGCTTTACTTACATTTAGTCGGGTTCTCGGGGTCGAGAGAGTAGCGGACCATCTTCAGATATCTGGAATAGAAGATACGGGACTTCAGTACCAGAAAGTCCTCATGACTGCTTGATACGTTAGCTTTAGCACAGGTTAGCTAATAAAGATGTTAGCAAGTCTCCTGACATCAACAGAAAGCTATATTAACGTTACTAATCACCAACAAGTTTCTGGAAACGAGACAATCTGGAGAAATAGCGCTAAAGTTAGTTTTCAACAGTATTTCGTTTAGCTGTGCCGTTGAGACGCGACCAACATGGCGGAACGGTCCAAACCGGCATCGCTACATATATCACGATAAAATCTTAATTTTCGACTCAAACACGAAAATTTAACATCATCCGACGTGTCTGGAGATAATTTAGAGAACCCAATGGGTTGAATCGTCGGATGATGAAGATTTAAGGGAGATTGAATGTAGATTTTCGTCCTCATACGAGGTACAGGTCTCCTACCTCTGAGGCCGCGGAAGGAAGAGAAAGAGCGAAGGAAGCAGCGCCTCTTCTCCACTGCCCCCTGGCGGCGGGAGGCGGGACTTCCGGGGAGGAAATACCCGGTTAACGTGTAGCAGTAGCACGGGCTAGCTTACACATGCTAAAGTTCCAACATATGGGTCAGTGAATAGTCATGGTTTGAAAGGTGAGAAAGTTCAAAACTTCTTAAAATACAGCTCCAGGAAGCATTCATCAAGACTCTCAAAATGTACATGTTGTGTTCATTTTGTTTTCTTGTCATTTAAAATCACAATTCTGTGTGATTTTTGACACAAAAAGTTAAAATTTATAACCGAAAAAGAATTATTGATTTTAAATATTTCATCTACCCAGAATATAAATAAAGAGGAAGCATAATAACATAATATTTTTTTTTCTTTTTCAATTTTCTTTTCTTTTCATAGTTATTTATTATTTGGTTTTATTTCTTTTGTAAATATTTATTGTATTGAATTACTTTTCTTTAATTTAATTTTACTATCTTTTCAGTAATAGCAGTAGTCTACATGCGGAATATATAATTTTAAAAAATAATATATAAAATATTGAAATAGTGTTACATAACTAATTACTTTGACTTCTTTATACTCTTTTCCTGTTGTTGCTGTAAAGCTGAATCCAGGATGTAAATAAACAGTGTGATATACCATGTTAATTTTTTTTATTTTTCAGTTTTATTTTACTGCTATGGTTTTTAATATTTTGTGTTTTCTTTTACTGTAAAGCAGTAAAAATCTGGCTGTAAATAATAGCTAGATTGTAGCTAAATAAGTAGCATTAAATGCCATTAAATAAGGTAACACATTTAATTGGTTCAGTAAAATATAGAAAAGCATTTTACATATTGTTGCTCTGTTTAATTTTTTACTTTTTTATTTTCATTGAAGGAAATTTCATTATTTTAAATCATTAGATTTATTTTGCTTCATGATGCAGTGAGAGGGTTTGGACACTAGGTGAGCTCATAGTTCACCTAGTAATCATATTTACACATCTTCACATATATATAAATATATACTGTTGATGAGAATTAAATAAGAAGGGGGGGGAATATAACAATAACTTAATTTTATGTATTTAAAATGTTCTTTATTATATTTACTGTTTATTTTATTCTTTTTAGATTTAAATAAATAATATTATAATGATGGTGTTTTATTGTAATGATATTGTATTACACAGTATAGGCTACTTTGTAATTATTGAATTTGATACACTTTCTTGTAGTTTGAATTTTTTTGTAGTAGTTTCCCTTTTTTACATTATTGCCAAATGAATATTATAACATGCTGATTTTTTTTATTGTTTTTTGCCCAATATTATTTAATTTTTTTCATTACATTTTTCCCAAACTAAACAAGAACAGTGTTCTTCTGATTCGATTTTTGTATTTATTTATATATATATATATATATATATATATATATATATATATATATATATATCCATCCATCCATCCATTTTCTATCCCGCTTATTCCTTTTCAGGGTCGCAGGGGTCTGCTGGAGCCTATCCCAGCGCATTTTATGGCGAGAGGCAGGGGGATACACCCCAGATGGCAGGGATACACCCCAGATGGTCGCCAGCCAATCGTGGGGCACACACACCATTCACACACCATTCACACACACACTCACACCTATGGGCAATTTAGAGTTTGCCAATTAACCTGAGCATGTTTTGTATTGTGGGAGGAAGCCGGAGTACCCGGTGAAAACCCACGCAGACACGGGGAGAACATGCAAACTCCACACAGAAAGGTCCCAGACCCAGGCCCCAAGGCGGTCTTGAACCTGCGACCTTCTTGCTGTGAGGCAACAGTGCTACCCACTGCTCCACCGTGTCGCTATATATATATATATATATATATATATATATATATATATATATATTCTCATTATTGAATAATAGGAAAACAGTTTCTTATACTTTATTATACTTTTCTTGACTTGTTCTGGTTATGTGCTGTTTGAAGAAAATTCACATATATATTTTATTTGCTGTTATCTGTTTATCTGTTACACAGTGTTCATTCATGATTGATTCTGTTCCGAGAACTTTATTCATCCACAGTAGAGCACACATACAAACACACACATCGCAACAAAATAACACACCTTACAGTATGTGCATCACGTAAATGACTTTGTGCAGTGACGACTGATTAAATAATTAAACAACACACGGTGGTGTGGTACTGAAGCCAGTTATTGGTTTATTTATTTTTGGTATTTCATGTTGCTTCATGTGAGATGTTGAAACCAGCTACATATAAAACGCTCTGTGCACTCTCAGTGAGTCATGCACAACATTGCACTGTAAATAATGTCAAAGCTAAGAGTGGTGACACCTTGTGTCAACATACAAAAATAAAGATATTATTTACATCAGAAAGAAAAGCACATTTCCCTCGACGTGTTCGCACAGGTCAAAATGTTTCTCTCTAAAAGGTGAAAAACATCCAGAAATCAATTCAACGAGGGAAGTGAACAAAAAAAAAAAAACAGCCGACAGCTTCTCCCTCAGCGTCGCCTCTGATTCACTAATATACAGTCAGCATTTAGGAAACAGTGATGGTTTCACATCTCACACGTCCGACACGTACGGTCAGAGTGAAGATAAATATCTGTACAGATCCCACTGAGGCTTCAAAGTTCACTTCACATGGTCCTCGCTGACTCGAACCAACTCACAGGGACAGGGAGAGAGTTTCTGACAGTTAACTAAATGAACCAGCGACGAGACCTGGTCCTCCAGCTCCGGTGCAGACTACAAGACTTTCTGTCCTGCTCACATAGGAGACATTTTTAATTTTATCAACTTCACGAATCGTCATGACCCCTCGGTTGAAAACATAAGAATTTCAAATGTGGGTCGCCTGGAAAGAAACAAATAATAAATAAAATGTGCACTAATCTCATCCTGATTATTCTGCTCCTCTATTACCCAAAAGGTTAATTTTGTCTAGATAAATAAAACTTATACTTGCAACACAGCACAAGTACAATACATTTTAGTAAAAACTCCTCTTTTTCAAATATCTGTGGTCAGCAGGGTTTCCTGATGTCACAGTGGAGTCTTGAGCCAAAAAAAATCACCAAACCAGTTTTAGACTGTTACCATGGTGACAGGAGGCTGCAGGATCATTCCAAATTAGAGCTGCACATGATTGAATACTCTTTTGTTTTTCTCTCATTATTATCTAACGGATTTTTTTTTTCTTTGTATTCTCATTATTAAATAAATATTCATCATTATTAAATAAATAGTGTAACATCATAAAAACAATGACAGTGACTTTTTCAATTTTATTTTCCTCATATTTATATATGTAATTTGATTGATTTTAGATTTCTTTTCTTGCTATTATCTCTGACACAGAATTCATGAGTAATTATGTTAGATCAATTAATTGATTAGTCTTTAGTTTTGTTCTGTTTGGAACATATGGTAATAGAAAAAATATGTTACAGTTAAAAGAAGGAGCTGACATACACTGAGAAAGTCAGCTTTATGCCAAAATGCATCTGCAGATTGTGAATAAATTAATTTAAAAGATCAATAAATGATTCAAAAGTCAGGCCACAACAGTCTGGTTTTAAAACACTGACTTGTTTAATCCTTAAAATAATTTTTCAGTTACTATAAGTAGTGACTATGTAGTAGTGCAAACATTTTGATAATAGGAACTGTCAGTAGTTTTACATTTCTAATATATGGTTTTAATAAGGCCACACAGACACTAACACAGCTGATTTATAGGTTGGTAGAGGAACTCTGGAAAGTATTTTAATCTTCAATATGGATTTCGGGAATCTGAACATTAGGACTAAACTGCAGCTGCAGAGAGCTGGAGATAAAGCTGTTGAACTAAATGATACTGAAGGGTCCTATCTCATCCTTCCGCGTTTGCTCGTGTGTCGTCTCTTTTGCTCATCCTCATCCTGCCGTTTTTACCATTATATTTTCAAAGATCATTTTCCACATGGATGACAAAGAGTTGTTTGTGTGCAAAGTTGCAGCAAATTAAGGTTCATAAAAAACAGAGCCATGTGAACACAGCTGTCTTGCTTTTTTGCATACAAGTTTAAATCATCAATCTAATGCATTTCAGTCAAGAATCTACAAATTTAAGTCATGAAGTCAGCTGCATCACCTCCACCTGTAGCTGTGTCTATCCTCAGGTTTTGTGCATATTTTGCCTGAATTTGATGTTGTTGCATGTCCTTTTCATTTTCCAATGAAGCTTGCTTAACCCCTATCGAGTTGAGAATACACATCACCTCCGCTTTCCAGTGCGCTCTCAAACCGGATATGTTTTTTGTTTTTTTTTGCTACAGGGAAGTCAAACGTGTTTGCGTAGTTCAGGACGAGCAGCTCAGGACGAGGTGAAGACGCGTTTCTGAGCCATTCGGAGTGGAGGACGAGGTATGACACGAGTCTTGTAGTCTGCACCGGACGTTAAGAAGTAGGCACAGAGAATATGTACACGTGTAAATATTTGTGAAACAGTCCTCAGTCCAGCATGTGTCGATGCCGTCCCGCTCTCTTCACCGTTGTCTTTTACATATACAGTAGAAATGGGATAGATTGATAAAACATTATCACGTGTTGCAAAATATTGCAGTTCAGTAAAAAAAGAAAAAAGAAATCATTCCTGATTTCAGTTCTTTGTGTTTTGTTTGATCAGGTGAGACTTGGCAGGAAATCTGGCCCACAATTTAACAAGTTCATCAGCGTTTAAAAGACTTTTTTTTTTCCTTTTAAAAAAATGAAAATGATCCTTTTTTGGAGTTCAGTACAACACATGATTCTTCTTGTTTAAAAAAAAATCTAAAATGTCAAGGCAGTTTCTTACTCTGAGCTGCGGGTTTATATGCATAAAAAAAAATCACTGAGGAACTAGAGAAGCGTCGCAAGCCAGAGAAGATCCAGAGCTACTGCACATCGTGCTCATCACGCTCCTTAAATACTGTTAAATATTAAACCAACGAGACACCAGAAGAGAAGCCGATCAACCTGCAACACAGGGAGACAAGAAGTTAAAACACAGATTAAAAAAACATGTAATTAACAGCCAGTAACTTAAGAAACGGATAAAGTTGTATGAAAATCTTTGGGCACGCCACCCTTTTTATTCATTTTGATCTTATGTTCTTACTATTCAATTATCAACATCAATTTCTTAATATATAATGTGTGATATATAAGATCTTTTTCTTCTATTTTGAATTTTTCTTTGTCGTTTGAACTAAAACTGCAACAATTATTCATTTAGTTGGCAACTATATTGATAATCAATTTTAAACCAAAAAAATGTCCAAAATCTCTGGTTCCAGCTTCTTAAATCAGATTATTTTCTAGTGTCTTTAGTCTACTACGTTGTAAATTGATGTTTGAGTTGTGGACTGTTGGTCTGGAAAAAAAAGGGTTTTTTTTAGGTTGCATTTTTGCCTTTCGGAAATGGTGAACATCTGACTCAGTGCCCCCTGCAGCTCTCTGTCCAGCAACATCTGGTTGGTTTGTGAGTTAAAGGGTCCTTGTTGTGAAAAAAATGATAATCTCTGTTCTAAACTATCCGTAAAAAAAGATTCATTTTCACCCTCCTCCCAATCCAATAAAACTGTGTTTATATTGATTGATATTGATAAATAATATTGATTTTCTTTTAAATACTTAGGGGCCATTTTAAGGTTAATGACCTGATTTTAATGCATAAATGTAGGACCGAGTGATATAGCAACAATATATGTTGATATAAAATATTTCATATCGGTGGATAACAATGATAAAGAATGATTGATTTTGACCAGCTGGATGTAATGAATGAAGCTGAATGTGACTCTTGTGTTTTAAACTTGATTTGTCTGTTAAATGATTCCTTGATTCAATTTCGCTCCATTTCTAAGGATGGAGAAGCACCGGTTTCTTTTTTTTTCATGAATATATTTGGAACAGTTTTCCAACGTATTGATGGTGTGGACATTGACGATATATCATTGATTTGTTGTCCCTACCCTTAACCATTGTTTAAAAAACAATCAATGAGACACCAGCTGCTGGAATTTTTCCTTCTGGAGCTCATTTGGCTGCCAACACCTTCTTACTGAAGTCTGTATAAATCCTTTTTTTTTTTTTAAAGGTGGGCTATTTTCTGTGATCGTATTGTTATGTACATAAACCGCCATAAAACGGTTGCTGTATAGATATGGCCTTATAAATAAAGATGTGCCAGTGCCTGCGTAAAATCCGAGGAGGCCACGCCCAGTTTGACACAAACCTCAGGGCGCCATAACAGAGTCATGAAACGCCTCCGTAGTCTATTATAGGTAGAAAAAGGTAACAAGACTTTATTATTACCTCAGAAGAAAAGTAGGAGCTATTTCTGAAACAAAAACCTAAACTGAGTCTCAGCCTGATGTTTTAAATTAATTTCAGTTTCAATTTCATTTCAAGCATTAAAACACCTTTAAATACACAAGACCTGCATACACAAAACAAATAAGAAAAATAATGCAGTCAATGACACGTATGTTGAAACTAAATAGGAAGTGGAATGAATAATAACTGATGAGTCTCGGCACCTACATGTGAAGCCGTGATCCACTGGACCGGCCTTCAGCTTCTCTTCAGGGCAGGAAGACAGGAAGCGGGCTGGGGGTGTCTCGGGTGTCGCTGGAGGAGGGGGAGGCAGTCAGAGAGGTTGGACCCGGGAGATGCAGGGGGCCAGGGTGGGAGAGTCCAGCCCCCCCAGCCCCACCCCCCGCGGTGGCGGCGGCTCACTTCAGACAGGGGCTGACCACGGTGGGAGTGGGCGGGTAAACCAGAGCCACGTTGACCCGCTCCGAGCCGTTCTTGGGGCAGATGATCTCCGTCAGGCCGTCGGGCCGTGGCTGGCTCAGCAGCTCACCTGCAGGATACAAGCCGTCAGTCGGGCTGTTGGTTGGACAAATCAAGAGGTGGGACTGCTGGAGCCGATCCCAGAACATGCAAACTCCACACAAAAAGGTCCCAGACCAAGTACGTGAACCTCAGACCTTCTTGTTAGGAGACAGCACTACCCACCCTGCTGGACCCCCATTTTCAAATTATTATATAGAGAAGAAAACCCACCCGTGAATTGTCTTTTTTTTCCAATACAACATTTTAGTTTTCATATATTATTCACAGAGAGAAAGGAAACACTAATAAATCTAATAATAATAAATCACAGTATGGCATTTCTCAGGCTACAAAAACAGAAAAAATAGAAACATATAAATGACATTTTAAAAGAAAAAAAGTAAAGAGTAACATATAGATGAGATTTTTCATGTGGATGATAAGTGGCGTCTGTATTACACATCAGTACATGAACTTTATTAGTCTTTGGTCTTACTCTTAGTTTTCTACCTGAACCTGTCACCCAGTGACTCACTGATGTGTTTTTATTTAATTCTAAAGCAACAACAGACGTCTACCGCACAGAAAAGAAGGAATATCAGTGTTTGGATCCGCACAAGATACTGATATAGAAAGAATAAAGAATGTTCATTCTACGTTTGACCTATTATACTCAAAATTTTAGTCATTTTATTCTGGATTTTATTAAAATTTCATGATAATTTACAATGAATTTAATGATTGATGAATGGAAAAACAGAAGTTTAGAGTAATATGTGAGGGTCCTGATCACAGCGTTCCTGCAGGGGGCGCAAGGCCCTGATAAACACCAGGCCTCTGTGTTTACAATGTGTGTGTGTGTGTGTGTGTGTGTGTGTGTGTGTGTGTGTGTGTGGTCATATAAGACATGTAAGACTGGTCATATCTCGCTCATCCCAACACTTCCTTACCCTGATCTCAGTCTGTCAGGCTCCCTCCTGTGAAACATGTGACACCTGCCTGCTTCTGTTTCACTGCTCATGACATAACTTGTTTTATGTTCATTACATTTGCTTTATTTGAATGTTTCATTTCTTTTATTTCAGATTCATTGCATCATGCACTGTTCCAGATTTCTCTGTCCTTGAATTAAACTATGACAACGCTTTCTCTAAAAATGACATGGATGCGCTTGCAAAAATATACTCTTCTTTGCTCAAAGTTATGAGTCTTTGTGTGCTGCTCTAATATCACTAATCTCTCCTGGCGTGCTCAGATTTGACCACATGTTGACACACACAAAGCGCCATAAGGAGTTGAAACGTTGCCTGGGAGACAAAGCTCAGGCCAGAGCAAAGTCCAGGACAGGAAGCTGCTTAATTTCATGCTTCATGACGTTTCTGGTTCCCCTCACGGAGAGCCAGGTCCATTGTTACTGTATTTGTCGCTGTTTTTATTATGACCTTGGTGGGTTCATGTTTTCACTGCGGACACACACAAAAGAAGTCTCAAGTGTGAGTTCAGTAAACTTCACGTCCAACACATTCAAGCAGGTTTCCTGGCTTCAACGTGCAGGCAGCCAACGGATCCGTGACAGGAAAACAAACACGTCGGCAGGATAAACACTAAGAACATCTGATTGTAGAGGCCTGTTTTCATCATCATCATCATCAGTCCTTTCCCCCTCAAGTAAAATTTTAAGTTTTAAAGCCGACTTGTTGCCCAGAGCTGGCTTTTGACCATTTTTAGACATGAAACACTTTCATGGTGTTTGACACAGAGCGATCATTCATAATCTCCTTGTCTTTGGTGTGTAAATGTCTGCACTTTTGTTTGCTGCATTTTAAAACTAAATTTTAGTGAAAAATCACCATAGCTGCGCCTCAAAGATGTTTTTTTCCTCCACTTCTATCACACCAGGAAAGAGCTGTGTTTCGAGAACAAGGAAGCGCGAGCAGGTGCAGCTCAGGAAAAACAGTGAAAGGCCCATCAGTCACGTTTCCGTTTGTCCGACAGGAAACACCTGACCTAAAAATACTCCGCGGCGCGCTGCGCCTCAACGTTCGCTTGTTGTTGTGCAGACAGAAGCTGTGATTCCTGCGTCGCTCAGGCTGCAGATACTCTGACTTTATAGGATGCCTGTTCCACAGAGCACAGAAATAGCTCCGGCTTATGCTCAGTGTCTGTTTTAAAGTCTCTAACAGAGACAAGAAACTCTTGTTTATACACCAGAGCCTGGATACGTTTTAAAGACTGTTCTGCACATCTCCAGCTCTACCACACATTAACATCCTAGGGCTGAAATATCAATGATATTGATGATTTCCAATTAAAACCTCATCATTTATCTTATGCTTCAGTTCAGCCTCTGTTTGAAACTGGCTATAGTTCTCATCTCTTTTATGGCCTTTTCTTGAAGTTTCTACATCTGTTCTGATTAGTCAACCTTAGGACTATGTAAAGAATATATAGAGAGTTGGGATTTCACTTTTTATTCTCCATCCTTACATTTTGGAGGTAAGCCACACCTGAAATTTCATGGAACTCATAGAAACACCCCGGCTTGGAGGATGCATAGTATTAGTTAGGCAGTAACTGTTCATCCATTGTATGGAGGCTAATGGAAAATCCTTTATAATCTGTAAATGTTAAATTAGGCTATAGGAAGGTTCTTCACAGCTGCAGCTCTGCATCAACATTCTGACGCCTCGTTTTAAACGCACTCTGTTTTCATTCTGTGGCGCCACACCACAGATTAGTCCATGTGTGGGGAAACAGTGCTCGGCCACCTGATTAATTCAGCTATTATAGCAACAGCTCCATCAGCAGCTAGTGGCCTTACAGCTACCAAACACGGTTTGTGCCGCAACCGCTTCTGAATGTAACTTCCAAGTTGAAATGATGCTTAAATATGTTTGAATAAAGCGGCAGCTGCTGGATTAGGTTCACATAATGAACCTGTTTTTTCAGGACAAGGAGGGCTCAGGAATACTCTGATCTGGGTTGATCTGCTGTGCACAGATTGACCTGCTTTCAGTGCCCATTGCTAATATCACAACCTGCTGCTACTGCTGCTGGCAGTTAATACACAACTAATCCAGAATCCCAGAGGGAGTGCTGGAGTGGAGGAACCTAAGGAAAGAAGTGTGTGTCCATCTTCAAGTGTGAAATATGAAAATAAAAGGGTTCTGAGAGTTTGGCGTTTACTCTACTTTATACTGTATGTTACGAGCAGAGCGGAACATCATGCATGTTTCATTCAGTTCTGTCATCAAAAGCTCAGTGTCTGACAAAACCGGAAGTACTCAGATACTACTACTGCAATTAAAAGTACCAGTACAGGAATGTAAAAATGTAGTATTGCAGTAAAATAGTACTTTGATCCTAGTTATAGGACATCATAAGATTATTAAAGGGGATCTATTATGCAAAAACCCTTTTCAGTGCTTACGTGTAGATATTTAGGTCTCTGATATTCTTGTTAACACACAGACTGTGATGAGACCACACATTTATTGTGTTGTGGGCTAATCTCCCCTTTATTGCTGCTGAAACCTGGCTGAACACAAGTCATTTAGGAATTGCTCCTGTTGTGATGTCACACCAGGAGTGGAAGTTAGTGGTGACCTCCCAAATTCTGCCAAAAATTCTGTCTCAGCAGCTTCCTTAATGTGAATATTTGCTAGTTTTCCAGGATAATACACCCAAGTTTGAGTTTGTGACGAACCAACACACCAGAATGTGTTCATGTGAACATTTCATACACTGATTAAATAATGGATTATTAGAAGAGATGACGACAGTCCTATGTTGGAGTGTTTGAGAAGGCAGACTGCTTAGCTGCTACAGGTCTAAACTAGTTGTTTTTGGACCATAAAAACATCTGATTCTGTATGAATAGACGACAAACAATTTAATCCTATATCAGAGAAAAGTATAATAGTAATAGTAAAATAGGGCTCCTTTAATGCTGAAGCATACCAGCATCACATGATTGAAGATCGATATAACATGTGCAACTGCACAATGGAACCACTGTTCCCATTTCAAACGAATGACTTAATTAATAAATAACCAAACTGTTATTGGCTACTGCCTTTAGAAACGAAAAGTAGTGAAGTCTCATCTTCATGTAGGCGGTTTGTCGTAGATGTTTCAGAGGAGAAATATGAGACTAAGGCTGTTCCGTTTGCTCTCTGCTCTGCAAACAAGATAAGACGGAACAAAGCTTTACACATCACACGCACGCCCGGTCTTCAGCAGCACTTAAACCATTACGGTCTATTGATTTATACCGTTGTCTCTCAGCGAGTCTGAAACGGCCTATTTTGCTGGAGGGAAGCCAGGGCTGGAGCTACAGTCATGTTTATTCTGCGCTATCCCATCCCCGTCGTCAGCGTTCCTCCTCCACGGTTTCATTCCTGGCCGTTTCCTCAGCTCTGTGTGGAAATCAAGACGCGATTTATTGTTGTTACTGGAAGCGGCTGGCGGCTCACACATCCGGCCCCGCGTGACCCGAATTAGGTCAAAGCCTGATAACTCCTCCCCTCGCGAAGTCCACCAGCAACACGGCTGACATCGAGGAGTGGGAATGTCCTCTTCCTCCTCCTCCTCCTCCTCCTCTAACACCATCAGCAGGTAGAGGAATCATCAGCTGCCATAAAAGGAAGCAGCCACTTCCCTGGGAGTGAGACCAGTGTTCCTGTCTCTCCAGGAAACTCCTGCTGGGACGTTAGATATTTCTGGGGGGAAACTGGTGAAAGGCGTCTGGGCCGAGCGCTCATTCACAAACGGTTTCCAAACATCCCGTTTGTCTTCCTGTCCTATTGTGAGCCCGTGCGAAGCAACAGGAGGAGGAACCTGGGAACAACATGTACTACAGTAACTGCTCAAGTACACAAACCTAAAGCTTTTTCAAAGCAAAGGCTGGCTCATCGGATGGCAAATGTTTGACCACCAAACAAGTTTTAACAATCCTCTTGTCACAAACATCTACCTAGCGATATCTGACGGAACCAAGATCTTTACAAACAATGAAACGGATAAGAAAAGATTACAACTGCCACAATGGTTGTTTCTGATTGGCCATTTCAATTATGTTTTGCCAACAAAGTGTCTGCAAATTAGACTTTGTGCCAAGAACATCTACTACATCCCTCACGATAAATGTTACGGTTTCTTGCAGTTTGAAACGTCGACCTGTAAAAGCCAGAAGGGTCTGTGGCTCTCGTATTTCTCTGTTTGTCAGATCAACCTCAGCCTTCAGACATGTCTGCGCATGGCACGGTGGTGTGCATCGTTTTTTTTGTGAAGTTTTTCGATAGACATTCAAAACGTTACTTTTAAAATCTCATAGATTTACGTATCACAGCGCTATCCTGCATGTCTCACCAAATGTACAACATGTCTATTAACACTATGTAACAGTCCAACACACCCTCATTTGGCCAAATATAAAAGAGCTACTTAAGCTTCCACTCTTGTATAGAAATGCATACTTACGACATCATGAATCACTGCAGCTCTATTTAGAGCTGCAGTGATTCATGATGCATCTACTTCTGTGGCCGACTTAAATGTAATTTAAACGGAAATGTAAAACACTGTTAGACGGTGACTGTGCGAAACAAAGTTTCATTGAGCCGTCGCCTCATGCTGAAACTCATCTGGTGGAACAGTAACAAACTTTTGTGCTTTTTAATGACGTTAACTAGAAGCGACTGAACAAGATGAGTTTTTTCTCATTTTTTTTAATTCACCAACAATTTGAAAACGGTCACACTACAGTTAATACATGGTTTATTAATCACTATAATTTAGTTATAAGTGGATATAAGGACAAAAAGCGTTTATTAATAATATATTTTATTGCCTCCTAGTGAGTTATGAAATAGTTATTAAATGTGAATAGACTTTGGTTATTGATGAGGATACATACAATGACGGATGGGATGTACAAAACGCTTTTTTTATACCGCAAATATATAAATAATTATATATATATATATATAAAAAAATGTGTATTCGCGCTTCATATTTGAAATATTTACAATCCTTAAAATAGAAAAGCGCTGCAGCTCAGAAGCTGCAGATGAAGGGAGGACGGCAGCGGGGTTACAGAGACGATGTGGTGACACAGCAGAGTTCCATGGCTGCGATCCAGGTCACACGGAGGAAAAGATCAGATGTGAGCTGGAAGCAGAATATATCACGACTCCACGACTAATAATCAATAGCGGAATTACCAAATAAGTCGCGGCTCTAGTTTGTTTTGAGCCGACAGATGTAAAAGAAGATCCAGAGCGGCCGTTAGAAACCGGAGCTGCTCTACAAATAGTCGCCTCAGGTCAGGGCGCGGAGAAACGCTGCGGAGAAACCGGAGCATCGGACATCGGCGACTTTAGGAGAGCTGGGAGGCCGGTGGTCAAAGTGTGGCAGACAGTGAGCAGCTGCTGTAACACACACACACACACACACACACACTCACACTGAAGATTAATGCCACAGAGTGTTTAAACTGCCAGCATCACGTCACAGAGGTCACACACTCCAAAAGACCAACACACACACACACACGATGATAGAAGCCTGAAATGGAGTCTGCTGACTGCCAGTCTGTCTGTGTTTGTGTGTGTGAGCTCAGAAACCCTGCGAATCAGCTGATAGGATGTGTGTGTGTGTGTGTGTGTGTGTGTGTGTGTGTGTGTGTGTGTGTGTGTGTAGTCACACTGATCCCTTCGTGCAGTTCAATTCATTCATTTACAACTTTTTTTTCTTTGCAACAAACATGAGACTGAAACCAAAGTCAGAACTGTTTTTTTTCTTTTTCTATAAAACAAAATATAAAGAAATATTTTATTTATTACCAAAAGATTTTTAGCATTTAAACATACTTTTTTATATTAATATATATCATCACTATGTGTGTATATATATCCTAGTGAGATATCTGGATGGTATGAAGCTAGGTAACTACTAAAAAGATTTTTTTTAATCAAAATGTTTCTTGATTATATTTACTTGGTCTATTTCAAGACAAAAAAAAGAAAAACATACAAAACATTTTTTGAGTAACTAGAACCAGGGTGTGTACCGTAGAGAAAAAAAAGTGAACAAATATTAGATTTTTCTTTCTGACAGGTGACATATTTTTGACAAAGCTTAGAGCCCAAGGCTTGATCTATTCAGGTTATGTGTTAACAAGATTTTCCTGCTCCGGTATTAGAATCTAGAAGTTCTGGTTGGACTTGAACTCTCTCTCTGTTTTCCTCTTTCCGCAGCACTAGCGGCTTCTGTCTTATAAATCCTCTGCAGAAATCTCACTGTGAGTCCAACAGCTCAGAAGCAGCTGGACCAGAGAGTATGAGCGATTAAATAAAAAAAAAAAGAGAAAAAATTTAAAGAAAGCTGGATCAGTGAAATGAGGCGGAATCAGACTCCTCCAGATATCCCGGGTCTCTCTCTCTCTCCCTCTTGAGAAATGCAACCTATGATCAGCCTGAGCCCCTCCGATCAGCCGCGTCCTCAGGAATGCGTGGCCTACTTCCACCGCCGAGGAAACGCGCGGCACCAAAAATAACTCCCACGGCCACCGAGTCGCCTGAACGCGCCACAGAGAGGAAACCTGGAGGCAACGCGCCGCCGGCTGGTAGAGCACGCAGAGCACCGGGATAATTACAAGGTTTAAACGGCGAGTTCACATTTTTTCAAAGCTCACGCTGACCATTGGAAGATTCCTTCCTAATGCCGTATGAAGTGCAGGAATGACTGCAGCAAGAAAAAACTTGTCTCACTCTTCTGAGGAAATTTGCTCCTTTTTTTTTTTTTTAAAGATGTGCATGAAGCATTATGAACTAGTCCTTTAAAGCTGGAGCTGGTTGAGGTTTCAGAGGTGAGGTCTTGAATAAAGAAAGAGCAAATAGAGCCTTCTAGTGTTTTGTTTTGTGCTTAAACGTCTCATTTTGAAATTTTAAATGTCTTCAGTGACCAAGAAAAGCCTGAAAGCAGCAAATATTTGCCTAAAACAAACAGCTGCAGGTTGCTTGTCTGTAGATCGTCTAACAGGTTAATTGGCTCCGATCGCAGCGTCGTCGAGTCGCTTTTACCCGGCGGCCTTTGCTCCACAGCCACGTGACGCCGTACGGCATCGCCACACGAGTCATTCAACTTTCTTTCGGGTTAAAAAAACTAGGAAACTATCAGAAAATTTCAGCTCGATCATTCAGAGAATCCAGACAACTCTCCTCCTCACATCTGCTGCTGTTTAAAGCCTCGGGATTCCCCCACAGACAGCAGGCGTGTGCATGTATGTGTGTGTGTGTGTGTGTGTGTGCTCCAGCTACCAACATCTGCTGTGTAATAGGATAATCTGCGTGGTGCAGCTGAGCAGCGATCAGACACCAACGCTGTCTGAGCGAGTGAAGAAGGAGCGAACGTGATCGCTTGAATCCGTTCTCTCTGTTGTCGGTATTTGAACTTTCTTCATAGTTTTAAAACGTCGCACACTCAAGTCAAACTGAGCTTGTCAGGAGTTTCTGTATCACATATTAAGACACACAGCATTGGAGTCTAGACCAGGGTTTCCCAAGCTGTGGACCACGGCCCCTGGGTTGCCTGCAAAGGCATTGCAAGTGGGCCAATGAATTGGTGAATAAAGTAAACTATTTAAAAATAATATAGTTCCTCAGACTCATGGGAAATGATCTTTGTTTAACCCTCTATGGTACGATGTTCCATATGGCAAGAATCTCCACTTTTGCACATACAGAAAACAATGATATTACAGTTGCAATTGGCAACAAAACCTTAATCTTGCTAAAAAAGTAATTCAATTTAATTTATGTTTAAATCAAGTTCAAGCAAAATCACCTCTTAGTTAGCTTTAAAAAAGAAAAGGAAAACTGACAACAATTGTCTTTAAAGCTAGTTGTTTGTGTGTGTTGCATTCAGCTCAGCCCTCAATGTTAATGTCAATGTAGTTACTTGAAATAAAAACACAAGTCGCTGTTATTCATCATTTAAACATTTTTTTTTAAAAACAATGTGAAACTGTGTAAATGCACTATAATCCAAGTATTTGCTCACCCATCTAAATCCACCATCCAGTGCACAGAGCAAGGTCCATAAAGACCTGGGTGACTGAGTCTGGTGTGGATGTGGATGAACTTGACTGACCTGACCTCAACCCCATAGAAACACTTTTGGGATATCAGTGTGTGACCTCACAAATGAGCTTCTTGACAAATGGTCAAAAATCCCCATGAACACACTCCTAGACGTTGAGGACAGCCTTCCCAGACAAACTGAAGCTGTTATAGGGTGGACTGATGTCATATTAAAGCCCACAGACTAGGAATGGGATGTCACAATTCACATGAGAGCCAAGGCTGGTGAGCTAATACTTTTGGAAATATAGTGTATCTGGAAGGTATGAAGGTAATAAAAATAGATATTCTTACTGAAGTCCACAGCTTGTTGTTCTGCATAACACAACTTCTGCAGTTTTCGCTTTTTTTCCTAAAACTTTCTTTGCTTTTATGAGCGAAGTTAACCGTAAACTTTGGCCCAGAGGGACTATGCAATGATTTTAATCATCAGCCTGGTTTCTGGTGATTCAACAAGGCTGCAGCCTCTTTGTTCAGTCAACTAAAGCTGCATTTCTCCACCACGGCTACTGGCTCTAATCACCACGTCCTCCCTGAACTCTCCTCCCCCGTGGCCCGTACGGAATGGCGGCCAGCGTTTCACGCCTGCTCGTCTTCACCGGTGGAAAAGCGAGAAGCACATTTCGGTGTGAGGAAGTAGATACTCTGCAGACAGGAGTTGAGCTGCAGTTCCACCCAATATAAACCCACCACGTCTGTTCACTGAAGTCTACAGTCGCCACCATTCATCCAATAGCTGGCAACTATTAAATGAACTTACTATTAATTATGTAGACTAATCGCTGCAGCATGCATTAGTTTTACATAAAGGGGCCCTATTATAAAATATATATATAAATGTGTGTGTGTAAACTTTTTGTTTTTCCTGGTGTTCCTGCTAACGTACAAACTAGGGAATCATTCTGCTCTGGTTTCCTCTGTAGCGTCGCTGAAACCTGACTGAACCTAAAAACTGACCGCTGACAAGTCGTTTAGAAATGGCTCCAGCTGTGATGTCACAACAGGAGTGGAAGTCAATAGTAACAGCCCCCTGGATCCCCCCTGGATCCACGCAGCCACGCCCTCTTTTTGGAGCACTTTTGCTTGACTTCTATTTCCCCGACTAGCCCCAACTTTTTCCAGGGTTGTGACATTTCCGGCAGGTCTACACCATAAATAAAATATTATTAAAATATGATATGATGATATGATATACAGTTAGAGCTGTGATGATTCACAGCTCATTTATTGTATGTGATGTGTATACCAACGAATCAGAGGTTTTGAGTAAAGATGGAAGGTCTGTTTCATGCAAAGGTTGAACTGAGGGGCCTGCATAAAGGACCAAAACATAAATGTAGAGCTGGACATGTGCAAAATATATAATAGAGTCTAAATCATCCTGGCTGTCTGTTATTCGACAGAACAGTGGATGGGAACCAAAGGAAGAGGTTAAACGGGAGGCCTTCTCATTTAAAATCTAATCCAGAGGTAAAAGAAGCTGTTATCTGTATTTAGATAATAACAGTGTGCGGGATGTTTGATTTACTGGCTGTCTGCTGACAAGCTGCTGGCTGCCTGCAGCCTGTTGAAGCCGTCAGGACTCGAACCTCTGAAAACCACAGAAGAAGAAACTGATTCATCAGCTGTTGTTTTCAGAGAAGTCGCTGCTCATACGCAACCAGAACCAATCGTCGTCCTTCTACTTCAAAGGCAATTCTTTTTCTCCCTTCTGCATTTTAAAGGGGCCCTGTACTGAAGAAAAAATACTTTTATCAGTCCTTTGGTATTGTAACAATTCAGGCCCCTGTTGTTCCTGCTCACACACATGGTGAAATAAAACCACCCACTCATTCTGCTGTGGTCTGGCCTGAAACTTGGCTGAACTCAAGCCGTTTAGAAACGGCTCTTGTTGTGATGTCACAGCAGGAGTGGAAGTTAATAGTAACTACCCCAGGATCCATGCAGCAGCCCCCCCCTGGCTGTCTTTCCCATGGACAGTGTGGTCATCCAAGAACCAAATGGTTTCCATTTTCACATTGAGACTTTATATTAACAATCCGATGGTGTCATATATAATACACTACCATTCAAAAGTTTGGGTTAACTGAGAAATGTTATTTTTGAAAGAAAAGCACTGTTTTTTCAGTAAAGATAACAAACTAATCCACTCTGTACATTGTTAATGTGGTAAATGACTATTCTAGCTGCAACTGTCTGTTTTTAAAAGCAATATCTACATAGGTGTATAGAGGCCCATCCATCACTTCAGTGTTCTAATGGTACATTGTGTTTGTTAATTGCATTAGAAAGCTAATTGAGGATTAGTTTTGTTTTGTAACCCGTGATCCCAAACTTTTGAACAGTAGTGTACATATATCAGTTAAGAGGGCCAGACCAATACTTGACTGTAATATTTTAACTACATCAAGCTCATAATACAGTATATAACTACAATGAGTCCTGATTCAAACCATCTTGTAAAACAATGACTCAGCACGCCGCCGCCAAGATTCACAGGTACACACTTGACTGATGGTGAACTTTTTTCTCACACAGCTGCCGTCCTGCCCGACAACCAGCCTCATCCTCTGACATCACCGCAGACCGGGCCGTCCCGAAGCGCCGCCGCCACACCGCCTGAGTCACATGTCTGAGATTATGCAGGCGGCTTACAGCGGAGGTGATGTAACAGGCCCGTCATCCTCTCTACGAGATTACTCCCCGACACGTCGCGCTCGGGAAGCCAAAACACACATACACACATACCGGGGAGCTCGCCCGCTCCTCTCAAATGCAGATCTGATCACAACCTGAGCGAAACCAGACGGACCGAGGCGTGTCCAGGCAGGTCGCGCGGTGCCGATGAACCACACGGCCTCTGTTGTGTGTGCTTCATTGTCAAGGCACAGAAAGCACCTTCCTTCCTTCCTTCCACGAGCAAAACATGGGAGGAAGGAAGGTAAATCCATACAAACACGACCAGGTAAAAGTACTGGTTTCACTACTTAAAGTATACAAGTAATGAAGTTGTTGGTCAGTCAAAATACATGAGCTGTGATCACGTCGAGATGAGAGATATTGCAGTTTTTTTTTTATGAGAGGTCATCACTTTTTGGCAAGAAAAAAAAAAACATTTTACTCTTTGTATTGTCCTTTCAAAGGTATTTGAACATGGAAAAAATAACGCACATTCTTTTTGACTCGACAGCAGTCATGAAAACAAGCTGGAATTAAATAGAAGTAAAGTGGATATTTTCAAAATGTTGATAGTTTTAAAATGATTTGTCTTTAAAACCGATTGAATAGAGATGATGAAGTGGCAGCAGGAAGCAGATTTTATTTCCTGCGGCAGTTTGCGAGCAGCTGATCTCCTCAGCTGATCTCTGAACTGTCTCTTTGTCACAGACGGTTTGTTGGATAATAGTTTTCAGCTCGGGGACAGAAGCTCCTTTATGTCGCTGAGCTGCGCGCTGTAATACGAAGCTGAGGCCGGCTGAAGCTGTGAAAAGTGCAGCGTCAGGATATGACAGGCAGCTGAATGAGACAACAGATTAAATTAGAGGGTTCAACTAAAAAAAAAAAGATGCAGGGTGAACAAAACAGATGTGAGTTTGCACTTCTTAAACTTTAGAAAAGAACCAACTGAGGGTTAAAAGCGTTGAGTGTGATCAATACGACACATTTATCATGTGAAAACATGATTGATCACATTCCATCTGACGTATGGATTTGACCTGATTGCGTGATTATTATTTTTTTTTTACCATTATTGGACATTTTATTATCAATCAAATTGTGAAAATAAAGAGCAGATTAATCCATAATGAAAATGATTTTTACTTTCAGATCCATTTTATTTCTATTTATATAGTTGCAACTGTAGTATAAGTAAGCAGACAGCAGTGGTGGAAGAGGCTTCATGAAAACAGAATTTATCAATGAGGGAGGAGTGTTTCCAGCCTTATTTATGGGGAAAATCATTACATAATATATTAATCATAGCAGAGTATATTTTTTACATAAAATAACATGGACTGGAGGACAAATTTAAGTAAATATATCTAAAACAGATTCCAAAAATAGTTGATGTGGATTTAAAAAGAAAAAAAAAAAGGGGCCCAATAAAAAGGCCCATACGTGTTGGATTGCTCCAATGAAATCTTTGTTGCCATAGCGCCCATTATAGTTGCTTTGAAAAAAGAATTCATATGATTTATGTTCCTGTCTAATTAAACAATAGTTTGTTGAACTAAAGCTTCAGCATTGAAACCAAGCTTGAAATTGAGCTCCATAATGAGCGACACGTGATCCATCTTTTCCGTGGGCCAGTGGAGCCGCTTGTTGACGTGAAACACCTGAGGGACACACGGGTAGATCTGATCCACGCTGCGTTTCACCGTTCTTCTGGTGCGTATGCAACAGTTTTTAATCCCAGCGGATCCTTTAAGGAGATTAAGAGAAACTGACTGAGCAGCGGGGAGTCAGATCAGCAGCAAGAGTAAAAGTGTAATATACTGCAGAACACACACACACGTCTTCATGATGCATTAGTTTCACATCCAGCACACTCGTTGTGTTTTTCTTTGACATATAAACCAGTCAGTTAAGTACCTTCAGGTTGTGGATTGTTGATCTAACAAAACAAGTTACATTGAATGCATCGCTGCAGCTTTAGGAAGTTTCAGACATTTTTTTACGAAAGTTGCAGGTCGAAGCACGTGCGCGAGCGTGTGCGAGGTTTGGTACTCGGCCTGTTCCTGCATATTGTGACCTCCTCAGTGTGAAGCCTTTGTTCTGCAGCCTGCAGAGTGTTTAGTCTGCTGCGCTCTGTGGAGCCCAATCTGCATCAACACTGCTCACAGAAATACCCATAAAAGGACAAATACACAAATCAACTGAGAGGTCTGTTTGCAAAGGTATGTGTGTGTGTGCCTGTGTGTATACGCATCGGGTACATTTACACACCTACTTCACACTTCTACTCATCATCGCACTCCAGAGGGACATAATGTACTTTCTCCTCCATTACATTTATTGATGATTTAGTTCAATCAAACTTTATTTGTATACTTTACTGATGTTTTCAGTCAGATTGTAGGAATAGGTCTCAAATTCTAGGATAAACAACAGTGTAAACCTTGAAGGTTTATTGAAAACTTGGTTTAAAGGCTTAATCCAATGGTAAAGATAAATGATATTAAAGCACGTCGGGATGTAAACATTTTAAAAACTAAAATACTTGGGTGGAAAATCCGGAAATTCGAAGTCATGGTCCATCACATTAAGTGGTGTTAGGCTATACTGTAAAGATAGTGGCTGAGGAGAGTGGAAGGTATGTATTGGGAGGGAGGAGAAACAGAGAAGAGAAACATTGCTACGGTTAATGAAAGAACCGAAAAATTAGTTTTTGCGATTATGGCCGTAAACGGCAAAGAAATGTGACGGTCTTTCAAGAGCTACAAAAGAAAATTATAAACCATGGCAAATCCAAAGCAAAGCTAATGGAAGAGTTCAAATAAATTGAGTTGAGAGTAAATTATTGATGATCAGCTGTTGGTTGTCAGCTGAGGGTCAATTGTTGTCATGGATACAGTCGCTCTTTTAAAACAGTAACAAATGGAAACAGGCATCAATTTGCATTTCTTTTTTGCACATTTAGATAATTCACTCTTTCTTGGATGGAAAGTTACAGATAACCACTAAAGCAAATTTTATAAGTGTGATCAACCCCGAAATATAAAGTAAGGGTTCGTTCCTCCTTGGCCACAAAGTTACAGGAAAGTTGGCCCAGTAGTTTTCCTGTATTCCCATTCACAAACAGCACCAAAAACACAATTTCTTTTGGAATAAATGTAGCAGCTGCCTCCTCCATACGAGACTGACCTTTTAGTTTTATTTATTTTTTTTCTAATTTTTATTTTGATCATCCAGAGAGAGTTGAACAGCTTTGTTTACTTCCTGTTATGTTCCATTTGTCGGACACCAGTAAAAATATCCATCCGATATATGAACTCTGTCCTCAACCTCCAGAGATCAGAGATCATCACGATCATCGTGAACAATCACACTAAGCATTGCACATGTGCAACTTTATCAGAGTTTCAGTAAGTAAGTATATGGACGCAGGCATATACATGAATAAATATAATCCAAGGACACCGTTTCTGTTTTACTCGCGTTATAACATCGTGTTTCTGAATAAATCATCGGCTGTAAAAATAATGTCTGTTTATGAGAGACAGAGTTGTTCTATGAGGCTAGAATATAGAAAATACATCCCATCATGTGACAGTGAGGAAATTCCTCTGGGCAGCACACACACACACACAGTGATTAAAATCTGAGCTGTTTTCTTTGGCCCGTTGACACTTTTCTTCTCTTCCTGGTTTGTTTGATGGCCCGAGCAAGAGCGTCTGTGTGTGTGATCGTCGCTCTTATCTGCTTCCGGATGTAAAACGATTCATTAAACATCATCATTGTGATCTATCGCACATCAGACAAACTATTTGATCCCATCCACTGTTTCACAATCTTGCCGCCTTCACATTCTTCGCTTTGGATGGAGGTAGAGCCACAGAGAACGGTCCATTCAGTCAAAAGGGAAACTACTAACAAAATACTATGTATTTCATCCTGCATGATAGTGAAATTTCTTTTTAGCATTAAAGCTATGTTTGGTCTCTGAGCCCTAAATTCATCCATTCAGGAAGAAAATCCTTTCTGTACAATGTTGTAGACAGACAGAGTGAGACGTCACCTCTCTAGAATAAAGAGTCTCTCACTGGATCAATGACCCACGCTGATCAGTTTAATGGGTTTTAACCAGAAGCTTCACTGCCTAAGTCAGAGGGCTGTGGCTCATATTTCAATATGTCAGATACAGATTTCAAATCTCCTGCTGCCGTAAATACAATCATTGTATCTGAGTCTTTGTCAACAGATTATACCACTAAAAAAAAAAAAAAAAAAAAAAAAAAAAAAAGAATGGACTGGGACATCCAGTTCACTTCAAATCCTGTCTACGGTTGAACCTTACTCATCGGCTGAAAATACAATCCAAGAGATAAAAGCAGGTCAGGCCTCAACCACATCATCCTCCTCCTCCTCTATCACCCGTCAGGATTATCTCCATTTCCCTCCAACCCCTCCCCATCTACGTCCAGCCCATCATCAGAAGCTGCAGCCTTTGTTCAGTTTCCATCCCCCCGCTGATTCCTGGCTTAATTAAGTCATTCTCCTCATGTTTTATGGACACTCCTTCTGACTGTAAATCCGTTTAAAACGAGACTTTCACTCTTTCCAGTGTGCCTCAAAACAACAGTCAAAAGTTCATATTGATCGTTATGACGGAGTCTTCTTATGGACAGGAAGATTTATTATAGCAAAAAAACAAAAAGAAAACAAAAAAATACATTTAATTGTTCATTTGGGCTCCTGGCTGTCGTTTTAAAACATGCTGTTCTCCATGTTTCTAGTTCCTCATTTACAATCATGTGACCCACAGATCATCATAGATACCAAGAATAAAAAACTACATCATCTTTTTTTAGATTTACTTCACAGCAGAGTGGCAACTAACAAACTGCTATTTTTTTTTCAATTAATCATTTAATTTTTTTTATATTTTGTTGTTTCTGTATGCTGTCTGATTTAATAATAATAATAATAATAATAATGATACAAAAATAAATTCTCAGATTCCAGCTTCTCAAATATAAATATTTTAGTTTTTTATAATAGTTTTCTTTGGACAAAACAAGACATGATGGACTTCAGGAAACACTTTCCTTTACAACATTTTCAACATTTTTATGAACTCAAAACCTAATTGATTAATCCAGAAAATATGCAGCCAATGAACTGATAATGAAAATAATCCTTAGTTGCAGCTGTAGACTGGTTAGGATGTTCCTTGTTCCCTAATTTAGAGATGATATTCAATTTTCTTGGTTTGTCCACCTTTTTCTAAAATGTCAAAATACGTAAAGGGAATACACGTTTTTTTTATATATATATATATATATATATATATATATTACATTACAGGCAGCAAACATGTTGATAAAGGACAGAAAGCCGAAAACACATTGCATCAAACCAACAAGATGTAAAGAATTAGCGATTCCTTACCTGGGAAGGCGTGTGGGCTGGATGACCCCCTCTTGAGGCACTTGGAACACAGGATATGTACAGAGTAGTGCAGCCCGGGCCACTCCTGCAGCAGCATGTTCAGCTCCTCCACCAGCGGCGTGATGGCCTGCCACGCAGTCCAGATGTTGGGCAGGGAGGCGTGGCTGGCGATGGACAGAGTCTCTGCCTGCAGCTTCCCTTTAGAGGGCTGATGGCTGATCTCCACAGGGACTTTACCCCGATAGGCGAAGATCTGATGCCTGCCATCCGACCGCTGAACCACGTGGCTGTTTATCTGCACGCTGAGGCGGGCGAAGAGTCCGGGGGGGAAGAGGAAGGGGAAGCTGTACTGGATGTGCAGCTGCTCCACAGAGAATAGTGGACACAGAGGGACAGCGGTGGCACTGGTGCCGGCACCGGTGTTGGCATTGGCACCTGTGCTGGTGCCAGCCGAGGAACCTGAGGCCTCCGCCCGGGGTTCCTCGCTACTAACGTAGCTGGGGAACTTGTACCAGGCAGTGGCCCCATTCAGGGGCTTGCTGCGGGGTTTGTTGATGCAGTAGCAGATGCCCATCTTCTCCAGGAGCTCCATGATCAGATGGAGGTCCTGCTGGGTCTGGATGAGTGGGCGGAGGAGCAGGCGGATGACGTTGGAGGGCAGGAGGCCATGCTGCAGGAAGCCCTCCACGTGGTGCTGCAAGTGGGTGACTTTGAGGTTCTCCCCCTTCTCGTCCTCTATCACCAGACTCACCCGGCCCTTGTCCCCCCGCTCCCCCTCAGAGAGAAGCCGGTCCAGCAGCGTGGACTCATCCCTCTGGAAGAAGACGTTGAGGATTGCGATGAAGCGTGGAAGATTGTGAAAAACATACTCCTTCAGGGTGAGGCTGTCCTCGAAGTAGAGCAGCTTCCCGCTCTCATGCAGGTAGGACAGAGCGCTCTGCAGCCGGTCCTCAGTCAGCCCCGCCTGCAGGCCCAGACGTGCTGAGTCCCACCACGACAGCCACAGGTCTTTTGGCTTAAAGTGCAGCTCCTCCAGCATCTGCCAGGACTTGGGCAGGACGCGGTGGAGGTTAGGGAAGATGTCCCGGTGGTCAGCGACGGACATGAGCTTCTCCCGCAGCCTCTGGATGTTTCTCTGTGTCTCCGTGCAGCTAACACTCAGCACGGGAGACAGAATCTGTAGCCGCTGGTTCAGCATGTACTGCAGCTGGGCTTTTCTCCGTCGCAGGTTCCTATCGGAGACGCCATAGAAGAGGACATGAGGGCTGGACGTCCGGACACTGAAACCCTGCTCCAGCGCCTGGTCCACCTGCAGAGCCAGGCTCCTCAGACTATGGATGTCCCTCTTCTCCTGCAGGCCAATCTGCCTGTGGATGTCCAGAGTCTTCTCCTCCAGCTCCGCCTCCCCACACAGGTCGGCATGTGTGCCCACCAAGCACACAACAGCGTGGGGGACTTTGGCACTGAGCAGGTGGAGAAAATACCCGACATGGGCATAAAAGTTCCTAGGGGAATACATTTGGAGGTTCACAACCAGAACGTAGAGTGCACCGGGGGACAGGAAGAAGGGTTTGATGAGGTCATAGTTTTGCTTCCCTGACAAATCGTACACCAGAAAAGTGAGACAGCGATCGGCGTCGGCCACCCAGTTGGTGACTTCAATTCCTTTGTTTCCCTGGATCGCTGCAGCTTCCTGCTGTCTGCTCACCACACTCTGCCTGAGACACGTCTTCCCGGCGTTCTTCATCCCCATCAGGACCAGTTTGAGCCGTGGTTTCACGGCAAGCTGGGAATGTGCAAGTTCTTTCTGATAGGCTGCGATATAAGGAATCCCCTTCATACACACCTCATAGGGAGGCTGGATGAGTGGGTTATCCTTCACCTTCCAGATGTTCACTCTGGACAGCTTCCCAAAGTTATCTGGCAGTATGGCTATTTGGTTACCCTGTAAGACCAGCTCCTCCAGCTTCTCCAGCTCCACGATGGAGTCCGGCAGATACGTGATGCTGTTGTTGTCCAGCCAGAGGTTCGCCAGATTCCCCAGTTGCCCGATCTCCTCTGGGATATGAGTCAATTTATTCCTGCTCAAATACAATTCTTCTAATCCTGTGATTCTTAAAATCACCTGGGGGAAGTTCTCAAACTCATTTGAGGACAGATTGATCATCTTGAGTCTTTGCAGGTCACCAAACGAAGCCGGCAGCACCGTGAGGTTGTTTCCGTCCAGCATCAGGCTTTCCAGGTTGTGCAGGTGGCAGAAAGCATCAGGTAGCGAGGACATGTGGAGGCTGCTGAGCCACAGGATCTTTATTGGCCGTAGCTTCATGATGTCTGCCGGCAAGGCCTCGAACTTGTTCCCCGAGCAGTCAAGCTCCTCCAGGTCACCAAGCGTTAGGATCTCAGGGGGGAACTGGTTCAGCTTGTTGTGGTCTGCATCCAGCGTCCGCAGCCTGCGGAGGCAGCCGAAGGACCTGGGGACGTCTCGCAGCTCGTTGAAGCTGATGTCGAGTTCCTCCAGAAACTGCAGAGCTCCGATCTGGGCGGGCAGGGACTGGATCTTGTTGTGACTGATGCAGAGCTTCTTCAGGCCCTTCAGCTGGCTCACCCCATCCGAAAGGCTCCTCAGCAGGTTGTGGCTCATGTCCAGCTCCAACAGCTGGCCCAGCTGGAACACCACGCAGGGAACACGGGAGAACTTGTTCCTGCGGAGGACCAGGATGCACAGGTTGTTGAGGGTGGATCCCAGTCCATCTGGCAGCTCCTGCAGGGAGTTGTTGCCCAGGTTGAGCACCTCTATCTCAGATATATCCTCTGGCAGGATGATCTGGTTGTTCTTAGAGCAGAGGGTGAGCTGGCGCAGGTTGCTCCGCAGCTTCCTGGAGCGGAGGGCGGCATCCCTCCACAACCTGGCCGTTTTCAGATTGTTCTCCTTGTCCTCCATGGCTCTGCAGCCAGACCCCTCCTCCTCCTGCCGCTGCTCCTTGTTTTCATTGAGAGTTTTCATGGGCGCTGCGCGGGCCGCATGGTGGACGGCGTCCTTCGGGAATCAGCGGCGGCGAGGCGGCCGTCGGCGCGGGCAGAGAAGCGACTTTCTGTCGGGGAATGATCACGCGTTCGGTTCGTAGCGTGAGAGCTGTCCGCGGCCGCGGAGGCATCCTTTTCTCCTGCGCCACCCCAGCAGCACAATGAGAACGAACCTCCGCGGTTACAGCGCCGGGTCGAAGCCCGCGTCCGCGCCGCGGTGCCGCGGCTGCGTCCTCCGCCTCGCGGCCGTGCGCATCGCCGCCAGAAGCCGTCCTCCGGGGCCGCGTCTCTCTCCGGAGATGTGGCCGTTTCTCTGGGCTGTTGGCGAGCCGCTGCGAGGCTTCCTGGCAGCGGGGAGTGGAAGTGAGGAGGAACACTGCGTCAGATCTGTGAGCCCTCCTCCTCCTCCCCCTCCTCCTCCCTCTCCAGGGAGGAAGAGGGGGAGTGAAAGTGACTCTCATTTCTACCTTCAAATCATCAAGTAGACTAATATCCACACTAATAAATCAAAATTTTAACATTCACAAGTACACATTTGCTGATATGAAACCCCCTTTCCCCCACCATGTCCTCAAATAAGAAACCGAAGATATTAGAACAATAACTTCAGGAACAACAACAACAGCTGTTAAAACTATAAGACAGGTTAGTTTTAACCCTTTATTTGCACGTGTCCACCTTTGTTCATTGAAACACTAACAAATGTCTGCAAAAGTGTATAAACGTGATTGCGATTCCCTCTGTGGACTCTGTCTTCACCTGGTGGACACAACGAGCAATTATTCAATTACACATTCAATTCAACTTTATTGACACAGAGCAGCAGGAGAGTAGGCTACCTTAAGTGCAGAATTATTGAGTAAATTGTCAAAACAAGGCGTATGCATTCAATTGAGAAACAAATATTAGAATAAAGAGACAGTAGTTTATTGAATGAACTGTGGTTTTTTTTGTGTGTCTTACTCAATCCAAATATTGGAATGATGCACTCAAACCTGTGAGTTTTCATTTATAATACAGTGTCAAGTGTTGCATTGGGCTCACCGCTTGTACTAAGCGTACTAAGCTGTACTTATATATGTTGAAAAGGCAGGAGTAAACACTGTTCAGTCTTATTTAAGCTGTCTCCTCATTGGGTCCTAGAAGCACAGAAAAGATGGAACTGCAAAAACCTGCAGGAACATTGAGATTAGAAGATAATTGTAATTAGCTGAAAACTGGAGAGCCTAGATTCAAAAGTTGTGTTCCATATTCAGGTAAACCCAGCAGTTACACCGGTAATTCATCGGGAAACCAATCGGAGTCAGCAGCATGGTGGAAGTAGAGAAGCCAAACAAAATGACAAATGCAATACTAATATAACAGTGTTGAGAAAGTTGTGGTTTAAATCCCATTTAGATTAAATCCTTTAAGGATATTCCGGCTATGAATATAGCGGAATAATAATAATGATAATAAAACCTATAAAAGTCCTATAGTACGTAATATACAATGTCTATGGCCTGACGGTTTGTTTTAAGGCACAGTTTGTGAATACAGGCCAAATGTGTTTCAATGTGGATTGAAACATGGAGCAGAATTGATACACTGTCTCCTGTCATATATACAGTCAAATATCTATATGGGTCTAATGAATTCACTAAAGTTGGACTTAAACTGCTTACATTTCACTGAAAATCTACTTAAGTCAAGTAAAACATGGTAAGACATGTCACTGAGACATAAGCAGAACCGAAACAGCGGGATACAGAATCTCATGGTACACCACAGCACTGCAGAGAGCAATCAGTACTAGCTTTGCAACAGACACATATGAATGAGGGGTGATATGAACAACACTGAAGCACTGGCTCTAAGGTAAGTCAAGCAACAGCGCAGTGGTTTGTAAACCATGGTGTTGTATTTTTTGTAGAATCACAGTGCCATGGCAATTGTGGTTGATGATGAACATAGAATTTCATGTATGTACCTTAAACTAAAGCAAAACACATTTTTACTTGATTTTAAGGGCGGCTGTAGCTCAGAGATAGGCGGAAGATTGGTGGTTTGATTCCTGGTTCCTCTGTCGTCGTGTCTTTGGGCAAGATACTTAACCCAGATGGCATGTTTCATCAGCTTATGAATGGTTCGAATTCTGATGTCCTGAAAGCCACCGCCATCCGTGTGTGAATGGCTGGATTTACACTTGTAGTAGGAAGTACTTTGAGTGGTCGAAAAGACTAGAAAAGCAATATAATAAGGCAATCCATTTACAAGAAAAAACTGTTTTGGAATGATTTCATATAATACTTCTTTAATAGTAATGAGTATTCGACATTTAACCCATAGGAACCCACTCACCCTTAAAAGAGGTTCATTATACTATAGACTAAGTGGCCCACATGGAACACATTTCTAAAGTTTTTTTCAGAATATTACTCTTTTATTCTCAAAGATCTGTTTTTTGACATATAAGTAACAATTGGCATTAGTGGTGAACATATTCCATATTAGGATGCTTAGTATATTTCCTTTGGGACTTAATGAGTTAAGTTCCTAAAGCCTCATAGGAGGAGTCCGAGGCATCCAGAGTTCTTGTTACACCAGTGTCACTGTGGGTCTTTATGGGTTATAAGAATAATATAAGAAGAATATAAATTGAAAATAAGAACAATTGATACCTTAGGTGTTATTTAAAAATGATACGAATAAGGAAAGCGGAACAAGAATACAGAAACCAAACTCCAACTATTCAGTATATCATCTGCATGATGCCGCTACATTCTTTTTGAAAGATGAGTTATTTCTTTACCAGGGAGATTTTAAGAGGTAAAATATTCCAGTGATTAAGGCTCTGTAAAATATTATTTTTTCAACACGTTAGTTTTAAGGCTGGACGCAATATGATTATTACTGGCAAATGTGCTGTGTTTTTGATTCCATGTTATATTGAAATAAAATATTTGGTCTGATAGAATGATGGCATCTTTGAATAATGTTGCAACGGAAAAACTGCTTGAGGTCTAGCAGCAGCACTAAAAAATGAGGATTTTTTGTTCGTTTTGTGTCATGTGCTCATATTGTCCATGATAGATGACTGTTGAAAGGATTATTCTCATTTCCTCCTTTGTTGTTTTTTTTTGTTTCTTTCCATTTAACCATGGACCCACACCCTGGGCCTAAACTGGACCATGTGTGGCCAAGAAACCTGTAAATTATGTCCAGTTTTTTGAAAATCTAATCTTCTATCTTAAAGAAGGTTAAAAAAAAGGAAAGTAAGTAAATCAATCTGCATGGTTTCTTGGATTTCTCTGGTCTTGTGATTTCAGACATTAGGAGCACTACTGAAAGTAAAAGCTAAGAGGACAAGAGAGTGCAAGACCTGAGCACCTGCTGTACCTGCTCAGCCTCATGCGGCTTCTGCAACACACAGCAGGAAAAGCAAAGTTTGACCACCGACCGACGGTAAAAAAAGTCTCCAGACTGTTAAATTATAAATAAGATTAGCCTGATCTTACAGAACAGAGCAGAATCCTATATAATAAGGACCTTTTCCGTGTTGATAAAAAAAAATATTTTTTTTTTCCCTGAAGTTATAGAAAGAGCTTGGCCTGAGCTGCTTCTAATCTAAGAACGGATCGTCAGAGGAACCTTCCTCAAAATGGCCTCGGCTGCACCAAGAAGAAGCAGCAAGGACTTACTGCTGTTTTTTGACTTGATGAAGGACCTTTCCCAACACGCTGCTTCATTTATGGAACTGTACGACGACAGTGAGGCCAGGATGAGAGAGATCCTAGAGGAGCTGCTGAGGACCACTGCTCAGGCAGAGAAGAAGCAGAGAACGGTCATGAAGGGCAGATTTGCAGGAATCGTTACTGCAGCAGTTGTAGCAGGATCGGGCCTCGTTGCAGCTCCGTTCACTGCAGGCTTCAGTTTAGTAGCAACTGGTGTGGCGAACGCAGCTTCTATCCTCATTGGTTTCAGTGCAAAACCACTGTTAAGAACACATGTAAAGATGGTGCCAGTGTTTGCGGATGACCTGCTGCAGGTAGTCGTATCTCTGAGGAGTGAGCTGATAGCGATAAATATCCTGTGTGAAGCCCTGCAGACGGAGGCAGCTGCCAGCCCTGATGCAGCACGTTTTATCGGACTGAGAGAACACTCAGACAGACTGCTGGAGCTGGTCGCTCGCCTCCGAACCTCAGCGGCCGCAGGCGGGGGTAGAGACACGGCTCAGCAGTGTGAGGAGGTTGTGGATGAATTTAGGAAGATGAAGACACATCTGGAAGCCTTCGGAGGAAGCACAGACAAGTCTGAATATGAAAGTTAGGGTTTTATTTCTTTTTTTTTCTATATGAGACATTGCATGTTCAAGTGCTCCATGGTTATTTGTATTTGTAAGGGAAGTGTAAGTTTGGACTTTCTGTTGTCATTGGTTGAGTGAAATGTCTTTTACCTCTGACACAATGAAGTGGAGGAACTTTAGGATACTGGCTGGACACTGTGACGTTTTGTGTACATACTTGGGCTCTTTCTTGGCAGACACACAGAAAAACTATTTCCATTTGAATATTTGTATCCAGTTTTTGAAATTCTTTCTCATTACCAGTTTTCATGTGCATCTTTTCAGTTTTATTATTAGAGTACAAGCAAAGTCATGATGTGTTTTTTTTTGTATGTTTGCTGTTCACAGTAACAATCCTGACTTCTCCTATAATATTTTATATTATTTGATAGTTATATTTATCAATGGAGCTGCAAAATGAATATATACAATATAGTCTGGAACTGGGTATTTCGCACCTTAGAATATATGAACTGTTGGTGAATTAAACTGCACCATTACGTGATCATATAACACAGCATATGGATCTTATGTCAACAGTACAGGTTTGTCTGAATGTATCAATAAATTCCTGTGTTTTAAATATTGGTTTTATTCATAGGGTGAAATTAGCCTCATGGCTTAATCTTACCTTCTTTGTGAGAGAAAGGACCAATATCTTAATAAAACCACACATAAAAACATGATTTAAGGTTGTGTTAATAGTCTCAAATCCTTTTTCTAGGAGGGTAATTGGGTTGTGTTATCCATTCAAGCTAAAAAAAACATTCATAAAGGCTGCATCTTCAGCACAGGCAAGTCGGAGATTGTGAGTAAAGAGAAGCAGCTTCAGAATCCTGATTTCCAGTTGCATGTACGCTGGGAGGAGATGCCAGAGAGCTGGACACGGTTGTGAGCTGTCAGGATGGTGGTGGGGAGGTTCTGAAACTGCCTGAGAAAGACCACAAAGGGGAAGCAGAAGTTGTTGTGTCTGTTGTCAGGTCACGTCTGCGTATATAATAACCAGATCCTAGCTGATTTTTTCTTCCTGTGATGGACTCTGTCTAGCATTGAAATTGATGACTCTTGTCGTTCAGTGGTTTCAATGAGAATTAACTGCTGTGTTGGATGATTCCCGAGCACGACATGATGCAATGACATCTGGATGTAAAGACACGTAAAAAGCTGGCGTTGGCTGTTTGGAAGTGACAGCCCTGTCACATAACTGGCTTACAGTAAACCTGCAGAACAAACACATCCAGGTTAACGTGACAGTCCTGTTTTCTCTGGGTCACATTTTGAGCAGATGCGACATCTCAGACAGACTGCTTTGAATTGTGAGAGAATACACTGTGTATTTCTGTTAATATAGAACAAAAAAACATCAGATGCTCAATAATAATAATATACATGTTATTATTGCAATATGTTTCCTTATATAATATAAAAAACACAACAGGATGAAACCAGTGGCTTTTATCCAACCTTTTTGTCTTTGTCTTGGTCTATGATTTGGGAACAGCTCCACAAAATTTGGACTTTCCCCTTTCAACAATTAGTTGATCGACATAAAATTAATTAGCAGTTATTTGGAATCATTGTTTGGATTTCTTTAGCCCCGTGTGACAGTAAGCTGAAAATCTTTAAGTTGACATAGGAAGATATGTGATCATGGGCAATGAAAGAGGTTTTCCTCGCCAGTGATCACAGGGCGACGCTCACTGAGTTCTCAGGGAACGAGTCAAAAGAGGAGAAACTGCGATTTCCTATTTGGGGATTTATAAACTATCTCTAGGAAATGATCACTCAAATGTGCTTTGATGGAAGTGATGTAGGATGAAATCCACATTGGTTTTAAAAGTAGTTATGAAGCTTATATGAGGCTTCAGCAGAGTTGTTACATCAAGTGGATGTCTGATAATTTTGATTCTCTATTTAGCCTCAAATGACCCCTTTGTGTTTCCTAAAGCTATGGTGGAAAAATAGAGACTCAAACTTTTAAAAGCATGTCTGCACAGGAGGACGACTGTGCATGGATTTTGTCCTCCATCACTTTCTTTTCAAGTCATTATTGAACAGGAGGAATGATTATGACGTTTCACTCACATATTCATGCTAACTTCATCTTCTTAATATCAGTTGCTTATTTGTACTCCCCTATTCGCGGCCTGTTGGAACTGATGGTATTTTAGTTTGAAAGTCTGGTCTTGAATTAAAACACACAACGAGAAGTTTAAAACACATGACTTTATTGAGCACGATATTCTTTTTTTTTAAACTAGTTTTTACTGACATTCAACTTCATGACAAAGTTCAAGGCAAACATGATACTCTACAAAAAGACATTTTAACACAGGAAAATCACTTCAAAAATTACAAATCACAAAACACCACGGGGTGAACAAGCGTAGCCACTCAGATCAACACGTCGGCTCGTTCAAAAATTCACATGTAGCAGGTTAAAGACTCCACGGTGAAGCTGAAATGTTAAAACAACAATAAATTAACATGAATTGTGCATTGTATTCCCGACTGGTTCGAACAGATGCAAAGAGAGTGACGTGATGTTGAAACTCTTGTGTGTGTGCGCGTTTTTACATTGTGAAAGATAAACACGATAAAAGCTTCTGGAGCAACAGTTTCTGTGAAACATTAAACAGCGTCTTTCTCTCTCTGGGTCGTCTGAGCACAGATAGAACCATTAGTCCATTGATCGATTTGTGGAGCTGGATCAGACACGCGTTTGGACGGACGTCCGCAATGTTTTGGTGCGTCTGCAGACTGACAAATGTTGTGAACCTGAGAAGGGGGGATTCTGGGACAACCAGAGAGCGACAGCTTAGATTTGATTCACAGTGATGTCATATTTTCATCCATATATATATATATAAAAAAAAAACAGCAGAAACAGATTTTTTTTTTCAGTAAAGAACACTGACAAGCTCATGCATCTGCATTCTTAAACGTGCAGTTTCACAGACACCATCTCTCTCAGCAATGCACAGACTAAACAATGATCTGCAATCTGATTCGCTGGTGCCATATTTTGCTTTTTAAAAAGCATGACACGGGATGGATCCACAACGCGACGTTCAGGCTTCCCCCCGGACACAAGTCCGACCCCTTACGGCAAATCCTGTGGATGAGTTCAGTAGTACGGGCCTGTGTTCTCGTGTTCGGCGTAGCTCGGCCAGTCGGGGAAGATCCCGTGTGAGCAGGTTGGGCTGCCGTATCGGTCGAAATGAATCCCGAAGTCCCTGTGGCAGCGGCCACCGACGTCCTGATCCCGCCTCCACAGGATCCGGTAGTTGCTCCCCTGGTTGTTGTCCCAGTGCTCGCGGCCCTGTGCCTCGTAGCAGACGGCGAACTCCACGTTCTCATACGGCCGCGGCACGGCCGGCAGTCTCACCTGGAAGGAGAAGGTGTCGCTGTGCGAGCCGGGGTACGCGTCCTTCACGTACGAGCACGCCACATCCCGGTGGCTCTTCCAGGAGTCGAAGGTCACCCGCAGCCTCACCGACTTCTCGAAGGACAGGTTCTTGACTTTGACGGTGCCCGCCAGCACCGTCTCCCGCAGCACGCAGTGCTCCAGGCTCACCGAGTTCCTCTCCAGCCTCTGGCGGAAGCTCAGGTAGTCCGAGGACGGCTGAGCGAAGCCCAGCACCAGCCGGTTCTCCGTGGCGGCAGCCGCTGCGGTCAGCGCCGAGGTCAGCATCCGCTGCACGTTCAGGGGGATGTCGATGGGGTCGCTGAACTGGGAGAAGACCTTCACCCTGGTCAGCGGCAGGCCTCTGTGATCCGCAAACGTCACCCGCTTCTTGGCTCTCCCGTCGTCCTCCCGGGGGGGTCGGTCGCCCTCCGATTTGAGCTGATCGACGCAGGATGAGTGCTGGAACCTCAGGCAGGAGCTCAGGGGAGGCACGCACGCGTCGCCCGTCCTGTAGCGGAACTCCTCTTTGGTCAGGTACAGAGGCAGCGCCATGTCAACCTGCATGCTGGGAGGAAGCACACTCAGGACTCTGAGACACAGACACACAGACACACACACAGACACAGACACAGACACACACACAGACACAGACACAGACACACACGCACACACAGAGGAAATACCATCAGATCCCAAATTACAAGTCGGTGGATGGGAAATCTGCATGAACATCCTGGAAAAATGTGACGGTTTCAGTAGAGAATGTAACAAATAAAAGGGGGAATATATTCAAATAAGAAACCTTTATTTCATGAATATTCAAAGGGATTTTTTTTTTCTTCCCAGAAATTCAATATTCTCATTTTAATGATAGATTTATCCACCGCTTCAGTTCCAATAGACACTTATAACGTTACAAGTAGAACTGCAACGACTGGTCGACCAGTGGCCAACTTTTATATGAACTGTCAACTATTTTGATCATCGATTATATGATCAAAAAGTCCAAATTCTCTGGTTCCCACTACTTAAATCTGATTATTTTCTGGTTTCTTTAATCTTCTATAATAGCAAACTGATGATTTTTGGGTCATTTTGGTCATTGATTAATTGATTTGAGTCATTTGTAAGAAGAAAAGGGCCAAATTCTCTAGTTCCAGCTTTTCAAATCTGATTATTTTCTGGCGGCTTTAGTGTTGTAGAATAGTATATTAGAGATCTTTAGGTTGTTGACTGTTGGTCTGGACAAACCAAAGAAAAGGTCATACTGGTTACAGTGAAATGAAGTGAGGCTGTGTTTTGACTGATATTAGCCCTGTGTTAAATGTCCCATATGGTAGAAAAGTCTTTTTCTATTATAACAAGGTCTAGCTATGTTTTAAAACTCATCAATCTACAAAGAAATGGACCCAGTTCAGAAGCTGTTGCTTAACCCTGTACACTGTAACATGAGCAGTACAGCAGGTCATTTATAGGGCAGGGTCATTTACAGCAATTCTACGCTTCAGCCTTTGGTTTCTATGCGCAAATAACCCCACAATTATGTTTTCATATTGATTGCACGAGCCAATCATAGCACTGGGTTGTTCAGCTTGAAGGCCAATGAGGACCAACTCTAAAAGTTTGGCCACCTTTGGTTTGATGACATGACAGCAGCGTGACCCAAATGGAAATTTCCAATGTCGAGACAACTACACAGCCACCCACCCACCTTCCATTTACAACACTCAAATTCAGGCTGGTGCATAAACCTGATGATCATTTTAATATTGTCCCCTTTAACCTCACAAACACACTTCATCCTCCCCATGTCAGCCACAGGCCAACATTTAATGGTGGCAAAACTCTCTCATGATGTTTTTTTTAACAGATCCATGTCTATAGAAGCTATTTGGCTGAGAAGACATTCCTGAGTGGCAGCTGTGGTACAGTAACTAGCTCATAAAGTTAACCAACCCCCTAAAAGTAAACTGCATTGTAGACACTGTAGCACATCGGGATTAAGGCTCATTGTTAGGACCCACCCCCAGTATTTTATAATAATCGCTGGTAACAAACAACTGAAAAATCTGTCATGAAAATAATACATGATAAACTTCATATATGAGTAGTTGATATAGGAAATACCAAACACAATATTAATGTACCTTTAAGAATATCATCTAGAGACTGGTATCAGTAGCAGGTTGCCACTTCTAGCTCATTCACTTTAACATCGCAGGCAGGTGCATTTCATACATTTCCAGAATCCATTCAAGCCTCTTTCCTTTCCTGGAAGTTTGCATCTTCCATGAAAAACTCCCATGACATTCCTCCTTCTTCCCAGACGCAGCAACGTGAATTAACGCCTTTTTTTAATTAGTTCTAAACGTCAGCTTTACAGAAACACTGGTTTATAAAAGAAATAAACAAACAACAACTAAAAAAAAGCAGTGGAGTTACCTGGAACAGCTCCTGTGAACCATTGGACGCCTTTTTCCTTCAGGTGCAGCCGTTTAGATGTAAATCATCCTGAGAGATTCATAGCTTCTAAAGTCCCATCCGCTCTCCTCGGGTTCTCCTCTTGTTGCACATTTTTTCCCCCTTCTCGCGGCTTCAAACCCCACTCGTGGTTCACGTGGACACCGGCGCGCGGCCAATGGGAGGCCGCGTGGCCGGAGTGATCGATACATGGGGGCGATCAGCTGGTTATCGGCAGCGGAGACGCCACATGGCCGCAGGGGGCGGGGCCTCTGGGGACGTCGCGTAAGTCAAAATCTGAATATGGACCTGTTGATCTACATTTCATTATGCTCATTCTATTATTGGAGTATTTTTTTTACATGTATTACTATTGATAATGCATATTTATTTATAACTGATTATTATATGTGATTTTATGTGATATGTATTTGTCTCAAGTAATAGAAAAAGAATGTCACACCATTGAGATTCACCCCCCCCCATACACACACACATTGTCATATATGTACATGCACAAACAGACAAATGATTAAAATCTTAGTTATAAAACATTAAATCTTTTTTTATGAAATGAAGTCCAGCTTTTAAGCAAGCAAGGCTGAATAAAAATCCATCCTTAAAAAGTATCTAAACAGGCAGTCCAATTATTTATAGCTGACCAAGAGCTTTAATGCACATTTTTGGGTCCTCATCAAGTTTATTCCACATTTTTACAGCACAGTCAGAGACAAAATGTCAACTTACTGTTTGTCAAAATTTAGTATCTCTTACGTAGTAATATGTTTTGGAAAGTAACTATGTTCATGTACTCATGTACTCAACATTAGGTATTTCCTTGACGATACTTTATACTCTCATATTTCACAGGGAAATGTTCTACTTCACTACATTTATATGACAGTTTGAGTTACTTTTCAGGTGAAGATTCGACATTCTATCTTAATATTTTTACTTTTTGATTTGTCATTTTTTTGTAACTAAAAATGTTCTTAAAATAGACATGTGCTATATATATATATATATATATATATATATATATATATATATATATATATTTAATATATTTCATATAATAATACCTTTTTCTATTAATCAACACAAAGTGTCTCAATTTGGCTCCATGTTGAACTTAATATCATCTAACAAAGTTGACTTCATTTTAGACATTGTTCTGTGTCAGTATTTTATTTTCCTCATGTAACTCTATATATATATATATATATATATATATATATATATATATATACATATATTTTTTTCTAATGAAACAAGCGTTAGTTGCATTTGTAGCAAAACTGAAAACATATACATTTCTATCCTCAGAGGAAATCTATGCGTGAATAGATGGTGCTCTATGCATAGAAGCTGCCATTTGACCTCAGGGAAATCTCACATTACAAAAACAACTTGTACTTTCACTGTAAACACTGAAAGAGAAAGAAGGATAGAATTCAACAAAGCATAAAAAGGGAATGCTAAACTTACATCTTTCCATTAAGCAAATTAAAATAAAATAAAATAAAATAAAATAAAATAAAATAAAATAAAATAAAATAAAATAAAATAAAATAAAAAAAAATAAAATAAAATAAAATAAAATAAAATAAAATAAAATAAAATAAAATAAAATAAAATAAAATAAAATAAAAAATAGATTACCATAGATATTTGTACCATGGTTGCCTGATAAATATCTACTCTAGATATTTCATTTTGCCCCCTCCTCAGGTCAACATTTCTTTGGTTTATGACCAAATATCTGCCAAACTAACAACATTCCCATCAGCCTCTGTTCTACATTTAGTTTTGTTCTAATTAACAATTTCATAGTCAAATGTGATATCACCAGTCGATTCAGGTTTTGTTGTTTGTTTTCAGGTTGGGCTACTTTAAAATATATTAGTATCCATCCATCCATCCATTGTCTATCCCGCTTATTCCCTTTCGGGGTCGCAGGGGTCTGCTGGAGCCTATCCCAGCGCGTTAAGGCGAGAGGCAGGGATACACCCCAGATGGTCGCCAGCCAATCGTGGGGCACACACACCATTCACACACCATTCACTCTCACACTCACACCTATGGGCAATTTAGAGTTTACCAATTAACCTGAGCATGTTTTTTGTATTGTGGGAGGAAGCCGGAGTACCCGGTGAAAACCCACGCAGACACGGGGAGAACATGCAAACTCCACACAGAGAGGCCCCAGACCCAGGCCCAAGGCGGTCTTGAACCTGCGACCTTCTTGCTGTGAGGCGACAGTGCTACCCACCGCACCACCGTGTCGCCCAATATATTAGTATTTTTTTTTTAATTTTGATTAAATATAAAAGCTGCCACTTTGTGAATAATATTATTAAACAGTTTTGTTTACCTGCTGTTCAAATAATACAAATACAAATAAATTGAATATAGTAAGTTATTTTTATTTTATTTAATATGATTAATAGATGATTGATAAACAGTTTATAATAATTAATATTATTCAGAGGGACTAATGGTGTTAATTAGTAGTGGAAGAAGTTTCCAATCTTTAAAATAAAACTGCACTGTAAAAAAATACTCCAATGTAATTAAAACATTAAAAGCATTATTACAGCACAAAGTACAAGAGAAGCACATGTTTAAATGTAAATAGAATTAAAAAACAGTCATTAAAGAATTTAAAAAAAGAAGAAAATATGAGTATGTTAAGATAGAAAAGCATATAGGAAAAGTAAATCATTAGTAAAGGTGATATTTCTTTATGTCGCACATTTTATCCACTTTTGGAAAAAGACCATAAGGTAGCATGTGATTGCTTCACATGCAGTTAATCCTACAGTGAACAGATGCAGATGGTGATCAGCTGATATAACAGAGTTATCGCTGTGTCCCAATTCAGGAGCCAGACCCCAGAGGACACCTGAAGGTCAGAGGGTGGAGACACGAGCACTCACAGGTCTGAGGGAGGAGTAACCAGCAGCCTAAAGGTATGAGGAAGGAGTCTGAGGCTGCTCTTTTATTATATTGCAAAGATAGAAAGGTAGATAACATATTATCTCAGTAGCATGACATCAGTACATCTGTATTGAAGGAAATCATTTTGGCCTCTAATGACCTTGCAGCAAACACACCCGGTTAAAAACTAACCACTCGTGTTTTTTTGGCAAGCTGAGCATGTAAACATTTACCCAGGGATGATTCTGAAGTTCAAATGGAGAAAGACAAATAAGATAAGATCCGACTGCAGCGTGTATGTGACCTGAAAATAGACTCTTTCCTCATCGGCCCGACAGAAAATGACTGGTAGAAGGAGCTGCATTGTGAGTGAAACATTAATTGCAGGTCGATCACAGCTAGGACATGTTTGCTAATCTGGAACTGGAAGTATTGATTTTTTCCTCTACTATTTGATATTGGTGAACAATTTGATCATTTTAACATTTAATTAATGAAAATATGTGAGAGATTTAGAGGGACAAATCACTATTTGGCAGAGCTGAGGACAACACATATGTGAAATGTGACCCCAAGGACGCACTGCTGTTTGAAAGTGGCTAAAAGCCAAAAAGGTTAAAGAATAGCGCTCATGTTTATTTATTTATTTTTTTGAGCTGCTAAAAACACTGATTTCATGATTACCAATGCAATACATCTTCTTATACTATCTATTGTGTCAAATCTAAAAAAAAGTAACTAAAAATAAGTGTAGTGGAGCAGAAAATATAAAATTAACCTGGTAAAACCGTTCTAATGAAGTTCACATCAGTAGAAGGTAGCATCAACTAAAAATACTCACATAAACTACAATTACCTCAAAATTGACATTTCCAAAGACTACACTGGTGTAATTATTATAATTTATATTTATTTATTATTATTTATAAAAGTATACAAATTATTTATTACACCTTAAAGTATAATTCTTAATTAATATACTTTAAAGTATAATAAAAATAATTATTGTACTTTAAATAATTATTTATTAATTTGAATAAATCATTCTTATCAAATAAAAGCCGCAGAAATCCTATTGCGCATGCGCCGGGTCGCCTGCCCGTGACGTCACCGTCCTCTCCTCTGACAGGATCCAGGATGCGATGCTGCTGTTAGCAGCGAGCGAACAGGCTAAAGGGAAGGCTGAAGACTTTAATGGTAGTCGAGCATTGGTGGAATATAACCCCACAGCAGCCTGAAGAGTGAAGGAGGATCCTTTTCTATCTTCTAAAAAACTAAGTGCAGTAACTTCGAAAAAAACTACGGTAAGAGTCGGAAAGTGTATCGGTGCTATTTTGCTAGCCAACGTTAGCTAGTTCTAATATTAACGTAACGCAGCCTTAGCAGCTGGCGTTTCTTAGTGTATTCGGTCATATATGCAACATATATTCACATGTCGCTTCACAGAGATACAAATGGCGCTAAGTCAGTAAATAACACGTTAATAATAATACTAATACTAATAGCAATATTTATGATGTAGTGTTGCTGTTTTTAAAGAGGCTGCTGAGCTGAGTGTTTGGCTGCGTCTGTTTATTCTGACTTCAGGTCACAGTTAAGTATCAGCGGAGATAATTCAATTATTCTAGTTTATTCTGACTCCAGGTCACAGTTCAGAATCAGGAGGGATAACCCCGTTGTTATTACAGTGTGTGACAGACATGTTGGCCACTCCCTCTGGTCCAGCATCTGGGGTTCCCAACCAAGGGGAGAAGAAGAGAAGGGGAATAAATGAATATATATATATAGTCAAATTATTAGATAGGTGGTTCAAACGTGCAATTTCCGCCAATCCAAAGTGACAAAGTTGTGCATTATTTTCTAAGCTTTTCTTAAATTATTGTTTTTTTTCCTTCCTCTTTTCATTCATAAATACGGGGTTGATTTTTTTAATCTATGGAGTTGCAGCCGTGGAGAGAAATAGCTAACCCACGCTCTCCACTTAGCAGAATTACACCTTAATGCTGATCTCTTGTGTACGTCCCCTCTGTGGATCGCTCAGATTTACAGCTGCAAGATTAATCAATTAGTGTCCAACAAATAAATTATTCACCAACTATTCGATAAAAAAAAATCTATCATTTTGAATCAGTTTGAAAGAATAACAAGTCAAAATTCTCACCAGGCAAACCATTCATACCATCCACTGACACACAGTTGTATATTTCTCTTCCCCCTGGTGATCTATTTAAGTCTGAATAAAGACAAGAATGTGACACTCGTAGTTGGAATTTTTTTTTTTTTTTTTAGTAGGAATTTTATTCCTCCTCTGTGAACACAGACACCCAGTCAGTAATCTGTCTTGGCATATTATGGCTACTGAACTCAATTTTTGAAAATCACATTATCGAATATCACCAGAACTGTTTCATCACATAAAGTTATGTTAGATCTGTGCTTTCAAATGACAGACTCTGCTTCCTGCATTCATCTTAAACAGGTTAGACTACTGCAGAAACACCCCTTCACACATCACAGATTCATAGTTTTTTTAATGTTTTTTTAAGAGAAAGAATGTGGGACTTCTATAAATCAAACCATGTATATAGTTTTTATTCAAACAATGTCAGAAATTGGTGAAAAATGTGGATCAGTGTTTTGCACAGTCCAAGATGATGTCTTCACATGTCTTGTTTTTTTCAAAACTCCAAGACATAAAGTGGAAGACATAAAATAAATAATTTTATCGAAACAAGATCCATACCAGTGATCAACATGTTGGTGTTTTCCTGCGTCTCCCATCCCATTTTTGTGTGGTGCCACAGATAGTGCTGCAGTCACATGTTTTATTCACATGTTCTGTATGTGTCAGCCAGTAAGTAACAAGAAAAGTTATTTAAAAACATCCTTTATTTTAGAGTTTTTTGAGAATCACTGATATTTGCAACAAACTGATCAATGGACTTATCATTGCAGCTCTATCTGACACTGTCATCAGAAAGTTCAGTGCGTTTTATTGGTTGGATTCTTTCAGGCACAGCAGGCTGTAGAGTTGTAGTTTAGTGTCACAGAATCTCTGAACTCCTGTTACCTTAAATTGAGGAGACGTTAGATCTGTTTAAATACAGCTCAAAGAAATGCTGATGCTTCAGTCTGTCTGAGCTGCCAAAAGAGGTGCCATGAAAACACAATCTAATCTAATCTAGCTATGGAGGAGATCTGTGGTCTAAACATGTTAGTTAGGCACTGATAAACGAGCCACCAGGACATCCCAGCTTGATTTAAAAGAACTCAAGTAGACATAATTTCTAAAAATGCTTAAAGACAAAAAAACTTTTCTCCATAGTTTCAGTTTGTTCATTTCTTGTGTAGTCAAAAGAAAACTTCATATTTTTTATAATGACTAAGATATGTATACAGGGAAGCAGACTGAACATTTCTGGGTTGAACTCTCTGCTGAAGGTGTGTGTGTGTGTTTGTGTGTGTGACGCCGGGCAAACCGCAGCAGGATGAGTGGGGCCGCTTTGGGCATCGAGATTGTGGTGGTGTTCTTCCTGGCGCTGTTCCTGCTGCACCGGTACGGAGACTTCCGGAAGCAGCAGCGCATGGTGCTGTTTGGCACGCTGCTCGCCTGGTACCTGTGCTTCCTCATCGTCTTCATCTTACCTCTGGACGTCAGCACGGTCAGTCCTGTGTGTGAGACCTCTGCAATTGCTGCTCATCGTGACCAGTCAAACACCTGAAGCGCGTGCGTGCGTGTGTGTGTGTGTGTGTGATGTGCATTTCTTACAGACCATCTACAAGCAGTGCGAGATCGACTTTCAGAAGGAGCATGCCTCTATTCCCACCATCAGCCCCGTCCCATCCAATCACAGCTCAGTAAATGCATCTGTCGCACCCACTAAACGGTTAGTTCCTAACATGCTGCTACTATTTTAGTCAATTATTACTGCCCCTTTCTGTACTTTTCAATGTAACCTTTGTGGTTTTTTTTTTTAATTAATCAATAAGTAATCATCAGACTATTCATCTACACGCACAGTATATTGATAATAGATTAATCATTTGCTATAGTATTTAAGCATAAGCAAAATATTACTTGCAATGTCTCCAATGTCTCTTTATTGATTTTTTTTTTTTTTTTTTTTTTTTTTTTTTTTACTGTGAACTGAATATCTTGAGATTCTTTCTTTCAATATCTTCTGTTATTTTACAAACCAAACATCAACATCAAAAAACAAGAAAAAGTAATCCGACATGGCTGATGAGAGTGCATTTGCAGGAGTGTGGTTTTTGTTTACAGCTTTGTTAGCCTTTTTGCTACATTTCTATAAACTGTGGACTTTATACTGAAGTTGTTTGAGAAATTAATTATTTAGTAATTTAGCACAAAGTCCTGAGATTCAGTAAAGCAGTTGGAGCCATTTCTACAGCGTGAACAAACTCTTCATGATGAAGGAATATGTCAGCAGTGCAGTGGTGTGTTATTAATAGTTTGTGGTCTAAGCTACAGAGGAAGAAAATGCTTGATAATAGATCATCTGATTGTCGGGCTGGACCCAAACAAAACATTTGTAGACAAGAAGAAACATATCAAATGTTTGTTTGTTTTTAAATCCAAAAGAAATTGAAATGAATAAAATATTGTCGTGAAGATTACAAAGATCAACCAGCTGTTTTTTTTCCCCACAGAACTAATTAATTATCTGATAAACAGTAAAATAATTGGTGGAGTTCTTTAGTTCAGTTAGTTGTGGCAACATTGCAACATGTCATTAAACCTATGATAACATGCAAGTTTATTCATGTTTTGTGAGCTATCTACGTATGTGTAGCATTGCTCTGAAGGAAGACTGTACCAACATTAAACCTATGATTATTTACACAAATCCCATGTGTAAATAGTGTACCTGTGTGTTGTGTTACTGCTTACACTCTTGTGTTCCTCCTCTGACAGCGCACCAAAGCGGTGCTATGAGCCATGGAGCTACATCCCCGATGGCATCATGCCAGTGTTCTGGAGAGTGGTGTACTGGACGTCTCAGTGTCTCACATGGTCAGTATGAGTCTGAGCAGAGTGTATTAGGGATAGAAATCTTTGAGTGTCTCACAATTCAATTCAAATCTAATTCTTACAGTCACGATTCAATTTGAAATTGATTCTCTCTTATTTGTTCTCTTCATCTTTTACTAACTTTTGCTGCAGATTGAAATGTAATACACATAGAATAAAACAAATGTATGTCTGTATTTACTTTCTTTTATTTGTAATGGTTGAGGCAGTTTATTAACCTGCAGCTGTAAAAACGTTCTGAGTGTCAGCAAAATGTGTTGTAGCCAGTCCTCTAACACGTGTGGAAGCAGCGCTGATCCAGTAAAAAAGGAGGATAAGTCATGTATGCTGTAGCATAAAAAAAAAGATTATGGATCGATTCAGAATCATAGAGAATAGAAATCACAATTCTTACTTGAATCTAATTTTCTCCTCACACCCTTAGATTGTATGTAATTAACATATAAGTTCACAGAGTGAAGTTTATTAGTGTGTGTTTCTATGTTTCCAGGCTGCTGCTGCCCTTCATGCAGTCCTACGCCCGCTCCGGGGGCTTTTCCATCACTGGGAAAATTAAAACCGCTCTGATAGAGAATGCAATTTACTACGGAACCTACCTGCTCATCTTCGGCTCGCTACTCATATACGTGGCTGTTCACCCTGAGTGGCACCTGTCCTGGTGAGTGTGACAAAGCAGCAGCAGGCCCCCTTATAAAAACTGGGCATTTTTACAAAAATTAAACGCGTGCAGATGAGCAGGAAGCAGCTGATGTCATCTTAGAGCAGTGGTTCTCAAATAGTGGGGGGGCACGAGGCTCTGTCAAGGGACCTCGGGGAACATTCTTTTTTATTCTCTTATATATTAATAGGGATACAGTGTTATGCAGAGGTACTTAAAACAATCGAAATGATGATACTATTTATAATCACACAGGGGGTCGCGAGATGGTTTCTTCTTTCATAGGGGGGCACGACAGAAAATACTTGAGAAGCACTGTCTTAAGAGGTTGCTGCATAATGGCTATTGTCAGTTTGTCCTTGCAAAAATCAGAAAATGCTCAAACATGTTGATTACAGTGTTTCCCAAAAGCCAAGATGTCTTCCTCATTAGAAGATTGAATTAATAGAATTTGTTTTTATTGTGTCATTAAGCAAATATTTTCAAAGAAGTATAGCAATGTACAAAATACAACCAAGGCTACCTTTTGACCAGATAATGGTGCTGAAGGGGGAAACAGAAAATACAGCCATAACAAAGATAAAAAGATACAAGGTTTAATGTAGATTACAGTAAACAGATGTGGTAATATTATGAACAAGAATATATCGGCCTCTTGTTATGCAGCAGGGAAGTTGTTTAAATTTAGAGATGCGATGATTAGATCAGCAGTTTTTCTAAAGTGTAAAACATGCCTCGCCTAAAACGATTTTTAGCATCTCAAGCGAATGTGAAAGTGCAGAAAACAGAGGAAGTATGACCCTGTTTCCCACTACACGTGATGTTGAGAACACATACAAAGGAAAACAATGCCAGTAATTAGAGTGAGGCTCACTATCACACACTTTGAAAACCCCTGAATTAGATTACTGACAGGTTAACAACAACAAGTTAATACTTGCACAGGGTTTGCTTGTAAAGATATTGATCATAAGGATCCGGCCGCTGGTTTTATCTTCAGGTACGAGCTGCAAACCATCGGCATCACAGCGGCTAACACCTGGGGTCTCTTCCTGCTGGTGCTGCTGCTGGGTTACGGGCTGGTTGAAATCCCCCGCTCCTACTGGAACGCGTCGCGGCACGGACACCTGCTCATTAAGACCTACTTCAAGGCGTCCAAACTGATGACTGAGAAGGCGGACGCAGAGGAGAACCTGGAGGACGTCATGGAGGTGAGCATCAGACACAGGAAGCGACACAGAGAAGCCCAGTTCAGTTTGTTGACTGTGACCTCTCTTCTGCTACAGGAAGTGAGAAAAGTCAGTGAATCCATCAAGTATAACCACCCACTGAGGAAGTACATCGATACCATTCTCAGAAAAGTGAGTTGGGTGTGATTTAACAGTAACCCTGTACTTTCATGTCTCGCGCGTGATCAGACAGATTGACTTCTCTCCTTCAGTGTCCGCTGGATTACCAGGAGAAGATGGGCAGAAACATGGACGACTACGAGGATTTCGATGACAAACAGAACACGTACCCCAGTGAGAAGAGTCTGGTGAAGCTTCACAAACAGGTGAGAGGATGAGTCAGCAGTTCCTCTTGTCTTGAAAGACACAATCACTACCATCAATGTGAAATTTCCTGTTTCTAAAAAAAAAAGTCAAAAAAGGGATTTGAAAGTTGTCTGCTATTCTCAGGAAGAAAAGAGGTCATTGTTTTCAGTTAAGGGGAAATCTGTCCATCATTTTTTTCCTATTCTAATTTTAACGTCATTTGATCTTGACATGCACAAGAGGAAAAAAAATCACAACCACACAAGCAGAAGACATTAGAAACAAATACAAAGCCAGACAGTCACAATCAACAGAGAATTCATTAAAAATGGTTAGATAAGAAAGCTTTAAAATCTCCAAGAGGAAGGAAAGAGTCTAGTTTGAGGGCAGAATGAGTAATAATGGGATAGTTTGTGTTTCTGTGGCTTTATAGATTAACGCCTTGAGTCCTGAAGTTTTTATTTTATAGTCAGTGATGTGATAATAATCATTGCAATTAATTTCTATTTTCTAAATTGTCTCTAGTAACTGCTAAAAAGTACTAATCTGCTGACAAAATGTGTTTCAGCTTGTTGTACTTTAAGCTACATTCGAAAATCTTTTTTTGCAAACAAAAAATAAATCATTATTGAATTTAGCTACAAATACTAACCTAATATATTTAATAGCTTGGGCCATCTCTCACTGACTTCAGGTCAGAATGAACTTTGCAAGTGGACAGAGCAGCATTAGAGGCTGACGTTTCTGAGTTGTAGCGAGATCTGAACCGAACCAAAATGTGTTTGTAACTCACGCTTATGAATGTCGAACCCATGGTGAGTTCTCTGTGTCCAGGTGATCTACGCGGTGCAGAGACACAACAGGACTCGTGTCCAGTGGCAGATCCTCCTGCAGCAAGCCATCCATCTGGAAGACGTGGCCAAGAACGAGACCAGTTCCACACACCAGTTTGTCCACAGCTTCCCGTCCTCCGAGCCAGCCGGCTGGTTCAGCAGATACGTGTACACGCCGTCTGTAGGTGGGTCTGAGTCCCTGTGAGGGGCTTCATCATTACAACTTTAGTCTTTACAATAGTAAAGCCGCATTCAGACCGAAAGCTCTGCATGCGTGGATGTGGTTTTGGTTCATTTTCATTTAAATTACATGTTAACAGATTAGACCACATATGTCAAAGTCAAGGGTTTTTTCTGGCCCCCAGGATTATATACATTTATTATAAGAACTGGCCCGCAGGCAACTGCACGCCAGCAGCATCCAGGTACTTTACGCGCACTAACGCACTACATTTCCCACAATTCAACGGTGGCGCTCCGAGCAGGAGGCCACTTCCTTTCATTAATCATCAGCTGGCATTAGCGTCACTTCAAAAGTTTCAGATAGCCTAGCCTTAAAAAATGGCAAAACGGAAGGTGGACACTGCGAACCGGACTTTTAAAACAGGGTGGGAATCGGAGTACATGTTCACAGAGGTAGCTGGAGAACCTCTGTGACTTTGTGTGGAGAAAGTGTGGCGGTGATAAAAGAGAATCTGAGACGGCAGCATGAGACAAGACAGAAGAGATCGCTAAATCAGTCCGGACATTGATGAACTTGTTCAAAAGAAGAGACGCCACCAAGTATCAGCCACAGCTTCAAAAAAACATTACTGTGCAATGTATTCAGAGTTTTTTACTCAGTTAAAGTTTAGAAGTGAACTACTTGTTTTCACACCACATGTGACTTTTCCTTTTCCTCATGTTTATAGCTTCTTGCACTTTATTATTGTATTTCAATCCAATTTGTTTTGAAAATATTTAAATTAAGTGAATTATAGAAAATTGCTGATATTATGTATTTATTTTAAGTAAATTTAGGCCATTTTTGCTATTTCCCCGAGAAGTAATACTGATGGTGCCTTTTTCATTTGGCCCCCATGTCCATTCGACTTTGACACCCCTGGATTAGACCATCCATACTGCAGGTGTGTTCTATGCTCGGTGCGGAAAAATGTGTGTGTATTAAAAATTAATAATTAATTGATTAATTATTAAAATGTGCTGTTACTTTCTAGTTAAAAAGGAGGAAGGTTTACAGAAGAAACACACAATGTGTTTATTATGTGATAGAAGGTCTCCCCATCTTCCAATGGTCTATGGGTTTCTAGATGTAAGCTAGTTGAATGGCTGCTAGTGTTCTGCAATACAGGTCATTTGGAAACAATCCAAATGTTTCCACTCAGTTTCAGGAGCGAAAGCTGGGAGATTGTTGTTTAGTCTCTAGTTGAGCAAAACTCAAGTTCTCGTCCTATATTTCCATATTAGAAGTCAATAAACATATAATTCTCCCCAAAGATTAAAAGCAAATCGTGTGTGTGTGTGTGTGTGTGTGTGTGTGTGTGTGTGTGTACACACACAGAGTGGTACTGGGAATGTCTCCTCAAACGCTGGTTCTACCGGCTGCTGTCAGTGGTCCTGACCCTGTTCAGCGTGGCGGTGGTCTGGTCTGAGTGCACCTTCTTCAGCACCGAGCCCGTCCTGTCCCTGTTCGCTGTGTTCATCCAGCTGGCTGAGAGAGACTACAACTACCTGTACATCGAGGTGAGACATGCCGGGGCTAATGCTCGCTTTCTTTTTCAACCCATTTGGCTGTAAAAGAGTGTTTCTCTCTGAGCAACAGCTCTAAATCTAAAGTTGGTCTGTTTACTTTCATTTACGCCACAGAAAACCTTCAAATCATCACATCTGTGAAGCTGAAACCTGTCCACTACAATAATTATTGGATTATCAAAAAAGCTATTTTAAAAATTTCTGTTGATCAATTATATAATATTATTGATAAATGGTGATAAATTCTGAATTCAGTCGTTGAAGAAATCACCTTTTAATTGGAGCAAAAGACAGTTACCTATTTCTCACATACACTAGACTTCTGATTATTGAAATCACACTTTGATTATGTGGTGTCTCCCGTTTTATAAATTGAAGGTTAATTAATTGTGTACATTATGTTTAAACACATAAAAAGGAATGTAGTAATTTGTAGGTTTTATGTATATGTCCAGTGGGATCAAATTGCGCTGCATGTAGCCCCTTGAACTAAAAGGATTTTAACTCCCTTGGTGTAGTATAAGATGTCTGTGCTCATACATTGGTTCGTCCACCAGATGGCGTGCTTTATCACCATCTTCTTCCTGTGTACCTGCGTTTACTCCACCGTGTTCCGCATTCGAGTTTTCAACTACTACTACTTGGCCTCCCATCACCAGACTGACGCTTACAGCCTCCAGTTCAGTGGCATGTGAGTGACTTTTTTACCTTTTTTTTTCTTTTAATTTAATTTCCAGGGGACACTGAGCCCCAAAATCCAGAATAGAAATGAATCCAACAACTGTTACTGTGACTCCGCAGGTTGTTCTGTCGCCTGACGCCTCCTCTCTGTCTGAACTTCCTGGGTTTGATCCACATGGACTCTGCCATCTCCCACAAGGACAAGAAGCAGACTGCTTATACCTCAGTAAATACCATTCACTCTGCAAACATCAGTGTGATGCATACAGATCCGTGTCAACTTTAAATGTTTCTTTGACTTGTTTTCAGATCATGGGATCAATGAAAGTCATCTCCTTTATTGCTAATGGCTTCTATATCTACTACCCGATACTGATAGTAATCCTGTGTATCGCAACCTATTTCAGGTGAGTTTCCTCCACAGATACTACAAATTCACGACTAGAAAGACCTGCCAGGTGTCATTAACTTTGACTTTATATTTTCATATACAGGTTCATCAGCTGGCTTTTTTTCTATTTTTGTCATATATATATATTTATATATATATATATGTAGTATATAATCCTCTCTTTCCTCAGCTTAGGGACGCGCTGTCTGAACCTTTTGGGCTTCCAGCAGTTTGTGGGTGACAGTGAAATGACGTCTGACCTGATTGACGAGGGCAAGGAGCTGATCCGACGAGGCAAGTCAGATAACGTGATTGCATGCTGCTAATCAGGCTGTGAGTCTGTGTGACATACTGTTTGTTTCTATTTCAACAGAGAAGAGAAAGCGGCAAAGGATTGAAGATGGAGAGAACAGGCGGAGAGTGAGTATCTTTGCTTGCTCCACATCACACATGAAGCAAGTCAACAATAGATTTCATTATTATATTTGTTATTTAGTACCTGAAAATGTATTATCTTAGAAGGTTATATTTGCTCTACACATTATAGTATGATCTTTTTGTCGCCCAAAAGCGACATACTATAGTATGACCTTTTTTGGGCGACATAGTATAGTATGACCTTTTTTGAGCGACATAGTATAGTATGACCTTTTTTGAGCGACATAGTATAGTATGACCTTTTTTGAGCGACATACTATAGTATGACCTTTTTTGAGCGACATACTATAGTATGACCTTTTTTGGGCGACATACTATAGTATGACCTTTTTTGGGCGACATAGTATAGTATGACCTTTTTTGGGCGACATAGTATAGTATGACCTTTTTTGGGCGACATAGTATAATATGACCTTTTTTGAGCGACATACTATAGTATGACCTTTTTTGGGCGACATAGTATAGTATGACCTTTTTTGGGCGACATAGTATAGTATGACCTTTTTTGAGCGACATAGTATAGTATGACCTTTTTTGAGCGACATAGTATAGTATGACCTTTTTTGAGCGACATACTATATTGTGACCTTTTTTGAGCGACATACTATAGTATGACCTTTTTTGAGCGACATACTATAGTATGACCTTTTTTCGGCGACAAGCTTTTCACATCAACCAAATGTTACTGAAAACGCAGTAATACAGAGTATAAATAAATATACTGCATTTCAGGAGTGGAAGGAGCGTTATGGAAACCAGAGAGAAGACTACACAGCGCGGAACAGGAGCAGCCATGAAATGAAGGAAACCAGCTACTCGGACACCGTGAACCCAACTAACAACAGGCGTGAGTCCAAGTTTGTTTTTAAATGATCTCAAATCAAACCTGTTGTTTTCCCCTCAAGCATTTGTTGTTTTTCTTTTTTAAAACACAGAGGTTAAATATTGTCGGTCGGGGGGTCAAGCGGAGAGAGACTGTATCGAGCTGCTGCAGGACGCTGAACCTCTAGACTTCAACGCTGAGACTCTTACAGACGACCCTCTGGACTCCGAATCCGGCAGGTAGACAAGACTTTTTTTTTTGTATGTTTACTATTAAGGATGCACTGAATATATTTGGTCGATTATTGCGAAAAACTTGTCTTTGAAAAGTAGAAAAAGTTCACAAAGGACAGCACTAAAGCAAATGGAATTTCAAAGAAGGGCAGGGAGTTCATGGCATTGAATTATCAACTATTTATTGTTGTGGAGGACTTGGGCTTTCAGAGGCTTGTGGAGCACATTACATGATACCAAGCAGACGGTATTTTATTGGATGCGTGTTTACCAGAGTCTAAAAATGTATTCTTGACTATAACAATAGTGAAAAACATAATAATTGCATTCAAAATATTGTATTTGACCAAGCTTTTATTTTATTCAGCTTTGGTTTTGGCCACAAATGTTCATTTCAATGCATTCCTATTGATTGTAATATTATAATAATAATAATAATAATAATATTATGTAGTATTATATGATTATAATACAGTGTATGTATAGGTATTTACAGTTGCATGTGTGTTTCGTGGTCTTTCAGGCATGCAGGAGGACGATATCTGTCCATGTCGTCGTCTCGCAGTAGGATATTTGACGACGTCTAACAGCGGAAAAGAGACGTGAGGAGACTGCACATCACTGTCTACACCTCCACCTGCAGCCGCATGAGTGAATGTACCACATGACCTCCTCCACCCCAGCACACGGGTGCTGTCGCCTGTCTCGCAGGATGCATGCCAGTTCAAAGAAAAAAGCAAAACCCCACTCGTATGAGTGAAGGTCTGCATCCTGGAACTATTTTTTTCAGAACCTCCCTGCATATGGTGTTGGTGTCTGGCTTGGCTGCAGGTTAATGAAGGAATATTACAGCTACATAAACCCTCCGATCTGATCCCTTAACGTGAGCTGCACGTCACGACGCAGACGTCTCTGTCACTGTCTGAGCATGCAGCCGCTGCATGTACAACACGTCACTTTAAAGAAGTCATGTTTTATTTATATTTTCTATACTTCTTGTTTTAAATGTACACGTTGGGATTCATTATTTAATCTGATCTCCCGTCAGCCGTTGAAAAAACCTGATTGACATGTACTGTGTCCGCTGCTGTTGGATGTTTCACTTTATTGAAAATGTCCAAATAACATGAAGGTTATTTATAAAACACAGGAATTGATTATGCAGTTTTCACATGGAAGCAAATAATAGTATCAATAACTTAAATAATATAAACAACTGAATACATCATTTTTTAGATGAACCACTACAACATTTGTTTTAGTTTTTTAGTTTTCTAAAATAATAGTATTTTAGAAGCATCCGTCTGAGTTTATCTGGTTTGATTTAACACACAGTGTGTGTTTTTTGCTGGTAGGCATCTTGATCAAACAGTAGCAAGACACAGTTGAGTTGACAGTGAGTAAAAATGCTGGATAAAGCAGTTCAACTTAAAAAACATTTTTTCTCTGATGCTGTTGGACACTTACTAGAGCTGCTGCTAATGTTTGCTCAGCTTATTTCTTGAAAAAACTTCCAGACATTCACATTTACACTTTGCTCAAAGGCACCAGAACGGACGTTCAGGCCAGATGTGTATTGTATATTGTCCCATAAAATTCTTTTCAGTTTAGGAAAGCAATCTGGATTTAAAATTGATGTATTCAGTTGCTTATAGATTCCAGTTTTTACTAGTATTGGTTCCTTTCATATTCTTATGATGATGATGATGAAGAAAGTCATGTGAGCATGAACTTAACCTGATTGATCAAAACAATTAAACGATTTAACGGTTCCTGAAAAAAATGCCACATCTTTGTCACTTAGAAGTGAAAATGGCAGGTGTTTCCTTTTCCCATTCATGGTTTGTACCATGATGTAAATACTAAAAAAAAAAAAAAAGACAAGTGACCTTTAAAGGGCCACATCTGTGTTTTATATGTTTAGTGTTGAATGAATCAGCCTTTCTTTCTTTCTAAGAAGCTGATTTTTTTTTTTTTTATGTATTTGACTAAAAGAATGAAATTCAACTGGCTTGACTTTGATATCAGATCATGATTATAAGAACAATATTAATACCCAGAAGTGAAACTTCATATTTTATAAAGTCAAATATAAAAGGAGACTATAATAGAGAGAAAGAGAACTACACATACCTGCAGCTCTACAGAGCTTAACAGCTTCTTTCTAATCAACACAGGCATTTTTAGTTTTTCAATGGGAATAATCTACATAATTGTACACATGACAGCTTGTTCAGCTCTCCCCTACTGAACAAACCAATCAGCTAATACAGCTTAAGAAGGTTTGATTTTGAATGAAATGAGCTAAATAGGTGTAAAAACACAGATGTGGTCCTTAAAACCCTTTTTGCTGTTGCTCTGGTATTGATGATGAGATCCTGCCGGCAGGTTGAGCTGAGGTTCAGGTCAGTCTGAGCTTCTATAAACTTTCACCTACACGTCCTGATCTTTCCTTTTAATGCCAGTGTGTATATATGTATGATATGATGTTTTGTATTATATGGGCTAATTAATAATATACAGAAAGCATCAAATGTGACTTTGTATTTATTATATTTCCTGCAGCCTGTTAACTCTCTCTGTATCTTTCCTTTTTTTCCTGCCTTCTTCCCTCCAACAAACAGCGCTATACACTTTCCTGGTAGTGTGTGTGACTCGTTCCGATCATTTTGGTGATGAAGTATTTGATTTTATATATTCTGAAATATATGAATATTTATTGTCCCGTTATGATCTCTGCACATTTTCTCTGATTCTGAAAATGGAGAGTAGATATATTTAGTCCTGTGATTTACAGTGGTATTAACATTATTTACTGAATGGTTTACTCTGCTGCCACTGTGGTGTTGGTCAATAAAAGTGAACGTGTTACAAACAATTGTGTCCTTTTTATTCTCAAGAATGTCATAAATTAAGACTTAAGAGAGAGAGAAAGTAACCAGTTTTCAGGAAATAAATTATAATAATTCGAGGGAAAAAATCGCACTATATTCTGTAGCTATATATTTTTAAAAGTCGGAAAATGTGATGTTTGATGAAATCTGCAACTTTAAATCGTCAACATTATTCTCTAAAACCAAGCATCAACGTTAATTACAGGAATATAGTCATGATATTATAAGGAGAATAAGATTATATTATGATTTTAGTCCCGCAATATTCATTATTATTATTAAAAATAACTTTGCTCTGTTGTGATGCTATCCAAACGTTTCCGTGCGGCTCTTCCTGATGACGTCTGAACAGCCAATCACAGGAGGGGACGTTAGATCACCATAGCAACGCGAGCGTTTGGGGAAAGACTTCCCTGTTTGCTGTTTCCAACTGGAGATAAACTTCATCTGTAGCCGGTGAGACGCTGCTGGATTCATTCTACACAACATATGATTGTTAGTAGTAGTTCATATAATTAATTAATATAATTAACATGGTGATAATTTGCTAATACTTTCTCTGCTTCAGCTCTTCCTGCTTTCTCCACCTTTGTTAGAATCGCTCAGTTTCAATATTCACGGAAAACTGCGCGGTAACTTTATCGTTTTATTTAGCAGTTTTTAAAAGTAACTAAGTCACCTGCAATAATTCACGTTCTGTACTTTAGTACAATGCTGAGCTACATTTGAAGTATTTCCATTTAGTGCTACATTATTATTCTCTCTGTATTTCAGGGAGAAATATTGTACTTTCTATTCCAATAGATTTATGTGACAGCTTTAGTTAGTTGTCTGATATTGATTTGGCACAATGGACAATATAACAAGCTTATGAAATGCAACGCATTGTTACAGATGAAACCAGTGGTTCAGCCTTTTTGTCTTTTTAATTATTCAATCAATCAATCAATCAATTAATCAATCAATCTTTATTTGTCACATGTGATTATATGTGGCATTTCAAATTAAATGATTTCTTTCCCTCTAAATGTCTCACATTGTTTCATTTCCATAAATGTTCAGATAATCCAATATTTCACCAAAAATCAAAGATTACAGAAAAAGTTCATATCATGAAAATAGACTTGTGAATCAGACCTTTTTTTTCTTCTTTCCTCTCTCATTAATTAGCTCACAACCTATCAGATTTATCTGCTAATATTATTAGTAATGACGATATTAATAATAATTTTATATGACATTAATAATATATGAATCAGGACCACACCAATACTGGATCCATTTTGACAAGTTTTTGTCTTCATTCAAGTTTTCTTTGTGCTCATATCATACGTCAGTGATGGCGGGGACGTCGAGACACGACAGAGAGATGGCGGTGAACGCCAAGCGGCAGCTGCAAGGCTGTTCTGACCCAGTGGAGAGACTGCGGCTGCAGTGTCTCACCAGGGGGTCGTCTGGGATCAAAGGTCTGGGCAGGTGAGCTACAGGAACACACACACACATGCGGCATTAACATGACATTACTATGATGACATTTAATTAATTAGCTATTCAAGCTAAAAACATCTAATATTCAAGGCAGTGTTATTTGATTAGGCAAATATCACCTTATGCCCCCAGACCCTTGATTCACTCAATAAAAAACCCTCTTGATGTCAGAAACCAGAAATCATGTTACTCTCTAGAGCCTGCTCAGAGGATGTGCTCCACAACTTTTCCTTGTTATATTTTATTTTTTATTTGAATCACAGCAACGTCATATAAATGCAGTTTATTATTATAATATTATTATATAATGATCACTGCTGATACGTTGCTGCTTCCTGTCAGAACCTTCAAAATCATGGATGATGACAACAACCGCTCACTGGACTTCAAGGAGTTCCTGAAGGGTCTGAACGACTACGGGATCATGATGGAGAAACAGGAAGCAGTGACGCTCTTCCAGCATTTTGACCGCGACGGCAGCGGATCCATCGACTTTGAAGAGTTCCTTGTTACTCTGAGGGTGAATATATCCACACATTGTTACCGCTAAGCTCTGCTTCAGCTTTTTTTTTAACTGCCGCAATCTATTGCCCTGCAGCCAGCCATGTCCAAGGCCAGGAAGGAGGTGGTCATGGAGGCGTTTCGGAAGCTGGATAAAACTGGCGACGGGGTGATCACCATCGAGGACCTGCGCGGGGTTTACAACGCCAAGTACCACCCCAAGTATCAGAACGGGGAGTGGACCGAGGATCAGGTGTTCAGGAAATTCCTGGACAACTTCGACTCTCCATACGACAAAGATGGGAAGGTGACGTGCCTGCAGGATTTTATGAACCAATTTTCCCAAAAAACAGTGGAATGATCCTTTAAACAGTTGTATAAGTTGTGTGGTGTTACTCCCTGAAGGTGACCCAGGAGGAGTTTATGAATTATTATGCTGGTGTGAGTGCGTCCATCGATACAGACGTCTACTTTATTGTGATGATGAGAAATGCCTGGAAACTCTGACTTGTGGTAAACGAACGCACCGTGGTGGCAGAGTTTTACATTGTAGATATAGATATACAGAAGTCTGTAACGTCATCTTTTCCCCCCCAAAGAGTCTTCTCACTAATGAATCTAAAGATATTCCAGTATATTGTATGGTTTTTATGTTCTTAAATACACAAAAAAAAGAAATTGAAGTTATAACTGGACAATCAGAACCATATAAGATACAAACCTACGTTTCTCAGCTGTTGTGGGTCTGTCTTTTTTTCTGTCTGTTCGCTGGCTTCACATGAAGCAGGCTGATCGACACTTTTGCTTTTAATCTGTGTAGGTCAATAAAAAAAATCAAATCATCCTTCTCAGCTTCGGCTCCTGGACTTCTCTTCTGTGAACAAACACACTCGCTTGTTTCCATCCCGATAAGAAGCTGAGGACGTGTGTCTTACAACAATCTATCAACATTGACTTCATGGTGACACTCAAGCAAAACTCAAACCAACAGTCGGGATCATAGTGTTTAAAACTCAGCTTTGTTTCATTGGGATGGAAACCAGCCACTGTTTGATCATCTGATGACCTGGACTCTGCCGTTTCTCCTCGTAGTTCAACTCTTCAGACTGATTCTTGCCCATTAAACACGTCTAACACCTTTCTTCTAATCGACAGGTGACCAAAGAGGAGTTTGTCAACTATTACAGTGGAGTCAGCGCCTCCATCGACAACGACGTCTACTTTATTCTTATGATGAGAAACGCCTGGAAGCTCTGAATATGAAACCCAACGACTCGATTGAACTCAAAACCGTCATTGATCACATGATCAATTCCGCAATCTGGACTTGATCAGCTCGCGGATGGCAGCTGGAGTTCATTTGGTTTTTTTGTACGTTAGAAGATAATTTCTTTACTAATCAATGTAAGTTTCATAGTTTGTGTCTAGTGACTTTTTAAATAATCAGTTTGCAAATATATGATTATAATATGCAATTATAAGGTTGATTAACACAAGACAACAGTATGTTTTCTTATCAGGTTTGATACTTTATTGTACATTGATAAGCATCACCATTGGCTTAAATAAAGATAATGTTTATGTCATAGCAGGTGAAATCAAACTTTAGCACATAATATGTACAGTATAATTAATAAAAGTGAATCTGGAGTGAAACATTAGAATCAGGTATATGAGAAAATGCAGCATACATTCAATGTATTTATTGGTTTTTAAGAACATGGGGTAAAAAGCAGCTTTGTTTTCAGGGCCTCTGTGACACATATCTGACACATACGGGTGAGTCAGGCTGTCACGTCCACATCTCTCCTGTCTGCTCAGAGATCATAATGACAGTTACTGTAAGGTAATCATGAGGATAACTTGTGCCGTCTGTACAGTAGTTGGTCTGTGACAGTTTAACGTAAAAGCAGCTTTTTAAAAAAGGACCTTACCGGTGTTTGCGTTTGTTTTAGCTCCTGCAAAAGTTTTGCCAAATAATATGTCGCTCAAAAATACTATGTCGCTCAAGAAAGGTCATACTATACTATGTCGCCCAAAAAAGGTCATACTATAGTATGTCGCTCAAAAAAGGTCATACTATACTATGTCGCTCAAAAAAGGTCATACTATACTATGTCGTCCAAAAAAGGTCATACTATACTATGTCGCTCAAAAAAGGTCTTTCTATAATATGTGGCTCAAAAAAGGTCATACTATAGTATGTCGTCCAAAAAAGGTCATACTATAGTATGTCGCTCAAAAAAGGTCATACTATACTATGTCGCTCAAAAAAAGTTATACTATAGTATGTCGTCCAAAAAAGGTCATACTATAGTATGTCGCTCAAAAAAGGTCATACTATACTATGTCGCTCAAAAAAGGTCATACTATAGTATGTCGCTCAAAAAAGGTCATACTATACTATGTCGCTCAAAAAAGGTCATACTATACTATGTCGGTCAAAAAAGGTCATACTATAGTATGTCGCTCAAAAAAGGTCATACTATACTATGTCGCTCAAAAAAGGTCATACTATACTATGTCGGTCAAAAAAAGTTATACTATAGTATGTCGTCCAAAAAAGGTCGTACTATAGTATGTCGCTCAAAAAAGGTCATACTATACTATGTCGCTCAAAAAAAGTTATACTATAGTATGTCGTCCAAAAAAGGTCATACTATAGTATGTCGCTCAAAAAAGGTCATACTATACTATGTCGCTCAAAAAAGGTCATACTATACTATGTCGCTCAAAAAAAGTTATACTATAGTATGTCGTCCAAAAAAGGTCGTACTATAGTATGTCGCTCAAAAAAGGTCATACTATATTATGTCGCTCAAAAAAAGGTCATACTATAGTATGTCGCTCAAAAAAGGTCATACTATAGTATGTCGTCCAAAAAAGGTCATACTATAGTATGTCGTCCAAAAAAGGTCATACTATAGTATGTCGCTCAAAAAAGGTCATACTATACTATGTCGCTCAAAAAAAGTTATACTATAGTATGTCGTCCAAAAAAGGTCATACTATAGTATGTCGTTCAAAAAAGGTCATACTATAGTATGTCGCTCAAAAAAGGTCATACTATAGTATGTCGCTCAAAAAAGGTCATACTATACTATGTCGGTCAAAAAAAGTTATACTATAGTATGTCGTCCAAAAAAGGTCATACTATAGTATGTCGCTCAAAAAAGGTCATACTATACTATGTCGCTCAAAAAAAGTTATACTATAGTATGTCGTCCAAAAAAGGTCATACTATAGTATGTCGCTCAAAAAAGGTCATACTATACTATGTCGCTCAAAAAAAGTTATACTATAGTATGTCGTCCAAAAAAGGTCATACTATAGTATGTCGCTCAAAAAAGGTCATACTATAGTATGTCGTCCAAAAAAGGTCATACTATACTATGTCGTCCAAAAGAGGTCTTTCTGTATGTCGTTGAAAAAAGGTCACATTATACCTTGTTGCTGAAGTATGGACAGTAGCAGTAATATAAGTTATTCTGATGTAAAAGTAGCCAAAACATACAGAAACACCGGTATGATCTTCTGAGGTTCTCCAACAGCCGACTCTGGGCAACACCAGACGATGTATGAGGAGATGCGTCAGTATATATAACATATGAGACATTAGGATAAAGTCATATAACATCAAAAGCAGCAAAATATAAAAGCAACATTTCAACAGTTCTCAGCCTGTATTACATTTATCAAACTGCTAAAAGTAACCGAAAAAGCAAAAATCCTCCTTTTGCTTCCACTCAACAAAAGAATAATAGAGGCTCATCAAATTTCTTATGACTTTACAATACAATGTATACCAGTAAGTTTGAATGGTTCTGATGACAAACCTTATCCTGTTGTATTATGGAAAATGTTGTGTTTCTACGCTAAACATCTGGATATCTTCTCTGCTACACATGTGGATGATTATGTTACTAACCTGTAACTCATCAACCCAGCTCCTTAATTTACGTGCAAATGAAATTCCTCTCAGGAGGTGTCCTTTAACTGCTACTGGAGAGATTAAAGACTTAAAGCAAAACATATTCGTGTAACAATAAAATGCTACCACTCATTAAAAATCATCTGCAGAGGAATATATGGATTTCTTTATGATGTAGAGTAAATCCTTGTGTCTGATTTAATGTCCCCTTCACTTTTACCTGTAACCCTTTCTCACACATTATGGTCTTACTCCGGACGAACTGTGAGCAGTTTACCCAAAAAGTGATTTTTTTTTCTTTCTATATGAAATGGTTTGGTTTAATGGATTTTTAGAGGCCTGAGATGGCCCAGCTGTCCAACTAACTGAACAAGACTGAGGTGTTTTTCCTACCTTTTGTTTCTTTGCTGTAGGTCGAGTCAGTGGATGAGTTGGTGGACTTAGAATATCTACACAGGAAGAATCTTTACAAATACCAAGAAGACAAATGCTTGTAGTCAGTCAAATTGAGATCAGATAGATCATATTACCATCAAAATACAACTGAGACCACTTCCTCGAAAGCGTCTGCGAGTTGTTCTTTTGGTCTGAGCATAATTGCTGTGTTCAGATCTACACAAATGAATGTAACCAAGAGAGGAAACCAACCACAGTCCGGTTTAACTCGACTGAACTACACAGAGAAGAACATGTGCTAAGACTCAGTCAAGTAAAGATCATGAATTTTGCAAGTTTTTAGTCATAAACAAAAGCTATCACCCAATTCATAATGCAACCGGATAACGCACTATAGGAAAAATCACTAAAGTTATTTCAGTTCATCCTGAAGGGAACATGCAATCCATCCAATGGCAAGTGTGGGAACCTCATAGCGGTGCTCGAGGAGAAAATCGGTGCATCTACCCCAGCCAGCAGGATGCAACCTCTCAGGAACATGAATCTGTACCAAATTCAGAGAAATCCATCTTGTGTGTAGATGTTGAGACTTTTTCACTGTTTACTTGTAATCTTTGACCTCATGGCCGAGATAAAAGACTCACAGAACTCAGCAGGGTTTATCCTCTTTAGAGCACAAAATGTCATATAACAGTTGTTAGATATTTATGTCTGGATCCGGACAGACAGAGAAGCATCTGTTTTTTGTTTGGGTTTTTTAATCCATTCAATAATTTTGTGACCCTTCAGATTTGTCTAGTGGCCTCATGATGGCCCTCGCCCCCCAGGTTTGGAATCACTGAGGTGTGACTCTCAGAAGTTTGGTAAATATAGATCCTGGTCCATCGCTTTCCCCCTTCCCCTAGGTGATCTGATAGAAGCTGGACATGGTGACGTAGGCCTCCTCCTGCTGGTTCCCCGCAAACACCTCGGGCTCGTTCTCGGCGGGCCAGGGGAAGTCCACGGAGGACGGACCGGAGCTCCGGAGGCTGTCCTCTCCGTCGGAGGAGCTGCGGCTCAGCAGCTCCAGCTCCTCGGTGCTGGCGCTGGCGTTGCAGCTGGAGCAGTCGGAGCTCTGGGTGGAGGAGGGAGCGTCCGACCCCGGGGCGGCAGCAGCAGCAGCAGCAGCAGCAGGAAGGGGGGGCTCCGTTTCCTCACTCCCGGTGCTCTCCATCGGGGAGACTTTAAGGGCACTGAACACCTCTGGTTTGATGTGAAGTAGAAGGCCCTGCGCAAAGAGAAAGGCGTTACAGAGCCGCGACGTGTCCCCTCAGGTTTCTAGTTTGACAACAATCTCATTTTGTCTGAAGTTTTACCAAAACCCAATGTAGATATTTCTGCCAACTGGGCAAAAGCAGAAGCACCCACTGTGCTGGTAAAGGGTTGTTGACAATACGCATTTGACCAAGATAAAATGAAGAAGTGAAACATTTTTGTATTAGATCAAAAACATTTTTTTTAATCAGTGGAGTCTCTAATGCAAGTCTAATGTAGGAAGACATGTTGTTGATAAAGCCGGTTAGAATAGATGGGATTTAGCCAGATACTACATGAACTGAAGCCTGTAAGAGGATTTGGGAATTTGCTTGTATCACTTGAGAGTTCAGTAAATTCTAATTTGCATTGAAGACATTTTTGATTCTCTCTGATGAATTAGCTGTTTTTGATGAGGAAAAGTCCTCCCTCCCTACAACATCCCCCATTCAGCAATGATGCATGCTTAAAATATTGCCAGAATTTCAAACAGCTGAATTTAAACGTTAAATCTGTTAACACCAATGCAATTGTACTCAGTGTATTTAATTGAAAAGTGATTGCAAATTAAATCTCCTCCATGTCATCTAACAACTCTTTGTTCCACACTGCAGTCATATGACCATGAGAAGCCACCTTAAAGGACAACAGACTTAAAACTAACTTTGTTTGGCTTGCAGATCTGCACCAGTGTATGTTTCGGATGGGGGATATTCGGCCACATGTAGGTGAATATTCTGATGAGGGAAAGAGAAAGGACATATTAACACATGAAACGTCCCTTAAGCGATGTGCTCATGGAAAAGCAGAGACGGCGTACTTGTTTTTCCAGAAGAAAATGAGGCTGAAGGTCACCACCAAAGGGACGGAAAACATGATCAGTTTGTATATCACCTCCCAATGGATGTCTGGCTCTTGGTGCAGGACGCTGGTTTCATCTTTAAGAAAGAACAGCAATGAGAAGAGGTCCAATTCTTCCTAAACTCTTACAGTATCTTCGCAAAAAATCAGTGTGTATTGTGTCTCAGATGTCCTTGAGCTCCACCAAACAGACTTTTACCCTCACATAGTTTCTGATAAATAACAATTTGAGGCACAAAGAGGGTTAAACTCATGTTGCCTGTTTAAACTAGCAGCTTAACAGCAGCGGCTGCAACAATAAAACTGACCCATCTGTATTATGATGTTAATAAATTAGTCACAGCCTGATTTTGTGCAAAATGCACATATTTATACTTGCAGGACTTTTACTTGTAATGAAGTGTTGCTACTTTTACAGAAGTGAAGGGCTGGAGTCGTCCTTCCAGCTCGGCGTACCAGCAGGAGTAGAGAAGCTGCAGGGTGGGCTCCACTCACTCCAGCTGCCTCTTATATAGTCCAGGGGGATCGCTCGCACCGCGACCTGGTACGTCCTGTTGCTCAGCAGGTGGTCCATGTTGATGCGCAGCGTGTCCAATGAGGAGATGTTTTGAGTCTGTGGTGAAGCAGGAGACAGAAATGTGGATTTAATTCCAACACTGCTGAACACTCTCAAAGAAAATACCGATGAACAGAAATCAAGCGGTATTACCGTTTCGCTGCCGGCAGTCCAGATGTGCAGCTGGAACAGTTGGTTTTGCACTTTGAGTAAATCTTTGTGGTATGGAATCCCGATGTAAAACACAGCCTCGTTAGACTGCAGGTTGAACGTCACGTTGCGCACATGAGGACTCCTGGGCTTCACTGCAGGGACACGAAAACGACCAAAAGACATTTGGTGAATAAGTAAATTATCTTGAACACAGATTATTATTATGGTCCCTTCTATGGTCAGTAACATCAAACACCTGCAGCAGTTAAATTAAATATGAAGATGCAATACTAGTCCTTGGTTCGACGAATTTTTTGTTTTCTATATCATGAGGTAAAATCATATTCTCATATGAGACTCTTGAGCAGGGGTCACCAACCCTGGTCCTAGAGAAACATCAGATTCTACGAATTAACGTCCATAGCAAGACCGCTAATGGTTGATTAGCAGAATCAGTTTGTGGCCTAAAGGTAAGCCCTGTTAGAATAACCGATTGGACTGAAGGTATGCAGACCCTAGTAAAAGAAGCAGTCATGTTCCCATGTTTCCGATTTAACTGAATAAAACAAATGATCTTGTATCCTGAATTTTTCTGCTTTTAGATTCTGCCGGTACTACTTCAGTACAACAATGAGTTAAGTGTGTCAGGAAGCACCTTGAGGCCTGAGGTTTTAGAAAAAAAAAAAACATTGCTGGGAAATGTTGAAAATAAACACAGGAAGCATTTACCTATTGTTTTCAGGTCAACCGATGTTGTGAGTCTCCGTCCTCTCTTGGTGAGGACAGTCAGGGTGAACTGAGTCAGAGGATTCAGGTAATTCGACTTGATCGTCCTTCCATAAGAATCCAGACATTTTTGCATTCTTCTAACCCAGTCGGTGTAGCTGTGAACCAAAGAACGAGCCGTCAGTGTGTCCTCCAGAATGCTGTGGAGCAGCCTCCCGAACACCAAAAATGTCGTACCAGATTTTCATGCTATCAATGTCATCGCCCTCTTCGTCGTCCTCATCGTCCCCATCGTAGTTCCCGACCAGTTCGCAGGTCAGGCTGCATTCTGCTGTCATGATGTGGGAGATGCAGCTGACCCTGGGCTCTGAGAGGAAACACAGGAACTTTCATTCAAGAGTTTCTATCTGTGGTCAAAGTACTCAGATACTATAGAAAAAAGTCATGTGACATTAGATTGGTACCTACAAGGCTAATGTTAGCTTACATTACATATCGGTTGAAATCGCTCTGAGCAAGATGATGAAAAGTGATGTGACAGGAAGGAATCAAACTGAAAATAGTTATAGCACATCCACGCAAGTGTCATAATGGCATAATGGTGGTAACACAATTTGTTGTTTTCCATGTTGGGAGCGAGTGGGAGAATGTAGATGTGAACAGAAGAGGCTCCAAAATGAAGCCTTGGGGAACTCCATGTAATTTTATCTGCTAAGACTATGTGGCTAGAATTTTGTATATGCAACTTTTGTTTGCGTATGATTAAAACCGGTTTATCACCACAAGGTCCTACCCAGTTTTCCAGTTGATCACGTAATTGTAATTATGTAATTATGTAATTATACTTATATTATATACTTATATATTTTATACTATATATATAGTTTATTGTAATTTGGTCGACCTTTCACACATGCTAAATAAGTCAGTGCCTCGTTGTGACCAGTGGAGCAGCGCTGTAGATAAATCTGCATGGTCATATCCACCAAATTAGAATCCTGTTTTAAGATTGAAATTATCCCACTGTCTGCGTCTTAGTGGATGACATTAAAGACATAAACAATATCAATCTCTGTGCTGTTGTGTTCTGAAAATCCTGTCTGGAGGACAATGAAACTGTTAATGTAAAGGAGCTGTTCAGCAGAAACTTCCTTTCTTATTGACTCTTCCCTCAATCATAAATCTCAAATTGGGATTGGTTGAGTAAAGTGTTATCTTGATCTAAATAAGTGTCAGCTAAAAACATAAAATCAACATGATAACAAAATAATTGACAGGAAACAGTTTTTTTTTTTATAAAGATGATAAAAACCTTACATTTAACAAAGATAAATTTCATGCTTTAAAGGCATAATCTGTCCATTTTTTGTCATTTTCTGGCCGTGGCAGAGGGGGAATAAATTGAGTGCTTCCTGTTCATTTTCAGATATAAGCGGATGATGAGTCTGATGCACCTAGATTTTAGATTGTATTCAATAGATCCATAAAATCCTGATTCAGGCTGTTGTTTCACATCAAAAACAAGGAAACAGAAGAATATTCCGGACCATAGACAAAACTGAAACAGGTTTTTGATAATCTGGAACTCAGTCAGAGTGGGTCAGGCCACTCAGGTGGAAATGCTGGGAAAGCTCAGATATTAACGTTTCCCTCACCGTGAACTGATCTAGTCATGTAGCGCTGCCTGGAAATCTCTAATTAAAGCTGCCACAATGATCCTTTTCATAATTAATTCATCCTTCTAACTTCCAAGAAAATAGATGTCTCATATTTTCAGACTAACAGTCTAAACACCCCAAATATTTATACTTAAAATTTGAGAAAACTGAGGAAAGATAAAAATCCTCATAGTGCAGAAGGTTAGTGTTTGACTGTATATTTTTCCCTCAATAAGAAAAATCATTTCAGACGATTGATCCTATCAGTTGACTAAACTGTTTGATGAATGGCTGTCCCACCTGCCTCAGGTGTATTTTCCGCTTATTAGCAAATGTATGGAACACAGATAATAAAACCAAATCTTAAGGAGAAATAACATCCATCCATCCATCCATTGTCTATCCCGCTTATTCCCTTTCGGGGTCGCAGGGGTCTGCTGGAGCCTATCCCAGCGCGTTAAGGCGAGAGGCAGGGATACACCCCAGATGGTCGCCAGCCAATCGAGGAGAAATAACATCTCTTAGAAAATGTTAACATGTTTGCCAAGGAGTGACACCACTTGTTGAGCTTTGCACTCCCACTATCCTCATGCTGATTTATTTTTTTTCCACGCTCCTCGCAGATCATTCACGACATGAATCAGCAGTGAGTTTTATTCCGCACCGTCCGCTGAATACAGCAGCACTTCCTCCAGCTGCTTCTGTCCAAAAAACACTGGAAATGAGTTTGGTTAAAGTGTAAAAACTCCACAGCTTCTATCTTTAGTCCACTGGACCTTGTTCTTTATAATGTGATGCCATTCTACAGCTGTTCATCGTGTCTGAATGGCAAATTATATAATCTAATAATAATATAAACCTAATGTTTGATAGTAGTGGAAGTATAAAAATCGAAACATCACTACTAATATATTATATATATATATATATATATATATATATATATATATATATATATATATATATATATATATAGTATATATAGTGTATAATGTATTTACAGTGTGTGCTATATATTGAAAAAAATAAAAAATCTATCAATACAGAGAGAGGAACAGAGAGAGAGAAAGTCAAAATAGAAACTTGAAGCAGAAAAAATGTGTGAAAGATAACACAAAGTTTTTTGCAGGCGACCTGTTTACGTGTGCATGCGCACATGTGTGTGTTTAAGTGTCTGTGTGTGCGTGTTGCTATGCAGATTTTTAATACTCGAGTCCATTGCTTGTTTTTATCCTGTAAAGCACATTCTGTTGCATGTTTCCTAATGTATGAAAAGTGTTCTGTTAATAAAAATGCAATTTGATTGGGTTTGAACATTGATGCAACAACCAGAGTTGACACATTTTTTTCTGATCTTTTTGCTAGTTTAGTGGCTCTGTGTGGAGCCACACACAGAAACATAAAAAGTGAACGTGAAGATGTGGTTTGGACCCAATAGGAATCACATAAACGAGAAGGTAAATGTTCCTCTCACCTGTGTCAGCGCCTTCATCTCCACTCTGAGCCTGAGTTAAAGCCGGCAGCAGCAGCACCGTGACCCACCAGCCACGCAGCATCTCTCCCTCCTTCTTCTTCTTCCTCCTCCTTTTTCTCCTCTTCTTCTTTTCCTTCTCCTCCACGGCTGCAGAGGCCAGCTCACCTGTCCTCCAGCAGTTACATAACCCCGCCACGGCACCAGCTGAGAGATTTTTGTTGTCAGAGCGCAGGGAGGGAGGAAGGAGGAGTGGCGAGCGCGGCGGGGGAAGGAGGGAGGGTTTGGGTTAGACAAGCCCTTTGCTCACAGGATGTTCTGTAAAGCAGAAAACATCTTAAGCTGAACAGAAACAAGGTGCTTTTCACGTTGCTTCACACACGGTCTGTATCACTGTATTTAAATGAAACACCTGTTGAACTGTGTTGGGCAAGAAAGAAGTCAACACACCATTGAATGTGAAACTAGAAGAATGAACAGAAAATCAAATCTTTCACAAGCCTTTCAGTGAGAGACTGGGAAAAAAAAAACAGAAGAAAAGTTCATAAAATTCATGCTTGATATTTGTGTTCACGTTAAATAGACGTGGGTCTATAGAACGCTTTAGAGGAAGTGAATCTTCCAGTAAAAGCTGCAGTTCAGGACTTTTGTCTCACCTTCCTGGTAAGCAATGACTCCTGGTTGTCACTGTCAGATTTTAATCCATCTGAAAAGCCATAAAATCAGAGGCACTGGTTCGGCACCCACCAAAACTTTATTATTAATAAATAAAAAGAACTGAGGAGAAACTGACTCAGCATCTTTTCACTGTCTTTTTGCATGTGTTTATAGTCTTTCTCCATCCCTGTATGTGTGTATGTATGCGTGAACCTCTGCCTATATTTCTGCTACTCTGCCAACTCCTGTTGCAACCTTTTCTCTTCGCCTTTGACACGTTGCTCTAGCGGGGCCTCACAGCAAGAAGGTTGCAGGATCAAGTCTTTGGTCTGTGATCCTTTCTGTGTGGGGTTTGCATGCTTCTCCCTGTGTCTTCGTGGATTCTCCAGCCTCCTCCCACAGTTCAACAGCATGCTGAGGTTGATTGGAGACTCTAAATGACCCATAAGCATGAATAGTGTGTGTGTCCCATGAGAGACTCACCTGTATTGTGACCCCTGTGACCCTAATGAGGAATGAGCAGGTGTAAAAAATGACTGACTGACATGGGTGGCAATGGGGAATTCTGGGCCCTAATCTGTTGCTAATCTGTCTTGTGCTTCTTATTGCACCTGCAACACACTCACTGGCACAAGAAAAGGCAAAACTGCATTTGCTTCTTAGCCGAGGAGGCTGCTGGATTTGAAACTGACACTTGTGCACTAGTGGAAACCTGCGATTGCAGTTGCATTTCTGCACTTTGACCATCTTCTCTCCGTTAAAAACAGGACGAATAAGAGTGTCGATGCTCCTCATCTACGAGGGAGAGGACGGCCGATCGGATCTTTTGAAGCAGCGTAGCCGCTTGTAACTGCAGTTTTGTTCCTCTGGCGTAGCATAGAGGGCAGGAGAATTCACGGCTTCAACTCCTCATTGATCTCAGTATCTGTTAGTCTGACAATCTGACGTCAAAAGACTCAACTATTATATGAGAAAACAAATTCTCAATATTTATCAAATATTAGTCATTTTTGCTACATGACAACATACCTGTTAATTCATTTTCTCATGATCATCTAACTAATGAGACAACAAATTATTGGAGCTCTACATCAGTTTCTCCAAAAGTTACAAATATTATTTAATTGCAATTTTAATTAACTGCAGTAACTGCAGTGTAAAAATTATATCTGCAAAATAACTGCTGATGCAAAAGTTTAATATAAAAAGGGAAATACTTTAGTACATTTTACTTTTAACAAACATTTGACTCCACGGATTGCTCATATTAAGTCTTATCCTTTACAACCAGAAAAGTGTCAACCTGCAGCTCTGCTAACACATCAGTCTGCTCTCTGTCGACTGTGAAAACTCTGAAGCTCAGAGTCTAACCAGTAACCTACAAACCACTTCCTGTATACTCAAGTGATCTGGTTTGTTTTCAAATGAGGCCAGTGTGTAGACATGTGTTGAGTTTACTACGAGCAGCCAGGTGATCGCATCTGAGCAGCAGGACGTCTGTCGCCTGCAGCACGCTGCGAAAACACCAGCATTCGTAGATCAAGAATAAATCTAACAATTAAATAAGACGTGACGGATTGAAGTTCTTTTTTCAGGCCATGTTAAGTTTCATTTTTGCTTCTGATGACTAAATTCGTGTGTAGAGCGCCTCTTCTTCAGAATCAATGTGAACTTTCAAAGTGCTTTCTGCAGAAATGGGGGGGGATCAGTGCAGATTATAGTAGTAACATTAAGTGTTCATGAATATGTAAAAGTGTAGATACAAGCAGATATTTATTTTGATTCTTTTTCCTCTGAGTTTCGTATAGTTTAGCTTGTCTGCTGTCAGTACGTTTCATGGACAAAAAGGCCTCAGAATATTTATCCAAAAAAGAATAACTTAATATTCGCAGCTGCATCAACAGAAAATAAATAAATGCCCCCTCCCTACATCTATAGAGATGTTATATATATGTCTTTTCTGCTACACGCATCACACTGTTCAACAACTTTGATCATTACCTACAGTACGATTCACTTACTGCTCCATTTGTCGTACATTCCTATTCTTCATGTACAGTTTAATGGTTATATTATTTATCTTTTCACTGTGTGTAATGCTGCTGCGGCACCTTAACCTCCCACCTCTTATTTATTCTCACAGGGCTGCTAACGGCATAAAAGGCCTTAATAATCCCTCTGATGGCCTGTTTCACCCTCGGTTGTCAGGGTAAAACTAGCATAGCAGCTCAAGATGCATGCAGCGAATAGCAGCTGGATCATGAGAATATTTAGACAGACAGGTCAGGATAGCTGCTAAAAGGCCTGTAGGAGTGAAAGGGAGTGTTGAGTGGTTCTGCAGCGAGCCCACTCTCATACAGGACTGTATGGTCTTTATTGTGAAGGAGAGAATGCTGGGAAAAAAGTGGTGCAATGCCTGACGGACAAGTGAGTTTTAGGATTTCAATCAGTGTCTGAGAGAAAGATTTAACTGGATCTGTGCGTGTGTGTGCGTGTGTGTGCATATGACATTATTACTTATGTCACACTATTACTGCATATCCTGTTGGCATCCACCATCGTTCCTGTGGGAGCAGTGTGACGAAAATAAAGACAAATAATCAGTTAAAGAAAGATTATCTGGACAAAATCAACTGATCTTAACTTCACCAGTTTATACTTTTCTTTCTTTTTACTTGTTTATGTTCATGATTGGCTCCAAACTATTTGTGATGTCACACTGTGCACATACATAACGCCCATAGGAACAAGGAGATAAAACATGCTTTTGAATTAAAATTAGCTTAACAACAGGTTCTGAATAGGATATCACTCCATTTTGCAATTTACTTTAAAATTAATATTTATGAAGTAGTTTTTTTGTTGGACAGAAAATGATGCCAATACTTTTGAAAGACTTCTACTTGTAATTGAGTCTTCTATGGCGGGTGTTGTTACTTTACTGTTCCATACATACAGTTCTTGCTTCATGCCGCTCACTCATGCAGGTTGGAGCGTGTGCATCTGTATATCTGAGTTGTGGGTGCAGATTATGGCGCTGGGGCTGGTTGGAGCGGCGCGTTCTCCGCTGCCTGTAGGAGGCGGCTGTGGTTTTCTACCAGGCTCAGCGTTTTTTCAGCTTTTTAGGGAGATGACATGACGACAATCCTGGAAGGGAAGCAGGTACACGTTCTGTTTCTTTTAATAATATGATGAAGCCATGGAGGAGTGGAGGGGTGGAATTAAAACCAAAAAAAAAATTAAAAGAGAGATGGAGGTCCTGCAGTGCTAAGACAGTGAGACAGTAGTGTTAGCTCTGCTCTGCAGCTTCTCTGGGAGGAGAAACACACCCCCGCCCCCGTCAAAACCACAGGCCTCAGGTTCCCATCTCTGCTCAGCATCGCAAAACATCTTCAGCTGTGGTTACGTGTGTTTGGCTGCATCTCTCTCTCTCTCTCTCTCTCTCTCTCTCTCTCAGTGATGGGAATCTGATGAGCCACCTGTTTACACGCTGCTGTGGTTCTGGATCCTGCCGGGAAAAAAAAAATGTTCATCATTGCCGTTATTATTACAAACAGTTGTCTTCGTCTGCGTTGGCTGGAAAAGTGGCGATATCACAATGTGAAACTACTCCTAAGTGTAATTCTACCCAGGTAAAAGTACATACATCCACTAAATCAACCACTGGAAAAAGGATCAGTCATGGAGTCATTGGACTCCTACAGGATGAAACGAAAAACATTATCTTTATGCAACCGGCTTCTCTGCAGCTTTCACTCACTACTTTCTAACTGAAGTGCTTATGTACATTTATCAAGTGGCTTCCTCCAACTAACAGTGTGTGACAGGTAGTTTTGGACCTGATCGTTTGCCAAATAGAAATAAAGGCAGAAAATATGTCGTACGGCATCAGACTGTCAACCGTCACCTTTTAGTGACGCTCAAACTAGTTTGATCAACAGCCTGTGAGCAAAAGTGAAAATGTTTAGATTTCTGTGTGTGTGTGTGTGTGTGTGTGTGTGTGTGTGTGTGTGTGTGTGTGTGTGTGTGTGTGTGCTCGTGTGTGTGTGCAGGGCCCTCAAGTCTGATGCATGTAGTGGCGTAGAAATTGCATAGTAGCACAAAGTGTGAATACCATAGAGCATTTGTGCAGTATGTCTCCATATTGTGCAGGATGTCCTTCCCATATGCATTCTCACATACACACTGGCATACATGGTACATCTATTTATGTACCCCGTCTTTACACCTACACCCATACATGAAACCACAGTGCAAAATCTCATGTGGATGTATTTCAGCGAAGCCACAGCAAAATGAGGCTGGTCTTTGAAGCCGGAGCTCCAACAGCCACATGAATGTCTCCTCTGTACACCCTGCCTCGAACTCTGCTTCCTGCTGCTCCTCACTTCTTGTTTTTGCTCTTTTTTATTTTATTTTTTTTTTGCCGGAGTCCAACACTGTGCCTCACCAGCCGTCTCCTAACACGGTCGGCTCGTCCGGGGTTCGTCTGGCAGCAGTTTGTGAATTTCTGTAAGGTGTTGCAAGTTGTGCAAACAGAGGTTAGAGGCTTGTTCAGAAATTACTCGTCACCACATCCTCTTCCTCCGCTCGTAATTTGCCTCTCGTCCTTTTAAAAAAGGAGAAAAAAAACAGAAAAAAAAAACACTGAAACTCCAGTTCGTCGCCTCGGTTCGAGCTCATTTCATACAGAAAGTGACAGTCTGAGGGTTTTTTTTCTCCTCCCTGGGTCAGAACAGATGTTTTCATGAAATGCTGCAGGTTTCATTTCAGCTCGAGGGGGGGAACGAACATCCCCTGCGCGTAATTTGGCTCTGACGCACGGCAGGCTCGTGAAACTTTCATTCTCTGTAGCAGAAACACAGAAATAAAGTGTGTTCATTAGTAAACAGAGAGAGGAAACATGAACAACATTTACTCGCTCAGCAACAGACCTGAGATCTTAATACTTTACTGTAGTGTCCTAATTTGATTTTTCATCAATATTTCTATACAGGTGCATCACAGGTCACATGAGCATGTTTAGGGACTGTCTTACATCACGCTGCGACCACAGCTGCACAACCACAGGCTACAAACACTCCCACTCACCCTCGGTGTGCTTTATTGATAAAATGGCCAGAATATGAAACAAAAAGACCACATTAGAAAAAAACAAAAAAATCAAACAACTCAATCTTATTTGAACAGAACAAGACTAAATTATCCAAAATCAAGAAAAAAAATTAATAAGATAGATTATTTACTAATGGAATAGGATAAGAAATAGAATTTAAGATACTACTACTGAATATTGAACTAGTTGTACTAAATAAAAAATTGTACTTTTTCTTGATTTTAGCCAATTTTATTTATTTTAAGAAAATAGTAAGTCATCAGTTTTGTCTTCTTTTTTCAAAGTAACCCAAATCAGGAAACAAATAAAATAAGTAAAAGTGTCTGTCAAAGCAGTAATAAGTAATCCTACTCAATATTGGAGTAACAGTAGCAAATAAAAGACATTTGCACTAGTTAATTGGTAATTTTTAAACATTAGCAGTGGGACATGATCTAATATATAGATAAGAGAAAAATTCATCAATTTTTCTAAAAAAAAATACAATCATAGACACTGTGGTTTCAAATAATACAGATAAGTAAAGGTAACTTCAATAAAAGTTGAAACATGTGTGTGTTGCAGGTAATAGAGCAAATAAGAAGTGTGCTCACTGAGTCTGTATGTAAAAGGTTAAAAAAAAAAAAAAAAGCCTGCCACAAATGAACTCTCATGTTCTTATCTGTATCTAAATCGGTATGTGTGTTGCAGCTCGGTTGTTATCATTCAAATAAATAATGTGCTCTGAACATATTGTTGGGCCTCCGTATTGTTGGTGGGGTCGGATGTGTGTTGAGGATGGATGTACACACACACACACACACGCACGCACAAACTTGCTGCCGACAAAAAACATGATATACATTTTATACATAACAATAATAACAGATCATCAGTCAAGAGTTTGGAGACCTTCACTTGAAATAGAAAATGTGTCAGAATGATGAACAACATACAATGAACACTTTATAAAGCTTTTTGCAGGCAAAATGTGTGTGTGTCAAAGTTAAAGTCAATTTTATCAATTTCTTCACATGTACTTGACATACAAAGGAATCGAAATTGCATTTCTCACTATCCTATGCGTTTTACATGTACATGTATGTGTGTGAGTGCTTGTGTTGCTATGTGGATTTTATTATGTATGTCTTTCTTGTTTTTATCCAGTAAAGCATGTATGTTTTTTTAGACATATGTAAGATGCTCTATTAATACAATATAATTAGATTTGATTTGAACACTGATGCTAAATTCTTGGGGAGCCAGGGTTGACACATTTTCTGATGTTTTGCTATTTTTGTGGCTCCGTGTGTCTCGATAGGAGCATCAAGACAATGATGTGCTTCAGTTGTAATTTTGACCAAATAGGAATCACGGGTTTTCATAAACCAGACTGTAGATGATCCTTTTACCCACACCCTCTCCCGTCACTCAGGGTGCAGCCTCTCTGTGAGCAGGATGTGTGCCGGGGGCCGTGGAGCCGCTGCTGCCGCCTGAGCGACAGGTAAACCACGGCCGGCCTCAGAAACAGCTGCTCCCCTCACACACAGCTGGCACAACCGACACACGCCGGGACGCTGCGTGTGGGAATCATCCCCCCGACACGCTCTCAACTCTCACCCCGACCCGAGCCACCATTAGTTTTTGCTTTTTTTTGTTAGAGAACAGGGGGGACTTCAGATTAGACTATAAATGTGCAAGTTGTTAGTCAGAAAGTTGACGAAATGGGAGCCAACACCAGCCAAGTAACATCCCACGAATATAATAAACCACAAACATAACACATATGCAGCTTTTCCAGTAATACAATAATATAATAATCCCACAGATGTAAGAACTTTTTTTTTTTTTTTTTTAAATGACACATAATTTCCCCTCAACTTTTGCAACTGGAAATTTTTTAATTAAAAAAATTGGCTCCTAAAAGTTGAAGACCCTGTCTGGAGCAGCCTAGAACATTAGTTCGTCCTTCGGTTTGTTTGTTTTTTTTCATTTTGTTGATTTGCTGATTTAGATTCAAATGGGTACAAATGAGAAATAAATCATCAGCTGATCATATTGCTCTAGATTTCCAATCACACTAATCTTAGAGGTCGAACAAGGTTAGAAACAATGACTTTTGTTTGAAATAATAATTTAGAGTCAAAATGTGGGTATTGGTTCACGTGTGTGTGTGTGTGTGTGTGTGTGTGTGTACTTCCTGTGTGTTCCTCTGTGAAGTAAAACCTCCCTGTCTCTGATGTATTTTTTGTATTATTAACGTCCTTGTGTTGTAGTGGATGTTAAAGATACTTGATTTCTTTAGTAATGTTTGCATGGTTTAAATACATTATATAAAAAAAGAACAGTTGTCATGTGCCAGACCCTGACTGATAAAAAACTCACCAAAGAGTTCTTCGATGCAGCTTTAACTTCTGGATATTCCACCACGTACTGAATGTACTACAACTCCAACTAGAACACGACCTCAATGTCCCCGTCCTCAGCCGCACTGATCACTGATAGGACGGCTAGATATTTGTCCAGAGAAGACCTGTGAATATAGGGAAAATCCAGACACTGAAGGGAAATGGAAAATAAGCAGAAGTATAGGAGGGCAATGTCATGACTACAACTCATGCTCCCTCCTTGTGAGTAGTATCTATACAGACCACATACTCATTCTATGTGTCACTACTGTCCAAAACAGCCTCAAACATAATCTATAGTTTTTACATTTGACTCAGTTTCATTTGCTCGAACAAACAAAGCAATTTATTTATTGAGTTAATCTGTGTCGAGCTCATGTTGAGACTCAAACCACAAATCAGCAAACCAAACATCACAATGAGCGGCGATATTTCATAATCGCCTCATTTCCAAAACATGTTCTTGGAAATACAGCAAGTTACTTTGTACTTTGGTCAGTGAGATTCATAAAGAGCAAACATTTACATCAATGTTCCCAAAAATCACCATCGATCTGTTTCAAACTGAAGAACCTCGTTGCAAAAATCATCAACTTCATCAACCATCAACATTTGAAGAAACAATCATACAAAACGTCTGGTATGAAAAGTCCATTTAAATGTAGAGTTACTAAAGAATATAGGAAACTATGTATTTCAGCAGGAGTCATTTGTACCATGAATGTAGTGAATTTTAAAATTATGCTTTCACAAAAACAGATTAAACAAACATTTTGCAGTGAAACTTCACATAAATTGCAGCACTTCTATCTTTATTACAAATAAACTTCATGAAAATGTTTATTTTTTTTCTTTTAAATGCGCAGAATTGAAATGGCACACAGTGTGTAGTGTGTAGTGATAGTGCTTTAATTATCAGTGTTCTCTACGAGTGCAAATAATTATTTCCAGACCCGAGGTCTGTTGGACATAAAGTGACAGAGATAAGGATGTCGTGATTATTGGCAGGAGAACTTTTCTCTGACAGAAGATTAAACCTGAATGATTTATGTATTTTTAGTATTTTTAACTAGTGTCAACAGAAAATTAAACAACTCACACAAAAAAAATAAAGTATAAGCCAGAAAAGCCTGATGAATAAAAAAAAAGTCACAGTGAAGATGATCAACAGAAATATAAAAAAGCAAAAGAAAAAAGACACAGCACAGATTAGTCTTCATACATCATGAAAGTAGTGGAGTAATATTCTTGTCACAAATATAACTCAATATAGAACAGAAAAGGCAGGAGAAAAAAACTAAAGCAGCAAATCACTTTCATTAATTTGATTAATATTTTTTGATTGTGGCCTTTGCCACATTATATTATTATTATTATTATTATTATAATTATTATAATATTTATTCCTCTCACTCTTAACATGCTTATACCCCCATCAGGTCATGAAAACCAGACCTGCTCCTCTGCTTTAACAAAACTTTATTTACTCATCACATTCACACGTTTCCCTGCTGGAGAGAAATTAGTCTCAATCCTCGTGACAGCGGTGTTTTATGTGTAAACTACATCATCATTATTTCTGCAAACCATCTGGAGCTAGAGCTGAAATGATAAATCAGGTAAATGATCAGTTAATAAATTATTTGCCAACTATCAACTTATGCTCATTTTGAGTTTCCAGAAACTGAAATAGATAAATCGTTTTTCAAAATAGTCAATGAATTGATTAACCATTTCAGCTGCAATTCAAGCTGCGAGATATTTGATTTCAGTATAAAGACATTTGGGATCTCCTTTGTTCATCTACAAACCTTCTTATAGATTTCTTAATCAATTAATTAATTTTTGTTCAGATCACCACACACATGTTTTTGCTAAAAAGATTGAGTCTAATTTCTCTCTGTATGTTCTGACCTCTTATGGAACTTACTTTCTTCCCCTCAAGACACTTACCCTGTTCTTTCTGTTCACTTCTCTCTGTACCTCCTGTAATATCAGATTTACTACTCTTATGTAACAGAGGGAGAATGCTGAGTGAAAGGGGACTGAGGATAGAAGAGGATCTAATCCTCCTCTGCTGCTGCTGCTTGTCCTAGCTTTTTTTTTCCCAGAAATGTGAGGCACATGAAGAGCAAACTTCTGATCTGTGCTCACTGTCAACACTGTAAATGAATATGTGTAAAATGCTTCACAGGACATCGGTGAGGCTGCAGATGCTGACAGAAAACAAGATGTGGACGTTCCTGTGCAGGTTCACAGCTGGCGTGGTACTAGACTGGAGTCGGGGGGTTTTAAGCAGCTCTGCCTGAGTCTCCGGCAGACGTCAGACTCTGTTGAGGAAGTCCAGGCTGAGGGAGGCGGGGATATGCAGCGTCTCCAGGCTGAGAGCAGAGGGGGTGTACGGAAAGAGCACCGGGAACATCTGTTTGGTGTCCAGCAGGAGCTGAGGAGGATCGTTCCGGTCCTGAAGACAATTCTGAACACAGAAAGGTTGAGATTAGAGAGCTGAATCCAGCCCAGTCAAAAATATGAAACCACATTAAAAAAAGTATAATTCATTTGCAGAAATCAGCATCATGAGGCTGGAGAAGCTCAGGAGATAATGTGCTTATTGATTGATCAACATGTTTACATGATTTTTCAACTAAAATAGAATCACTAATAATATGATGCACTGATGTGTTTTATTCCCATTTTCAGGCACCCTTTTCCCCAAAAGTATTTTTAACATATAAACTTAAAATACTTTATTATTCAGTTTCGATCTGAATATGGAAATTTTTTTTTTTTTTTAAAGAGAATCACCCGATGCTGATCTGATCTTTTAAAGATATTCTGAAAGACACAGATCCATTTTTTTCCCCACTTGGATATGTGCTAAAACCCAATGCATGTCTTGATCTTTTGACTTCAGTCTGAAAGTCCAGGTCATCTCATCAAACCTCATTATTCTGCATTTAAGCAGGTGGACGTGAGAAGAAAACAACAACCATGCCATACCATACCAGGTTTTTTTCTCCTTAAAAGAAATTTTAAGACCTTCTGGCTCCAGCAGGACAGAGATTTTATCATCCCCAGATACTCACCGCTAGCGTCTATCTTTACTTTTAGTAAACATGAGCACATTTGCTGCATAGATATATACATGTGTATACATGTGCTTTTTTGTATGTGTATGTGTATATATCTGCTGTATACAGACATTGTGTCCTCCAACATGGGACCCTTTTGGGGTGTTCACACTGGAGATCATATACAGTGATTATATACTGACAAGTTGTTAGTCAGCCGATCGTGTAAGATTTCCTACTTAAAGATAAGAGAGGCCTGTAATTTTCATTATACTACACTATGAGACAAAGAATGAGGAAAAAAAAGCATTTTAAGCATTAAGACCTGCTGTCTAAGTAAACAATAACTATAGCATGTAAACCTGACTAAGGACTCAGCATCACCTCATGTTCACTCACCTGAATGTTTCTGATGAAAGACACCGTCACTCTTTCTTCAAACTCGTTCAGTGGTGTGTAGAGGTTCAGGATTTTCACGATCTGCAGCGGGCAGGAGAACAGAGATCAGTGTAATGGGGTGACGAGTGTTTCTGATCAGGTGTCGTCAGTCACCTCTGTGTGTGTGTGTGTGTGTGTGTGTGTGTGTGTGTGTATGTGTGTGTGTGTCACCTGTTGCGTGGTGAGGCTGGTGCAGAGGGAACAGATGGCTTCTGCATCCTGGGACGTTTTCTTCTTGACCTGCAGCAGCTGAGCAGCCTGGATAATCGGCTCCAGAGTGGCTGCAGCTTTACTCTGAAACAGGTTGTTTCCTCTCAGCCACTCCTCCATCTGACTAGTGTTATACCTACAAAGGATAATATAATATCATCATGCGTCTTCAGGCCACAAGCAAACTTGACTGTTCTCCGGTGGTAATGGTAAATCTGTCCCGTGTAGGTGTACCTGAGCTGCATGCCGGTGCTCCAGGAGCAGACGTCCTTGCGCAGCAGCAGGTTGTTGAGGGTGAAGGCGTTGATGCAGCTGAACAGCTGCCGGACCACCTGGCCCACGATTTCGGGGTCCATTCCGTGCTCCCTCATGATGCCGTGGAACTGGCCCAGCTGCCGGATCAGAGCTTCCAGCGTGTAGCTGCTCGGCCCGCTGCCGTCGTCGTCCAGGCTGGACGAGCGGTTCCTGTAGCCCATCGGCTTCACGGCCGCCAGGCTGGGGATGCTCTCGCTCTCCAACATGGCTGATACTGGAGACAAAGGGAGGGGGGTCAAGAGGTCGCATTCATTTGTCCGTTTTTTAATAACCAGTGGGAATAACAACAGCACACTTCTTTCAATGTTCTTATGGACATGTGACAACTCAGTAAGAGTCTCCTGTAGTTTATAAATGTAGAACGACAGGTAATGTTGCTGTGTACGCAGGACGCAGTTCTTAACTTTAAAAGTTTTCTAACATTTTAAAACCTGCGAGAATCTGTAGGTCTACAGACTCTCTGCCTGATGCAAGAGCAGGCAAGTATTTAATGTGAATCAACGTCAGCATGTCAGTCTCAGGAAGACACAAGCGGAAAACACAACTACAACCAAAACAATTGCTCAATCAACAGCAATTCTGATAAACGATTTGAATTTAATATAATTTTTTGCATAATGCAGAAAATTCTCCAATACGAGGTTCTTATGACAGATTTAATATTTTTTTCCCCTGACAGTACACTTAAACTTGTTTTTGTTTTTTTTTCTTTTCATATGGAAAACATATCCGGTAATGTCAGGTTGTTTTCTGCAGACCTGTCTTCCTGTGACCGAGTCAGTTTAACCAAAGTTCTTCTCGTATCTATGACTTATGTGTTGATAGCAGCTGGGGGGTTGCCGTGGTGACCACCGTACACAGCACATCGAGCAGAAACTGATGAAATGAGTCAGAACAAACAGCAGCAGCAGTTTCTGTAAACATCCCGACAGAGAAAAGTCCCGACTGTTGAACTGATTCACATTGAAACAAAGAATCTAACTCTTGAATATGATCAGATTATAGCTTGGTTGTAGTAAATGTAGGGTTTAATATGCAATTAATAAACACAATGTACCATTACAACACTGAAGTGATGGTTGCTGGAAATGGGCCCTATACACCTATGTAGATATAGAGTGTATTTGTGATTAGTTTTATGTTTTCTTCATTGAAAGAACAGTGCTTTTCTTTAACAAATAGAACATTTCTGACTATATATAAACCTATATTACACTATGTATTTAATAACTGGATAAATAAGCATGATTGAAAATACATATCAAAACCACCACATTAAAAACACATCTCGTGGTTGCTGGTTTTCATAATAACGCAGCACATGTTCATGATGAGCTCAGCAGTCAGAAAGATAGCGAAGAAACGATCTGACATGCATGTGAACAGCTCAGACAAACTGAAACTTCTGCCACACAGAGACGACAAACAAGTGCTGGCTGCAAGTAGAAACACAGATATTGTTAAATGCATGTTTCCACGTTACACGTACCCTTATTCAGCTCACGAAATACTTTTAATTAATTACTAAACCACTGAGTCATTTCAAGTTAATAGGTGAGAAGTTGAAACTTTTCTGTTCATTTCATTTGGAAATTTTCCACTTAGTCGGCATGATGTTTTCAACCTTTTTTAAGCGCAGCTAATGGGTCATAATAGCATTATTTACGCCCACAGGGGTGGGGGTGTTAAGCGAAATGTGTTGACTTGTAGCAACGGCGTCTAAACACAAGGGACGCAGACGTGCCGTCAAGTCAGTGAACAAGTGATTCTCCGTGGTTTTGGTCTCTGTGGTCTCTCTCCCTGTATAGTTGTGCTTATAGTTGTCTCCCACCTCATATAGCCAGTGTGTGTGTGTGTGTGTGTGTGTGTGTGTGTGTGTGTGTGTGTGTGTGTGTGTGTGTGTGTGGCGGTGCTAGTCTGTTGCATTGTTGGTTTTTCCACCTCTGATGTAAGTTTAGTAGTACTATAACGCATAGGAGGGAAACGGCTATAGGGGGTATTTTTATTAGTTAAATGTCTGGCCTAAAGAAAAAAAAATGTGGTGTGATTTTTTCTTTTTCAAAACTGTTTTTTATGTTTATCTGGTTGATATGATCCACTACTTCACCTCTATGCTTTAGATTAGATTAGATTAGATAGCTCCTCTATTGTCACACAGTGGGGAAATTCACAGTGCTACAGCAGCAGTTAGAACTTAATATTTTATTTACCTACAAAGTTTTATATATACAGTAATGTGTGACATTTTTGGAATATAGGTGCATCTTAAATAATTAGTATTCTCTCTACCTTTTCTGCCTTACACACAGACTCTCTGACCTGTTGCCAGGTGCTTGATACTCTGATGACAGTCTGTAACAACCCACCTTCCTCTTTCTCGTTTGCAACAGTAACAACTTTGTAATGATAGAAAAAGTAATCAGTTAAATTACTTGTTCCTTAATAAAATAAACACTGTTAGAGTTCACTTTAAATTTGTATTCCCATCACAGGTAGAGAGACACGAAAGGGGGACGAAGAGTGCTGCAGGACCTAGCCAGCTGGGATTCGCCCCTCAGAGCATACTCTGCCCACGTTGTACGTGCCCTAACCACTCGGCTATCGGGTGGGTGGTTAGGGCAATTGCCATTTCCTGTCATTTCTAAGAAGAAAAGAATTAATGGTAACTCACCGATCATCGGCTGTATGATGCTTTCTGCTACTTTAATTAGCTGCTGGTAGATCTGGATGGAGAGGTCACTCAGCACCTGTCGGTACTCCGCCAGGTCAAAGTTCTTCAGGCAGTGTTCGTTCTGTTTGCTTGTGTTCTGCGTCATGAAGGCCTAAAGGAGGAAACAGCACGATGCACGTTACACTCACGCAGATATCCGGCTCTGATGCGATGAAACTGGACCCCTCTGGCCTTACCTCGTCCCCGCTGTACTGCTTCAGACAGTGGAGGAGTCGGCTGGTGTTCGCCAGCCAGAAGGACGACATCTCAAAGTCATCATTGTTTTTCTGGAGATAAATTTAAAAAAAATCTGCATGTTTAAAAGGACCTGAAACTCATAATCCGACAGGTGGGTGGATGTGAGACCCACCTTGAGGACCTTCTTGATGGCGTTGATGGTGGAGGTGAGCAGAGACTCCACTTTCTGGTCGTCATTGATGTAGTCGGCGTGTCGGATGCACATGAAGAGGATGTAGGCTGGCAGACAGGGCACTGTAGCCGACACTGTGTTGGGTCGGATGTCTGGAAACAAGGTTACAGACACCTTTAAATTCTTAAATTCAGTTTGTTTGGTAAAAATATTTTAGGAAATAAACCTTAATGCTATGTTTGTCTTCATTTACAAATCTTCTGTTTTAAGATATCCTCTATATATTTGATGTATTAGTGATTTACCTTTCTCGTTACCTTAGTCGTCTCCTACCTGAAAGTGTTTTTCCCCAGAATGAAACATGCTCAACCAGAGAGAATTTATGCAGTATTGGTGCGCTAAAGCATGTGACTTTGTTGCTACTTTCAAATGTGTGTCTTTCAGCATTTCGAGTTGGTCAGATCAATTTTAGTATGAATTTACCTCTTTGCGTTGTGTGAACTACAGCGAAAGAATAGTAACAATAAGACAGATTTGACCTTTATCAAAAATATTCCACACTGAATTTTCATGACTCATTTAATTGCTGGTGTTAATAAGAAGGTATTTAAAACTGATTTCCCCACATATTACTACAGATAAAGTTTTTCTTCTCTTTAAACAGTAAAAACTTCAAGATCAGAATAGTTTCTGTTAAGCTGCTAACATGAACTTCAGATTTTCTTCAGTTGCTCATTATTCATATCAGATTGAATGCAGCTCAAGCTGTTTTATAAACTCTTTACTGACCAAATTGCAGGTTAAAATTCTCCTTTCAAGCACAAGTAAAGCTACAAAAATGAAATCAGGTTTTAATATGAAGACACAGATTAATGCTCCACAGTGTCTGAGCAGTACAATAAGAGGTTTCAGGTTGAGAAATGATTTCACTGCCTGTCAGCGACTAACCCGATGAGCTGAATGAATAAACTCCAAGTAGAAAAGGAATGCCAGTTTCAGTTTGACAAACAGGAAGAACATGAAACGACACTGCAGAGAACATTTCTTGGCTGTTAGTGAACTCGTCTCACCTGTTATCAGAGATTTGATCAGCAGGGCCTCGTCCTCCTTGCTGTACTCCAGCATCCCCTCAAAGTCTTTCTCTTTCCGCTGGACAGTCACCTGACGGATCAGCTCTGATTTGGAGGTGCTGGTTTGAGCTGGAGGAGCCTGAGAGACTACAGGGACAGAGAGAGTTAATACTGGTCAGCAGCAGGAGCATGGGCTGCTTCATATCGAGCAACGTTCAGAGTTTCTTAATGTCAGCTTCCTGTGGTGATTAAGATGATGAAGAACACACTTTAATGTAACTCTTCTTGTTATGTAACTCTGATCTCCCTCTTTTATACAAGGTTGATCTATCAAACTGTGGTCAAGGGTGTCCCAGATAATACATATAATATGTATTGTATACACTTAATAATATATGTACAAAGTATAATAATGTAATATAATAACATATATGTATTATACATATAATATATGTATAATCTTAATTGCTTTCCTTCACATTTGCTTTTGAGAATCTATCTGTCTAGTTCACTTTGTCAGGCAGTTTCTATTTAAGTGATTTCTTGATTGAGAATGGGTGTGGCAGTCATCGAGCCTGGGTGTTGCAAGAGATATTCTCAGGTGTAGTTTTTGTGTTTGACTAAAATATAAAATTATATAATGATCTGAAACATTTAAGTGTGATAAACATGCAAAATAAAAGAAATCTGGAATGGGGCAAACACTTTTCTATACCAATGTAAATATATGTGGATTTATAGGTAACTTCATGCACCTTCCAGCTCCTGCACTTTCTTCATGTAAATCCTGAGCTGCTTCTTCAGCTTCTTCTCATTCTTCTCCAGCTTCTCCACCAGCTCTTTCAGGTCCTACAGTAAGAAAACAGTTAGAACGGAGTGCTCAGATGTCTCAGATGTCTGCAGACCAGCAGCTTCTCTCACCAGGTTGTCGTTGGTGAGGCGTGTGATCTCCTGCTGGACGCTGTACTCCACCTGCGCCTCAGGCGAAAGCGACATGGTGTAGTTCAGGATCTCCTGCTTCTTCTCGATGTCATCTTTAAGGAGCTCGATCTGAGTGTGAAGAGCTTCCAGTTCATCTTTGTGCTGCCGCGACTGAGTTTGCAGCTGAGCTTCCAGCAGCCTGAGAGGAATAGGAGGAAGTTATTCACAGCTTGATCCCCATCAGACTGTTTGTAAAGCATTGAAACAGTATATTACCAGCCTTTGCTTAGACTAAATAATTATAATTAATTATTGAATAATTATGAAGTAGAGCTTCATTTTGAGGGTGGTATGTGGGTGCTAGTGGTGTGTATCGCTGACATCATCATCCACCTCATGTTTATCAGCTACAACAAATTGATTTGCTGTGATACCTTGTCTCAGGAATACACAGGAAGTGTAATTGTGGCGTGTTGTTGTGCTGACATCTGCTGCTCACACCTGCACCTTTAGTAAGTATTTGACCAATAGGATTCCATAAACTCCCACCCTCACTGCATGTGGGGGTGGGAGGGTGAAACAGACAGGATTAACACGCGTGTGGTCAATCTTGTCAGTTTCTCTGAATTCAAATAAGGATAAAAAAAATGCCCAAAAAGCATCTTTAATATGTTCAGAACATAATAACTAAACACTTACCTGCAGATTACATGAAACAATAGTTAACTCTTTCTTAAAAAGGTCTTGTATGTGTATTGACCTTTAGCTAAACGTGCTCTCCCTCTGAGCCTTATTGATGTTGTTTTATTGACAACAGTTTAAGGACTTGATTGACTGATCAAATGACTGATATTTTGCATACTGGACTTGTCTATACATTGAAGCATCTCTGACAGCAGAAGAGTCAGAGCTCTTCATTTCACATGTCCTGTGATGCTCCTCCATCAACAAATACAATTTGTTGATTTCATAAAATTTCAAAAAATGAAAATGTCATGGATATTTATGGTTTTCAGATATCACACACAGGCTTCAACGAAAGAGCGTCATGCGATTGTTCTGTAAGATAAAGCTGGTGCACAGTTAGAGAGGAGTCCTTTCCTTTTACAGTTTAGAGAAAAGAAGTGAAAGTGAAATAAGGAAAGCACAAGGAGTGCAGCAAAAACGACAAGGCAAGCATGCAGAGACCTGGCCACTTGTTTCAGGCCTTGGTATGCCAAACCCAGCTCTCCATCTTCATTCAGGTAACACCAGTCTTGTTGGTTACTGGTGTCCGGCAAGCAGAGAAAGGAGGACAAATAGAGGACAAAAAGAGGACAAATAGAGGACAAATAGAGGACAAAAAGAGGACAAAAAGAGGACAAAAAGAGGACAAAAAGAGGACAAAAAGAGGACAAGAGCAGATTGTGAGGAACAGAGCAGAAGCAGGTAGGTAGCCGAGAGGTTAGTCGCTGCACAATGGCGAGCAATTTGGCACCAATTGCTGCTTAACATATAATGCAAAGTTTATAAATATGACTTTTCCATTCAGCATGCTGTGTGCCTGACTGTGATGTTCTTTATGTAACCTTGGCCTTTAAAATGGTTGAATATCTACTGTACTGCCTCACTAACACAAACCAACATTCAACCAGCAGTCTGTCACATTTACATGCGTTTGTTTAAAGCTGCTCACAAGTTATGAGCCAGAGGGGGCGTGGAAATGGAAAATATAGAGACAGAGCAAAGGACGAGAGAACCCTTTTTTAAATAATAATATTGTAATATATTAATCAGTAAATAAAAAATGAGTAAGTGTAGTAACTATCATTAACAGACAATGGTCAACATGAAAAGCTGTGTATGATCAACTCTGTGTCAATACATTGTGAATATATCTGAATGAAAGCAATGCTACAGTGGTCAGGTGAACAGGTAAGAATCAGTAACTGAAGGGGGCGAAGCTTATGTTTTTTTCTGGTTAAGAAGAAGTGAGACCTACTTTTTGGATTCACACAGTCCATGATACGCTTTGAGCGCGTCCTCTTTGTTGATGGGCTGCTTGTTGTTAGTTTCCTGCTGAAACACACGACAGGAAATATTATTTCATTATAATTCAGTTGAAACCTCGCAGGCTATTTGTTATGATTAATTGGGAAATCCTGCTACTAGAGTTAGTTCATCTAGCAGCTAGATTCTAACTCCTCGAGCTGGAGGAAGCTTCCTGAAACAACAGAAATCAGAATCATGCAAAAAAATTCCAGAATATAAATACAGCTGAGAAGGTTGCCGTACGTGTACAAGACATGAATAAATAGCATTACTGCTACTGTACTTTGTTGAACTCACTATATGATCGTTATTCTCCTGCTGCTGGGCAGTGCTGATTATCTGAGTCCTCAGAATAAGGACCTCCTCCTTGCGGGCATCCAGCTCCTCGTGGGCTGCTTTGAGCTGACTCAGCAGGACATTGTAGCCGTCCTGCAGCTCGTTGGACGAGCTGCTCAGCGACGCACGCTCAGTGATGGTCTTCCGCAGCTCGTTCAAGTCATTCTTCAGTTTCTTGTTCTCAGATTCCAGCTCCTGTCTCTGCAGGACAGAACAACATCACAGGTCACACACACAGACACACACAACAGAAAAGCAGTTGAAATGTTACAATGTAATCTTTCCTAAATTTTTCGCCAAAGCAACAGGAAAACAAATCAGCTGTCTTTTACTTTTATTGGTTCATTAAAACCTTTAAAGACACTAGAGCTGCGACAATTAGTCGATTAACCAATTAGTTGCCAACTACATACATGTTTGATTGATGGATTTCAATAACTTTACAGAAATAAATGTCTTCTCAAATCCGATTATTTTCTGTTCTCCTTTGTCTTCTATAATAATAAACTAAAGAAATTTTAGGTTGCATCTTCATCTTTGGAATAATGTGATCCTCATTTTACTCTCTTTCTTTTTTTATTTCATGAACCAAACAATTAATTGATTTTTTCAACTATTTTCAGCTCTGTTATGCTTCAATAACTTCACCCTAGTCAGAGTTACATGTTATGAACTAATTCAATGATAATATCTATATTGATTGATTAAGGCTCAAAACCCACCAATAAACAATGAATGCAGATTTCTTCCCATAAAACTAAAACTCTTTTTGCTGTCAGCCTAGTGAAGACTAAAGTTCTGGGAATGAGATGCTGATGCAGGTCAGGCTCACCAACAGCTAAAATCTCAAACTCCTCAACTTCAATTTGTCTGTTTTACTCTTTGACCATTTCAACTCAGTGCTCTCAGTTTTCCTCCGACAATTCCTCTTAAACCGTTGCTTCAACCTCTGTCATTCCCTGCATGTTGTTTCTGTGACGACCACACATGCATTGTGGTAGAGTTTTTTTTTGTTTTTTTTTACCTTAAGATTGTTGTAGGCCAGATCTGCAGTCTCCTGCTCAGAGGTGGGACTTCTTGCCTCAGTACCCTGAGAGGAGAAATATCATCATCAGATTAATCCCCATTTCCTGCTTGAAGAAACACAGCTGGGCTTCTTAATAACATATGACTATAGAGGAATCAGTTTTAAATTCTTCTTAATATCCATCCATCCATCCATTGTCTATCCCGCTTATTCCCTTTCGGGGTCGCAGGGGTCTGCTGGAGCCTATCCCAGCGCGTTAAGGCGAGAGGCAGGGATACACCCCAGATGGTCGCCAGCCAATCGTGGGGCACACACACCATTCACACACCATTCACTCTCACACTCACACCTATGGGCAATTTAGAGTTTACCAATTAACCTGAGCATGTTTTTTGTATTGTGGGAGGAAACCGGAGTACCCGGTGAAAACCCACGCAAACACGGGGAGAACATGCAAACTCCACACAGAAAGGCCCCAGACCCAGGCCCCAAGGCGGTCTTGAACCTGCGACCCTCTTGCTGTGAGGCAACAGTGCTACCCACCGCACCACCGTGTCGCCCTCTTCTTAATATAAATAAGCTAATTATACATTCTTCATAATGAAATACCATAAGTTGAGAAATCTGCTCCTGTTCTAAATCATTTACAAAAAATGCACAAATAGAAATTAAAGAAAAGAAATAGAAGACGATAGCTAATAATGGAATTACTGTGTGTGTGTGTGTGTGTGTGTGTGTGTGTGTGTGTGTGTGTGTGCATGTATGTGCATGCCCTGCACCTGCAGAAGCTAACCACACTACAGTGAAACTGAGAAAAATGTCTTAAAGAACTTCCACTATCCAGTCGACAACAACATACAACAACATGTTGTAAGCAGATTAATGGTAGTGTCAATAATTACTGTCATATAAATATTAGTCCATGTATAATATTGAAATAAACATTTATTTACAAATATCTGTATTTAAAAAAAAAAGTAGGGCCTAATTAGATATTCTACATATATACCTTTCTCTTGCTGATCTCCTCAGCCTTGTCCAGGTTGGTCTGCAGTCTCTTCCGCTCCTGCTCTAGCTCTCTGACCCGCTTCTGCAGCTTCATGAACAGGCTGATGTCCATCGCCGCCTTCTCCATGCCCATCTCCTGCAGTGGGAGGAGACATCGGTTAACCCCACACTGTGCCACGTCTGCTCTACTCAGCGCTCAGATCAGACTCACCTCCACCAGCTGGATGGAGTCCTCGGTGTCTCCCACCTCTGAGGTGGAGATGGACGGGTAGTTAGAGTCTGACTCCAGGCTGCTCACGTTGGACGGGTTCCTTTTGTGACCCGGGTGGAACTGGAGGATGAAGGGAGGAAGAACAGGACTTTGGATTAGAGACTATGCTTTGTATAAATTACTACACAGTAAATAACACAAGAAACTTTTGAATCAGACTTTTTTTTAAAGAAATAAGCCATTAAGTGAACTAGGATAAAAATAAAAATGGGAACCTTGGTGAGAGACACCTCCTCCTTCAGGTTATCATATCTCTGCTCCATTCTGGAAAACTCTTTTAGTAGATTCTGGTAGCGCTGCCGCTCTGCATCCAGCTCGGACTGCAGAGAGTCTGCTTTGTGAGACACGCTGCTGTCGTCGTCTGGAACACACACAGTCACACATACACTGGATTAAAATCATAGTTAAAAACTGTAGCAATGCAATGTTAACATGTTAAAACAACTTATCTCATGCTGTGTGTTTAGACAGGAGGAAAAGAAAATGGTGAGACAGGTGATGCACATAATGTCAATAGAACAACATGAGTAAAAGTTCTTTCTCTTATAACAGAGGTGTGTGAGGTATAAGAGAGCGACTGGAGTAAAATAACTAAATGAATTAAAGCCTCTGATGAGGCTTCAAACAAACACGCAGACACACTTCACTTTTAATTCATTAGGAAATGGTTTCTTCATTTTTAACCTGACTGTGAACTGCGAACTGCACAAGAAGAACTATGTGCACGTCCTTCTGTGCTGCATTTTGTTACTGGGTAGCTTCCAGATAACCTCATATAAAGAAATATATTTTGGCTATTTGGGGCAAATAAACCCAATCATACCACAGGATCAGGCAGTCAATTAGACATTTCGACCGGTTATTACTTAACAATTCGTGAGAAGTAGATACGGTTTCTGCCGATTTCTGCTAATTTAGCCAATAACCTGAAAAGTAGTGGTGTTTCCCACACATACTTTAGAAAAAGCAGTTTGAGTTGTCAATGTCATATGAATCAGCAATCTTTTCAGCCTTGATGTTACAAGAAGTTCCTCCCACTCCTCTTTCAGCTGTGCCGGTGCTGGCATAAAAAGGGATGTGACGTTTGTGGATGTAGTAGCTAAATCTACCTATTACAAAAAGTTCTTTGTTCCAGCGGTTATCGAAGTTACAACAACATGTAGCTACCTAGGGAGTTTTTTTATATGTGGTATTTATTATGATCATTAGAAGTATAGGCTCAAGTTGGCTGACTGACTCGACAGGGACTAGATATGGACGGTTTCTATTGTCAACCTACTTGCCTGATTAGTAAACTAGGTTTCATTATAAAGGGTTCTAATTAGGTGACCGACTGTTCCAGGAATTAGACAGACCCTATGCATTTCCTGAAAAATGGAGATAACACTTTTTTTTGGGAAGAAAGTGCCTTGTTCCCGACTGTGTAACATTCTTTAATTGTCAAACAGGTTCCTTGTAGAATAACATTCTTACTTTGCTTTCCATGAGAAATTTCAGTACACAATAGAAGTAGCTTTTAATAATAATGAAGTACAAAATACAAAAAGTATAAATAGTAACACAATATAATATGATCTGCTGTGATGGCAGTCTTAATTATTATTGCTGTGCTAAGCAAATTATGAGCAAAAGCTATGCCTTATAAACACTGTTCCAGGTCTGAGGTATTTCCACGTGAAGCTTCTCACCTAATACATATTGTACATTTGTGCATTTGCAGTTTGTAGTACTCAGTACAAAGTATCAGCTCACCTTTAACGCTCTTCTGGTGCTGAAGAATCTGTTGATTCATGTCCTCCTTCTCACTCTTTAGCAGACAGTTTTCTCTCTCCAGCTCCTCCACCCTCTGAAACAAATATTAGTAATCTATCAGAATAGTGATCATATACAAGTGTGTGTGTGTGTGTGTGTGTGTGTGTGTGTGTGTGTGGAGTACAGCCTCACTTATGCAGGATTCTTTAGGCTCACATTGGCTCACAATTCCAAAAAATTACATAAAACTATAATAATTTTTATTTGCATAATTCATACCATGAGTCAATATGTCCTTCCACTAATTGATAAGTCAAAGTTTAGAAATTAACTGGCCGATTCTCTGTTATTGGACAGACATAGACACATTTAAAGTACAAGAATTTAAACTGAGGTGGTTGGGCCATGGTGGAAATCTCTACAGACAGAGGCAGATGATGCATTAATTCACAAAGTCAGGAAAGTACAGACGAGCCGTGCATCTTGTTGGTATCACTAGTCTTCTAATGGTCAGAACTGTTGACTGTTGTTTAAAGTCACTGGAAATGAACTCATCCTTTAAGTTAAAATGTAAACAGACCTAGAGACAAGCTGGAGCCTGCAAAGACTGAACAGATGTCATAAAGATAAATTTCTAATAATTGATGCAGTTTCCTTAAAATTTAGCATTATTTATTTAAGATTGTTTCATGGCATAGACATCTTTTTTAGCCAGACAGGAAGTAATGAGAGAGAGACAGACAGACATGCAGCAGGGGACCTGGAGCCAGACCACCCCTACACCAATGCAGCATGCCAAAATTTAGCATTAATTTTAACTGAATTTCCAGAAAATAGCAAAACAAAATTCAAATGAATATGTCCTGTTGTGTGAATATCAGCAGATAAACTAAGTTTTGATTTGTGCCATTAAGTCGCCACAGAAGAAGAAACAACAAGATAACATTATTAAAGGAGCATCTCAGACACACGCACACACACTATGTATTATAACAATTGTGAATAGAGTGGATGGAAATACAATTAATGGGATAGACTGTGAGAATGTTAAAGTTTGTCTTTAGAACTGCTTGTGGTTCATGTTTTCCCTCTCTGTGCTTCAGTAGAAATATGGGACCTGTTTCCCACGTAGCCAATAACATCTCATATTTTTGGTCATAAAAACACAATTCTTATTTTATATACAAATTATGGCATATTCATGAATATTATATTCCCTTTATGCCAAGTCTGCTAAATATTACACATTAGACCAATAGTATTACCTGAATCCAGATAAATAAAAAGAATAGGTTGAAGTGACAGTGCACTAGCATTCAAAAGTTTGGAGTCACTTAGAAATGTCTTATGCCTTATATATACTAATCACTTATAGAAACCATTTCCAGCAATCATTTGGCAACTCATTTGATAAATAAACTGTTTATATTACAAATTTCTCTCTCGGCTTTACACATTCAACAGCTCACCTCCTGCAGACTCGTCTTCTCTGAGCTGTGCTCCTCCTGCATCTTCTTTCTGAGGGCCCGCGCCTCCTGCAGCTCCTCTCGCAGCCGCTGCACCTCGTCCTGCAGCGACGCCACTTGGCCTTCGTCCTGCTGGCTGCGCAGCTGCTCCAGCTGCTTCTGCATCTTTGTCACCTCCGAGCCCAGACTGGTGTTGGTGATCACCAGCTGCTCATTCTGGGATCTCAGTTCTTTACTCTGGAAACAACAGACGGCACATGCACATGACCAGAGAACTACACCATCGTCATCATTAATACTAGCTACACTGAGGCCATGTATCGTATACAGTACGCAGTAAATCTGTGAATGGATTTTCTTCTTTCGTTATTCTGTTTAGAATTTTTTTTTTTGATAATAATCCGAATTTATTTCTACTTTTTAAAACTAGAACAGAAAAACAACAAAACAGAAACTCCACTACACTTATGCCTGTTCTTCTTCAAGAGTAGGGATCAAAACAAATCCATAGTGCTTCCAGTTCACATTCAATATCAAAACATAACACAAATGAAACAAACCTTTACATTAATTTATTTTTCATTTCCCAAACTGTTCTGGTTTTAAACTGGACAAAATTTCTTTATTATTAGTATTTTTTTTTAATCATTTTGAAACGGAATAATGAAATGAGGAACCACACACAGTAAAGGTATGTGTGTGTTTTGCAGGTTTCTGTCTGTGTACCTGCTCGTCCATCTTCCTCTGCAGCTGGACGATCTTGTTCTCCATGCCTGTGTTAAGCTTCTTCAGGTGTTCGGCAGACCGTGCTTCAATCTTCAGCTGTTTGAGTTGCCGTTTAGCGCGCAGTCGTCTGTACGCGCACTGAATGATAATGGCGGCATTGCACGCCCGTCTGAACCGCTTCCTCTGCAGCCAGCCGCGGACGCTCCTCTGGATGATCATGGCCTTGTGGTGCAGGAGGAACTGCGGGGGAAGAGTTCACGTCGAGTGAGGCATCACTGAATGAACTGAGACGCCATTCAGGCGGTCACCTGATCACATTTCTCAGCTAATTGGAAACACTTTGTCTCCAATTCACTTGTCGTGTCAACAACACAACCAGGACTACAGAGCTCAGGAAGACACGTGGAAAACATGTACACATCTAAAAGAAACAAGGGCTTCAACACTGAAAAAACCCGTCAGATGGAAATGGAAACTAAAACAGGAAACATCCGAATGTAGAACAAATGATTGACCAATTGTCCAGAAAATCAGCAAAAGAAAAGGTTTTGGAAGAAATTGTGGATGGAAATAGTTGTTTCCACTTTGGATGTAAAGAGCTCCAACACAAAAGCGGTTGTTTGTAAATTTGAATAGTCAATATATGGCTTGGTGTTTTTTGTGTTCATACAGCCACTCCCAGGGGCTGTATTAATTTATTGCTTTATATCAACTATTTATCTGTTTCTTTAGTTAATCATTTATACTTCAACCATAATAATTCATTCAGTGTTTCCCACACATTAAACATTGTGTGGTGCTGTAACACACAATGAAATTGTGTTGCCACAAATTGAATCCGCCTCGTGATGTCATTTACGCTCAAACCCACGAGTGAGCGCTGCAGCTGCACAGACAGGTCAAAGGCACGGCACTTTCAACTGAATACAGCTCAAACTGCAACCCCCCAACCCCTGGGTCGACTAATTATCACTCATTACCATAATTTATCTAGTTAACCAACTACTTTCAACTGTTTATGAGTTGCTTAGTTCCCTTTAACCAATCATTTAAGCTGTTTAACTGTTACTCTTATACAGGTGTTATAAGTGACAAAGACAGTGTAGCCGCTAGCTCATTGGTTATCTGGTTATCAGCATCACACTTAATAACTTCTTTGATTAAATCATGATTTTTTTATTCTAAACCAGTTGAGCTACTCATGGCTCTGGCTGAGAAACCCTGCTCTGCTGTCTCTGTGCCAATGTTTTGGTCCTAGTAAAAATGTTTGTCTGAATCGGACAGAGGAACAAATCAACCAGAATCGAGCCGGACTACACCCAGCAGGTTTAAAAAAAAACGTTTTTAAGGAGAGCAGAAAAGGTTGTGTACCTCCTGGTAGATTCTGCGGGTGTACATCCCCCTGGTGAAGGCCTGGATAGTGACTACAGCCTGTCTCACTCTCAGATAGGCTCGTCGATCTCTCACCATACGATACTGTTTCTGACAGATGATGGCGGCGCGTGTCAGACGCAGATGTTCAGCATACCTGTAGAAGAAAAAAATCATTTTAATTGTAAAGAGAGAAGAGCTGAGAGGAGGAGACGGATGGAATCTGACACTTCTGGTCTCAGACAATTAGACATTCACCGGGCAAAATAAGTGAACAGATGAGGGTTGGGCCATGGCCCCTTAATTGGCAGTTAGCGATGTTTACCATGAATCATCATGATAGACGATGATATGGGGAGGGGGTGAGAATTCTGATCGGTAATAACACCAGCCAGCCTATCTCTTTAACCATCTGAAACGGTCATTGTGGAATTGAAATTCTGCACAGTAACTTTCAAAAACTTTTGATCAACAAATCACAAAAAAACGCATACAAATGAATCTTTGTGGTTAGGTTCAACATTGACAGATTTATTTCCCATATTTGATCAATTATGGATCATATATTGCAGCTAGCATTGAGAGTAATGGTCATATTTGTTTCCCATAATGCAGTCTGCAAAAATCTGTAACTCTTCTTCTCTCCTTCTTTTTACTGACCCTGGATTACTCAGCGGTTATTTTAGAGAGCGCCCTTCAACTGAAGATCAGTGTGTGTTTATGACAGGAGGGAGGTGTGGCTTCATGGTGGTGGCTCTCCATCATGATTTAAGGTCATCCATCATGATTGGAACAACTTAACACAGGCACTTAAAGACACTCAGGTCTGTGGAGCCCTTTGAACCTCCATATGTGATATCTGAAAACCCTTTAAAATGAACTAGAATGTGGTGACATGTGAACACTAACTCACCTGCGGGCCAGGTATCCTCGAGCATATCTTTGCAGCGTGAGAACAGACTTGAGGATCTTTTGGTACCGGACTCTTTGCAGCCAGCCTCGTACCGTCTTCTGGATCATTATGCAGGCAGAGCGGAACTTGTCAGCCCGGAGCTTTTCCAGGTACGCCACCTGACCCGCTCGGAACAAGATCTTCGTCTTACCGAACTGGAACATGTCCTCATCCTGAGGGAGGAACATAGACATCAATTGTTGCTGCTGCTGTCATCTCAAACAAACTCTGACGTGATCACGACGCAGCTCTCACCTTAATCAGAGTTTCCAGCAGGTTCCTACATGCTAGCTTCTTGTCTGCCGTCATCACATCCGACCTCTTCATCAACACCCGATACCTGCTGAAGAAATCTGGATACGTCCATCTGGAAACGGAACAGAACATTCCAGTCAAAATTATTATTTATTATTATAATTATTATTTTTGAAACCGAACTTTCACGGCCCATGGTTAAAATAAAATACATTAGTCTACCCCACCAGCGGGATAAAAAATATCTCCGACCATGTGAGGCCATAAAATCCACCTCAAACAATGTGATGCACATTGCAATGCAGTAAGGGGTGATAACACTCTCAACAGAAGGCCATTTCAGCTAATCACAAGGCGAGAGCTCCCAAGTCGCCATGGATTTACTGTTTACTGTCGCACAGTGTGACAACAAATAATGTCAACAAGAAATTGCAATACATGTTTAACTTTTTTGTGGAAATTACAACTACCAAAGACAAGAATTAATTAGACAGTTGAAAGAGATTAATATCTTAAATGTTAATGTTCTTAAATGTTAATGTAAATAATATCGGGCAACTTTTTTTTTTTTTTTTTTCTTTGTTCCGGCCACGGCTGCATTAGATCATTCTTTAGACCATAAATTAAAATGTCCAGCAAACTCTTTATCTGTTCCATCGTCATTGTTCTGTCTATAGATGTTTACTTTTGCTATGGGCATCATTGTGAACTCTGTGTTGACAGCACAACACTCTGAATTGTATTAACCAGTGTTGTACCTGAACGTGTTCATGAACTCATTCATATTTTTGGTGAACGTGAACTGAACATACTGTATCTTTCACCTGATGAATGTCAGTGTGAACGTGTTCATTCTGGCGGCTGTGAACGCTGCTCTCTCATAGTAGAACTTTGTTTAAGAGTGTGGCAGATTTCATTAGATCCTTCCGGGTGAAAACCCAGCTAAAACTCACAATAAACAGACGTTAATAGGTAGCAGCAAACCAGCTGATCTGGCAGCAGCTTGCATACCCGTCACACTAACAAATACGTCATCGGAAAACACAGAGCAACAGCCAGGAGCATGGAGGAAGGCAGCACCACAGTGTACAACCATTTAACAGAATTTTATGGACAATTCAGTACTGACACAGATTGCACCTTGAGGACTACAGTCCTATTTTTATTTTCATTAGAATGCAGCAAATTTTTTGTGAATATACTGTAGGTTGAAATCTACATGCTATGGTTACGAAAAGGGCTCAGAAAGGGTGCAACTTAGTCCTCAAGCACTTTTGACAGCGGAATACACCCCTAAACCGTCATGATTGCGCTTTCAAGTCTGTGAGTCTGTGAGGGTGGATTTTGAAAGTCACCTATTTTTCCATATTTGTTGCATGTGTCGAAATCACCTGCAACATCACCTTAGCTAGACCCACTGTATAGAGGTAAAAACACTATATAAAGTTTTCGTTTTCGGTTTTGTTCATTTGTGTGTCAAATCACTTATTTCATTAATTACCATTGAATGCTACCCAGATATGCTAAGAATGTTCACAGTTTGCCAAATAATTAACCAGAGAAGACAGTTCCTTCAAGATCCAGATGTCCATCAACTAACATTCTTCATCTGGTTAATCTTTTAAGATAGTTAAAAAACGACGGGGGATGTATGCACAAAGGGGATATTGATAGGAAGCCTTAACCTTTGATTAGATTAAATTCAAAATTAAAATCATGGATTATTAAAAAAAAAAAAAAAAAAAAAAATTGGAATTTACGTTAAATAAAAGTACATCACGCAACAAAATATTTAACATAAGTTTATCAATCAGTCATTTTTAAAAAATTTTAATCCTGAAAAAGGAATATTTTGTTACTTTAAATTAATTAAAACATTCTCTGTTGAGACAGACCAAACATCAAGAAACAAATCAGCAGATTAAATGAGAATTAAACTTTTTGTTATGGGACTATATTCAAGTCTACTGTAAATGTTATGTAACACAGATGACTACAGTTCTTTTTTTTCATGCTGTTAACACGCCAGGCACCAACTCAAATTATTAGATTTCATGGGAAGAAGCGACTTTCTGTCGCCTTGTTAGGCTTCGAGGAAACAAAGCACGGTAGGGAGAAAAAAAAGACCCTTTTAACAATCAGAGAGAGAGAACTATACAGAGATGATAAAGAACTTCTGCTAATTAGATCCAGAAGAAGTGTCCTCACCTGGACGGATACCCAGCCGCGCTGATCCGGATAGTCTCCAGGACTCCGCAGGCTCGGAGCTGCTGGACGGCTCGACCGGGGTCGAACCTGCACGGAAAAGAAAAAAAAAAAAAACATTCAAATTAATATGTCTAACACACAATGTAATCTTTATCACCTCATACCTCGACCAGCTCCTCGGCATCCTCACGAAGCACATGTTTCAACCTATAGAGCGTGTAAAACGCTGACTGATAGATTCGGTCTGCTCTGAGGGAAGCTTAACTCAAACATGTGACATTCTTCATTCAATTTAACAGCCCCAAAGTAGCTCAAACATTTAGGAGGGCTGACCGCAGAAACAAACAGGAGTGGAGTCTGTAAACAGCCTGCTGCAGGATGTGTCAGCACAGATCATGAACTGTGGGATTGGTCCGTTTCATCTTGAATGGATATCGACACCGTTACAAATGACCTGCGGCTCTGTGCAAGCAGAGAGTCGTTACAACCTTTTATCAGATATCAGACCTGTTTGTCTGGTATCCCATTTTTTGCTTTTTTTCTAAACCTTTGTGTGGTGCTGGATGGTTTAAATCAGGAAATTCAAGTACTGATCTAATGCATCGTCTATTATAAACGTGTTTTTCCTGCAATCAGCACTATTCTTCATGATCACTGTGATCACTATCATTCATCGTTATCGTGATCATTGTTGCAACTTGCTTCAAACTTACCAATATCTCAGTGTGTCATTATTTTTTTATTACAGTGCATACAGTATACTGCCTCTTTTATGGTTGTGCTTGTTTGAGACAAATTAAATCAAACCCTTAAATAACTGGATGACTTTACTGAGTGTGACTCAGATTCTGATAGTCTTGATAAAAACTAGACTCAAATATTTGTCAAGTCATCTAGTGATGAGGAAGAAAAGAAATATCATGTCCAAAAATAGATAATATAGACTGTAGTGTATATTGAGGCTACTTCCATTTTTAATTACTCTGGCTAAATTTGCTCTACATTTGGTTGTAAAAATTTATCTTCACTTTATTTATGGTGACAATTTCTTGGAATTCTTGTGTGATGCTTTAAAATCACAGGAAAGCATTTTAACTCATGTGTCGTGTAAGGGTGGGGAAAAAAAAAGCTGACTCACGAGAAGGCCTCCTTCATATCATTGGGTTTGATGCAGCGGACATAGTGAGGCGTGGTGGCGTTCAGCGTCTCCATGAGGAGATGCAGAGAGCTGCGGAACTGAACAGACACAAACATTATTAACAGCAGGAAGTCTGTTGTCACGTTGAGTCATGCAGAGGAGAGCTGCTGCTCACCTGGAGGCCCACCGTCTTCCTGTGCTCTTTGTTGGGAGCTTTTGGAATGGACTTCGCTGCTCGGACATTCACTCTGGACGACTTTGATGAAGTGCTGTCTTCCTTCTCGTGAAACAGATCCGCCACAAGCTGAAACTAAGAGGAAAAGAAGCAGCTGTGTCATTACGGTACTGTCTAATGGATATCTTCTTAATTTTAAGGATCTCATGAGTATAGAATATAAGAAGCCCCGATAACCCATGTTCATCTATACTAATAACAAGGGCTACACTTCCAACGATAACAAATTATCAAACAGAAACCTAATACGAAAACTCTAGTTCAGCATTTACACAGCCCTGGTGTGAATGTGGTTCATTTCCAGCCTTTTTGAAAAGAGTGGAAAGTTTAGGTTAAGAGATTCAGGAAAACTGATTTCTTGTTCCCTTTTTGTTTTATTTTTTGTAGGCCAAAGGTCTATACCAAAGGTCTCAGTAAAAGTGACACATTCTCTATCTCCTGATTAACTAACTAATTTCTGTTGGATGTAGTTCTTTCTCAAAAAGGTTTTTTGATCATTAACATGACATTTCCTCCTCCCTGAAAAAGTAAATAATGTTCATTTCAAGAGATCAGATGAAGTCAATCAGATCTGAGGCCAGTGATCAGATCTGAGGTGGATGCGGCAATATTTCAGGAGCTGAGGATTTGACCTTTCAATTAAAGATAAAAGTGTTAGAATGAAGTTTTTCAGAGCTGGTCTTTGATCTGCTGTGACTGCAGTCACAGAGTCTCCAGACGCTCAGCACACATAAAAGCTTCTTTAAAAATGCGAAACGGGAAGAAAGTCGTCTCACATTCTAATTTGGGAGTAGCTGAGTTAAAAAAAAACACAGTTTTCTTCACTTTTGCAAGATTAGTTGAAATGAGTAAATTGTCATATATAATCAATTAATTGTTGTTCCAAATTCTTTGAATCTAGCTTCTTAAATGCAAATATGTTGTGTTTTCAATCTTTAGAATGTTGGACACAAGGAAAACAAGACATGTGAGGAAGTCACACCCTTGACTTTGACAACATTTTTTTAACAATTTTCCGGACCAAATAACTGATCAAGTATCATATCACACATGTACCAAAGAACTTCAGTCAAGCAGATGGAGCTATTTCGTAGAGACCTATGAAGGGGATATACTGTATAAGTGAACAGATTGACTCGCTGACATGTTTTTAATGCTTTATGGACAAGAAAAAGATATATGGCAAAACTGGCAAAAACAAAAGAAAAGTATGTTAAGTTATGTGGTTGTGCATGTCTCACCTGGCTGGCCTTCAGGATGTTGATCTGCTCCTCGTAGACAGTGTCCCTGTTCTTCTCCAGAAAACCTTCACACTGATACTCCACCTGTCCAGGAAACGGTGATCAGTAAACTACACAGACATGAGTCAACTTCTCTAACGGCAATTGTCCACGGGCCAGTTTTACAAAAAATGTGTTCACATAATCAAATGTCAAATAATCTCCATTAATCTCATAAGATGTAGCAGACAGACAACCATCACTGTGAAACTAAAGAAATGTGGCTCTCAGGCTGGTTCTGCAGCCTCTTTTTCTCCGATCCCTTACTGGATTCATGTAGGTTTATACAAATTTCTTCAGAAAGGGTCTGTCACATTATTATTTCAAAGCCCCTTTCAGGAGCTGTTTGCCACTGCTGCAGCTCCATCTGCTGACATGCTGATAATCATCACAAAAAACAGCAGCAAAAACTACACTCATTATCTCTCTTCCTATTGTTTTTAGAGAGCATGTGAATGAAAATCAGGAAAAACACAATTTAACATAACCTAAAGTGTATCCACATGTCTCAGTCCAAGAACAGAATGACATTGTATAATAAATAAAGTGACAAGCATTCAAATGTTTCAATGTGTCTGCAGCTGACAGTGTAATAATAACTGTAGTCTGTAACGTTCTCTTCTATAATATCTATCTCACTGTCACATTACGCTTCTCATATGGGTCATGAAGAACTTTGCTTTAGAAAATTGTGTTAACGTGTTCCTCCTCAGCTCCTCATGCACATGTGACATCAGGCTGAAACCAGAGATTTACTAAGACCACATTGAATCAAACCAACCTCGCGAAGAAACATTAAGAGGTTTAGGAGAAGAAAGTGTTCTCACATGAAGTTTGGTGTTTATGCTCACTATTGAAAACTGAATTTAGGCAGAAAAAAATGTTAATACTAGGACAGATTACTGTCAATTGCTGTTAATATTAGAGCGCGAGATATTGATTTCATGGATTTATAGAGACCTGAGAATGTGTCCTGCTGAGGAGAAGAGAGTGTGTGGGGTCGCTTTTATATCACATCATGGAATGAATCTGACAAAAGATGCTACTAGTAGCTCTCTGCTCACCTTATCAGCAAAGTGTACAATGATGAAGGAGGTGTTGGACATGCGAGGTTTCTGGAATTGAGCACTGCTGGAATGCTGCTTGTAGAGCTTCTGGGCCCAGTTCTGCTCCGTTCCCTTCGGAACCTGAAACATGGGCAGAAGGTGGATTATATAATGGGTATTATTCAGGCGACTTGTGCCTTTGAATAACTCCAGTATGTCTTTAATGGTGCACCACATTATCATCAATAACATGACAACAACTATACAAGCAAACCACAGCAGAGACTGAGATTATTCACATTTTAACATCAACCCGAGTAGTCGCTTCATTTCAGCTCAGAGTGAGTCTCGGCTGTGTTTAGCCATCGTTTGTTGTTGCTGCAGTGCTTGTTTCGCTTGAGTTCTTTTACACTCTGTGTTTATGTGAGGAGAGAGACCAGGTAAAAGTACATGAGTCAAAGGGTTAAGAGTAATTTATCTCCACCGGAACATGTCATTGTTCTTTGCAATGTGTACTGTGGTGTCGTTATGTGATGAATACATCACTTAACCACGAGTAACACATTTAAACTATATATATATATATATATATAAACAAACTACAGTTTGTTGACCTTTACTACAGTCAACTGCTTTCATGCCAGCATTTAATGTTTGGTTCAGTTGATTCAACGCTGCTGCAGCTAAATTAAATTAAATATATGAAAGATGTGCTTTGTGACCTCTACACTAAACCTATTTTTCCCCCTCATGCTGGTTGTAAGATTATCAAACATAAGAATGTTGGTTTCCTTAACATATTGTACACATGGTAACCATTTTTTGAGAGATCCTTCTAACCAGTTACCTGCTTGGTTGCTTTCAGTTCTGTCAAAAACCTTCTCTAATGTTCTGTTTGTCACCAAGAGTCCCTTCTTCCTGAGGAATACCCAGCTGGTTTGAGTATATAAACACACAAGAGTGAGGTCGGATCCTCGGAGTCTTACTTTACACTCTTCGTCCAGCAGGTCGAGGACGCCGAGCCGAGCCTCGATCAGGTCAATGCACGGCTGGTTGTCGTAGAAGTCTATCAGAGTCCAGGGAATCTGCTCCTTCATATACTCCTCCTGCTCCAGCTTGAACACATGCTGCAAACAACACAGAGAAACATGAGACCTCACATTCATGGATCAGTCTTGAGGATTTCTGCAGAACTCCAATTTAATATATGATTTCATGTCATTCAAAATAAAACACTTATAGACCTATAAGGACACAATTACTCATTTAGTACATACATTTACTCATATTTATTTCACATATTACCCCTGTAGCTCAGTAGATGAGTGTGAAACCATTTTTATCATGTCAATGTAATAGTGTGTCTGTGCGCTCTACTGTCATGTGCATGGGACAAAGAAAAGAATGGTACAAGGCAATGGAAACAAGGCACACAACACCAGTAGACTAAAGAAAAGCAATCTTGGATTTAACCTCTTTAAAAAAAAGAAAACTATGACCAGGAAACTGGGTCTGGCCTACACAACACTGCCAACACGTGTCAAATTTAACTAGTTTTGTAACCTGAACTCTGAGCTACTTTCATTCATATTCATTCTCACAACTAAGATTACTGTCTACCAAGGGCGTAGCACTAAATTCTGGGCCCTGTACACTCTCTCCATGTCAGTGCAGGAAGAGCGTGCGCCAAAACATCTTTTTTTTAATAAAATAAGCATGAATATTGTGTTAAAAAAGAATCAGATCAGAGTATACTGACTAATAGTTTTTTTATTTACCACCTGAATTGTTGTATTTAGGTATATTTAACCTGGGTGGCTCTCCCAGAATGTCCAATTAAAGTACTGTGGCACCAATAGCAGGATCAGTTCATAATTTTATTCCCTCTCTCTATGGGGGCCCTGGGTATTCAAGTCCACTTTCCCCCCAAACCACCATTCTGTTAACAGCAGGAAAAAGAGTATATTCAACACCTTTAACGGGACAATTAACACTTTTTATGACTTTTTTTCCCAGCTGAACAATATTTTCAGGCCTGCAGACACATGAACCTGCAGGCACATGAAAGTTATTAAAGAGTAAAAGTAAAGCTCACAGAGTTGAACTGCTGCTGAAGTTTCTCGTTGGCATAATTGATGCAGAACTGCTCAAAGCTGTTCACCTCAAAGGTCTCAAACCTGCGGATGGCCACAGAAAAGAGGATCATATCATTCGTCTCCAAATACAAACGCTTTGAACAAAGTGCAAATCCCCAACATTCCCTCAGTACCCATAGATGTCCAAGACCCCGATGAAGGAGTGCTGCTTGGAAGATGTCTGCAGGGACATGTTGATGTGCTCCACTATCCAGTCAAACATGCGAGCGTAGATGTGTTTGGCGAGGGCGTCGCGGGCGTTGGCCGCCTGTTTGCCCGACATGTTCTTGACATACGTCTCAGACGTGGTGACCAGCTTCCTGTGGCAGAGCCAGTGCTCCATCTGCTGCAGCTCTAGACCCAGCAGCCGGCAGAAGTGCTTCAGGTGGAGGTCGCTGTCCTGCAACACAAACAAAACAACTCCTGTCAGTGGCAGCGCGTTGAGGACGACCTAGTTACGGCCTGGTGATGTGGTGACGTACCGGGATGCGACAGGACTCTCCGTCTCTCTCTGAGCAGATCTTGATGTTGCCCAGATGGAGGATGGCTGCAATTATTTTGAAAATGCAGCTCTGACTGCTGTCCTTAATTCCTACAGATGACAGACACACACACCAACAGAGATTGTTCTTCAACAATTCAAAAATTTTGGCATAGTTGTATAGGCCTACCTACACACAATTCAAACACTACAGGTCCCACACCTGCATTAGGCTACTAAATAACACTGCACTGTATACAAATGTACGTGTACAAAATTAATTTGGGATTTGACAGCTGACTTTTTTTCCCTGACAAAATTGTGTTCCAGACCACTCAAGCTCACTTTGACCCTTGGAAACAATAGAAACAATAGAAGACAAATGGCATGATAAACATGTTTCTATTGCCCTCACGATATGTATCATCATGTTTCCCAGCACTACATTCTATCACACCGTATATCCAGGAATCTGACAGTGCCCTGCAGGTTTTTACAAACAAAGCACTACCAAGCAGTGTGAAGGCCTCTCTGGTTTTTGTGAAGTCTTCCGCATCGTTTACTCCTTCGATGAAGATGTTCTCCCCTAAAGACGTGTAGGTGAAATCTTCTGCACTGGCTGGAGGACAAAAAAGAGAGTAAATTAAAGACACATCAGGTGGATTTGAACACAGATTTGTTCTGTAGAAGCAATTCGAAAAAAACATATAGCTAAATGTTGACCGAGTTAATTTTTGAGTTTAAATGGGTTACTGGTTAACACGTGACACTTTGTACATTTTACTAACATTAGTCAGTAGTTAGGACACGTCTCTCAGGGCAGCAGCTGTCTCAGAGTCTTTCTGCAGGGGAATACCCTCCATTATATCACCTGACAACATGAAAACATCATCTAATCTGCTGATTTCTGACAGCAACAACTCTTCTTGACACTCTTTTAGGAATATGAACCAAAAAGTCATCTCATATGGATGTTTTAGGCCATTGCTATGATGCATCACTTTAAAAAGGTGTGATTCGTTTGTTATAAAATAAGAAGAAAATTCACTCTTAGTGATATTGGACACTGAACAGAGAGCATGATTGATGAACCTAAATAAAGAATCTACTCTTCATAAAGACATAGTATAATACTGAATACTTTCGAGTGATTGAGGCATGCTTCTGTGTAGCTTGTTGTGTGAAGTAAGTGATAAAGCCCTCCTCTCTACTCTGTCTGCAACTCCTGGTATTAGGAAACTTCATAAATATAGAACCAGGTACGTACAAATTAAACATGAATAAATGACCAAACTCACTGAGGTTGAGGTCTTTGAACTCTGGTAAAGAGGCAGAGGCACAGAGCTGGTAGAATATGTGGTAATTCCTCTCATCTTCAGCCTGCCAAACAAGCAGCCACAATAGCAAAAAAGTGTCAGTTTCATGTCAACAGGCGCTATGGTAAATCATAATTAGGGTCAGAACATAACAAAACAGTTGTAATATGTCATAAATGATAGCGATAATATCACAATAATATTGTATTATACTTTTTCAAAATAAAGTCACAATTATATTTTATTCCAAACCATCATTGTATCATCATGTTAAGAATGTAACTAATAATTAGGAAGAGTTGTTATGAAAGTAAAATATGAGAAAAAGTATCATTAGTTCTAGCATAATGTTGAAAAAAATCAAAATATAAGATAATTAAATGTAATAAAAAGTCAGATCTTACATGGCGTTCATGAAAATATACGTTATATGTGTGAATAGTTAAAATATAAATTACATATTATATTTTTAGATGTTTCAATAATTTGAGGAAAAAGTTGTATAGTGTCATGAATAAAGTTAAAAGGTTTGAAACAGAGTCTAATATACAAACCTCAAATGTTCTGTTTTGGCTTTCACACAAAGATATTTAGTTCACTGTCATACCTGATTATCAAAATAGTTAGTACTTTTTGTCAATCAACTAATGCATTATTAACTAATGCATTAACATTAAATGTCTAATGGTTGCAGCTCTAGGACGTCACAGTCACCTGAAAAACAACCCGAGACTTCTCCAGCAGGTACGTGCGCATGTTGGCCCCTATGATGTGATACCGCCGACTGAAGACGATTTGAATGTATTTCCCAAAGCGGCTGCTGTTGTCATTTCGGGTTGTTTTAGCATTTCCAATCGCCTGGAGAAAGCACAAGAACAGGAGAGAAGGTAATCAATATAATTTCACATGATAGCATATTAAAGCTAGAACATAAGCAGGTTCTGAGTTGGAATGAAGCAGCCCTTCATCAGAGCGCAGGCCGCTGACCTCCATGATGGGGCTGGAGGCAAGGACTTTCTCCTCCACGTTGGTGTCGTTGGCCGAGCCGCCCACTGTGGCGAAGAAACGCATGGCGTACTTGGCGGAAACCGTCTTCCCCGCTCCTGACTCTCCACTCACTATGATGGACTGATTCCTCTCATCTCTACACAACAACCAGAGTTTCATCATTTTAAATTAAAAAAAGCCCTAATATTAAAAGAAAAAGTTGTAATATTTTGGAAATAAAGTTTAAATTTGAGAATAACGTGTTTGGTGTAAAATTAAACTTTTTATAATGACAATAACAGCCTTAAAACTCTATCATTAATCATATATACAATATATCAACATTTCAAGCCAACAAAATTATCACAGTTTAACTGACAGAACTTTACGTTTTGCTATGTCTGTAAATCTATTTGAGCTTTACTTAGAAAAATTCGGACAGTTTTCTTTCATTAGAGACCTGATCAGACTGTAAAGGAAACTGAAAACACTGTATTTTTAGTATCCCATCACACATGAGCACTGTACTTGTCTATCTACACCACAGTTACAGAATTATCACAAGAAACACCTGTAGTTCCTGGAACTTATACTAACTGATAATATATTTAGTTGGTGACTAATTCTGCTTCTCGGAGTATAAGGCCAGATGCAAACTATTATAAATGATTTTTTTCCATTTCTTAGTTATTTCTAACCGCACAGTAACATTGTTTTGAAGTTTTGATTTTCTTTTTATTATTCCCTTTCAATCAATTGTTTTTAAATTGTATATTGATGCTTTTATTGTTTTGGGTAAAAGCTTTGATTTGTTAAACAAATAAACTTGCCTTGAATTGGCTGACTGACCACAGCACTGACCACAGCACTGACCAACTGACCGATTAATCGATTGATCGACTGACCTGCCCATCTGCTTGTAAGCTTCTTCAGCCACAGCAAATATGTGCGGGTCCATGTCCCCCATGTTCTGACCGCTGTAGGCGTTGATGACCTCCTCTCCATAAATCTGCAGCTGCTCGTAGGGGTTGATGGCCACCAGCACGATGCCTGAGCAAAAACAACAGTTACAACCATGCAGCTTTAATCACAAACATCCTCAGCTCTGTGCCGGTTTGCATGGTTGTGACACAGTAATAACAACTATAGCTGTACCCTTAGTCACTATCTACAATTCAACTGATCAATACATATCTTAGTCTAGAAAATGCCCAAAGCAAGGTCAATTTCTTATTTTATCTGACCAGAACTTTACTATCATATATAAGCAACTGGGAACCTGATAAGGTTTGGTTCTTCATTTGAAAAAACAGCTGCAAAAATGATTTTCTGCTCATCAGAGCTTCAGCGATTAATTGATTAATCAGTATTAATTAATTAACTAATCACTGCAGCTCTACATACATAAGTACTAATGACGTCTACATTACAATAATGTAGTCCACATCAGTACTAGTTCACTAAAGTACTGACTACTAGGGTTATTACCCAACATCCAATGGAGGCTCTCTATCATGAGGCTACACCTCCTCCTTCTGTTGAAGGGTACTCTCTAAAATCCTATAGCAACCTGCAGTAAAACTGCTGAGTAATCAGAGGTCAGTAAAAAGAGGAGGAGGAGGAGAGTTATTTCTGGCTTTGATATTTCAGACTGCATAATCAGGAACAAATATCGTCATTAGCATTAATGCTACCTGCAATATATGCCCGATAATTGATGAAGTGCTGATAATAAATATGGATTTATTTTAACTACGTTTTATTGATCACAAGTTTTTCAAAGTTAAAGAGATGGTCTGGTTGGTGCTAACACCATCCAGAATTTCAGCAGGCAGCCCCTCCCCATCTTATCGTCCACCACGATGATGTAAACATCTGTCAACCCAACTGACCGCAGTAGGTGTAGATGTTGTTCGACTCCAGGAAGCGAACTCTGAGGTTATGCAGGACGGCCGGTTCATGCAGGTAACTGAGAGCCGTGAGGTCGTTCTCTCCGACCAGGATATCGGGGTTGCGTAGGAACGGCAGAGGGTTGGACTTGGGATCCACGGGGTACTCCAGGGGCTGAGACAAGACAACAACAATGACGACAACAACGATTTGAGCTACAGAAGGACATCGGCACCACCATCTAATGGCACTGTGTTTTACGGGTACCTAATAAAGAGTTTGCCGGAATCATTGATAAATGCTTCAGGGTTCAGTTTGACGTCAGGTCAGTATGTGTCTGGATGGTAACTGCATTATACTCTTATATTGATCTAATAATAATTAAGATAATATTCCATTAACAAGAAAAAAGTTAGCTGATTTGAGTTTTTAATGAGTTAAGTTACCCTTCAGATGTCTCTAATGAGTTTATTACATTCATTTCATTTTTCTATAAAGCAGCATTGATTACTAAGTGCTTTTGACCTACAACTTCTCTAACATGTAATGTATATTGCAAAAACTGCCAAAGACAGCAAAATAAATGTGTCTTAACATGGATGTTTTTTGTGAAATTTGTCTGTATTACGAATGGCATGTATAACATGTATGTAGAGGTATGTTCTCTGTGAGCACCGTCTCATCCTCCAGTTTAAGGTGCAGAACAGATTCTCCCTCCCGATAATCTCTGGTGATCTCTGCAGCCCTCCACACATTTTCAGGGTCGGGGATCCACACGCGAGTGAACTGAAACAGTCCGTGAGCAGACAGGATAATGAATTAGAATAATAAAGATTAACAAAAGACTGGACAGAGACCAAACAACAAACACACAGCATTAGATCTACCTAAATGATCTGTAAATATCCACATGATTTGAGCTGCAAAGAAGAAGAAGAATTAAAAAGGAACTTTCAGGAAAGTTTGTGCAGCCACATCTAATTGGTTCTTTATTTGAAGTGTTTGTGTTGTTGTGATGTCACACGTTTGTCACCATGAATGAACCCGTTCCTGCTAATTTCTTCTTTTCTCACAGAGAAATGAGAGCCAAATATAACTCTTCTCACAAGTTTAATCTGCTTCTGTAGATTAATCCATCGCTATCCCGATCAAAGGCTGCATTAGTCTTCGCTGATTATATTAATGTGGAAATTACAGCATAAAGGATCCTTCATTAAGATGAAAAAATGACACCACTTTTTAACTGTGAGCCTGAAAGTAAGAAGCAAAAATGCCATTTACTGGTGAATGTGCTCCGATAAAAAGAAAACGCATCACACTTGTAAAGTTACATACATGTGTAACTAGACCTTGAACCTGCTGTAAAAGTCACTCACTGGCAGACAACGTTAGAGGCTCTCGGGTCTTGCTTCTACAGTTTGGATCAACAAATCAAAAATATGTGAGAAAATGCCAGTTTTATAGAAAAAAGTCAAAGTAAAAAGCTAAAGATAAAGATTTGAAAGTTTGACTCTCAAGGTACATTTCAGCAAGAAATGCTTACTTGGACGTCATATATGTAGAAACATATGGAACAAAATGTAAATGTTTATTTGACCGTAAGAAGCTTTTCATTAATACACATATTGCTCACATGTAATGTGTAATATTGTATCAAGTTGTTTGGATGATCGGAGTGATAAAATACAAGAAATCTTTATTCATTCCATCCATGTTGATCCCTCATTTCGAGGGTAGTATTTGACGCAGCGTGTGAACAATAACCGCAAAGAATAATCATTATATTCATCTATCATGCGAACATAGTAAACATGCGGTGGTTCCAGCTCATTTGTGTCTATGAAGACACTGGACATGTTTTGAACTGTTGGCCTGGCAGATTCAATGTCATCACCTTCGGCTTCTGACAATTGGGTTTTCTGTTCTTTTATTGATCCAACAGATTAATCAATAATGAAAATAATTAACAGTTTGTAGAAACTTGATCAGTACATGAAGTGGAGGCATAAACAAAATACTACATCTCCAGTGGATTGGATTGGAGACATGAGAGTTGCTATTATGCAAATCTAAATAATTTGAATAGAAACACAAACACACGCGCGCGCAGACACGCCCACGCTAGGTCACATGACTGGATATACACTTTAGAAACAAAAGGTTTGAGTTTGATGCTTTATCCGTTTTCAGTGCGAGTCAACATGCCAAATGATGGAAAATATTGCATTTTTACTTTACTCTTTTTTTTTAAACCTTTTTTTCAGATTCCTTTTTATTTCAGCTTGTTTCTTCATTAAAGAAAGAAGTTCTAATTTAGCCTCTCATTACAACTTTGTTTTTTCATCATTTTGACCTTGCAGTTTTTTACTTTTTAATTTACCTCTTCATTTCAACATTTTTTCTTCATTTTATTTATTTTCATATAATTAGGAATGTTTTATTTTATACATTTCACATTTTTCTCAGAATTTTGATTTTCACCTCAATTAATCTAAATTCCAGAAAATGTTCCAACCTCTCCTGTGTCATTATTAACAGAAAAACTAATGCCATGCCATTTAACCAGAAAAAAACACAAGATGACGCCATTAAAAGAGCTTCAGTCAGCTCAAACAATGGAAAACATGATGGAAACATGAGTGTTGGTTTCATATGTCGATTTGATTGAGGAACATTGCGATCTCCAGAGAAACGTGATGCAACTGAGGAGTTGAGACTTTGGACGGGACGGTCATTTGTTTTAAACCTGCAGGGACAAACTAATCATTGACCTGCAGACAGGATGTGAACAGCTGATGATTGGTTTCATTCATCTTTTTTCCCCCATTGTACCGAGTACATGTAAAACATCTCTAGAATGTTAGAATAGAAAATTGTATCATCTTACTGTATTTTCGGGACCCAAACTAGTGGTCACAAGGTTCAGGAATCCATATGTATGTTAAATAATGTTAAAACATGAGGAGACTCCTTGAGAGTTGGAGCAGCTGCTCAGTCCGATGCTCTGAAGTGTTTGTATACCAAACATCACGGAAGTCAGAAACAACAAGTCTTCACATGAGAAGTTTTAAGCATATAAAGGGAACTCGGGTGTTCCTCTTGATCACCACAGATTTAAACTCTCAACTGCGTTGACCTACTTTCACCTAAGAGGCTGCTTTTTATTGTGATATTGTTTCGAGATTAAACTGAGATAAGGAGAATTAGGCCTATAACAGTTCATGCAATACATACTGCATGCCAACGTTACACTCACTACTAAAGGGAAATTAGTGGATTTTAAAAAGCTTACAGGGAAATGTCGTCGTTATGACTTCTTGTAAAAAGTTTTAGTTCATACATCAGTTTGATGTTAATTGTTTTTTGTGCTGTTCTACTCTTTACTCATAAAATAAGTAATGCTTTTAAGATGCTCGCTCTTCCACTTTTGTTCATTCAGATAATGTCCTCCTTTCTGTTCACATTCTTGTGTTTTCATGTTCTAGCGCAGCCAATTACAGAGGCCCTCTGTTACCATATGACCTTCATCATGTCTGTTGTGTGTTTAACTGGGACACTGACAGAAATTGTCCGATGACTGAATGAATGTAGAGCATCTCAACAGGAAACATGGGCAGTAATGAGGACACTGACAACCGAGTGGGAAAAACATCAATACGGATAACACACAAAACACAATCAAATGGTTGAAGAATGTATACAGTATACATCTTATGATTTCTAAAAAACAAAAAGCACAGCTTTTATTTAGTTGAAAAAATAACAGATGCTAGCTGCACCATAAGCTGCCCTGGACCTGGAGTAGTTCACAGGAATGTTGTGACTCAGGAAACAACAGCCCTGCTCATTCACTTGGAACTGAATCAGAAATAGTTCACTGTACTTTGTGAATCAAAATTGAATTGAATTAAGAGTTCTATGGGGATTTCCAATCCAAACTAAAGGGAGTTTCTAAAACTGCAAAAAAAAATATTAAAAAGAAAACAACAAAAAGCAATAATAACTGGAATAACTGAGGAAAACTCAATCTATCCAACCTAACGATGCTAAAACATTAACACTGCTACACAAACATCCCTTCCCCAATTTTAACCAGCGCCACAAACTAATAGAGCCAACACCAGGTTAACTTTAACTAAAGCTTATTTACTACTGTAATTATAAAAGTTAATTAGGGCTAACACTAACTAGAGGTTAGTTAACAGAGCTAATGAAGGGCTAACTCTAACTAAAGCTCACTTATTCTACTCTAACTCATGGAGATAATAGTGGGCTAACATTCATTAAAGTTTCTTGTAAGTAGGAGAGTAGTACATCTATCTACCACAGATTTGTTTTTGGGGTTTGTGGTTTTCGAAGGAACAAAAAACAACATTCTCCGCACTCAAGCTCTACAGTACGCGTCTTCCTGCACCTTCATATAGATGGTGTCATGTTATATAATGTGATGTGGAGCAATGTGTAACGTGCCCTAACATGAACAAAAAGGGTTAACTCTGGCGGGGGGAGGGGATTGGCGTACACTCAATTAATCCCAGAACAAAGCAGAGAACAAAGTGTAAACCCTCCAGCGGGGAGGGTGGAGGGTGGCGGGGGCAGGACAAGACAAGAATAGCTGAGCAGAAGTTGCTCTGCAGGTTTCTATGACAGAGCAGTGGATTGACAGCTGACAGCACAGTCTCGACCCATCAGCAGCGACCCCAGTTCAGAACAGCAGAACGAGCGTGACAGCTGTGTACTGTGTACATCTGTACTGTGTTTGCGTTACAGATGGTTATAAAGTAGTCCTTATTAGATTTTAGTTCTTGTGTAAGAAAATAGTAATAAAAGGAAAAGACAAGATTGATAAAACAATAAAAAAAATGATTCTTCATGTGAATTTTTTCCTGTTTTCTATTGTCAACTATGATCGTTAACTGAACATCTGAATGTCTTCTTAAACTATGAAACTGGGATCTTCTTTTAATTGGAATCATTGAACTCACAATGACACAAAAATAGTTACATGCATATAGGCTAAATGTTTAAATTGTAAAAAGTAGAAAGTAGTAAAGCAGAGGAAGTTAGAAAGTTTTCCCAATATGAAATGGGATTTATTCCAATGTTCAATACATGTACATAGAAATAATCTATAATGATTAACTGTAATTTTTGGGCTCAAACCTATCGGTGTATTCAGCTCATCTGAACATGTGAGCAAAGTTTGTAATTTTCAGGTCATCGTGCAGGTGTTGACCTGCGTAGTCGAATCAGAAGCAGGTCAACTGCTGCTCTGTCTCGTGTTTCCTTTCCGATTTGTGCTGCCTGCACAGGTGAGGCGCTGCTGAGGCTCCGCCCACCTGTGTGTCAGCACAATGACATCATCGGCCTTCAGGCGAAAGCTGGGTGTGTCTGACAGGACCCGTCGAGGAACTTTGGTCTGATGGTGACAGCAGCAGGTCCCCGTTAACCTGCCTGTCAGCTAGACATCAGGTTTTAACAAACAGTCGACTGACAAATTAATCATTTCAGGTAATTAGTTACGATTTGCTGCTTTTCTTTGTCTCATGTGATAATAAACCGAATATCTTTGTGTTTGGGACAAAACAAGACATCTCGGGTGTCGGGAAATTGCGATTTAATGGTTTTCTGCATTTTATACACCAATTTCAATTTCCTCCTCCTCTGGGATAACATTGTTTACTTACTTCTGGCAGCCAATGTCAAGAGTCATATGTACACTTTTAGTAAATATTCACACTAGTGTATGTTTGTGTGTCCCCAATGACTCTTTTCACCTTTATAGATGAGATTACAGTTAATGAAAAGGTGAACAAAAGTTCCAGGTCATGGGAAATAACGTAAACTCTGACCTTTCTTATATCAATTAATAATTTTTCTGTTATATGTTAAATATTCTCTGGTTTTCAGCTTTTGTTTTCTCTCAAAATAAACTAAAGTGTGTCAGTTTCTCATGGGAAAACATGACTGAGTTGTGCAGCTGCACAGTAGCCTTTAGGTTACTAATACTAACATACACACATCGTGCTCAGTCAGGTGTTTCACTTCTATTCATTTGCATATTATTTTGAAAAGTCTATATTGAAAAGACTCCTACTTCTTCTTCTTCCATCAATAAAAAACTCTCGCAATTTGTTCCAAACACTGCTCTGCTAACCACAGTATATCTACTAAATGGTGAAATAATTATTCTTTTTGTTTTCACATTGTTTTTAACAACTTGTTCACCAACTTATCCATCCATAAAAAGATAGTGGATTTTCACAGTAGTTTATACTTTTAATATTTCAAATCTCCTCTGAAAGAAGAAAGGATATCAGCAATAATCTGGCCTTAGTAGCAGCTAACCCCGGAAACCTACTTTCACCAATCGGCACAGGGAGTCAACGGAGGTTTAAATGGTAACAAAAATGGTGGGATGTTATCATCATTGTCATGATACGGAGATTTAACACTGGAATAGAAGCGCTGCTCCAAGATAGCGGCGTGATATGTGAGTGTATGGGTTTTTAACTTTTTTTCTTTCTAAAAACTATTTATTTTGTAGCATTATTTTGTAGCAAAGACACAAAAGAATACTTTAGCCACATCTGCTGTGTATGAGGCAAGCACACTGCCACCTACATCACCACAGCACACCATATGACAAAAAAGCAAAAGTTTACATATGCGAAACTGGAATCAAAGAATTACCTTCTTTAGAAATGACTGATGTGATGTGATGTGATGTGATGTTAACATGTTAACCTGTGGTCAGTTGAGGACCTGCAGCCTCGGAGCCCAGATGAATCACTGATGACTCAGCAGACGGCGAAAGACAGATGGAGCGGCAGGAGCTGCCTTTCTGGATTATTCAGTCGCATAAGGAAGAGGATTTAGGTGGCCCTGCTTAATGATGTGGACTACAGAATCCAAGGGGAGGATTACCATGATTACTTCACTGTCGTCTGACGCCATCAATACACATGACGTTTGTTCGGATGTCAAGTTTTCGGATGTCATGCGTTTTAATGGAAAACCCAAAATTGTCTGGGGGACCACAAACCTTTGAACAGTAGTGTAAGTCATTATGGAACATGTCTCCCCAGACCAGAGCTGCAACTATTACTATCTGTGCTCATTATTTTCCTGATTAAATGATCAGTTGTTTAGTCCATAAATTGGTGGAAAATGTGGATCCGTGTTCCTTAAATTCTTGTTTTGTCCACAAAACAAAGAATCAACTTTCTGTCAAGAAACCAGAAATTATTCACATTGAGAGAATGCAATCTTTTGACTTCTTTTTTTAGAAAAGATTTCTGTCAATGGACTAATCATTGCAGCTCTACTCTGAACTTTAATAAATGGTTTAATTATGTAATAAAGCTGTGAAGAAAAAAATACCCTAACACTCTCAAGTTTACATCTCACCAATAATATTTAAAACAGAAATAAAGGGGGAAAGTGTAACTACATAACCCTGTAGTTAAAACAATGCAAAGAAAGTTTTAATTCTACGTGTATTCAGTCTCACAGAAGACAAAAAGACTCTGTGACCAGAGAAGCTCAGTAACACGTTCACACGAGCTGTAATTACAAGACAAATGCGCACAGGCAGTTTGACCTGTGAGCTCACGCAGTGGTTGAATGTAGGTGGCATCTGAGAACAGAAAAGACTCATCTGGTGCATAAAGAAGAAGTTCAGTAGCTATTTAAAGGCGGAGGTGTGTCTGAATAATTGACTCATCGAGCAGATCACAAACACAACAGAAGAGGAAATACTTTCACATAGAGTTATCATGAGGTGTATTTGTAATGGTAGACACCTTGATGTAAACTTCTCTGCATTTTTGTACTTATTGTTATCATTATTTTAGATTTTATTTCCTAGTATTATGTCACACTGTGGCTCTCTCTCTCTTTGTTTCTGTGTCAATTGAAAACACAGCCTGATCTGAGACAGCCAAAGATCAGCAATGAATCACATCTACAGCCTCATGTGTAGAATTTGATTTGGTTTGTTCACACTTTTCAGAAAATGTGTCACTTGGAGTTAAAAAAATTTACTTTAGGACACTGAACAAAGCATCTAAATGCCTTGAACCTGTCACCAAACATGTTTAATTGCAGCTTTAATATGCGTAATATTTTCCCAAGGAAACACAGACACCAGGTAAGCCTTCTCTTCAAAGACTTGGTGTGCAGTGAATGAGACGTGGAGTGGCCCTTAAAGGCATCAACTCAAACACATGAAATCACACAGATTAATCATTTGTCAGTAACTTAAACAGTGGGTTCATATGCAGACACGAAGATTCTTTTTTTGCCATTCAGTATAAAGTTATGCTATAATACAAATCTAATAATTGAAAATATTGATATGGATCTTATTGCTAATCAGTGGCCTTTGACTACAATATCTGTAGAAATTAACAACAATCCTATACACAATACTACTACACATTATATGGAAATTTTAGTTTGGAAGCCATTCTGGTTTAATATTCAGTTTACACAAGTGTGATGCGCAAACCTGAATCCTCCAGTGATGCTCAAACACAGAGTAAACTTCTTCCTCAATATGTTTTTTTTTTTTTTTAGTAACAGCACTTACTTTTTTTTCCAATAACATTTACATTTAATATCGCGTACATTTGATCCTTAAGTAGAACAGATATCAGATATTTTTTCTCAAGTTAAATTCTAATATTTGTTTGTATAATACACAATATTTTTACATCTACTAAATTAATTTTATGATATGATGTGTGTACTTTTGCTCAAGTTCAGGTCATTTATACACGCCTGCATACTACTATATATGTATATATACCACTACACAGCTGTAATGCTGATCTTATTCCACTGTAAACACGACTCAAAGTTTCACTCCAATAACACGACGTTGGGTGGAAGTCGAATGGAACAGCTCGGGTCAAGCTGAGTGAATACGGGCCTGTTTGTTTGACTTCTGAATGGAGCTGAACTGGCGACTCTGTCTGGTGTTTAATGGCTGAAACACGAGTCTGTGTAACAGGTAAACTCACCTTTGTGTACAACTCGTTCACAGACATCGTTCCGCTCGTTTTCCTGAACTACGAACGACGGTCGTTACAAGTCCATTGTAATCCTTGTAATGTTCGATTTCCCTCTAGAACAGGTGGAACATAGACCAAATTCTGGTCCGCATATCCCCGGCTGTAGTGGCAGGTGTCCCCGGCTGTAGTGGCTGTAGTCCCCGGCTACAGTGGCAGGTGTCCCCGGCTACAGTGGCAGGTGTCCCCGGCTACAGTGGCAGGTGTCCCCGGCTACAGTGGCAGGTGTCCCCGGCTACAGTGGCAGGTGTCCCCGGCTACAGTGGCAGGTGTCCCCGGCTACAGTGGCAGGTGTCCCCGGCTGTAGTGGCAGGTGTCCCCGCCTGTAGTGGCAGGTGTCCCTGGGAGTTTCGGTGAGTTTTTCCGGTGTAGCTTCAACCGACGCGGCGGCAGGTGTACCTTCCAAAAAACAGTTTGCGTTGTTTCTGTAGTAACACCGTCTCAAAACCACGCGAGGAATACGCTAATGAACGCACAGAATGGTCGCGAATAACGTCGGAAACCTGCCGCGGTTAAATAAAACCGCGTCCGACCGAGTACTTCCTGACAGCGGCGAGTTACCTCCGCACAGCCCGGTGCGTCTGCTTCCTGGAGCCCCGCCAGGTTTCTACTGTGTAACGTTAGACACACACACGCACGCCACGTACGCGCACGCACGCGTATGCTACATAAACACGCGCGCGCGCACACACACATCATTAGTTCCTAAAAGAGCGTCGAGATCCCACAATTTATCAGGATACTATTTCCTTTTCTTTTTCTTTTTTACAAAAGTCATTTGAACTTAATAAGGAGCAGAAGCAGTATTTTAATATTTGTGTTCTTTGCCCGTTTTGTATTTTGTATTCCCAGTTTTGCGTTTATTTAGAGTTGCCTTTGTCTGTTTTTTTACTTTCTTCATTTACTGCGCTTTTTGTATATATTTTTACAAGTGTTATCAATTTTTGATCATTTGTATCATTGTTATTTATTTATTATATCTGTATTTTATTTATTTTTTCCCATTAACATACTTACTTAATTTTCTGTATTTTTTAACATAAGTTTAATATATTTTATTTTACACAAGTTTTTAGTTTTTTTTTCCTCAAAGATTGTTGATACCTCTGTAAATTTTTGAACATTTCCAAATATTACAAATGTTTTGCGCCCGCAACCCTTAGTGTAGTTCAAATTATCACCATATATATATACGTGCTATTCCTATACACAAAAGAATAAACTCCATACACGCATATGTCTTTTCTTCCTTTATAACTATTATGATGTTTAATTTATATGTATGTGTCCTTTGTAGAATGTATATACACACTGGAAATAAATCCTCTACATATAAATAAGGTTACACAGTTTGTTTCAGCAACTTAAATTTAGGTTTAACAACTGACCCTTCAAGCAAGATTAATGATATTTGTGGTCTAGTGTGCAATTTACACAAGTGTGATGTGGAAACTTGAAACCCACAGTGCACAAACACTAAGGGCTGTTGAGATTGAAAGAAAGACGTGGCTGTTACCTGCAAGGAGGCTCCCCAAGTGCATTCTGGGAAATATAGGAACCAGTGTTTTTGGTCTGGGAGTCAGATGTCTCAACCTCTGCTGCACTGATTTCTTGTGAGTCCATTAACTTTATGGACGCAAGTTATTATATTACAGGTATGCTCCTTTCATAAATAAAAATAATGGCTATATATTATGTGACATTAAGTAATTGTTCACCAATACTTATGGCATTAACTCAAGTATGATTTTTCATCCACGATATTTAATTGTAGTGGAGAATTTTCACATTACTGTATTGGTACTTGTACTACTACAGTAAAGGATCTGAGTACTTCTTCCACAACTGGTTAAATGAGTTCAGCTTCTCACACTGTAACAAGGTCCTCTGAGGCAGAAATCAAGGAGAGAAATCTTATCTGACATTGTATAACACGCTGATAGTGCGTTATAGAGAAATGTTCTGTTACTTGAACATTAACCCACAGATCACTACACCATCTGGTAAGGAATGATGAAGCATAATTAGTTTCAGTTTGTCTATATACCCTCAGATGCAGAATTGTTTTCCTGTTAGGGAGCTCTGGTGCATTCTGTACACCACTGGGTCAGCTGATAGACTGTGGGAAACAGGATCATTCAGACCTGTCTGAGCAAATTTGTGATTTGCACATCAGGTAATGAGGCATCCACTCCCAAACCGCTCCTACTGCAGGTATGTCTTTATGTCTGACTGGTCCAGGGTCGGCAGCTTTTACCAACCTGGCACCACCGACAAAAAGCGCCTCACAAACAAAATGATAGGAGCAGCAGGAAACTTTAAACTCCCACTCAGCTCTCTCATTCAGTCCACACCTTTCTCAACAAACTATCTGATGGTTTGATGGAAAATGTTAATCTTGAGATGGATAACTTCCACCCTCCAACTGGTCATATATTTCTTTGTTTTATGATCAAAATCTCATCTCAAGCTTATACTCATGTTGTGTGTTTTGGATGAAAATAGACTTCTGCTTTGACTGAAAACACATGATTTATAGTTGTTTTTTTTGTGCGGAACATGATCATAATCTGTGTACATGCCTCAAATCTATTTTCACTCCAGAGGAAATGATGAATGTAAATCTTTACTTGTGGATCCAGAGTGTTTCAGCCAGCGAGGAAATGATTGAAGACAAAGACTCAGTGTGAGTGCATTTTATTTTCTCTTGAGAATATTTACAACAGACCAGAGTGGAGTGGTGCCCTGACGTGCTTGAACGTCTCTGTGAGGCCGAGGCGGTCTGTGGCTGACCTGGTGCCCTCCGCCCTCCTGAAAGGGCGAGGGGCGGCAGCGGTGGACCAGGGCCTAGACAGGATCTCTTCTTTCTTCTGGTGGTAAAGCTGCTCCAGGATCAGACCCCGCTGCTGCTCACGCTCCGCTTCGGCCTTCTGCTCAGACCTCTGCTGCTGCTGCTGCTTCATCTGAGCCTGCAGGTCGGCCCGGTACATCTCACATGCCTGCTGCTGCCTGCGAGGACCCAAGCGGATCAGCGCTGTGAACTCAGTAGACTATAATACAGTACTACAAATGAACACTGAAAGAGTTGTCGGGTTTTGCTCCACACCTCCATTTATTTGTGTAGCCTACTGCTGTCCTGAAAGGTTTCAGAGTGATTTGCAGATTAAATTGCAGGTATCTAGCGGTTTATCATCAGAAAACTTAGCAGAGACAGTGGTGCAGTTTGGTGCACATCAAAATAAACTGAATTTGTTAAATTATTTTTTTTAACCTTCACATACTGTTTATTCAGTTTGGCCCATTTTTTTCCACATTTGACAGTATAAAAAAAAGACCAAAGCCCTTTAACCTGAATGCAATGACAGTTCTTTACAGAATATACACAAAAATAAATATTAATTTTTTGTGCAGCTGATAAACTGAAAGCAGACCTGTATTTATTGATAAAAAAGAAGGAAAAAAACAATATGAGGTTAAAGATGTTTACAGGCAGATTAAACAATTTAGATGTGTGATTCTATTCCTTGTCCACCTTCTTATTCTGTATATGAATATTTTCACTTTTTTTAGACCCCTACAACAACAAACAGAATATCTCTGGGTTGTGGACATGGACATAGAAAACATTCTCAGCCATTTTTTGACATTAGTCATTAATTAATATCATTAATTATTATTAACACAAGTAATCATATAAGCAAAAAAAATATTAACAAATTAAATGATAATAAAAATAATAGTTAGTTGCATCAAAATAAATAAATAATGAAAATGTTGAAAAAAATCCTTTGCTAAAGCTCTAATAAAAATATCATGACTCACCGTCTCTTCTCCTCCTCATCCATCACCTTCATGTCCTTCATCATCCTGTCTAGCTCTTCTCTGTCTTTGGCGATCTCTGCTTGTTTCTGCATGTTCAGATCCACTACGAAAGACACACACATACACACGCGCACACACACACACACACACACACCAAAAAAACACTATTTTAAAGGACCAGTCGGCCAATAATAAAGAGCTGCATTAATCGTGGAGTAAAATTTTTAGATCTCAAATTTTCCAGTAGATTGAATATCTTCAGATTTTAGACTTTAAGAGTTTTGAGAAAATATAACAAGCATTTTCTCTATTTTTGTATAGTTGCACAGACACATGTGTATGGGTGGATTGTGACATCACAACTTCTTATTTTAAGAGATCCTAGGCCTTCTTATAATCAAAAAGATATTAAAATCGTACTTTCTGTGACACAGGAGCTTTAATTAGTATTATAATGTATTATTAATGTATTGTATATTTGTTTATAACATATAATATAGTATGCTTGTAATTTATCCCAAATTCTTCAATGACATCATCATTGTTATTGGTTAAATTAATGAGGATAGAGGAATACAGTTGGACAGTGCAGCAGTATGTGTTGTTGCATTTGTTTCGCACGTCTGTGTTTGATCTGCAGGCGGCGAGCTTCCATCACTTCGCTCATCAGTCGGTTTCTGGCGTCTCGCTGCAGCCGGCTCTGCTCTGCCCGTTTGCCCCACATCTCCTTCAGCTCCTCCTCCAGCAGCTGTTCCGTCTCCTCTTCCTCCCTCCTCTGCTTCTCCAGCTCGTCAGTCAGATACTGCCGATACCTCTGTTGCTCCGCCCGCAGCTCTGCCTGAAACACAAGTATCGTTTACTGTATATCATTTATATTATATACAGTTCAGGCCAGTGGTTTCCAACCTAAGGGTCGGGCCCCTCTAAAGGGTCCCTCTAAATGTAATATAATATAAGTGATATAATTACTGTCGTACTTTTTCCTCTAATCTTTAATTTGGGGTGAAACACTGGATCATTTGAACATTTAGTGAGTTGCAACAATGTGGGATGTTTAGAGGGAAAATGGAGCCGTTAACATCTGTATACATGATGTGAAATGTGGCCCCAACGACACACTGCTGCCATCAAAAGACAAAGTAGGTTGAAACCGCTGCATCTTTACCTATGTGTTGTATTGTTTAAACATATTTTACAATATCTCCTGTGTCAAATCTGTCCTGCTTCAGCTTTCATATAAATGCAGTGGAGTAGAATGCACAATATCTTCCCCTGAAATGTAGTGGAGTAGTAGTGACACATGGAAATACACCAAGTACAGGAACCTAAGTACAATACTTGAGTTATTGTACTTTTCACCACTGAAACACTTAGCATAACATTTTCTTTGGACATGTTAAATGTCTAAAGGTCACGGTGAAGTCCAGGTGTGTGCGTGTGTGCACGCGTCGCGTACCTTCCTCTGAGCGGCCTCCTGCTTCTCGTTGCTCTCCTCTTTGAGCAGCTGCTGCAGGATGCTGATGTCCAGCTGCAGCTCGCCCTGCTGCTCCCTGGACAGACGCTTCATCTTGAGCCGCAGGCCCTGATCCAGCTGCTGGCGTCTGGCCTGCTGAGCCTGGCGCCGCTGCTGCTGCTCCCTCTGCTGCTGCAGCCGCTGCACCTCCTGCTGCTGCAGCTGCAGGGCCGAGAGACACAGAGACGAAGGGAGAGAGAGAGAGACAGAGAGCTCAGGTGTAAGCAAAGGAAAGTTGAATACTTAAGACTGACAATGGAATGCCTCTGAAATGTTGTAAAGTGAAGGCTTAAGTGGGATGTATTTTGATATTGTCCCAGTTTATTTTTTTAAGTATCACGACCTATTTATAAAAATGACAGCAGTATTGTAGTAATGACATTTTTTATTTGATTTTTTTTTTTTTGTCTGAAAAACTTATTATTATTATTTTTCAACTTAAATTCTTAATCCATAAAACGAATTTTGGTTCAGACTGAATTATGATACCTAAAAAACTATGAGATGTATTCTTAGATAATATATATATATTAACAAGAAGGAAAATTCAAACAAATTTTGTAACATTTGGACTGATTTCAAAGCTTTGTGGTATTTAAATGTCACAGTTTTGTATAAGAGTGAAATCTTTAAGTAGTTTGTATATTGATACCTATTGATAAAAATTAGGACTGGGTGATATTTAAAAAAAAAAAGTTATCAATGAAATTCTTTGTAGTGATCGATGTTAGGTCGATGATAATCATTTGTAATGATTTTCTGTTTGATGTTAAAATTACCTAGTTTTATTACTTGATTGTCTAGGCTAGACATAAAATGTTTCATGCCAGTGGATAACGGTTATTAATCAAATTTTTTTTTAAATTTATCTTTATAAAGACCAGGAGGGTAAAAAAAGCTTGATGTAACTACTTTATATCAAACTTGATTTGCCTGTTAAATGACTGGTTGTTTCATTCAATAGTTGCTCCATTATCATGGATAATAATATGATGTTTATTGCCAAGGAAGGGGCAGCATTGTTTTTTTTTTACACAGAACTATTATCTTAGTGTATTGCTGATGTTGATACCCATGCTATATATTGATCTTTGATTGCATATACATATGTATAGATGGGTTGCAGACCAGCAGCCGGGCCTCCTCCTCTCTCAGTTGTCTGTGCCTCTGTCTCTGGTCCTCGGCGGCGTCTCTCTGAGCGTTCAGGGCCTCCAGCTGCTCCGCGTCCCTCCGCTGCTGCTCCCCTGCCTGCCGCCTCTCCCGCTCCTCCTTCGCCTGCCGGTCGGCCTCCCACTGCTCGTCGAACAGCTCGTCCTCCAGCCGCTGCCGCCGCCGCTGCTCCTCCCGCGTCCGCACCTGCGCGGCCTGCTCCTCGCTCAGCTGCCGCTCCCGGCGTCGGCGCTGGACGTCACGCAGCTCCTCACACTGCTGGCTGAGTATGGGACAACTTTATAGCATTTCTCATGGCAGAGGAGATGTCGTACCCGTGTCATCTACAGCAAATGTCTAAATCAGGGGTCACCAACCCTGGTCCTGCATGGCTAATGTGGGTGCAGGTTTTTGTTCCAACCGAACAGTAACACACCTGAATCTATTAATAAAGGTTCTTAGCAAGGGCTGTATAGGTAGATTAGTAGAATCAGGTGTGTTGTTGCACCCACAGTAGTAGGGTTAGTGACCCCTGGTCTGCATTCCTAAAAAAATGGATTCAATTTAAGATCTGATTTTCTTCATTTTTGCATGTGGAAATCAAAAAAACACAGGAAGCTTTGCAAAGGAACACCTGAAAGGTGTCCTCTACCTGAAAAGCTGATCCAGCTTGTCTGACACCAGCTGCTGCCTTTCACGCTCTCGCCTCTCCCTCAGCGTTCTGGCTCTTTCTATCATCTTGGCCTGTCTCTCCAGTGAAGTCTCCTTCTTGTCCTCTATCTCCTGCAGCAGCTGCTGCTCCTCGGCCTCCAGCATAACACGAAGCCTGAGGAGACACAATGGGCGAGGACATCACAGGCCAGTACACTGCACTTGCCTACGTACCTAAAATTTTGCGTTTGTAAGTGTATTGCCTGTTCCTGAAAGAACATGTAAACATAAAAAAGGGTTAAAAGGCCTGTAGCCTATGTCAGAGGTTAAGACCCTTTTTTGGATTGTTTGAAGACAAGTGGGGCGACACGGTGGAGCAGTGGGTAGCACTGTTGCCTCACAGCAAGAAGGTCGCAGGTTCAAGACCGCCTTGGGGCCTGGGTCTGGGACCTTTCTGTGTGGAGTTTGCATGTTCTCCCCGTGTCTGCGTGGGTTTTCACCGGGTACTCCGGTTTCCTCCCACAATACAAAACATGCTCAGGTTAATTGGCAAATCTAAATTGCCCATAGGTGTGAGTGTGTGTGTGAATGGTGTGTGAATGGTGTGTGTGCCCCACGATTGGCTGGCGACCATCTGGGGTGTATCCCTGCCTCTCGCCATAAAATGCGCTGGGATAGGCTCCAGCAGACCCCTGCGACCCTGAAAAGGAATAAGCGGGATAGAAAATGGATGGATGGATGAAGACAAGTGTTTAGCAAAAATAGGAGCTAATGATGAGTCGTCCTGACCAAACAAAGATATGTTTAGCCAGGTTTGGACACTCCGGAATGTTTGGAGAAGTGGACTTAACAGTATGTTAGACATTTTGAAATTAATAGAGAGAGATCTCTAATTGGTACAAGAGGCTCTCTGAGACTCAGCATAATAAAAAGCGATTTACAATTTCACTTTCCAGAGATGCTCTCAGATTCAGAATTTATTTAAAACTGTTTAGAAAAAAAAACTGTTTTTGTGTAGCTTCTTCTTTCAGCAAATCAAGAAACAACACACTTCAAAATAAAGTGAGCGCACAGGCCGACCTGTCCCTCCTCTCCTGGATGCTGAGCTGGAGTTGGCTCATGGCGGCCCTGTCCAGCCTTTCGATGTCCGCCCTCAGGAAGCGGTCGGTGGTGGTCTGCAGCCACTTGTTCTTGATGTCGTGGGTGTGCTGGTTCCTGGTGAAATCCAGGATGTCGTCCCGGGCCACATCCCGTTTCTGTCGCTCAGCGAGGTAGCGTTCTGCAGGCCTCGATGATGGGAACCTAGCTCTCTGGGTCACACAAATACACATTTAAATGATTAAAACATTTATTCAAGTGGCACGCCCCCCTCGCCATCTTCATACCTCTCTGACATCCTACATGTTGTCACTCCTCCCTCCACCTCCCTATCATGGTTCCCTTCCTATTGTTTTTGTGAGTATTTCTATGTGATGCTACATTATGCTTCACTCTACTACATTTCAGAGGGAAATTTTGTACATTCTATTCCACTACATTTATTCACATTTGACATGTCTGTGACTAAGCAGCTCCACCAACGTGACGTGAAAATATCTAAAAATGAACAGTAACATGCTGTTTATACTTTGATGCTTTGCATTAAAAATCCAATGATATCAGACAGAATAAGAATAAGTATAATGAGTTTGCTGTTAAAGTATTGCAGTAATATTCTGACCAAGAAAATACTTTAGTAAAAGTCAAAGTTACTAAATAACTATTATCTAGTATCTATTGTACTTAAGTATGAAAAGTAATTTTCTGATATTAAATGTACTTATGGATTGAATTGAACAGGCCGAGTAAATGTTGTAAAAATCGTTTTATGAATGATGAAGATTAATATAACGCTTAGCTTTTCCCCCTCGCTAAATAGTGAGGACGGTGCAAATATAGTTCCGATCGAGTATCGATCTGTGTCTCACCACAGCCACAGAATGATTTGTCGGTCCTGTAAACTCGCGACATTTCTTTCTCTGACTGAGCAGCATCCTCTTCGCGATAGACTTATTAATCTAACTTTATCTTTCATATGTTGAATTGTCGCAGCGGTTGAATCTCTCACGGATAGAAGCTCGGAAACAGCAACGGGTGAGCTCTCTGGTTGCCACGGTAACGGTAAACACTGAGACGCCACGAAGCAGAACCAATCACACTCATACTACTAGCGTACTAGCCAATCAAAGGCAGGGTAGGGCGGGTCATCCCAGAATCATCATAGGGGAAAAAAGTTTTTTTAAAGCTTTATTTAAAAACCAGATCAGAGAATGGACAATATTTAACTTTTAAAACGTCTATCATTAACATTTTTACAATTGTATGTTTTATAAAAAGTTAAATATAAGTCATCCAGTCTTTAGAATATATACAATACATCCATATGTAAAACATGTATATCTAAAATCATACAATAGAATGAGTATACAAATGAATATAAGGGTTCATTAACTTCATTGTGAGCATGTTTGGGCCTGCATCAAGCTGAGTCCCTGCAAGACATGACACAGAAGCCTCAGCAGCATTTCAACTGGTAACTCTGGTGTTGTCCAATGTTGTCTCAGCTCATTCAGCTTGTCATCGGTCAAACAGAGGAGCTCGGCCAACCAGCGGAGCTCTCCTGCCTCCTGCAGGGAGGCGGGCAAGGACTCTGGGAGTCTGACTGGTTTGTTTTGTATCAGACTGCTCACCTGGACAACAAGGAGAGATATGTTTAATTCAGTTGGGTGGAGCATGTAAATGTTCTGCTGTGAAATTTGCAGATATTATTGAGACCAACCATCGGGTTCAGGACTTCCAGTTCTTCACTGCGGTTGATAAGCATAGCTGGAATATTATCTGGTAGAACTACAGAGAGGAAAAAAAATACTTTGATCATCATGCACTGTAAATTAAGAATCAGTTTGAAGCATGAGTGGGTCCTTACCACTCATCGTGCCAACCAGCAGGTGAGCAGCATCTTTCTGAGCGATGGAGGCTTTAGAATCTTTAAGAAGTCCCATGAATGAAGAGACAGCGATGGATTGTGAAAGGTCAAACACTCCTTCACTCCTCGGATCCAACTAAAGGAAAAAGCACAGGATGTGTGTCTGCTTACAAATGTATCATGTTTCCAGTAAATCAGACTTTAAATGTTCCCTTCATAAAGCTCTGGAGAACCTCACAAAGCATGTAAAAGGGCGCACATCATCTAAGCAGCCAGAGCTCCCTATTTATTTTTCCTAGTCTTCTAATTAAAAAGAAGACTAGTCTTGTCTGGGGCTTGAGAGAGCTTTTCTAAATATAACATGTTACGAGGTATCAAAACTTCAAATACAATAAATAAATAATAATGCTTCGTCGAGATCATCGGTCTTACTGCTTGCTCCAGCAGACTGAGTGCGTCGCTGTCATCCATAATGGCGTAGAGGTGTTTCAGCAGATCGCGACGGCATGACTCAGGAAGATCTGCCAGTGGCAGCAGTAGATTTGCATAGCGCTTTATAACTGCAGGAAACACAGCAGCAGGAAAGTGTTCAATACAACACATTAGAGGCCAATATAACAATATTAATGTGCAGCTGACTTCAGGTTATTGCTCCCTGTCTGGAAAGAAATATTTTCACTAGGGGTCAGAGATTAATGCATTAACTACAATTAAATAATTACAAAGAAAATAAAGTTAGCATTAAAAACATTAATGAATTTTAACACAGTTTGCATGCCAAACTCAATACTGACAGTTTAGCACTGTTTGATTATAGGTCCAATTTTATTTTCTATCTTTATGCTGCCAAATCAATTGCTGTGGAGATGACCCACAGATATATCATCTGGCCTGCTGCTAGAAAATGTGGGTTCTATTAGATACAGATTTAAGATTCAACCGCTCAAACTGAATTTAGGAAACTGCACAAAATAGAGCATCTAGACTTACTATCAATTGCTCTAATAGAAAGGTCTTTCGTTAACTAAATGTAACCTGCAACCTAGAACTAATGGTATAGTTCACTTTGGTATATAGGGGCATTTCTTTATGGAATCCCCTTTCTTTGAAAATCGAAAATATTGTGGTAAAGTAAGCTTCTTTCACTTCTTTATATTTGATGGAGACTGGTGCACTTTGTTGTTATTGCTTTTACAATCACCAATTGTGATTCTGTTTTTTTTTTTAAATGTTTCACCCTTTCCCAGATGTAAAAGTCTTTAGAACTCAGGTATTGAATGTGATTTAAATAAGGTTACAGAGTTAGGACATTTCAGACTCAAACTGACCTTTCGTCACTTCTTGCAGCGTCTTGTCCCCTCCATCCGAGTTCAGGACAGAACGACCTGCCGTTTCCCCAGTGGCAGTCCGTCAGTTGTTGGATACAAGGTGGAGTCAGCCACAGCAGCATCAGTGTGACCGTCAAAGACACAGATGAGCAGTGAACAGAATTGAGCTTTTGATTTCTCGGGAAAATGAGAAAATAGAAGTTGCTAAAAAACTAGAAACAGACCTTCGCCCACTTCCATCACTTTCAATGGAATTCCTGAAAGAGTGAAAAAAAAGGTAAAACAGATTTTAAGGTGTTTGCAAATTTTCCTGATTGAGTGAGCATTTGTAAAATGTCCACTAAATGCTCAAAGAATTGTATTTTGTTTTCATGTTCTTTTGATTTTTTAAAATTTATTATGGTATTTATGAAAACGTTTTTTTTTAATTATTTACCTTTAGCAATTCAAATAAAATCATTGATTATCTGTCTGACCTTTAACAATGACAAATACAATGTAACAACTGGTGTTTCTTGGGTCATCTGATGAATTACCAAAATCTGGTCATACAAAAGAAGGACCTGTGTAGCTTTTAGATAGACTGTAACACTAATTTACATCAATAAGAAAACAGGTAAAGAATGCTTTATTAAGTACTACAATGCAGTTATAAGAAGATATAAGGATATTTTAAGTGATTTTTTTATGTTTAGTGATTAACTGCCCCTAAAGATATTTTACATTATCAAGGCTGAGTTTACTATATTGTCATTCATTATTTGTTTATACAGGCAGACCCACTTCTATGTGTCCACAGGAGGAGTTATAAATGTTACCCGACACATTAAACACTTCTAACCATTGTGAGTTATAATGTTTTAACTGTTTAACAACTGACTATTAATGATTGATAGGAACATATAGCTTCCATCTTATCAGATCCCTATTAAAGGGATGTGTCCAAACTGTGCAGAGGTCATTTCCAGCTGCACTAAATGAGTTGTGTGCGAGAGGATAGTGGTGTCTCACCCACGGTCCCCTTGTCATCAATGGTCAGCTCCATCAGGCCATAAGCGAAGGTGGCGTTTTCAGGAACAGTGAAGCTTGTCTCCCTGCTCCTGACGTTCTGGAGGCACAAACAAGGCAGGATCACGCATGTTTACACTGACACGCGTCCGGTATCTTGCATTAGGATCAAATGCAAACGAGATTTAAAGGCTCATTCTGGTGATTTTTAAAGAATTATTTTCATGTTTAAATCCAAGCCAACAATTTACTTTACTATCTAATATTGGTGTGTGTGTATAAAATCTGGCGCCACAGTAGGTAACATGTTATCACTGCTCCTGGTGGCTTTGTTTGGTATTTTGGCCTGCTACAGATACATTAAGTTTAGTGAGTGGTAGTGTTCTTACTACTACTTTTGGGGCCTTTTTTTTGGGGTCATGTCCTTGTATAGAGCAGGGATTAGCTGTTAGCGCTGTGCAACATGTGGATACCTCCAGAGAAACAACCCAGAATTCCTGGAGGCAAGGGGAGCTCTTCTTGCTGCAAAATGCACAGCATAGGGCTACTGCAACCCTGACTACATTCATATCTGTATGGAGAACACTGGAACAACCCAGGCAGTAGTAGAGACACAAACACTTACCGCAGCTTCAAACTTAAGGACTTTTTTGATTGACGCCATCAGGCCCCCGCCCTTTGTGCCAATGTCAGTGATATGGACAGAAGCAATGTTGTAGACCTTCTTGTAGATAAAAGCCAGCTTGTCTTTCCCGTTTGTCTTGAGGTTGTCCAACATTATCTTCTCAACCTTCCTGAGGGCAAGAGAACAGTTATAGAGTAAATACACTAGAGGGACATTAGTAGAACCCATCCTAATTTAAACAGTATTAAAATTACAAAAAAACAAATACGATTTCAACAAATGTTAAACTCACTCCACACATCTTTCTATGTAACCACTATAATAATGATTTTATTCAACTCAAGTTTATTGAGCAGAGGTGCAACTCCACATTCTTTGAAAGCCTTGTTCTTAGTTTTTCCGGCCCAACTTGGAAAACACTACAAGACACAAATTGTCTGCAACATATAGTGCTGTGTTGTAAGCTCGCCCCAACAACTATAAAACTTGTTCGAGAACACCCAGCCACCTTCATAGACACAGAGAACATGTTAATAACTATAATTGTCATAAACTCTCAGAGGCGATGACCAACATACTTATCACTGCAGGCGATCCTCAAGTTTTGGACATTCACGGTCTTTACATTCAGAGTGATAGGGGAAGCTGCGTCCACCGTGTCAGATATCCCACTCGCTTCGACATTCATTACGCTGTTGGGTAGATCCAATGATGCGTCGCCACTCCCACAGCTGACGTTCATTTTCTTAAAGTCCTTGACCAGAACCTCATCTTCGTACTCTGCAAGGACATTTCACCTCAGTCCACACACTGTTTAAAGCTCTTGCAGGTTTACATGTTACACACACCATGAGTATAGGTTTCATTTAAATATTAGGGTGGGACAGGTTGAGTTGGGGGTCTGGGGATAATCATCCAGGGTCTGTACCTTTTGTCAGTTTGATATTTCCTTTTCAGAATAAAACAGAATATCAGAAAAATGTCTGTGTTTGTTTCAAAATGAAATAACGGGAAAACCAAATTGAAAACAAAGTCCAATTTTGTTCCTTTTTTCATGTTTCGATCCTCATTGATATAACCATGACGGCAGACCGGTTGCGGAAGTTAAGTGTAACAACTTCAAAACAGAACTTTAGTATGCTGGTGCCAACTTCTTATCGTATCTGATAGACTACTGCTTTCTTTCTACAGCATAGGAACATTTATTTTACCTCTGTGAAGCATAGCACCGGCTGCACAGAGTATAAAAAAGGCTAATTTGAACCTCAGTCCCTGTATAAACACCCAGGTCTACTATTTGTGTAAAAACAGCAATAACCATAGTCTAGTCAGACTATTAAGCAGCAATTATCAAAAACAACACAAAGGGTAAATAACAGCGGCACAGAAAAATAAATACTAGGCAAATAATAAGTTTCCACAAAATGCATTTACACACTCCAGATAAAATTGTAATTACTGTATATGGCTATAATGTTCTTACAAAATAACAACTGTTATCACATTTTTGATTTTATATCATATATGTTAAACGTGCTGTATAAATAAAGCGGTAGTCTATAATATACAACAGCACCAGCACCAGAAACTTGGACCCATCCCAAGATTTATTTCCGTTATATAACAACAAACGGAAGTATTGTCGTTTAATATAGTTTAATTTAGTTTTCATGTAGTTTGGTATCAATACGCACCTGGAATGTAGTCCGTCTTCACCAAGTCGAGCAGTGTTTTTTGATGCACCAGTTCGTATGTGACGGGCTTCCAAAAGGTGGCTTTATTTTTTTTGACTCTGACCAAAGACAGCATCTCAAACTTCTGGATCAGCACTTTGTTGGCGATGAGCTCTCTTCTCCCGCCCAGCTGCCTCACGAGTTCTTTGGTTATATCTCCGAACATCTCTTCTGCGGGAAATAAAACACACCGAGCCCTGGGACTTACTTCCTGACAAACTGAGCTCAGTCCGTTCAAAACCGGAATATCAGCTATGAACTCGTACAAAACATATCACGCCGCGCAATTTCCTGAGTTTTTTTTTCCGTTGAAGGCGGAGCAGAGCAGAGACCCCGCGTCCAGAATTGCGCATGCGCAAAGCCGCTGATCCACGTAAGTCGCGAGGCGCGGTAAACGTGCACGTTTCTGCCGTTCATGCAATTCACTCACACCATCGACCACTGTGTGTGACTTGTGCTAAACCTCTAGCCATGTCTCAGTCCAAGCTGGACACTGAAAAATCAAGCCTTGAATTCAAAGGCTGGTTGAAACCTTATATTGCAGACAATACATCTCTTTCCTACAGCGCCCATTATCATTGGATATGGTCAATGGTGCAAAATTATGCGACATTAATGGAGAAATCTGCTTCAGACAAGTGTCTATTGATGATTATTGGAACTGTTTTTAAAAATATGGAAGATGGGTTCATTGATTTTCAGGGGAGAACTGTCATAGGACACCACCTGTGCAACAAATCCAGAATAAAAATAAGTTTTTAGGTAAACTGCAACATTAGCCCTGCCCCTTCTGTTCCTATGCTTGAAAAACCTGATGTCATACTACATCAACTTCAGCTATAAACTGCTCTGATTCCATCAGTTCCGCTGCGGAGACCCTCAGGAAATGCCAGATGCCAGAGATTTATCATAAGTCTGGTTGTACTTGCCTATCAACACAAAACTGATGCAGATTGATATCCCAACTTACCAGCAGATTGAACCTAAATCTGGAGCATCAAGACTGAAGCTCACACCGGACACAAAAAATGGGAAGGTTGTCTGGTGTGAGCTGGAGGTGGGAAGCCAACATGGCTCACATTACCTAGACAAGTTATCAGACTAACATCTGACACATCCTGTGTGTTTGAAAATGTAATACTGTGAATAAAGGTCCGAGTGGCCAAGTAGTGTTGAGTAAGAAATCCTGTTGTCTCTGCCACCATCAGCAGGATATAGCTGACAGTCTAACATCCACAGCACAGGCTGTTTTATGTGACTGGTGGCTAGCCACCACCTTCTCTTGGTCCCTGTTCTCTAGACATTCAACATTTTCTCCTTGATCAGCAGCTGCTCTGATCCCACAGTGAATAGGGGGTCTAGTTGAAGCAATCCGAAATGAGCCAAACAGACTTAAATTAACTAGGACTAAAAATCAAGGTACTGGCCTCTATCTACTGGCAGGTCATGCAGTGTTGGTTGTTCTTTTGCAGTGTCCCCTTGATGCTTACTTTAGTTGCTAAATGAAAGTCATTGCTTTTGCTTGGAAGAAAAGACTGGGTGGGGTGGTGGAAACCACTCCACACCTATGTCACAGGTGTACGAATGAGCCTTTTTCCCATCCCTAGACCCTAATTATCTTTATCTACCTTAATTGCAAGGAACATGATCATGTCTAAATAGTATGCCTTCTAGGTTATTTTTCCAGCAAAAGGCAGCATCACCTGAAAATGTGATGAATGACACTGCTTCAGTTCATGGCCCTTATTATACAGCAAGTCTTCCTGTTCAAGACTGATATAAAAGCCACCTTAATAGGCAGTCATTTGTTCAGAACATTCAGTTAGTATGGTATACACACACTTCCAGAGGTCCCTTTATCTTGCCGAGTTAAATTATATTTTACTTGTATATTTATATTACAAGTTTGCCTTGAATTGTAAGCACAACTGAACCATTGCAGTTTTAACAAGATCATATCTAATGCAACTTTCAGACTCTAGTTCCTCTGCCTACAGCTTATTGTGACATTTGACGCCATAAAACTCAAAGTAACCCTTCAACCATTGACCAGCGTACAAACATAGCTTCGTGGGATACCAAAAAGCAATCAAGTCACCAGATGCAAGGAGTTTATTTCAAAAAGCGCATGAAGCATTTAATTTCCGTAAGCAGGGCCAGGGTATGTGGTAGACGGAACACCAGTGGTTGGGGGGGCCGTGTTGGTTGGAGGAGCAGTGGAAGTAGGTTCCTCAGTCGTTGTGGTCTCCTCACAGGGTTCCTCAGTCGTGGTGGTCTCTTCCTCACAGGGCTCCTCAGTCGTGGTGGTCTCTTCCTCACAGGGCTCCTCAGTCGTGGTGGTCTCTTCCTCACAGGGCTCCTCAGTCGTGGTGGTCTCTTCCTCACAGGGCTCCTCAGTCGTGGTGGTCTCTTCCTCACAGGGCTCCTCAGTTACTGCAGCTGTGGTGGTCTCTTCCTCACAGGGCTCTGTTGTGGAAGTCTCCTCACTGGTGGTGGTCTCTTCCTCACAGGGCTCCTCAGTCGTGGTGGTCTCTTCCTCACAGGGCTCCTCAGTTACTACAGCTGTGGTGGTCTCTTCCTCACAGGGCTCCTCAGTTGTGGTGGTCTCTTCCTCACAGGGCTCCTCAGTTACTGCAGCTGTGGTGGTCTCTTCCTCACAGGGCTCTGTTGTGGCAGTTTCCTCACTTGTGGTGGTCTCTTCCTCACAGGGCTCCTCGGTTACTGCAGCTGTGGTGGTCTCTTCCTCACAGGGCTCTGTTGTGGCAGTTTCCTCACTTGTGGTGGTCTCTTCCTCACAGGGCTCCTCAGTCACAGCAGCTGTGGCGGCCCCCTCCTCAGTCTCGGCAGTCTCTTCATTTGCTGAGTCCGCGGCGGCCCCCTCAGTTGCTGCATCTTCGGCGGCCCCCTCCTCAGTCGAGGCGGTCTCTTCATTTGCTGCATCCGCAGCGGCCTCCTCCTCAGTCGCTGCATCGGCCTCCTCCTCAGTTGGTTCAAGTGGAACTTCAGAGAAGTCCCATGTCCCCTTCACGTAGGATCCTTTTGCAGCTCTCTGGCGACGGATCAATCCACTTTTTGTTGCTGCATTGAGACAAGCAGCCAGAGTGGTCCACATTTCCCCAGCTGAGTCGCAATAAACGATTTCCAAGATGGAATCCTGCAAAACAAAAATTAGCCTCTTTTCTTGGCTTTAGAGAGTATATATTGCGTTTTCAGCCTTCCTTACCATATTTGCACGTGTGGATATCTGCACAACCACGGAGTCTGGGGTCATCTTGGTGAGCGCTCCCCCAACTATGTTCTCTTTACCCAGAGCTCGCACCCTCTTCAGTCTCATCCCAAGAGGAAGTTTCACGATTACAGCTCTTGTTTCACAAGTTACCAAAGGTGGCACCAGTTGGTGCAATGTTGCAGGATTCTCACAAGTGGCCACACCAGTAATGTTTGTCTGCAGCAACTGGTCAAAGTATCGCACAGCCAGCTGATGAAGCCATGTTCCATTTGAACTCTGGAGAGACAATGGTATAAGCAAAATATTTCTAGTTGAATTTAACTATAATATTTCCACCGAACACTATGAGCACCATTTGTAGACACCAAGCAAACGTGAATTTGGAAGAATGCACAAATTTTATATACCCGTTGTGTCAATCAGCACACCAGTCTTTTATGAAGTATATACACAATTTCATTTTTTTAATCTCAGAAAATTGATACTTTTCATGAGGTGTAGTGATGTACTGAAAGCATTACATTGAGGTATTGAGGTGGATTTATGGCACAATACTATGTTGATGCTGGCAAATGAAAAGCAGCCACACATTGAAGAACGATGTCTTAATTAAGAAGTCACCATGCATCAGGGTCAGAATTTTGTCTGATTTTAAATACACGACTGGTGTGTGCAACCGTTGCCAGAGAGGATTTCTTCCTAGCAGGAAGTTACCTGCAATTCCACATGGCAGCCTGTATAGGAGAGATTCAGCAGCAGCCATGGTCGGGAGGTACGGACAGTACCATTACAGCCATCTGGTAGGGACAACAACTTCGTCCCATCTGAAGACCGGCAAAAAAAAATTCAGAGTGAAATCTTCGGTAAGAGGGACTACGGCAATGCTTTTACAACCCAGCAAGTAGTGCTGGGACAGGATTTAAAGACACTGACCTGTAGAGATTTGCTTGAAATGTATGCCGCCATATATGCTGTCAATTGACACTATTTAAGACTTTCATGTTTGTAATAAGCAGCTGATGCTGACTGACAACAGTGAGCCAATAAAACCCACTTCACCTTGTGGAGGCCATCATCAAGGTGAGCCTTGAAAAGAGGCACATGAATATTCATGTTTTCTAGATTACGAAGCTACATAAACTGGAAAGTTTAATGTTATGGAAAAAGAGATTGTAAAGCAGGCATTTAAAGCCTCAAGATAAGATCGTGTGGGGAGAAGGAGAATAGCCCTAGGAATGTCTTAAAGTTCATGGCAAGAAACTGCCATTATACGTTAGGACGTTCGCTGTATTACACACTTAGACCTAAATATTTCTGTACAAAATGTGACATTTGAGACAAGTTTAAAGTGTTTTAGTTCAATTGAGACAGTTGAACAGAACCCTCTCAGGCCAACCGACTGAATCAACAGGAGTTTAACCCACCCAGCAGACGCAGGTCAGAGTGTCGGATGAGTGAGAAGCGAACAGAGAGGGAACTGTTGCTGCAACGAAACTGTGGCCGACCCAAGTCCTCATCTCCTCCACCTTGTTCTGAAACAGAACCTGACATTATTCATGGATAATGTTTGCATTCATAGCATGCTGCTAATAAGACAGACTAGCGTCTTAATACGCAGCATCCTCACCTTTCAGGAACTTCCAAACCGGCACAGGAAAGAAGCCTCCCCGGCTCCTGGTCCCCACAGGCAGCTCAGAGTCCGAGAGCAGCGCCTCCAGGACACTCAAACCTCCGTCCAAGTCCCGGTGCGTCCCCGTCGTCGTGTTGAGCCGGGCTAGAGTTACCACACTGAGCCAAACCCAGGCCATCATCATCCATCCGGGAGCCGCCAACATGTTCGGGTCTGCTTCTCCTTTCTCTGCCCACCGTGAAGGACCAAAGAACGGCTGGAAGCTGTTCTGGGATGGAGCCGCACCTGAGGCTTAAGTATGCACCTGGTGGACCCTATCAGCCTGCTGATTGGATAATTAGAACCGGAAGTTGAACAGCTGGTAATGCAGTGGTGCAGATTCACCAAACTCTAATGAACAGTTAGGTTTAGAGGAGCTGCTAATAGCATGTGTATCGATTTTAGCCTCACTACTGGCAGTGTTAATTTTGACAGTGATTTCAGTACTGACATCCTCATTATGTTCACTAAAGTTACATGTTATTCTTTTGTTTTTTGTTTTGATCAGTTGTTAGTCTATTTCTTAGTCAGCATTTTCTCAGGTTCATGATGTTGTGACAGTTTTTGCTGAAGGACTTCGTGTAGGCAGCCAGGCTGAGAATGTAATATTGACTTACCACCATAAACAATCATTTCTTAGGGTAACTAGAAATGAAAAAAGATTTTTTTAACTTGTCTTCATTGCTTAAATTATTTTTTACTTTTGTTTAAACACTTTACATTGGATTCTATTTTTTTTTAAGTTTGAGTTCAATTTCAGTCAAGTAATGAAATTATGCTGATTAATCTAATTCTAAAATCACTTTAATATCTCAGTAATATAAAAATGTTAAAATCTTTGCACTGTAATAAAATAAAAAAGTGTTGTCCTATTGTGTTCACAGGTCCGAATCATGTAAACCTTCATTTATCTGTGTACAGTCAGTTCGGCCACAACAAAGAAAACCTCTATAATCTAACTTTTTCAATGTAATTTTCTCTCCTCATTTGGTGTAACAGGATCATTCCTACACTTTATTTACTTTTCTTCTCCTTTTGCTCCTGACTTTGTTTTTCCGCCTGCTGCTCATATTGCTCCTCTGCCTCCTCCTCAACTTGCTTCTACTCAGTTGTCTGATCTTGATCCTGCTCCTCCTTTAAACTGACCATTGACAGCTATGTTGGCCATTTGCTAGCTTTGTCTGACTCTTATTTTGATCCCCACATCAACTATTTCTAGAAGTACTTCAGTAAAGTACAGTGACTTTCTGTTGCCAGCAAGTGGCACTCCTTGGCATTAATATGAAAATGCACATGTGTTCCAAGGCAGGGATGTTATACACAATCAATTTCAGACAGCTTGGATGTTGCTGTGTTGGAGAAATCATAAATTCAACATTATTTCTGTTAAGAGAAGAAATGTAATTTAGTTTTATGTAAGGTTATCTGAAGTGATGTTTATGCTGTTGGCCATCAACTTCTTTTGGGGCTAAATCTGGTGAGAACATATTGAAAGAGAATGGAGCAACAGTTTTCTGACTGTAACCAGGCTCAGTCAACTTTGAGTTTTATTCAGTTTTTTTTTTTTTTAGAAGTTTTGTTTCACTTTAATATGCTGCTAAAATACTTATTTTGTATTTTACTTGTGCCTCATTTTTGGAAAAGAAATTTAAAGCTCAGATGTAGAACAGGTGTGACGCCCCAGCTTGCCCGTGCTGGGTTAGTCACTGGCCCTTTCATTCTAGGTGCTCTGTTTTTTGGCATGTTTGTGTTTCATCCAGTAGGGGGAGCTCTAGGGCTCTGATGGCTGTAATTGGTGGCGTAATTAGGAGCCGGATAAAACCTGGACCTTCTGGTCTGCGAGGGACCTCTTTTTGGCTGGCTGCCAATACACCGCTTGCTGCTGGTGCTGCTGGCGTTCCCTTGGTTTTTCTTTACTTTTTGCACTACACTTTCATTATGCTGATTTCCATTACAGTTTTACTTTGTTTCTCATTCACTGACTTTTGTACATAGTTTGGGTTAATAAACCTTCGTATTTACTTATCTATAACTGTGTGGTCTCCCCCTTTATGTCGTGGCGGCCTTGAGCCAGGCGACCGTGACACAGGTTAAGGGGAAGAGTCCATTCTTGGTCCAGGCAACTTGCATTGTACTCTGGTAATTTCAGTTACATTTTATTCTGCATACTGTAATAATTCACTACATTAATGATAGTTCAGCATCAGTAATACATGCACAGTATGTATGATAAACATTCTTTCCAAATCATGAACATAATTTTAACAAAAGTGCTGTATGTTTTAATGTCAATTTGAGCCCCTGTGGGAACTTGATGCAGTACAAAAAGTTTTTGGAAAAATTTTAAAACATGTAATCAATTTCAAGTAAAAAAAAAAGCCACACAAATTGAATTCCATAGATGAGCTACATGGCTTCCTGGTGGCAATTTTACTTTCTGATTTGCTTCTTTTTGGGGAACATAGAAGCTCAGAATTTCCTAATGAGTTCCTGTCTGTGTAACCTATCAGTGTACCTGTTCTAAGCCAGCCCCAACTATAAACTCCTGATGGGAAAGCAAAATCATTGTTCAAAGTGCCAACTGTCTGGAAACTGCCTTGGCCAGAATTTATTAAAATTTTTTCTAAATTTATATGCAGCTAACACCTGAATCAAGCATAAGTTTAAGATTCAGTTACAGCTACTGGTTATATACGGCCTATAGCTTTGACAACGCCAACAAAGTAACCCTTCAACCATTGACCAGCGTACAAACAACTATGAGAGATACCAAAAAGCAATCAAGTCACCAGATGCAAGGGGTTTATTTCAAAAGCGTATAAAGCATTTAATTTCCATAAGCAGGGCCAGGGTATGTGGTAGATGGAACACCAGTGGTTGGGTGGGCCGTGGTGGTTGGAGCAGTGGAAGTAGGTTCCTCGGTCGTGGTGGTCTCCTCACAGGGCTCCTCAGTCGTGGTGGTCTCTTCCTCACAGGGCTCCTCCGTCGTGGTGGTCTCTTCCTCACAGGGCTCCTCAGTTACTGCAGTCGTGGTGGTCTCTTCCTCACAGGGCTCCTCAGTCGTGGTAGTCTCTTCCTCACAGGGTTCTGTTGTGGCAGTCTCCTCAGTCGTGGTGGTCTCCTCACAGGTCTCTGTTGTGGCCGTCTCCTCAGTTGTGGTGGTCTCTTCCTCACAGGGCTCCTCAGTCGTGGTAGTCTCTTCCTCACAGGGCTCCTCAGTCGTGGTAGTCTCCTCAGTTGTGGTGGTCTCTTCCTCACAGGGCTCCTCAGTCGTGGTAGTCTCTTCCTCACAGGGTTCTGTTGTGGCAGTCTCCTCAGTCGTGGTGGTCTCCTCACAGGGTTCTGTTGTGGCAGTCTCCTCAGTCGTGGTGGTCTCCTCCTCACAGGGCTCCTCAGTCACTGCGGCTGTGGTGGTCTCTTCCTCACAGGGCTCCTCAGTCACAGCGGCTATGGCAGCCCCCTCCTCAGTTGCGGCGGTCTCTTCATTTGCTGAGTCCGCGGCGGCCCCCTCAGTTGCTGCATCTTCGGCGGCCCCCTCCTCAGTCGAGGCGGTCTCTTCATTTGCTGCATCCGCAGCGGCCTCCTCCTCAGTCGCTGCAGCGGCCTCCTCCTCAGTTGGTTCAAGTGGAACTTCAGAGAAGTCCCATGTCCCCTTCACGTAGGATCCTTTTGCAGCTCTCTGGCGACGGATCAATCCACTTTTTGTTGCTGCATTGAGACAAGCAGCCAGAGTGGTCCACATTTCCCCAGCTGAGTCGCAATAACCGATTTCCAAGATGGAATCCTGCAAAACAAAAATTAGCCTCTTTTCTTGGCTTTAGAGAGTATATATTGCGTTTTCAGCCTTCCTTACCATATTTGCACGTGTGGATATCTGCACAACCACGGAGTCTGGGGTCATCTTGGTGAGCGCTCCCCCAACTATGTTCTCTTTACCCAGAGCTCGCACCCTCTTCAGTCTCATCCCAAGAGGAAGTTTCACGATTACAGCTCTTGTTTCACAAGTTACCAAAGGTGGCGCCAGTTGGTGCAATGTTGCAGGACAAGTGGCCACACCAGTAATGTTTGTCTGCAGCAACTGGTCAAAGTATCGCACAGCCAGCTGATGAAGCCATGTTCCATTTGAACTCTGGAGAGACAACAGGTATAATCAGGTATTAGGCTAATATTTGTCTAGTGTAGAATTCTGTACTTTCCACTTCTGCTTGGATACAATGAAGTTACAGATTTCTAGACAGTTCAAGCCAACATGAATTTTTTCCAAAAAACTCAGGTTAAGTCAAAATCACATTCCAGACCAGGATTGGTGCCCAATTCTCCCTTTATGAAACCTATACATTTAACAGTTGTTACATGTCAAAAGGGGAGAATACGTTACTCATGGGTTGCAGTGGGTGGTGATCTGGGGAGAATTAGGAGTAGACTTACAATTTTACAGGGGGGCATAAATTAGAAAGGAGTACATTTTCAACATGACATTTTTCCTAGGATTCTTTCATAACCCTAATTTTGAGGTGCTGGCAGGTCAATCAGGATAGCTGATGTGCTGAATTATGAGTTTTTGTAGCAGGAAGTTACCTGCAATTCCACATGGCAGCCTGTATAGGAGAGATTCAGCAGGAGCCATGGCCGGGAGGTACGAACAGAACCATTACAGCCATCTGGCAGAGACAACAACTTTGTCCCATCTGGAAAACACAAATTCAGACCAAATTTAGCAGAAAGTGAGGTCAAGTGGCTACAGTGCTTTTACAATTCAGCAAGTGGTGCGGTGACAGCATTAATCTGTCTTTGCACTGATCTGGAGAAAATTATATTAAAAGTATTTTGACATTCAGACATGACCGACAAGTCTATCAACATGCAGGTCTTGAGTAGGAGGCTGATGGTAGACTCCAACCAAACAAGACACTTCAACCTGTGGATGCTGTCTGATGCAAGAACCTTTTATGGTTTATCAAGTTCAGTCTTATTTTGAGATAAAGTCTGTAAACTGAAACACTGGGCATAAAATAGCCAAGTGTACACTGTAAACTCTCCAATACGATTCAGGGTCTAATAATGATGGTCTTCCTATTGGTGGGTAAAGGTATGCTAGTTATCTATACAGGCAAGAGCTATTAGAATAAAAATTGAAGGCAAAAATGCTTATAGACCATTTAGAAATCAGAGCACTCATATCAGAAAACCATGGCTATGACCACCTGGTTTGACCGAGGCAAACGTGTTGCAAGTCACATGTAGGCTATTGTTGCAATGTAAGCTGCAGAGCTAGTTGTAGAGGATGGTGCAAGGGAGGAGATATCACTAAGGAAACTTAACAGTAATATTACTATACTGGTTAAACTTGACCCGCTGCCTAAACCAGCAAGTTGCCTTTTGTTAGTGTTCCATGCAATAAGGAAACTTCTTTAAATAAACTAAAAAAAAAAAAAGTTCAAAACAAACTTTTCACTTATTGTGCCAATAGCCAGTTTTGTTCTAATAGAAGCATGTCTGACTGTGGCCTTGGTCAAATAAAGGCTATATTGGCAAATTTATAGTATTAACATTAAGCACCCAATCTTTGACATTAGGGGATGAAAAACTTAGTGACTATAACCTCAAGTCTGTAGAAGTGTGCTCTGGTGTTTAAACAAATGATTAAAAATCCGAATAAAGCAGATGATTCACCAGCTGCAGCTGGTGGATGAAGAAAACTCACCCAGCAGACGCAGGTCAGAGTGTCGGATGAGTGAGAAGCGAACAGAGAGGGAAGTGTTGCTGCAACGAAACTGTGGCCGACCCAAGTCCTCCTCTCCTCCACCTTGTTCTGAAACAGAACATATAGTCAACCAGTCAAATCTCCCAATAATTCATAAGGTGCTCCATAGGATAACAGTCCTATGACAGGCCAAATGTGCATGTAGCCCATTGAGTATATATAAAAAGTTATTAAACTTTTGAAGGTACATAGCTTGAATCCATCATAAAGAGCCAAATTAGTCTGAAAGGATTTCAAGAGAAGTAGCTACAGTAGAAGTCTCTCTCCCCCCCAATAGTTAAAAGCCAAGAGGGGAGGGGGTCAACACCAAACTGTGCCACTGTGATATAAAATTTTGTGCCAGGTGCATAAATACTCTGCTGCTCCTCTTAACATGCAGCAGTCGCACCTTTCAGGAACTTCCAAACCGGCACAGGAAAGAAGCCTCCCCGGCTCCTGGTCCCCACAGGCAGCTCAGAGTCCGAGAGCAGCGCCTCCAGGACGCTCAAACCTCCGTCCGAGTCCCGGTGCGTCCCCGTCGTCGTGTTGAGCCGGGCTAGAGTTACCACACTGAGCCAAACCCAGGCCATCATCATCCATCCGGGAGCCGCCGCCATGTTTGGGTCTGCTTCTCCTTTCTCTGCCCACCGCGAAGGACCGAAGAGCAGCTGGAAGCTGTTCTGGGATGGAGCCGCACCTGAGGCTTAAGTATGCACCTGGTGGACCCGATCAGCCTGCTGATTGGATAATTAGAACCTGCTTATGACATGAGTCTCCAGTTCAGCCTTATTTCTGGCAGTGTTCATTTTGATAGTGAACTTTAATTTACTCTCAGTCGCCATCATGCTTACTATATTTAGGTCCATTTTGGTCTGTTTTCTTTTGTTTTAGTCAGTGAATCATCAATTTAAACAACTTTTAGTCATACTTTTCTTAAATAAGTAAGTTTTAACTGTAACTATCTTTTTTTCTGAAGGACTGTGTTTGACCATTGGATGCTTATATCTAATGGTCAAAAAAAGTGCAATACAATCATATTTCCTCATGCTGTAAAACTTTAAACTGATGTGACACATTGAAATTACCATCCTACCTCGACTCAGTGTGTAAAGTGTTTAAAGCCAAAAGAGTTACTTGAAGAAAATGGCTCATGCTGGACATGTGGATCAGTGTTATTGAAAAAGGAAATAAAAATATACACCCTAATGTCTCTAGAGACACATGGATTAAATGAGTTATACTTAAGTCCAACTCTGTAATTTGCCAATATTCTATATCTAATCCTTATTGCATTTGTGTCAACAGGCCACATTAAGCCATAGAAATATTTTGGCCAATGAAACACTTTCACTGCCTCTGCTTAAAGAGCACACACACGGGAGGGAGCAGGATTCTACTGCTTCTTGGCAATACATGTATACCATTAAAAAGCACCTTCATTCCCTTTAAAATATAAATTCAGCCAATGCAAAAGTGCTTATTGCGCCTTTACTGACTCTGGTTTTGAGCTTCCAGCACAGCTATTTGTATTTATTCAATACAGTGACTATTTTCCTTTTTTGTAATTTGTCTTGTTTCTCTGATGCCAGAGTAGACATGTTAGTCCATTTGCCAACAGGTAATTAGGTGCAGGGTTGAGGGTAATCAAGTATTTGATGCACAGTGAGCAAATGGGAAATGCATTTGCCCCTTTTACTTTGAGGTAAACCTAAGTGTGTCTATCCAAGTGTACAGTAGTGGTATGATTAAGCCATATTCAGTGAAGGCTTAAAATGACCACCAATACTCATTTAGCCCCACCCTATGAGTACAGGATACAGATTTACTTTAAGACAGCAATTTAATCACTGATCTCTACTCAGAAAGTTGTTCTTTTATGCCTGGTAGATGTCAGATTAGTGAGACGACCAGGAGTTACACGCCAGGATGCAGCCTGGTTACACTGTCAAATTCTGGAAGCAGAATTGACTCAAACTATGCAAACAAGTAGTGTTACCTGAGCCTTTCAAAGGATTTAAGTCAGGTTCAAGCAATTATTTAGATGTCAGTGTTAATTTTGTTCCTGTTGCACCATCTACTGGATGGTGGAGTAAGCAGCAGTTGGCAATATCTTAACCAAGTGGACAGATTTATAACCTTGTGCATTTCCCCCCCCAAGAACAAGATTAATGTAATTCCAACACAAGACAAGTTCAAAGTTACAAATATTCATCTTTCATTTTATTCATTTACAAAACATACATGACAGTGAGGTAGGGGTTATTTTCTAGGGGCCAGGGTTTGGAGCAGCGGTGGAAGGAACTGTAGTGGGTGGAGTCGTTGGGTCTGTTGCTGTGGAACCAGCGGTCGCAGATGTGGTGTAGGGCCCATCAGGAATTTCTTCAAAGCCCCACAATTCAGCGATTTCTTCGTCAGAAAAGGGCACCGGTATGGTCACCACTGCCCTTACTTGTGGCACCACTGGTGTAGTCAGTGCACCAGCCGAACTCCCTGTTGGAACAGCTTCTTCCACTGGGTCTTTGTGAGGAGCCAAGCCACTTTTTGGTACTGCACTGAAACAAGCTGCCAGCATGGTTGACACCTCCCCAGTCGAGTCAGAATAAGCCATTTCCAAGACAGAATCCTGCAGAACATTCAGTTATTAGCCTTTTCCCTGAATTTTGATGAAGTGGCTCATGTTGAGAGCTTCCTTACCATATTTGCTGGTGTTGATATCTGCACATACAGTGAGGTTGGGGTCATCTTGGTGATCACTCCCTCAACCAGGTCATCTCTACCCAGAGCGCTTACCCTCTTCAGTCGCATCCCAAAAGGCAGTTTCACAATGACATCTGTGGGTCTACAGAGCACCAGAGGTGGCACCTGTCGGTGCAAACTTGCAGGATTCTCACAAGTGGCCACACCGGTGATGTTGGTCTGCAGCAGATTGTCGAAATAATGCACCGTCAGCTGATGAAGCCATGTTCCATTTGAAATCTGGAGATAGAAGCAGAGTTGGAGACAAGTACACAGTAAGACCGTGTTCATTGAGGTGGTGTACGGAGAATTATACTGCTGCAATTAATGTTTTGTCAACTGACAAGTTAACACATTAAGAAAACATCTGAAAATAGATTTTACAAAAATTACCAAATGTTGACATGCTGGCAGCCACACAAATCACATCTTGCAGGATTTGTTTAAACTAAACCGAGTCACGATTGATCTGAAGTGTAGCTGCCCTGTATCCAGGGGATTTTTTTTGAAGTAGTAAACTACCTGCAATTGCACGTTGCAGCCCGTATAGGAGAGATTCAGCAGCAGCCACGGCTGGGATGTACGAACAAAACCATTACATCCATCTGGCAGCAACAGCTTCTTTCCACCTGAAGAAATGGGAAACCAGTTTAGACCAAAACTAGAAGGGGAGGTCAAGGGAGTGTAATGACACCCCAGTAAGTGGTGCTGGGACAGAGGGTGACGTAACTATACAAGAAACCTTGAAGAATCAACTTGAAAAAGTTAGTTATGCAAAAGACATTCAGAACTTAAACACAAACTGACAAGTTTGGCAGACACTTTGAGTAAAACAATTTAATGTAAACCGAGTCAAGCTGTTTGTGCTGTATCAATACATTGGATCAAGTAATTATTTCTTTACCTTGTAGCTACACTGATACATTAACGTTCCTGATAGAGTTGACAGACTATTAAAGAGAGGAACACAAGACCATGAAAGGATTTATCACTAAAGAATCATCAAGGGTAAGATGATCTGCAGCTAGTTGAAGCAAACTCACCCAGCAGACGCAGGTCAGAGTGTCGGATGAGTGAGAAGCGAACAGAGAGGGAACTGTTGCTGCAACGAAACTGTGGCCGACCCAAGTCCTCCTCTCCTCCACCTTGTTCTGAAACAGAACCTGACGTTAACTGTCACATTAAGAACATTCATGGATGAAGGCGTAATGCATAAGGTTCTTTACAGAAGTCATACATTAATGCGAGGAATGAATTATGATGAAAATATTGAAAAGGTGTAGCCCATTAACAGTAGATGATAAAAGTTAATCTATACAAATGCTATTTTTAGAGTAAGTTTTACCTGAAAAGATAACCTTGTTAAATTACAGTTCATGCAAGTACATCAGCCTAATCATTACAACCCAAACAGATAAACATCGATTTGTGCCACTAATCGATACTGTGCCACGTGCGTAAATACGCGCAGCGTCTTTTAATTAGTATCACCCTTCAGTAGCCCAAGTTCTTCACAATTGCTTTCAAGACATGCGTTTTATCTTTTTAAGAAAAGGAGTTATATACTGTAGTTTAAAGTAGCGACATCTGTTTATACAACTGTTACTGTAAGAATTGATTATGTGCCACGTGCGTAAATACGCGCAGCGTCTTGTAATACGCAGCATCCTCACCTTTCAGGAACTTCCAAACCGGCACAGGAAAGAAGCCTCCCCGGCTCCTGGTCCCCACAGGCAGCTCAGAGTCGGAGAGCAGCGCCTCCAGGACGCTCAAACCTCCGTCCGTGTCCCGGTGCGTCCCCGTCGTCGTGTTGAGCCGGGCTAGAGTTACCACACTGAGCCAAACCCAGGCCATCATCATCCGTCCGGGAGCCGCCGACATGTTCCGGGCTGCTTCTCTTATCTCTGCCCACCGTGAAGGACCGAAGAGCGTCAGGAAGCTGTTCTGGGATGGAGCCGCACCTGAGGCTTAAGTATGCACCTGGTGGACCCGATCAGCCTGCTGATTGGATAATTAGAACCGGAAGTATGTTCATTCGCAATGCAAGAGCGATCACTGATCACGATGATAGTTTTTTTCTAAGTCAATGAAACTTCAATTTCTAATACAATTTTACCCTATTCTTTTGAGTCATGTTTTTTTCAACTAAATAAGTAACTTTTAACTGTGACTATTTTTTCTGAAGGACTGTATTTATTCATCCAGGATGAGAATATGATGTTTAGGTGCAATAATATATTTTCTCACGCTATTATATCTGACAATGATATGACACAAATCTGCCTTCACACACTCTCCACAAACATTACAAATGCTCAACTCTCACTGTATTCAAATTACCATCCTACCTCGACCCAGTCTGTAAAATGTGTAAAGCCAGCAAAGTTACTTGGAGGATTTGGCTCATGGTGGACACGTTGCTCTTGAAATGAAATATGAAATATCTGGATGTACCTCCAGTTCTCTGATTTACACACTGCCATCACAGGCAATTATCACTGATTCATATGAATAAATAAAATCAGTAATCTGCTGTAAATAGAAAGGGTAAGGGATCAGTGTTATTAGGAAAAAGATATACAACCTAATGTCTTTAGAGACATGAATTAAAGTCATTCTACCCAAGTCCATTTCTGCCTATATTCTACATCTAATCTTTAATTTCTGTGTCTACAGGCCACATTGAGCCATAGGAAAATTTGAACAAATAAAACCAATTTTGGTACACTCCCCTTACCTCTTCTCTCTTATTAGAATGTTACTAAAGAGGTAAGGCTGGAGTCCAGATCAGATGCACAGACACACACACGGGAGCAGTTCAATGTGAAGCAGTGTTTATTCATGGTGGTGGAGGAGTGGCACGGAGCAGCGTGATGTTCCGGAGACAGGGAGAGAGTAGCGAGTTGTGGAGTGGTGAGCCACAGGATGACAGCAGCTGGCGACGTCAAGGGGGATGGCCAAGAACAACCTGGATAGAGAAGAGCCAGAGAGATATACTACAATCTCTGTTAAGAAAGTTCATTTTTACATGAACTAGTTCAATTGATAGATTTCAAAAGTAGTTGTTTTATGGTTCATAGTTATACAAAATGAACTAGTTCAGTTTGTTTTTCCATAATGTTGCTGTGAGCCATTATTTTCCAAAGCCCATGTAGAGGCAGAGACATTTTAAAAACTTAAATTGTTAGATTTCATCGTCAGATCAAATTTTGAGTCCTTAACCAGAGTTCACATTAAGATTTAGGGAACAGCATTTGCCCATTGTTGCAGCAGCTGGAGCTTTCACCCCTAGACATATCAAGAACTTTCACCTTCAATGGTCTTTAAATTTGCTGTTAATGTGACTGCTGTGAAGTCACTTCCTAGTTAAGTCCCACCCTCTATTAGTACAGGATACAGATTAGTTTGTTAAGAGAACTCCCTTATTTCTGTATATATTTTACCTGGGGGCACAACAAAATGTTCAAGGTTTTGGGGCTCCACCATAAACATGTTGGGAAGGGAAAGAAAAAAAAAAAAAAAAAAAAAAAAAAAAAAAAAAAAGACTGAAGGGAAGGCCCATTGGTCCTTGAGACAGGGCAGACCTTTACCTATTGATATCTCCCAACAGCATAGGTTTTAGATTTTTAATGTACAGCATGGTGCACAAACAGAGCCCTGGGAGTAACTGGTACATCCCATTTTCCATATTCATGCTTGAAAGGCCTGGTATTATGCTCAGGCTGTAAGATTATCAGCTTCAGTAGATTAGATGCCAATGTGAACCAATCAATTTCATCCTGTTGTGCCACCAATGGCTGTAGAAGTTGCCACCTAGAACAAAACATAGTTCCAACACTAGTTCAAAGTAATGTGTAATGCCATTTTATTCATTTACAAACATACATGACCGTGAGGTAGGGGATAATTTTCTAGGGGCCAGGGTTTGGAGCGGCGGTGGAAGGAACCGTAGTGGGCGAAGTCGTTGGGTCTGTAGCTGTGGAACCAGCGGTCGCAGATGTGGTGTAGGGCCCATCAGGAATTTCTTCAAAGCCCCACAATTCAGCGATTTCATCATCAGAAAAGGGCACCGGTATGGTCACCACTGCCCTTACTTGTGGCACCACTGGTGTAGTCAGTGCACCAGCCGAACTCCCTGTTGGAACAGCTTCTTCCACTGTGTCTTTGTGAGGAGCCAAGCCACTTTTTGGTACTGCACTGAAACAAGCTGCCAGCATGGTTGACACCTCCCCCGTCGAGTCAGAATAAGCCATTTCCAAGACAGAATCCTGCAGAACATTCAGTCATTAGCCTTTTCCCTGAATTTCGATGAAGTGGCTCATGTTGAGAGCTTCCTTACCATATTTGCTGGTGTTGATATCTGCACATACAGTGAGGTTGGGGTCATCTTGGTGATCACTCCCTCAACCAGGTCATCTCTACCCAGAGCGCTTACCCTCTTCAGTCGCATCCCAAAAGGCAGTTTCACAATGACATCAGTGGGTCTACAGAGCACCAGAGGTGGCACCTGTCGGTGTAAACTTGCAGGATTCTCACAAGTGGCCACACCGGTGATGTTGGTCTGCAGCAGATTGTCGAAATATTGCACCGTCAGCTGATGAAGCCATGTTCCATTTGAAATCTGGAGATAGAAGCAGAGTTGGAGACAAGTACATTGATACAAGTCTTCAACCACTACCAAGACAATGCAAGCCAACATGGATTTGAGTGTCAAGCAATTCCTGGGCATTTTATTAGCTGCTGATAGTCACAACATGGCACGTTAAACGTTGTTCAAGCTTAGGTGATCAGGACAGCTGCTATA